>CM040997.1:3558458-3597701 GCA_022985145.1 Pangasius djambal
TTTTTTTTTTTTTTTTTTTTTACCAGATTGGGCTAGTTTTAAATACTCCATGGCCACCAAGATCTTGTTTTAGAACAAATAACCCGAATTCGATCTAATAAATTTCCACAAACAAAGGCAAAGTGTAAGTGCAGACAGTGGGTCGATGATGAACAGAACTGTTTCTAGTGTAAGATATATTACAAAGACTGGGAGAAATGTGTGTGTGTACCACAGTGACCTTGTTTCCCACGTAAAGGCCGAGCAAAAGAAGAAAAATGTCTACTCACCAGCTGTATCAAACACAGTTGAACTAAGGTTTGCCTAAAACCGTGCTCTAGACTGTGTGCTGAATAACCGTATGTTTTCGACTACCAACTGCCTATCACGGGGTTAGTCTAAAAAATTCACTAGATAGTAGCCTACAGCATCATTCAAGAGTGACGGTTTCTTGACTTTGGTCGGTATTAATGTCATCCTGCACCACCAAAATCTATGGTCACGAGCCACTGCTGAGATACATGATGTATTTAACTATGTATTTAACCACAATTAAAGGAATACTCCAGCGCATTTCAACTTAATCTCTGTGCACCGTATCTGTAGCGTATGTGAAATTATGCCAGAAAGGATTTGACCTTTACCTGTACTGATAAAACAACAGAAAATTTGTTAACTCAAAAATCACTTCTAATGGAAGCCTAAGGGCAGGTGTTGGGGCAGTCAATAAGCATTTGTACAAAACATGTATTTTAGTAGAATTTTGTGCATAATTCGGTCAAGGTGTTTGTAGATTGGGGAGCATGGTGGCTTACTGGTTAGCACCTCCAAGTTTGGGGGGTTCGAATCCTGCCTCCGCCCTGCATGCACGGAGTTTACATGTTCTCCCCAGGTACTCCGGTTTCCTCCCCCTGTCCAAAGACGTGTGTTGTGGCCTGATTGGCATTTCCAAATTGTCCATAGAGTGTGTGCAAGATTGTGCCCTGTGATGGGTTGGCACCCTGTCCAGTGTGTCCCCTGCCTTGCCCCCGGGGATAGGCTCCAGGCTCACCCATTAAATAGTCACATATTTTACATTTACGGACAAAATTCAACAACTGCCCTTAGACGTCCATTATAAGTAAGGTTCAAATAAATGGGGTGTCTGGGTTTTTTTCAGTGCAGAGAAGCACAAAAAAAACATTGTTTTTTTTTCCACACAGAAGTGACAGTTGTGGTGGATAGAAATTAGAAAGGAAAATTCTAGAGTATTCCTTTAATGAGGATTTATATTAAAAATCTGTTACCAAAACTCCAGCTAATACACGTGATTATAGAACGTGATTCCTGTCTGCACTGCAGTATCCGGGCTTACATTAACGCCACCAGGGCGAAGTCAGTGCTGGAGCCGGTGTTCCTGGACGCCAGGGAACCATGGGAGAAATGGGCGGGGCTCCCACAAACTTCCTGTGACGTCATCATGGCGATTAATCTGCTGCAGTACAGCGGCTTCAGCACTGCACAGGCAAACTTCATCTGCTCTATTTAATATTGAGTACTTTTTTTTAATTTAGTAAATTGTTTATGTGAGTTATCTTACGTGTTTATTACACGTGTTATAACTACTCGTCCTGTTCCCACAGGGTGTCTTTAAAGGATCTGGACAGATTCTGAAGCAGAACGGCATCTTAATGACTTATGGAGTGAGGAAATACGAGCAACTATATTCATAAGACAAGACCTAATGTTCTGTGTTTTCACAAAAAGCATCAAATCATACTCCAGAATTATTGGCACCCTTTCTAAAAAAAAAATGAATGCAGTGATTTTATTTTTAGCTTTAACATGTACACTCAATATAACACTCAGTGTTGTGCTGTTATAGGAAAATAATCAATGATGTTGTGATGTGATGAAGCAGTTACTGTTACCACCTTGAAGTTGATTATTTTCCTATTACAACACATCCTGAAGTCTGTTTCTACTCCTCTTATACCACAGCAATCTGTCAACGATTCTAATTTTTTATTTATTAAAGAACCATTTTTTCCATTTATAGATATATCACTTATGTTATAGCAGCTATAAACCTCACCTTCTCGTGAAGTTAATGAGCCCGTGACAGAGAAACTGCTGTCCTCGGTTCTTTCTGTATCTGAAAACCTAAAGTTTACCTGACTGTTACAAAACACTGACACTGGAGACTCCTTCCATAAAGGTTACATAAACAGAAAACTTCACTGGTTATTATTAGGGTTACATTATTTGGAGCATCCACCATACAAGTCCCTGTGTAAGTTGTTGATATAACGCCTACGTTTAACGTATCAGAGCGAGTGAATTAATAGAAACCTGTGATTTGCCTTAGAGCAGCCACTATTGTCAGAGCTGCTGTTATAGAAAATTAATCAACACCTTCAGACCAGTCAGTATCCAGAACATTGCTCTGGTAAAAAATGATAGTTTTAGCACAATATATGTTAGAAAGTTTATTTCCAATAGTGCAGTCCTTTCCCTGTAAAACACTACTTTCAAAATTATTGGCACCTCCAATATTAATATCTTGTGAAGCCTCCGCTGGAAAGAACAGCAGCACTGAACCACTAGGTAACCACTAGGTTTGTTCATGTGGACGTCGTTTTCAATTCAGACCACAGGTTTTCAAAAGGGTTTAACTCCAGAGACTGGCAGATTTTCTCTCCTGTATTCATTTCTGTGTTGATTCGGGGTTATCTATCCGCTGAAAGATCCATCTACAGCCAATTAGTAACATTCTGGCAGCGGCAGTCAAGTTTCTCTGACTGTTTTGAGTAGAAAGTTTGAATGATCGTGTGCAACGTTTATATTGACTGTTTTATACAATCATGTTTGTGCATTCTTTTGAAAGGTGCCAAAAATTTTGGTATATTTCAACAGTATTGTGGTTTTTATGTTAATGCCATTAATGTTATGTTGCATTTAACTTATTTTCAGCCGTATGCAATCAATGGAAAAATCATCCCAAGCTGCAATGAAGAATTGGACCAGAGACTGCGGGAAATGTGAGTGTTCACGCCCAGCCTGAATTCTCTCCATGTTCTCAGTTGTACTAAAACTATATTTTATATTAATGATGTAACATTCTGCATGTAAACTCTCGGCCAGGAATCCAGAGTGGGGTCTTCCAGACATCGACGTGCTGAGACAGCTCGCGTTTGGGAATGGGTTACGCCTGGAGAGAATGGTATGTAACAGCTAGAGAGGAAATATTTTAGTTTAGAAAATACATTTCTCCCTTGCACATATTTAATTACCATTCCACATACTTTGAAAATTACTTTCCCTTTATACCACAGCGCTGTTGAATTCTCGATTCTGATTGGCCAGGAGGCAGTGATTATCATAATTTCATTCACAACTTACACATGGACTTGCATCGTGGATGGACCGCATAATCTAAATCTCATAATAGATAAAAAAAAAAAAAAAGTTATTTAACAACCAAAAAATTTTAATCATTGATATGTTGCCACTTTCTATAAGGAGATATCTTTATTTCTAACCTTTATGGAAGGAGTCTCCAGCGTCAGGGCTTGTTACAGTCAGAGGTCAAGCCGTAACTTTACGATTTCCTCCGTGTGAAAGTCTTTCGTAAAGGAGTTTACGCTTTGTGAATCCTACTAAGATGACAAGCTGCTTTTATTAACATCGAGAGAGAGAGGAAAGGAGAGGCTGGTGAGGGAACGACGGTTTGTAGCTGCTATAACATAAATGTGAACAGGAACCAACTTGTTGTATTGACGTTCCACAACATTAAACGTAACTATAAATGGATAAAACGTATGTCTTGTTCTATCATTAAGAAAAATGTAGTCATTGGCAACTTACTGTGGTATAAGAGGAATGAAACGCTTCAGGACCTGCTGGTATTGGAAAACAGTTAGCTTTGGAGTAGTAATTAACACTCTGCTTCTTCACGCCGCTCCGTCGTTCATTGTTTTCCTACAGCAGCACACACCCGAGTGTTTTATTCTTTACTTGCTCTGCTCACATTGATCCCACTCCTAAAATGGAGTCAGTCATTTTATATTTAGGGGGGCCACAGTGGCATTGCCCTCCCCTCAGCCCCTCTTAAAAACAGAACAAAATGGCCACCACATGACCACTTCACCTTTTCCAAACACACTCCAAACGCTTTACTCGTGTGTCCTGAATAATGAACACATTTAATACAGTGTACGCAATATTCAGACATCAATACTTACACACTTGTATAGACACAGTGGTTTTAACATGCCTGTTGTGTATCCCCAACAGATCGAGATGCAAGAAAGTAATAAATGCCTGATCTTCAGAAAACTCTGACGTACAGCTGGTCCATTTCAGAGTGAAGATCTCGTAGATTTAAAAAAAAAAAAAAAAAAAAAAACCTTTAAACAAATCTTGTTGATCAACTCCTGCTCAACATTTTGTCCTGCTGTCCTTTAAATATGTTGTTAATTTTGTGCCAAAAGTATTCATATTCTAAAACCACAAGCAAAATACACTATATGGCCAAAAGTTTGTGGACACCTGACCATAACATTCATAGAGCATCTGCTTGTTGAACATCACATTCCAGATTTAGTCCCAAATTGCTGTTATCCTCCACTCTTCTGGGAAGGCTTTCCACTAGATGTTGGAGCGTGGCTGTGGGGATTTGTGTTCATTCAGCTACAGGAGCATTAGTGAGGTCAGGCACTGATGTTGGTGAGGAGGTCTGGGGTGCAGTCGGTGTTCCAGTTCATCCCAAAGGTGTTCAGTGGGGTTGAGGTCAGGGCTCTGTGCAGGACACTCAAGTTCTTCCACTCCAACCTTCACACACCATGTCTTCATGGAGCTCGCTTTGTGCACAGGGGCGTCGTCATGCTGGAACAGGTTTGGGCCTCTTGGTTCCAGTGAAGGGAAACTGTAATGCTACAGCACACATTCTGTAGAATTGTGTGCTTCCAACTTTGTGGCACCAGTTTGGGGAAGAATCACATGAGTGTGATGGTCAGGTGTCCACAAACTTTTGCTATATAGTGTATTACATGTCAGATAAATTAAAATGTGAAAACAGTTGTCAGAAATAAACTTAATGAGAATTAAATCAGACTTTTGTTTTAAAAAGAAAAAAAATTCCATCAATTTACTGCACTTTTTTTGTGTTTCTTATTGGAAACTGCACAACTGTTGGTCCTAAATAAAGGAGTAATGACTGAGTGCCACAGTTTCAGTCAAACCTAAAGGTTAGTGGACTTGTTTTCTCCAAATTCCAATTCCAGACATTCAAAGTGTATAAAAAAAAAAAAAAAAAAAAAAAAAAAAGTGCCAAATATCAAGGAAGAATACAATACCAAAATTTGAAATAAATAAATACAGAACTATATATATACATATATATTTTTTTTTTTTTTTCCTTTGACAATGATTCCCTAAATTACACTTATAGGTAGCATTCTTTTATTTTATTAAATATTAAAAAATTTTAAATTAATATTTATTTATTTGATTACCACAATATAGGTGGCGGTCTTTTATTTTATTAAATGTTATACTTTTTTTTTTTATTAATATTTATTTATTTGATTTTATTTCTTTGCTGTTTTCCACAAGCTTTTAACACAGAACTAACATGTCTTCTTTACTCTTCATTTGTTGTCCATGTTATTTCAGACGCAATAAAAGACACACTGCCAGAAAGTGCACAATAAAAGAATGAGATATTTATTAAATATAATCTTAAAACTCTTTCCCGGAGTCATACAGATCAGTATGATGGAACGAAGCTGTCCACAGACGGCGTTAAAGGGTTACAGAACTGCTCACTGGTCGATGGACGTTACAAACATGCAGTACAGGTCCGTTTTTTTTTTTTTAAAGCAACGTTCGATACATCCTTCATCTGAATCACAATACGATCCCGCTTTACCGCTCGCATCGCTCTCTACAGAGCCGCCCTTTTAACTTACTGAGAAAAAAAACAGGATTTTCTTCATCTCTGTGATGTCCTGGCATTCCGATTTTCTTTTTATTGTGAAATCAGTCGTGTCCTGGAGCCTGATGTTAAATCTGGCAAAACTTTATTTATTTATTTTAAGCACACGACGAAATCTTTTTGTACAAATCTGCGCTAAATGCAAAAAACAAAACAAAAAAACAAAAAAAAACAAAAGGCTATACAGCACCAGTCCCATCTATTTAATATAAACTACGAAAGCCGAGATTGCGATGATTATTAGCTAGGATTCCGTGACGACGATCCTAAATGTAGAGAAAGTCCGGATCTTTTGAAATTTGACTCGTACAATGGGATTTCTGCGGTGAGCGCTGCTCTGGAATGTCAGGATTTGTGTCTGTGAGAGAGAGGCGAGAGGCAGCACTCGAAGACACCATACTCATAACAAGCACCAGAGTGAGAAATCTGATCTAGGATCAGCCCTCGCTCTCGGACATGATCCTGGATCAGGCGCTCTTTCCCCTGAATCGCTTGATATACAACTTGTTAAAGCCATCCGAAAGCTTCCCAAATCAAATTAGAACACGCTCACTTGATCAGGGTGGTGACGCCGTAAAGAGCGGCTCAACACATGCAGGTCGGCTTTGGGAAAAAATATGAGATGGTCACGTCTTATCCGCTGTCTTTTAATACATACTTTGTTAATGTTCAAGGATACGAATGACTAGCTAAGAGGTGTTTCATAAGGAAACACTACGTACATTTCGAGAGAGGCGCTGGAGGATTTAAGAACCATTCCTAGCCTTCTCTCCACGTAAAGCAGAGAGAGAGAGAGAGAGAGAGAGAGAGATAGAGAGAGAGAGAGAGAGAGAGAGAGAGAGAGATCATACCAGCAGCGAAAAGAGTCTCATGTTTCTGATAACCAGGACGTTTTCATCAATAGATGGTCACAGAAATATTGCAAGTGGACAGAGTGTGTGTGTGTGTGTGTGTGTGTGTGTGTGTGTGTGTGTGTGGGGTTACAGGAGAAAAACAGCAGAGGGCTGACTGTAGTGTGGTGGAGCAGGAGAGAATATGGAGTTTTAGTCAAAGGAGATGAGCTGAGCCTCGGCGCTGCCTGCTGGGGGCTGCTGGGGCTGCTGTGCCTGCTGCTGAGGACCACCAGGGGGCGGCATCTGCATATATACACACAGAGAGAGAGAGAGAGAGAGAGAGAGAGAGAGAGAGAGAGAGAGAGAGAGAGAACAAAAGTGGGTTAACAGGAAAGATGCCTTATTTCTTTTTCTTGCCAAAAAAAAAAAAAAAAAAAAAAAAAAAAAAAGGCCAATTTACAAATAACAAGCTGAAAGCAAACCTAAAATGATATGCATTTCCATCTATTGTTATACCGCAGTGGTGTGGATTTCTCGAATCTGATTGGTCCGGTGGTGTTGATTCATTTTCTATAACAGCAGGTCCGAGAGTAGTGCGTGTTAATATTAATGCACGCTACTGTACAGTGACGGCTCATTCAGAGGGACTTGTCCGGCAGACGCTCCATATAAACCGATTAATAAACGTGTAAAATCGTTGAAGCTTTCCGTAAGGTGAAGTTTATTTAATGGAAGGAGTCTCCAGTGTCGGCGCTTTGTGAAAGACAGAGGTAAAGCTGTAACTGCTCCGACATCCTCAGGACAGACGGGTTTACGCTCTGCGGTTTCACGCAAAGACAAGCTGAGGGTTTTTTTTTTGTCTTATTAATTTAAAGAGAGAGGAGAAAAAAAAGAGAGGTGAGGGACCCTAAGTGAGAACAGGAACTAACTTTTTTTGCATTAAACATAGCTATAAATAAAAAGTATGACTTGTCATGTTTTTAATTAATTAAATATCAACTCTGTGGTATAAGAGGAATAAAGTGACAGTATAAAATGGTGTAATGTCATACTATCACAGCTAGCACACTTTTTTTTTTTTTTTTTTTTTTAAATGGTAATATGCTGTTTTAAGAGTTCCTAGTTGTCAAAGTAACTGGAAAAGTGTCTCAGTGGTTGCTAAGCACTTAAATATTTCTTCCTAAAGGCTGTGTTACGATTCCGAGTGTAATCTTTATGCCTGTCAGGGCAGAACTGCTCTCACAGCACGCATCACCATATTAATAATATAGTAGTGTTATGTTTTGGACATGTATCTGCTACATCGTCGGAATTATCGCATTTTATTTTTTCAGATGTATAAAAACAGATGCTTAGAACGTGTACGAGTGTTAATAAGTTTAATCAAGTGCACTTGACAGGTAGCAGACTATATTATGACCTCACCTGCTGATACATGGGTTGCTGGCCAGGCATGTACTGCTGCTGCGGAGGCATGTTGGGGTCCTGTCCAGGAAGTGCCGAGATCATGTTCTACGAGAACGAGAGCAGTACAACATTTACATTTAAACTCATTCACTCATCACAGTGCAAGACAGTTGAATCTCTCTCTCTTTTTTTTTTTTTCCTGGGCATAAGGTCACACTAGAGATCTGAAGGAGAATGTTATAATTCGCTGTTTGAGAATCCTGACCTGCATGCTGTACGGCTGGTAGCCCATGTAGGCCATGCCGTTGGTCGGGGCAGCCTGGGACATCGGGGGCAAACTCTGAGGAGCTTGAGACGCCACATTCTGCAGTGAAGAAACAGAGGTTCTGGTTTAAACTGTACCATTTCATAACCGAGAGAGAAGCTGTAAGTCATAATGCAGACTGGTTTTCTTGACACTAAAGTCACTTTCACACCTATTAATCCAAAAATGCTGCTGTTTGTCTCTTTTTTGTAAATGTGAGCTGCAAAATTAACAATAGCTGTAACCCAAAACACAGAGCATGTTTTGATTCCGAATCAAATCGAATCGAGTTCACCTGGAAGCGGACCGAGACCACCTTGCTCAGAATCTCTCGGATCGGTTGTTTTAGTCCACACCTTCCTAAAGAACCACTCGGAGGGTGAGAACACACCAGGGTTCCTTTCGAACAGACTGAACCATGTGTGTATGAAAGTACTTTAAAATTGAGTGGCATCTCAATAATTTTCATATAATAGATCAATGAGAACAATATAGGCGTGTAGCTGTTAATTTAATCAGGGTTTTTTTTAAGCGTTTGCTCTCTTGTGCAATGCTAGTCAAAGGTGTGGCAATTTCAACCAATCACGTACTTGACGCCCAGCCCAGGGAGCAAGTCACTTTGAGCATATGGTGTGGTTTTTTCAGTGGACCAGAGATCGGATTCTAAATAAATGCCTGCTCAAATAATTTTGGGATTTTAAGACAAAACCAAATGCAAGAAAATTTTATCAAAAGGTAAATGATAGATTTTTGTTAACATTTCCAAAAGGTGGTCTGTTCCAAGACTTTGGTATTCCAAAGGTGTTGCCTCTTCTTACCTGGTAGCCCTGTGTCGGAGTGGGCTGGTAGTTAGTGTATGGAGGGCTGGTGTTAGGGGGTGGAGCCTGACCAGGGGCAGCGGGTTGCCCTCCGGTACCTGCGGTCTGATACATGTAGGCGTTCACCATGTTGGGATCTATGTGAAATGGAACACAATCTGCGTTTGTATTTCTTCAAAAACTATAAATCCAGCTAAGTCTATGAGGAACTCCCATTTATGAGGTTATAAAGATGCGGAAAGCATACTTCTGACACAATGTCAAACACAATGGTTTCAATAATTTCAGATTTAACCGTCTGCTCACCCGTAGCCGACACTGGCATGGCCTGGTAGGGTCCTCCGCCGGCCTGCCCGGCTTGGTTCAGGTAGACCCCGTGCATGGGAGAGCCCTCCACTGAGCCAGCAGGGCTGAACGTGCCGGGGTAACTGGGGGGACCAGCGGGTGGATACACCACCCCTCCTGCCACGTTAGGCGGCAGTGACTGCATCTGTAGCACACAAAACACATCAAAACTCCAGACAGTACAGCAATATGCCGATCAGTATTAAATAACGTGGGATTGACGCTGGGATGCGAGCACAACGAACGAAACCTCACATTTAACCGTAAACATGCATATAACAGCCACATGCAACCCAAGACACCATTTTCACTGATTTTTTTTATTGCACCATTATTTGACAAAATGACTCTTGAAACTAAAGTTAGTCAAAAACACAATTAAGAAACATATTCCTCAAGTAAACAGACTGTTTATTACATTCATTTCTGGCACAAAATCAGCTTCTGTCCCAATCCCATTCTGATCATTTGTCACTGAAAAGATAAAGTGATGTGAAAGCAGTGCTTTCAGTGATTTTGCTTTTCAGTGTGTAAAGTTTTCTCCATGTCACTAATGAAAAGCAAAACAGTTTCCCTGATGTGACTGCTTTTTGCCCTGGCACACAAACGTCTCCACATGACGGGGGGCAGATTTGCTCTAAACCGGTAAACAGACTGTGTGGATTCAGTGGACAGAGCTCACCTGGGCATAAGGCAGGGAAAAGGCGGGCATCTGAGCACGCATCTGGATGGTGTGTTTCTGCTGCTCCAGACGCAGCTGCCGCTCCTTCTCCTGCTCCTGCAGACGCTGAATAGCCAGCTGTCTCTGCATCTCCAGATACTCCTGCAACCGATAAGGAATGTGACTGATCAGCAATCGCCTCTCAATAACCCACGAGCAAGATGAGAAGAGTCCACGTGTATGCGAGTAAATATTAGGGATGTCACAAAGAAACTCGGTTTAAATTTTTCAATAGTAATTAAGTATTCTAAGGCAAAGAACACAACTTTTCTAATCCTCCTAAACGCTCGTCTCTTAATGTATGAAAAGAGCTGAAAAGATGAGATGATGTTCCTCCTTTTTTAACGCTGGTCGATATGCCGAGTCTCCTACTGCGTCCACGTGATTCGTGTTAATTCGATCACGTGGCACTCACCTGTTTCTTCTGCCTCATGATCTCGAGTTTCTGGGCGAGCTGGATCTGCCGCTGTCTCTCGGCCTCCTCTGCGGCACGGCGCAGTTTCTCACGGTGCTCGTCCCTCAGAGCGTTCAGGGCGGCCCGTGCGTCCCGAACCTGCGCCAGCTTATCCTGCAGCCCCTCATAGTACACTACAGGCGAGGGAGAAGCAAATGTCATCGCTGAGTGCTTTATGTAAAATGAGCCATGTGTTTATTCCTCTTTGTGAGTAAGATGTTAGACACTATTTACTTTTTTTTTTTTTTTATGATGTAATACTGAAACAGTTAATTCACGTTTTTCAAGGCTCCGGGTTTCCATAATAATGTTAACACAACTGCCATATTATAACTGTAACATTTAACATGAAGAGCCCACGTGGAAAAGAACGGGACGAGGCGTGACAGTGTTGACTCACGTCTCTTCTCGTCGAGCTGGTTGAGGAGCTCCAGCAGCTGAGGGTGCATGTTGTTGATGGACTGGAAGAGGGAGAGTACGGCGCTGTCGTTGGTGATGCTGCGCCCGCGCATGTGGTTGCTCTTCATGCGGTTCAGGAAGGTGGTGACGGCGTTCTGAAGAGCTTTGAGGAACTGCTCGTGGTTCTCCTCCGATTCTCCGTTCTGGTACTGCTGCTGCGGAAGCGCATCACAAATCAGCTGCACTAAGGTCACGCTTTGTTACTTAGAGTAAGAACTTATTCACTTCCGTGATCTTCTGTATAATGAGAAGAGGCTTACACAAAAACGTGCTTCATTATTTTAAACACAGCACGCACTTAACACTTAATGTACCTCCACTATGTTGATGGGCTGAACGGGGGCGTGGCTTTCCACTGGCTGGCTGACTGGCATCGGTTCAGCCAATGGCACCGGAGCAGGAGCAGAGGGGGTGGGACTCTTGCGCACTTCCTCCTGCTTTTTCTCCCAGTAAGTCCTATTCAGATAACGGGCCAGCTGGAAAAGATGAATATAAACATCATCATCACATCGTGCTAAGCTGCATGCTGAAGAAGAAACGCCATCTTGTGAGGAACACGGTCAGGAGATACTTACTTCAGGGTCAACATCTTCAGCCGAAGGAGCAGAGGAGTTCTAAAGAGAGAGGAGACAAGGTAGATAAACGATCACAGAATGTCAAGAAAAAAAAGACCATACTTCGCATATTCTTGGACCATCCAGAAACTTACCACAGGAGAGGAGTAAAGAGTGCTGACGGGTGGAGCGGAGGAGGTCACCGGGGTCGGGTCAGCTTTGGGGTACACAGGGTACGAGCTCTTCTGTCTCTGCACGTACACAAGAAAAAAAGAAAAGAAAAAGACAAAGAGAGATAGAGCATACGTATCTGCATGCATGATGCGTTATTCTCTTTCCCCCCACCATTTCTATAAAACATATCATGGACAGGTTGTAGGAGAACTATAGAGAAGGAATGCATGCACATCTCACCATTCTCTCCTTCTCCTCAGCTTCACTCTGGGACAGAGCAATGGCCAGCTGCAGCTCCTCTTCCTCTTGCAGCGCTGCCTCATCTCTCTTAGGGGGCATCTGGGGAAGCAGAGCAGCCAAATAAACTCAGCACATCCATATATAGACAGGAGAGAAGACAGAGAGTGCAAAATTTAATTATTATTCATTTTAAATTATTTAATTAAAAAAAAAAAAAAAAAGTACAGTAAGGCCATGTTCTTAATAGGCATGTTTCCCATGAGCAGTTGTAAAGACTCTGGGGTGCAATAGCAGTGATGAACAAACACCATCAGCCGCAATGTGTCTGACTACAAGGCGAGTGGAATGTGTCGGGTTTTTTTTTTTTTTTAATGATAGCAGAGTGCCTCGAAACTTTTCCGAAAAACACACAACTGAGAAATCAGGTCACAAGCAAGCAAAACAAACAGGCGCTGCTGAAAACGGAGGTATGACATCTGAATGGAAAATATTTTCTTGGAAATATTCTGAAATGTTGCCATGGAACTAACAATAATCCAATAACACTAAACAATGTCTGCCTCCGAGGCTACAGCAACGACGAACCACCTCCTCGTCGAGTTAAACCACTCTTTATTTAATCTCCGAACAGCAAGCTGGGCTAGTTATTTAGCCGATACTAGCTAGGATGGGCAATGGCATTGTCATGGTTACAGTGTGCAGGTTGCATGAGCCACTTTTTATTTAGATGAGCACAAAAGACGCTCCAAGCGAGAGCACCGACCTGAGACTGCTGAGCCAGAGGGCTGGTCAGGTACTCGGGCGGCAGCTCGGACTGCCCGCTGCTGCTGCTGCTGCTGCTGCTCTTCCCTTCGGCTTTCCTAGAAGGGGGAGAGAGGGAGGGGTGGCTGGTGAGGAGAAGGGATCAGGAGACACACACAGACTAGTAAATCTCAGAAGGAATGCAAAACACTTTGAACACATGACTTCACAGGGACGAATCAAAGATGTGAAATACGGCATGATGGAGTGATACGCGTCTTGTACTACTAAGTGCTTGTGAACGGTCTTTTAAACATGAAGATTCAGAACATCAAATGTCAAGGAAATGCCTTACAGCAGCATCCTTCAGTCATATAAAAAAGCAGAACTGGAAAAACAATAGTACGAGCATCTCTGTGTGCGTGTGTGTGTGTTTTGTCTCGTTTCCACTCTGACTTACTTGTTGAGGTGCTCGAAGCAGGGCTCGCACACTCGCACCTCTTTCTCGATGCCGAACTTGGGGATAGTGGAGTATTTGGAGGAGCACTTGCCACAGAAGATTTGTCCACACGCCCTGCAGTGGTGCTGAGGGAGGAGAAACAGTGCACGTCAGGAAACACCAACACTGCTCCGGTTATTACTTATCAGACTACTCATAGTTCACACCTACCCTGTTATCAGCAGTGATGGGTATTAGTAGTTGGTAAAATTAGCACTTGTTACGCAAAAAAAATCGATTAAATTTAATTCAAATACATCCCACCATCCCTCTCGGTACAGATTAACCTAATCCAACTATGTATACATTAATCTCATTATTTAAACGTGCACGGAAATATTTCGGTTGTTCGTTTGCGCCTTAGAGCCCTTTTCATTCCTGAACAGAAAACACAATATAATATAATATAATATAATATAAAGGACAACCTGTTTTCGAGCTACCAACTATAAGAACTCAGTAATACATGTAAAAGCTTCGATAATAATGGTCACTTCTACCACTGTAATGAAAAAAGATGAAAAAAAAGTGAGGGAGAGTTTTCTTTGTTTTTTCCTAGTCAGAGGTCATAAATTACGAGTTACGACCTTTAGTTGAATGCAGCACATGTTTCACAGACCCATTGTGCATCTCCAGACCCCACTGGATTAGTAAAATACTCCACATTCGCTGGCCTGACAGGAAATATCGCTTATTTTACATTATTAGAAATCCATGGTGTGGTGCTTCTGCTCGTCTAACCCAAAGAGACTGCAGCAAGTTTGTCAGCCTGCGGTAATGGTGGCGAGTGCACCCAAACAAATCCAAGTGTGCCAATACTTTCTCTGATTAGTGTCTTGCGTCAAATGGCTTTTTACTGCACATAAAGGGTCGTGCATAGAATCCACAATGCCATTATGCTATTCCCTATGTAGTGGGCATATATAGTGAATATGAAGCCATTCTGGATTTGAAACTGAAGACGGTGGATTTTTAAGAAAAGTAAAATCGAGGTAAACATCAAGGAATGTAACACGATGCATTACTGTGAGAAATAAAAACCAATCTAAAACATTTCATCTATGCGAGATGAATGCAGCATGTAGTGCTCCTGCTAATATTTGTTCCCTCTGACGTAGTAAACGATTATGATGCTCAAAGTAGCATAGACTTGCTTGCTTAATCGACTAAGTTGGCTGCCTATGTTTTGAGCGTTAGCCTGAAAAGTCAATTAGTCAATTAGTGAAGGAAACAACAACGCACACTTAAGTCTTTACAGTTACTCAAAGTTATCACCACGTGGCTCTGTGTACAGGTTTCTGACTCATCTAATCTAATGCAACTCACTAAGTCACGACGGGTAAAGACGAACAAGCTCTCTGCGTTTACCTTTCGGGTCATCACTCCGAACTGAACTCTGCACCTGTGGCACTCCTCGGCATCCACCCAATCAGGGGCCTGAAAAGGACACACACCATTAGCATCGTCCGAATGATACACACATCACAATGTGTGGCCCTGTCACTGTCTCTCTAGCAGGATCGCTCACCCTCTCTGCAGCAAACATGGCGTCGCTCTCTTTAAACTCCGGGAACACATGACCTGAGGGAGCGCGGGAGAATCAAATCAGACGTGCTGCTTTGCTTTATATTTTAAAACTCTGTTGTTTTACGCCAGCTGTGCTTTGTGTACCTTCCACCTTCATGATCTGGTAAGTGTCTTGGACCACTTTGTACTTGGGTTCGTTGCGGAAGGCGTGGGCCCAGGCCTGGATCAGGTACAGGATCTTGTTCCTGACGTTCGGCTCGGTTTGCTTCTGAGGACAGCAGAGGAAGTGTCACATCAACACAAAAGGGACGAGAGTGTACGTGAAGACACTAGCTTCTGACATTTGTTTTCTAGGCAATTCAGTGCTTAGGGACATGCGGCAAGAGGCGTGTCTGTGTTCTACTCACAAAAATACTTTCATTCGTTCACTGGACACAAATACAGCGCCAATACAATAGTATTAGTAACGACAGCAGCTTGCTAAATGTATACAGCATTTCTTTGTTTTTTGTCTTCTTTGGCCTAGATATCTAGAAGACATCATATTCCGAGATGTCACTTAATTTACCATCCCACATGTCGAGAATGCCACACGCTACCCATAACACACAGTTCACTTTCTCTACTATCCTTCTCACATTTTCATCACAATCAACCTGCACGAGGATTCACCTAGAGGCAGAATGAGACTGGGACCACAAACAAGAAGGGCAACACACCGGGATTTAACTGAAATGGACTAAATAATCCATATGTGAAAACACACTGAGCGAGCAGTATGTCGAGGCAATTAGACTCGAAAATATTTCATCAATCCACAACCTCAGGGAAAAGTCCACCTTGACTTATTACTTTTAACTTATTACATTTAACAAAAACAAAAACCTTTTCACTCTGTGAACGTTGCAAACAAGAGCAGCTAAATATGAAAATGTGTCATCCTGACATACTAACAAACATTCTATTATTAAATACGCAACTCTCTCTCTCTCTCTCTCTTTTTTTTTTTTTTAAATAATCGATCCACTCTGATCAACAGTTATTACCTTTCACGTCAGGTTTCATCAGCAGTTTGATTTCAATCCACAGAGCTAAAAGGCATTTCTCGTTCTGCCACTTGCTGGAACTCCCCTGAGCTTTAAGAACCGAGAGGACATGTGACACGATGACACAACCAGGAAGTAAAGTGCAGTATGACTCATCAGGAAGAGTAGGAGCATAACGCCAGAGGAGTAACAGCCTCACGGATACAGAACAGACGAACGATAGTGTATACCGTATAACGATATCATGAATTCGCCTCATGTCAAAACAGTGTCTGATGTTTTTCCAGATCTCTAAGCACTCGGAGAACTCAGGAACGCTTTCAAAAAAAGTTATAATTTAGCCCATGCATGTTACACATTCAGCAACCAGAAAAAAGTCTTCGTTGCTAAACGCTCTACTTGATTTATACATTTCTTGGTGCCGTGATGCTCCTCAAAGCCAAATATTCTGATAATTTAACGTAATTAACGTCGCTAGCTATGTTCTGACTACCGTGCATTATTATGACTGACTTTTTTGTGTGTTATTACAAACATGCATTTATCTATACAATAACCAGACCTACAGATACACCACAGCGCTGTTGAATTCTGGATTCTGATTGGTCAGGAGGTGTTGATTAATTTTCTAGAACAGCAGCTCTGACAGTAGTGCAGCTGCAAATCACAGGTTTATATTAAAGCGCTCGTTCTAATATGTTACCGACTCGTTATTGATCACTTACACTTTGAATAGTAGGGCTGAGCTCCACTTAAACAGATTTTAAAACACTGTATAATTGTTGATACGGTGAAGTTTTCTGCAAGGAGATGTTTAACATTTAGGGAAGGAGTCTCCAGTGTCAGGCGAAGTTGTCTCGGGAGAGAGGAGTTTGCGCTTTCTCGTAACACGCGATATCTTATTAACGTCAAGAGAAGCGGAGAGAACAACTGCTTATAACTGCTATAACGAAATAAAATAAGAGGAAATAACTTATTAAACAGCAATCCATTTATTATTATTATTATTATGTGGAGCTTCCGCCATACAAGATCCTGTGCTTTAGCTGTTTCTATATAAACAATAATGTAAACCAAAGGTGTTAATATGAACCTCTGACCAATCAGAATTAAGAATTTAACAGCACTGTGGTATAAACATACACTACTGAACAGTGTGTTACTAACAGTACGCTACCATTACTGTTATAATACACTGTTTAGTACAAACTACTTTATATATTACTGCACAGTTCTACACTTCTGTAAATGTGGAATATTAAATGTAGTATAAATATAAGCGCAGGGTGTAAAGGTTTGACACGAGTGTGTTTCGATCAGTATATTATGCAAATCATGACTAAATTAGGTTAAAACATAAGCAAACAAATGTGGTACTGCTCAGCAAAACATCATTCACACACGCACTCGCATCGGGAGGTGATTTGGCCTGGACAGTTCACCTACTGGCGTGTGAGGAAACCGGAGAACCCGGAAGAAACCCACGCGGACACGGGGTTACGGACGATAAGTGTTTTTACCCGTGAGGCTGAAGCGGTGCTACGTCTTCATCGAGGCACTCAACATAGATTCAGCCACGGATGATTCACAAGGCTAGCTCATCCAGCATGTTTCTAAAGCCAGCAAAAAAATCTCAACAAGAACAACAACAAAAAACCCGCTGGCTTCCTTTGGAGAAGTCAGGAGAAGACATGGGGTGCACGAGGCGTACTGTCCTGACAAAACAACGATGAGTTCAACCTCATCCGAGAGCTACGGAGTCATGACGACCGATTCCACAGCTATTTTAGGAAGGACAAAAACACAAGACTGATGTCTTTAAAAGTCTCAGTAAATACTGAGACAGGCAAATACTTAGCAGCTCCTCCACTGTAACTCGCGAGTCATGTCTTTGCTACGTCACATATGAGGGCTCATCTTATTGGCTGCACTTTGAAAAGGTCAGTGTAAACTGGGTAAGAGCTGAATTTTAGGGATCTTTCCTTCTCCAAAGGGGAAAATGGCTTCGTCAGCACAAAGATGGCTGGCTGGTGGTCTACTCGGGGCTCGGGAGCGAACTGGGGAACCTGAAGCTGAGAGACGCAAATGCTAATTGCGGTGCAATTGTGCCAAAATATAATATATAACTTATATCACATAACTTGCATAGAGAACTAAATCTTTTTGCTAAACCCTCAGGTAACCATAGCAACCACTAATCCTGACTCAGTATCCTTTTCCTCTTCTGCGAACTGTGTCCTCTATAAGCAGCTGAAAGGTAATAAAACTCTACCTTGAACAGGTCCTTGAGTTCCTCCATGGTCTGCTTACTCGCCACTTCATCGTGAACCGTCTGGCCACAGTTCTTCACCACTGACTCCAGAACCTGTTCGGAAGACAAGTCACTTAAGTAAGAACCTACAATAAAAGCATTTCCTCATCAAATTCTGAGATTCTGTCTCCTATGGCGTTGATCATAATGAATCCAGCAGCTCTTACCTCGAGGGCGTAGAGGGCCACGTGTGGATTTTTGTCATTTAGCTTCTTCTTGACGGCAGCGATTGCATATTTAGCCCTGAGAGTGACGAAGAAGAGCGTTCTTATATCTCTGGTATGAATATTCACTACAGCGTGATGAAATGGTGCCCAGCGAGACGAGGACTTACTGCGTGTCTCCTTGCCGGATGAGGTCGCAGATCTGCAGGATGGATTCCCAGTCCGTCTCCAGCAGCAGCTGACTGGTGGCTTTGTCTGTAAAACAGGAGGGATGATATCTGAGCACCACTAGCCTCTGTGCAGTTAATAGAACAGACACCTGAAGACAGAGCAGGTTATGACGACACGCGCCCACCATCATCAGTTCCTCTGTTTAAGTGCGTTTATCTTTCATGATGAAGAGACCATATCCTCAATTCTCGCTTCCTGTTAGCTCACTGTTCATTAGAAAACACAACTACGATATAAATCTAACGGGAGGAGCAGGCGAGAGGAGATTTAAAGGAGAGAGAGAGAGACTTTAAGATCTCTTATTAATTCAATATAAACAAATAGAGACCTATATATTTATAAAACAAAATGCGAATAGAAATCTCAACATAGAAAAAGTGTATACGTTTGAAAAGAAATCCCAGAATACCGTTTATCAATAAAATCAAAAACACCCTCTCAGATATTTAGCCTAAAAGCCTCATGATCAGACTCACATCAGAGATGATCAACACCCCATACATGAAAAAAATTAAGAGAAAGCTTCAGACAGAGATAGACTTGGGGGAGGAGAGAGAGAGAGAGAGAGAGAGAGAGAGAGAGAGAGAGAGAGAGAGTTTAAGGCCAAACACAACCAGGTACAAACTACAATCTGATACTGTTGAACATTATGAGAGTGTGTGTTTGGGTGTGTTCCACATCTATAAAGTATAAAGACACTATAGATCTGCATTACGGAGCTGTTCGTTCTCGTTCTCTCTCTCTCTCTCTCTCTCTCAGCCTGAAGGCATGGAGCTGGATGGCACACAGGAAGTGAACGCAAAGCGCCTTGCTGCGAGGACGTATACATAAACTGTTACACATACAAACAGATCACTTAAGCAGCACGACATGCCAGCGTGGTATAGATGTGGTACAGAAAGAATAAAACACTCAGAGTGGTGCGCTTACAGGAAAATAATCAACTCTGGCTTGGGAACAGTACTCTAACTCTGGCGCTGATCATTTTCCTATAACAGCACAACACTGAGTGTCTTATTCCTTGCGTAACCAAGAGATTTTTATTCACTGTGCAACATTTTTACAGACTGAAAGGCAAACTGAATTCATCTAAATATTTTAAAAAAAACGGTGCTCTTAAAAAAAAAAAAAAAAAAAAAATCTTTAAACACTACTCATGATATTTATCTTTAGATTAGTTGATTGTTTTCCTACAACCGCACAACACTTACAGGGTTGTTCCTAACATCTGAGCTATTTTCTCAGTGGATTTTAGAAAATGAAGATGTTATTTGCCTCTTTTTTTTTCGCTATATAATACCTTGACAGGGTTTAAAGCCAAACTGGACAGCTCCATGTTCTTTTTTTTTTTTTTTTTTTTTAAATGTTACCCCAATCATAAGACTCATGTTCATAATAGTAACAAAAAACCCCAATCATTAACAGCATCTGTCTCCATGACAACGAATCATCAGGTCATATTGACAGCTACACTCCTCATCCAGGCAAAGAAGAGACTTTATTCTAATCATAACTGTTGTTTTTCTTTCTAAACTGCTGTCAGCTGGTTATTTTCATGAGCTGTTCTCTCCATCAGGCGACATCATGGCGCAAAAACAAGGCCAGCTAACTGTGCTAGGCTCTGACTGGGATGAAATGCTAATGATTGCTAATGATGCACACCTTTAATGGAAATGACTTCATTTAGTTAACTGTTTTAATGAAAGCAGTGACGTGTGATATTTAGTTGCGTCTACATTTAAACATTGCTAGCCACCTACATTAGCAAGAGGCACACTGTAAATATTAGCTAACTAGCTTGCTAGTACGGCTAACTTAGCCTTCTTTAGCTCCTAAGAAACAGACGGACCGGGAGATTTAACTCCATATCAGACATGTTTTACAACGTTTATGTCGCTAAACAGGTTAACATTGAGGATTTCATCGCGAATTAACACTCTTACATCCACACACAATAGATCGGTTGCTACTGAAACCCCGTATTTCGTTCCCCAACCGTTTTCGGGAAAATCCCGTGTTCTGCGTTCTGATTGGCTAGGCAAATGGACTTCGCGGAATAGGATTGGCTATGAATTCTAAAACTGCGCGTCAGAGTAAAGCACTGGCCAATCCGAGAAGAGGAGGCGGGACTTGTTAAAAACAAAACGGGTGCTGAGCCACTAATGCACGCGTTAACTTGGCAGCCACAGCCCCGCTAGCTAGCTAGCTAACAGAACAGTGTTTTTTCCCGGGAAACTTCTTGGCTTTATCACAATTTATAGTCAGAGTTTACTAAATAAATAAACAGAACATACCCAACAGCCTTTCAAATGTACCTCCACCTTTTCCCATGGTTGAGTTCTTCTATAGGGCACTTGATGACTAGACGCTTCTATGTTTTGGTCAACCGAACCCTTATTTGTCACCTGTTTTGAGTGAATCACGTGACGTCTACTTCCGGTTTTGGCGTCAGTAGGTTACGTTCTCAATCGCTCATGTATCTTTATTTGAGTGCCCTAATTAGGCTATGAACTAGTGTATTATACGTGTTATGTGCTGCAATTTGTGTCTAACAGATATTTGTTATTCGGCCCCTGGATAAAAGTTTATTTTCGCTAATCACACCGAATGGCTTCATTAGATGTTAAAAATCCTCTCCCGTTTGGCGACAGAGCGACTCAGTATTGAATAATCCTGAAATAATATTCATATAATTGTTTTAAAAGAATCAAATACATGTAATGAACACTAAATAATAATAATAACAACAATAATAATAATAATAATAATAATCATCGTCATCATTATTGTTGTTGTTCTGGTTGTTATTATTTAGTGTTAATCACGTGTATTTGATTCTTTTAAAACAATTATATGAATATTATTTCAGGATTATTCAGTACTGAGTCGCAAAACGACCCTCTGTCTGTTATTATTATTATTATTATTGTTGTTATGTATTTTGGTACTATTGACCATGCTATTATAATGGACATTCTTTTAAAAACAGCTGGTTTAGACACATATTTGCTTGTTTTAGATATTGACATGCCATTACATGCAAATACAATATGGTGTCCCACAAGGTTCTAGTTTAGGCCCAGTATTGTTCTCTGTTTATCTGAATAATGAAAAGATTTAATCTATCTGTTGCTTTACTCACTGATTATGAGCAAGCTATACACTTAATTGTATTTGGAGTTGATTTAAGGCTTTAAGCCTTGTGCTGTTAAGCCATTCAGACCTCAAAAATAACTCTGGACTTAAGCAATATTCTGAAGATACGCGAGAGTTACGCACACGGGGTGGAGTTTGAGTAGAACACGGGCGTGTCTCAGTTCCACATGATTCTGATCTTGGACCTAAGCAAATTTTCTTGTGTAATACTGGCACGAGCGTAGTGCAGTATCAAGTCAAGCATCACTATTTGGACAGTTTGATGTTATCACAATGAAATTTATAAATTAGGCTGTAAATATTCTCGACAAATTATGGAATGCCATTCAGGGCCAATCATAGTAAAAAATAGAGAAATGTGGTGCTGTTAAGTTATTAATAGGATTGTCCCATAATCAGAGGCCAAATGTTTGTGAATTAGCTTAAAGTGAGCTGTAAGGGTAGCAGATGAGTGCTCGGTCAGCTTATCCTTCAAACTGTGGGCACGTTATCGAAAATAATTCACCATCTCTGTATGGCCCAAGTCACTATAACACCTTGAGTAGTTTTCTGACACTACAGTCTTGGCTTGGCATCACCCTGAACAACCAAGGATCCTTTATATTTCCAATGTTTTCCTGTTTTTTTGTTTTTTTTTTCAAATCCCCCCACCAGTACCATTAGATTACACATGACTCACTAGCAGGCACACAAAACACTATGGGCTATTGTTGCTGCTGTGCCGGTCGTGCTCCATACAATGGCATTGTTTTGCTGGCGTACAGCAGCAGCCCCTCGTCACTACAGTCAGATACAGTCACAGAGGGAGACGGCACGGGCCGAGTGTGTCCTCATCAGCTACCGGTTCCACACAATGCCGAGTGTTTCTCAGCACGAAAGACACCTATCTGGAGAAAGAAACGTACACAGTACCACAGTATATACAATGCTTAAAAATGTACCAATAACCAGAAATATTAAGCAAAATTGGACAATTCTATGTCAAAACTGTGCCATTTAGAGTCATCATTCTCAGAAATGCACTTACTTTTACACACAATGTGAATCTGTTTCACAGTCCACATCTGAATTAATTGAATCTGCATTGGAAAAGCTGAGCTTTTGTCATGTGTCACTTCAAATTCAAACAATTTCTATAGCTTTTCTACTGATCAACAAATATCAGCTCCTCATGACAATAAAAATGATAAGCCCATAAATCTTAATTCATATACTGGTCACATAAAATCAAACAAAATGGCCAAAACTGTCTATTAACAATCACTGTGATAAGTCCATAATCTATATAAAGGCTTGACATATTTTCTGATATATTTAGTCATATTTGTTGTTGCTGTTTTACTTAACTCAGATTTTCTACTGCCAGCCATTTCTGTGGTCTACATATAACTTTCACATAGTTCTCGGCTAAACTAAGGAGTATATATAATTTAAAAATATTTTAAACGTATATATGCATTATACTGGAGTTTGAACACCACTGATTTAAGAATAATTAATCACCTTACATTTTTGATGTTTTTTTTTATTTTTTTATCAGCATTAACACATTATCTCAGGAGAGACTTTGTAGGATGTCTTTATTTTTTTCCGTACATGAATAAATACAGAGAGAGACACAGGGTTATACGACGACACATGAGGATGGAAAACGAAATAATTACACTTTTTTCTCTTCACACCCTTCATTGCCTAGAGTCAGGCATTAACACTAACAGTGAATAATAAAAAATACATTAACATTAACTGGAATGTATGACGATGGGGAAAACTAGCAGAGGGGATTGGTATGGGCTCGACTGCAGTCGGTGTCGCTCGTTAAACGTAACCTTTGACCTGCGTGCTTCCCCCAGCCCTGCGCGGGCTGCTCTCTCCGCTGCTGAAGGTGGGCGATGAGGGGATGCCAGGTGGGCTGGAGCCAGCGTAGAGCAGCGAGCCGCCGATGAGCAGCAGGCCCGAGCCTCCCCAGCCCAGGTAGAGCGCAGGGCCGAGTTCACGCTTGTGCGGCGCCGCCACGTACGGGTTGTAGAAATCCTTGATGATGGAGTGGGCCGTCCAGCACACAGGCACGAGGTAGAGGAACCCTGCAACGGCGAAGATTATACCGGAAATGCGAGCCAGCCGTGCCTCCAAGCTCGGCTGACCCACACACTTGGTGCACTTGATGCCCAGTACGCCGAGGGCCAGCGACAGGGTGCAGAGCAGGATGGAGAGCACGGTGAGGCCACGCGCCGCCTGCATGTCACTGGGTAGCGCCAGCATACTGTCGTACACCTTGCACTGGATCTCGCCAGTACTCTGCACGATGCAGTTCATCCACAGGCCCTCCCACGTGATCTGCGCCGTCACAATGTTGTTACCGATGAAGGCCGTGACGCGCCACATGGGCAGCACGCACACCAGGAAGCCGCCCACCCAGCCGATGATGGACATGACCAATCCCAGGAGCTGCATGCCCGTCGTCGCCATGCTGACTTTCTGTGTCTGAGGCGGGTGTGATTTTGCTTTTATTTTTATGGGTCCACGAAAAAAACCCTGCTTTGGGAAAGCTTCAGCTGAGATCGAAGAAGCTTTTCAACATTAGCAAGAGTCCTCAATCCTGAGTGTGGGTCAGATGGACCTACAAAACAAAAAGCAATAAAAATCACTTTCATAACTTGGTGTGCGTCATCCTGGGACTCTTATTCACAATGTACTCATACTGAACATCCTTTCAACACACTTAGTACCGGTTATCTTTACTCCTGTATGCTGTAATGATTTATAATCCCACTGTCCGGTGTCACCTAGAAGACGACTGGTTCCCCCTTGAGTCTTGAGTTTTTCTTTTTCACTACATGTCACCTCTGGCTTGCTCATTAGAGATCTAGATCTACATCCGGATTTCTGTAAAGCTGCTTCGTGACAACATCTCTTATTAAAAACGCTATACGCTTTAACATTTAACTTGTTTGAAATAAAAAAAAAATCATCACAGTGTAAATCTATAAAGGTTTGTAGCACCAAATTGTAATATTTAAACTACTAAAACAAATTTTTTCTTTTTTCATTTATGTGCAAAGATTTAAAAAAAAAAAAAAAAAAGAATTTCAGTATGGAAAACAAACTTGAACGTTATTTTAAAGGAAATTAATACGCTCTTACAAATAATCAGGCTAACAAAATAGTATACTGTAACTGTAACAGTCAGCTATGGATATTTTAAAGTCAACTAAATGTGTGTTTGTTTGTTTAGGGGGTGTGTAATTCTTAAAGTATAATTTTTCCATATATTATCCAATTAGTATAGCTGAGAGTGGGCCCTAGGATTTTCTATTTTTTGGCCAATGACCTGATTTCCATGAGCTGTTCTTCTGATAATCCTCTTTTAAGATTCACTTTGGACATTATTCTCAAATAAAATGAATAACAATGTAAAGAAAACACCCCAATGTGTAGTACAAAGCCATGAAATTAATTCACATTACTACAACTCCTAGCGCATCTTAAACACAAATGATGTCGCACGCATCATTGAAGTGACCCATCATAAATATTTAGGGGTCTGGCGTAAACAGTGAGCCGATGCCGGATTCCAGCAGGCGTGTTAGAGAATGAATCCTTTTCACGCTCAGGGTGGGTGTCGAGCTACGCCTGGTAGGGCGAGTGGATTATCTCAGACAAACATGAGGAGTCTGAGGAACACAAGGAGCTTTCATGGTTTCGTTCAGAGTGGGACAAGGAGAGTAGCGTCTGTTCGTGCCTCAATGTTTCCTCAATGTTCAAGATGTTTTTTTCACAAGAGCCACTCCTCAAGCCATGTACAATGCTTTCTATCTCGTATTAGAGGAGGAATAAAATGCAATATGAACTCTTCACATGCAGCGCAGCAGTTCTCCTCAGGTACATTTACGTGAAAATATAGACTGTTCGATTTTCTAATCAAACTTAATAACTAGTGATCTGTAGTTTTGCTTGGCATTTGGATTAGAAGAAAAGTGAGGCATGTTACCTGAATCTGGCTCCTCCTCTCGTCAGCTTGAGGTGCTTCTGATGCTCAGGATGAAGGTGATGGAGGTACGAGGTGATCCGCAGAGGTACAGTGTAATTCAAGCTGCACTGAAGACTGAACAGTATGGAGAGGACAGAGAGAGAGAAAGAAAGAGAGAGAGAAAGAGGGGCTGCCCTCTGCGATGCCAGTGCGGGTCTGTGGGACAGTGGGCAGAAGCACGCGCTTGTGTGTGCGCGTTCACTGCACTCTGTGTGTGTGTATGTGTGTGTCTGTTCATGTGTCCTAGTGTGTGTCCCTCAGTGCCTGGTGGACCAACACAATGATGTCGCTGTTCTATCGCCCTCACGCTCCTGGACCCCCCTCAACCCCACCCCTCATTCTCCTCCATCCTCTTTTTCATCTCTCGCCTTCTCTGACTCCTGTTCTTACGCCTTTTCTTCTTTTTGCCTTCACTTCACTACTTTTCTGTATGAACTCAAGGACAGGACAGTTAAAGTTGGAGACTGACCACGTCGACAATTACACACGTTTTTTAATCCATTTATACGAAACGTCTGCCATACAAGTCGCATTCCATGTTGTTACTACAGAAACATTAATGTATTAGTAAGGGTACATTAATATAAACCTGTGATTTGAATTGTAGCTTGTACTAAAATCAAAGCTGCAGTTCAAAACCTTCTGACCAATCGGAATCGAGAACCGTGCATTCCGAGTAAACAAGATCATATACTTCGGGTAAAGGATACCGTGTATGTATTTATTTAGAAAAATACCAGTAACATGAGTCAAAGGACATTTATGAACACAATATAATAAAATAAATTAGACCTCAAATTGTGTCTTTTATTTCAGGCGGAATTCTTTAGAGCTCATTAGAGGTTTAACTGTAATCTGAACACGAAGAGCAAAAAGAAAAACAAAGGCCTGGTTTAGATGGTGCAGCAGTTGGTGGTGATGATGAGCGGCGCAGCGTTTTTGCCTCCTCGCAGTTGTCCGGGGTTAAAAATAGGATGAAGTCTTTCAGCAAACGTGTCCGTAAACGTGTGGATATGAATCCCCGACTCCGGACAGAAGAAGGACACACGCCCCTCCTCATAGTCCAGATAGATGGCCACCTTTCTGGGTTTGGAGGTGAGAGACAGACAGGTCAGTGGCACCGTGTTGGCCGTGTACTGATTTCCGCTCCTCAGGCTGAGCATCCAGAAGCCGTTTGCAGGACTGATGGTAAACTTCCCCTTCCTGTTAACAGAGTGCTTGGCCACGCCGAGGTCCCAGTCCGTCTTTTCTCCTACTTCCACTTCCCAGTAGTGTCTACCTGACTGGAAGGCTTCCTTGGACATCACATTGGTCACACGTTCAAACCTTTTGGGATTTTCAGGGACCTCCTGCTGCTTGGTGGTGTGTCTGACCTGCTTCCTGTCGTCCGAGATGGAGAGGTGGGTGTGAGCGGTGCGAGGGTTCAGTCTGATCTCCACTGTGAGAAAGAGACACAATCAGCTTTCCAGCACAACCGCCACACAAACACTTTAACTATCAGAGATAATAATCAGACACAAACATACCCAAGTATATCTGCAGCCTCTTCAGCTCTGTGAAATCAAACAGAGCACATTCAGCTCATTTTCAATCCATCCTCCAACATCAAACAAAAAACCTTTTTATTTTTCCCTCTTAACCCCCTGCGTATAAATCTGCATACAGGTCTGTAGATGGCTCAGAGACTCAAAATGTTCGTATTTAAACACTTTCTTTTTCTCACTTGTCATTTCATACGTATATTTACACGTAAAATAACACATTAAAAGAGTTTAAAGCTTAAATCCGCATTATTATTTATAACAGCAACAGACTGCTTACAATTTTAACATCCACAGTATCAAAAGGTCACAATAAATGTACAATTTAAAAAATGTAATAAAATTTTATATATTGAAATATTGGAAATTTGCATTGTTACAGCAGCAGATATAAAGATATAAAAAATTTTTTTTAAATATGTAAGTATAAAAAGTATAAAAGAGACACACCAATAATGCACAAAAACACAAATACACAACAGTATTAAAGTGACACTCCAAAGATTTACTTTCCAGTTAGTACCAGAGATTTACTGTCCAGTTAAGTGGTGGGTTCTGCTGGGAGCAGTGCTGGTTGTACAGTCATTGTATTTGTGTGTGTGTGTGTGTGTGTGTGTGTGTGTGTGTGTGTGTGTGTGTATAACACCTGGTCTTTTATTGCACTTTCTTTTTCGGGATTACATTGTTTTCCTGGTGTTCCTTGTATCTTATGTAGTATACCCAACTTTTCAACGCTTTTGTCTGTCTTTTTTTACTTTTTTACTTCATTCCACTGTAAGTTCTTCATTTGTAGCTTCAGTTACCATACCCTTGCTGTACTAGATTATTAGATGTTATGCATACTTTGTAAATTCATTTGGCAATTTTTTTCTTGCTAGTAGGAAAGTGTGAAAGTTGAATGACACATACTTCATATTCGTACTTTATATTCATGTTAAAACACACTGTGCACATACTGTACAAACCTGCTTTAGAGAGTTTGTTAGCCTCCGTCCTGACGGTGGTGATGAAATCGCTCACAGCTTTCCTGGTGAATCCCACACACGGGTCTGTCTCTAGTGTGACCTTTGACCAGTCCCTCATCTCTCTGGGTAAATGAATGAAACTCTGCAAATATGAAAACAAGAATATTCAAAGAACATTTTTATCTAATAAAGAAAATAAGAATTTACTGGGTAGATTTTAGGAATGTACAGATTCACAAAAAAAGTATGAACATCACTTTTTATCATTAGTGTCCTATTATGTAGAAACATTACTGATGAATTTAGTGTTCCCTGTATCGCACAAAATAGCTAGAAACTGCATCAAATTGTCACGCCAAAATCGGCACTTTACGTTTCCCATCAGCCACTGCACTTCACTGGATCACGTCACATGACTATTTGCACCTGTGTCATGTTTTGGTTAATAAGCACAAGTATTTAAGTCGCGTCTTGCACCTCACTTGTTGTGTAGCTTTTGTCTTTCGTTGTCGTTTGTTGTCATGTTACGCTCTCTAGCCTACGTATGTCTTTTTGCATTGGAATAAGCAGGAATAAGTATAAGAAAAAAAGCAGCTCACCCATTGTTCACACTTAGCACACATGTCTTAGCTAGTATAGGCTAACTGTCTAACCTAGCTTGCAATCTAGGTTGGGGTTATTATCATCAGTAATGCAGATGAAATAAAGATTGGTGTAACTCTTGTGATGAGGAGGTAGGTTGTCTTCAATGTAGTTTTGGAGGCAGAAAATAAAAAAAAATTTAGCTGCTTGTGTGACTTTACTGAATGCAGCCACAGTTGAACTGGAACATCACATCACATACCCAAAAATACACTACATGGGCAAAAGTTTGTGGACGCCTGACCATCACACCCATATGTGCTTGTTGAGCATTTCATTGCAAAGTTGTTCCCCCTTTGCTACAATAATAAGCTCCACTCTTCTGGGAAGCTTTCCACTAGATGTTGGAGTGTGGCTGTGGGGATTTGTGTTCATTCAGCTACAGGAGCATTAGTGAGATCAGGCGCTGATGTTGGGATGTGAGGAGGTCTGGGGTGCAGTCGGTGTTCCAGTACATCCCAGAGGTGTTCAGTGGGGTTGAGGTCAGGGCTCTGTGCAGGACACTCGAGTTCTTCTACTCCAACCTTCACACACCCTTAACACTTAACACTTCACGGAGCTCGCTTTGTGCACAGGGGCATTGTCATGCTGGAACAGGTTTGAGCCTCTTAGTTCCAATGAAGGGAAACTGTAATGCTACAGCACACAAAGACATTGTAGGCAATTGTGTGCTTACAACTTTGTGGAAACAGTTTGGTGAAGAATGAAATATGAGTATGATGGTCAGGTGTCCACAAAACTTTGTTCATCATACAGTGTAGACATAAATTTCACCAGCACTATGGCCTGCCTCCATGCTTGTTTGTCTCGCTTTCCCCCATCTGATTGGTCAGGAAGCAAAAAAAAAAAAAAGCTTGACATCACTTAGAACTTTTCGTAAAAGTTTTAAACTTTGGAAGTTTATCAATTTTGGAAGCCTTGTTGTGAGCAAAACAATGTCAGCATGAATAATTTTTTAAATGTGGTCGCTTTCTATAGGAAAATGTAAAATGTTCCCTGACTGACATGAGCAAAAAAAAATAAATCATTTTTGTCACTGTTTATTAGGTGTTAAAGCTGGTTCTCTAGTCAATATTTGAAGGTGAATCTGGTGAAGAAACTGATGCTCATGTCTTCTAAACCTGGGTTGATTTCTGTTGTGTATAACATCTTCGCAGGGGTCTGAGTAATGTTTCCCTAGAAGTTTTTGACTTTTTCTCGTTTTAATCACACTCCCCAATTTCCAATTTCCAGAATTTTACATTATGTCAACGTTTTCTAATGTAACTGTCCTGATGTGTATGGCTTACTGAGATCAAATCGTATTAGAAGTAGCGATACACAGCACTAGCATTTATGTGTCATACCACTGAATGGTGGTGTCAACTGAGAATAAATTGCCTTGTGTTGGCTTTGGAGAAGAGCCTCACTGCATCAGAGCTACAGCACCATCTGCTGCCAGATAGACGTGTAAATTTTTTAAGTGTGAGCTCACGGACACATTTGGTATTTGCACACTTACTGAAAAAAAAATAATAATCACATGATCATGCACACAAATGCATAAAATCACAAGCGCTGCTTTGAAAGAGGCTACAGTAATCACTAAATACAACCAAAATAGATGCCTAAAACATTCCATCAATAAAGACAGACAAAATGTGAACTGTGGAAAGACTGGGATGTGAAACCTTAGCACATAAAAGCATATTATTAATATACAGTTTCCGAGCTATTTCCGAAGGACGTGTGGATCATGAATCCACAGGGGGCAAAGTTAAGTTCATGTAACAGTTTCTCAGGAACTGTTACTCAGTAACTGGCTGTAAAAATGTCATGACTACTGATTAACTCACCTTTCTAAGATGCTCCTTGCTATCTAGAAGAACCTCCGGTGTTGTCTGTCCACTTTTCAGCTCAGCGATCTCTTTCTCCAGCTGTTTTGTGAGTTGGTCCACTCGTTTCTCAGCCTCTTGCTGTTTCTCCTCCACCTCTGCCACAACTGCTTTGTGGGCCGCCTCCACCGCGCTGAGGAGGGCAGAGAAGACCCTATGACTCTCCTGCACCTCCCGCAGACACGAGCTCTGATCAGGAGAACACATCGAGAGACATTATAATGTCTTTCATGTCTTAGAATGTCAGCCTTGCCCCACTCCAGCCAACTCCCAACAATATCTCTTCAATCAGTCACACTTCCTGAGTGTAGTGTATTTAGGAAGACTGCCATCTTAACACACATTGCGAGGCACTGAGTCTGTTTAGAGTTGACCTCTGAGTGCTCAGGCTGTCTGACAGTTCCACTTTCTCTGACCAAACCCTAAAGTGCACCAACTGACATAGTAACCATTATGGCTGACAAAATAGCTTTCATATGTGGATAAAGTTTTAGCCTATTAGTATTTTTTTGGTGCCTCAGTGTATGGATTTTGAATTCTCCCATGGTTCCCAAGTGGCGCAGCAGAAAAGTGTTCACCCTAGCCTCACAAGATTGTGAGTTTGAATCCCTGTGATGCCACAGACATCTGTATGGGAGGGGCATACTCTCTCTGCCCTGTCAATCACAGTGACACTAGCCAACCATAGGTGTCTGTGAGATCAGGTATGCAGAATAGGGTAGATAGCGCTATCCTCCGAGCCTGTTATGATGAAAGTGAAAGTAAAAACCCGTGCCCGGCGGGATCCCAGTCTGATTCCCACCTCTAGTTTCAAACAAATTTCTGGCAAGCTTTCTTAAAAAATAGTGGACCTCCTATTCGTATCTGTATTTCTACTTGTTTCGAAAATATTGTCTATTCATTTGAATAATGTATTCGTATTTGTATCCTAATACCGGATATATTAAGAAGAGGTATGTATTTACTAATAATGTTTAGGTTCATTTCACTGGTGATATGCTGATCATTAGAAATTTTCTGGAAAACTGACAGACACACCTTTAGGAGTTTAAGAGACTGCTTGAGTTTGTCCATTTTCTGAATCCTCTCTTCGATCATGTGCTCCACCTCTGTGTTTGTTTTCTCTACCTGCACGTACATTTTAAATCAGAAAATAAAACCAGTTTAGTTCATTTAGTCAAAATCGACCACCACTTTAGGACTTTTGAAACTCTTCCCCAAAAAGCTACCTACAGTATCATTTAAAAGTCCGTCCACACTGACAGATTTCAGTTTTCCATCTATCCGTGATTTCCTGTAATGCTCTGTAACATCTGCCAGTATACGATTCACGCTGAGGTGCGGTTTGGAGATGAAGGCCTTGCTGCAGAGAGGACATTTGCCCGAGCCAGAGCGGCTCCAGTATTTGCGCAGACACACTTTACAGAAGCTGTGACCACAGGGTGTTGTGACCGGATTGCTGAAGATGTCCTCACACAGCGAGCACAGGAAGTGCTTCTCTGACAGGAGGCTAAAGGTTGAAGCCATTCCCTGGAAAAATATTTATAGTACTTAAACCAAGTCAGATCAAATTTAAGCGGCGTCCATGAATATACACCTTTGCAGTGGGACTAATCAAGCCTCCAGGAAGCCAGCATATAAAACATTGCAGGACATGACTACATGTGTAAAAAGTGCGACAAGAGCAATGTACAAAGCTACAGTTTTGCCCAGATGATGTGCACCACTCAAGGAATAAAACGTGACAGGACGTGCTGTTAGAGGAAAATCAATAACCCACCCTCTTAGACCACATCAATTTGCCAAAATTAACCATTTTTATTTTATTAAACAACATCACATTGTACTTTTTATCCATTTATAATCACATGTAATGTTATGGAATGTCTGTGAAAAGAAAAATATAGCAGCTATAAACAGTTATTCCGTCACCAGACTCTCTTTTTTTTTCTTCTTGAGACAAAAAACACTGCTTTTCATGTTACTGAGAAACCATAAAGTGTAAACTCCTCTGTCCTGAACACTTTCCTCTGTCCTGAAGCAATGACACTGGAGACTTTTTTTTTTTTCTAAAAAAATGCTAATTAACACCTCTTTATATCTACCATATCAATGATTACGCAACACAAGCACATTCATATAAACAACAAGCACATTCATATAAACCTCTGATTTAAATTACAGTCAGAACTATTGTCAGAAATGCTGTTACAGAAAATTAATCAACACCTTCTGACCTGAATCGCGACTTCTACAGTGCTGTGGTATAAAATACAGTTAATACACACCACCGTATGAGGAACTACACCATACCCGATAACTACATTAGCATTTCTTATCAAAACATGAACAGGTAGGAAAATAATCTTGAAAATAATAATAATTAAAAAAAAGATTATAATGAAGGTTACAATTTGTTTTGTAATTTCTCTTCGCACATACAACACTATTATTACTCTGTAACCTTCAGAGACAAAAAAAAGCTGGGTGTGTGCCAAAAACTATCCACACCATAGTTTCGAGATAATGTTTACATTTGAAAACATACAGTACTTCCTTGTTCCGACGTCCAGAAACTCTGATGCAAAACATGATAATTGTGAGAAATATTTTAATACACAGATTTAGAGCCACACCACTGTTTTTTTTTTTTTACTTGCTCAGAATGTAAGCACTTCAGAAACCACTGAATCATTGCCCTGGATTAGAGTACACTCAGTAAATACTTTGTGAAGCGTTGAATGAAAATGCATTGTGCTCGAGATATTCATTCCACGTAAGCGCCGAGACAGGTGGCATGCAAGAGGACAGGTTTAACCAGAAACTCACATCATCAGAGGAACAAATCAGCGTTGAAGTGGAAATTCCTTAAATTCTGAAAAGCTCAAAGCTTCAACAATTTCATTTATAGGTAAGTAATAATTCTAAAATTGAAAGTATTGTTATTAAATATTAGGGGTTAGAAGATTAGGATCATATTATCTCTCATTATAACATGGAGATATTCAACAGTCACTTGTCACAGAGAACAAACTTGTAATATACATTTTGCCTTCCTGGATTGAAGTTAACTATATGTGTGTGTGTGTGTGTGTGTGTGTGTGTGTGTGTGTGTGTGTGTGTGTAAACATAATATTTAGTAATAGTGGCCTGATTTTCTTACCTGGATGTTTGGGTGTGTGTTGAGTAACGTCTCCTTCTCTGCTTCTCTCACAACAGTTACTCTGCTAGTGAGTTAAAACATTGTATTCACATCTACAGGTGTGTTCATGTCAAGGGGAGGGACACGCACAGGTACGGCCCATCGCCTGTCATTCTGCTTTAAGTAAACATTCGCTTAAAGTGGCTGAGTAAACGACATGAAGTGACAAAAAGAGCCTACACAAAAAAGTAGAGCTAAATTAAATTGCACTAAACATTCCTTCTTTTAACTAGAATACTAGCTTAACTAGGTTCTATATAGAACCTACCATGCAGTGGCACTGGGTTAGTACTCAGGAGACTTACGGTTAGAGTTAGGGTCTTCAGCAATACTGCATTATGTAACAGACCGAGGTAGCCGACTGCATCTCTCAATAAATCTACAATCACTGAAATACCTAGGCTACGTTCACACAGCAGGCAAAAGTGGCCCAAATCTGAGTTACTGCCCAAATCCAATTTTTTTGTTAAGCTGTTCACACTATGTTTTAAACATGGCCTATATCTGACATTAGTCTGAAGCGAAGTGAAGTGACTTGTGGCCAAGTATGGTGACCCATACTCAGAATTTGCACTCTGCATTTAACCCATCCAAGTGCACACACACACCCAGAGCAGTGGGCAGCCTTTTTTGCTGCGGCGCCCGGGGAGCAGTTGGGGGTTTGGTGCCTTGCTCAAGGGTCTCACCTCAGTCATGGTATTGAAGGTGGCAGAGAAGGTTCACCTTCGGGTTACAAGTCCGACTCTCGAACCATTAGGCCACGACTGCCCCTGAACAGATCATGCTCCTAATCTGACCCACATGCGCACAGATAAATGTGTCATGTGATGCGTTCAGGCTCGCTGTAAAAAGGGCACATTATTCAGCCACAGCCACTTCTCTGGTTTGCGTCCTTGGTTTCTTTACATTTTGCTTTTAAACGTTTAACTTTCCTTTGGCATTTCAGCCAGGTTTTCCTATGGTAGTGGTCTTCTGAGATCTCTTCAAACACGGAGTGTACAGCAACATCACCCCAAATGTTTATGAGGTCCGTTACCTCACTCTCCCACCACTCAAATCCTCCTTCACTGTTATTCTCCATCTTTCCTTCCCGGTTGTGCAAAATGTTGATGAATGTAGAGTTGGATTGACATAAAAGTCTCATGAATTCTGATCCCCCTGTTCAGACGGAGGTCGTATTGCCACATACTGTACGGGATACATATCGGATTTCTACATGTGAATGTGGCCCAAATCAGAATTGAAAATGTCAGATTCAGTGTTTTTTGCTGTTCACACAGCCATCCAAGTAATAAATCTGTGTCACATTTGAAGAAAAAGATCAGACTTGGGCCACTTTTGCCTGTGAATGTAGCCTTGAACTGTCCATACTTTATATTTTTATTAGTGCAGCAGATAAGTAATATATAAGTATCTTTCTTTTAGAATTACATAGTGAAATAAAGACTTAATAGCACCTTTTTACTTGGTAATGTGTGCATAAAAACTAAAGCTCAGCAGTCTTTTAAAACACTTATACTTATAGCCTCAAGTAGCATTTCTAGCAAAAAATGCCAATAATGAAGTTCACTCAAACTGCATGTTTAACATCCACACTGCTAGTGCTCCAAAAACAACTGCTCCTACTCCCACAACTGGATTTGCCACTGCAGCTCCTATTGCACCACGTACTGTACAGATCTTCTTGAGAATGCTTCTTCTCCACTTCCTCCAACATTGCACTGACCTTCTATCTCTGATTTTCCACGATTATTTCCTGATTTGTGATTTGTTTATCCACTTCGTTAAATTCCAGGTTTGAAAAAATACCATGGTCTGCCACCACCTCGTCTAATTCATTTCCCATGGCACTCTCTTTCCCTCTTCCATTGAGAATTAGGTACTTTTGATGACACTTGTCAAGAAGCTCCATAAAGCCATTATTCTTCATCACTTTGTCTTCTAATGACTGCCTCCTGATTCCATCTTTTCCATCGATGTTACTCAGATCAGCTAGACTTGTGGTGTGGTTCAGCCTTGCTGACCTGCTTGCTAAACCTTTAGCTAAACAGTACAATTAATAGTACACTCTTGCACAATACAGTATATATTTAAAAATAACAATTTATGGTATAGCTATATTAATTTTATTTAATAACTCGGTTTATTTTATTTATTTATTTTTAATTGATTAATCAGTCATTGACATGAAAGTCATTTGTAAAATCAGAGTATTTTAATTGAAACATTTTTGGCTGAAAGGAAAAAATTTTTCCAGATGATTGTCTGCTGATGGTTAGCTGAAATGCAATAAGGGGCCGGCTTGTTAACCCTACTATAATAAACAAGAACAAGCTTTTACGTTTCACGGAGTCTAAGGAATTTAACTGCATGTTCAGCCTTCTGAACTGACCAATGAAAACACGACATGCTCCAGATCCACCCCTGGACTTCCCTAAAAATCGCCAGATGTTGCCGTAGAGCAATTTGCACATTCATTGATTCATCATTTGCATATCCAATTACACACTAGGTTATATGAACAAGGAGGATTTTCTGAAGATGCCTGAACAAACTAGCTTTATCATAATATAAAATAATAGATTATGACTTGTTTATAATAAAATATAAGTCATGTTTGGTTACAGCACTAACTACTAACTATATTTACATAATACTATATTATGGAAATACTATCAAGCATAAACTGACTTAAACCAACTGCTCTAGACTAAAAAAGAAAACACGTGCAAATATTGTGCTTTAGTATTTCCTTTTATTGGACAGATGTTTCAGGCACAAACTGCAAGTCAAATCTGACAATCAGAAACTGTTTCTTGCCCAAATGAACAATGGACAGGGCATTTAGTTTGCCGAATCAACATGAGATATACAAATGTGTGTACAAAATACAGAAATACAGGCCTAACACATAAAATACATGGATACGGCAGTACTGTGACGTATAAACCACCTGTCAACTGAACCTATAAACAATATCAGACAAATATGTTCTCTGTGTGATCAAATTCCTCATTATTCAATTACTATTCAATGTATTCAATTACATTCATTATTCTATTATATAACATACATTATGGTTCCTTTGGGTTAAAGTGCTCCGTTTGCCCTCCAGAATTATTGGCACCCTTTAAAATAATGATCAAAAATGATTCTATAAAATAAACCTGAAACACAGCTATGTAACTTTCCACTAAGACAGTAAAATGAATCTATCTCTGTTACAACAAAAAAAAAAATCTTGTTAAAATTTGCTACTTTTTAACACAATAATATTTTCTATTATTCAAAAATATATGTGCTAATGTTATTGACACTCCTATGGAACATTTTGAAATAAACTCTCATTATTGGAAAATGTGTAGTGTTTTTTTTTTTTTTGTTCTCAGTTTGTAGGAACTCTGCAGTTCCTTTAAAAATGTGGCTGTTTCAATGGGGTATAAATATAAGGTTGTCATCCATTACCATGAAAAAAACTTTAAACAGAGACAGATGATTGTTGATCTGTGCAAGTCAGTTAAGCAGCCAGTTAAAAATGCTATTAGGGCCACGCATAAAAAAAAAAAAGTTTCACGTCTAAAATGGTTGAAAATCTGCTTGGACTCATGAGCACACTTGTCCCTCCGCATTGAGGGACCAAATATACTGAACTGCATTCAAATACTTTGAGCCGCAGATCAACAAAGAAAATGCCGACAATGTGGACATTAGACAACCGATTTTTAAAAATGATTATATCGTAAAATGGACTGTTTTTTTTGTTTGTTTTTTTTACTGCTTATGGTGCATGGGTAAAATTGTGAGCAGGGAAAGATGAATACTGTACAAGCCTGTTCCTCAGGGTATTAGAACCAAGCACCAAGTTTAAGGTTTTTTTTCATGCATACCATCAGAAAATTAGGAGACAAAAAAAGGGACGATGTACAAGTAAAAGCACTTCATAGCCACTGTACAATAATCAGCAGAAGTAGATCAGTGATGCTTCAAAACTGGTTGCATCTGCCAGGAGGTTAAGACTTGTTCAGCAAGAAGAGCCAAACAAACCAAATCAACATGGAAATGGTTAAAGAAACACAAAGGCAGATCTTTCATGAAAAGTGACAGTGCATCAAAGCAAGTCCCTCAAAAGCTCCTAAGCTGAGCTAAACAAATTGTCCTCTGATGCAACCATACTGAAGGGCTCTAAATGTTATTTCAGCACGCCATCCTAATGTGGCCTAAACGTGCTTGTTACGCATTCTTAAGCAACAGAGAGGGCAAGAACCTTCTTGTCTCTGGCTATCGTTTTTGTTTTCTTTATTTTTTGGGCTTGGAAGTACTGTTAATTCTGCTTTCAGATCTTTAGGCCTACAGACTGCACTACATGCTGGTGCATGTAATGCAATAAACACCGTCTTCTCATTTCCTACAGTTTTTTTTCCCACCTGTATTCCCTCCATATCCCACTATGATGGGCTACTATTTCTAACTATAAATTATGTTCGGTTGCTTGCAGTGAGGATTGACAGGCTGGTTTATATGTGTAACATATGCTAGGTATTGTAGTGACAAAACATCAAGATATGTAAATGCAGCAACAACACAAAATCGATGCAATACTGTGCAATATATTACGCAATGGATTTATGGAAGAATGCAGTGACATGGTTTAGGGTTTTACCACCAATTTCCGAAAAACCTGATCTGTTCATGTGTTGGTCGTCAGCCCTCATAATAATTAGTACATCAATGAGCTGCAAGACTAGACCTGCCTTATACAGAGATTTCACCCACAACCACGGGTTTAAGAACCACTGACAATTTGCTGACAAGTGGAAGTCTACACTTAAGTGCGAATTCCACTTTAACTCGCATCCCTACCAAAATCTGCCAAAGCATTAGTAATAATGTTCCGAACTGCTCCAGCTGCACCACCTAATAAACCACCGAGCGCTGCACCAACCGCTGCTCCTACGGCCATACCCGGAAACCCCAGCGCCACCGCTAATACTGCCCCTGCAAACGCTCCTTTTCCTATCGCTGCTGCGTAATCGACAAGTCTGAGAGTAA
>CM040997.1:3607736-3622736 GCA_022985145.1 Pangasius djambal
ATGTTCTCCAAAGTACTTCACTACCGGTTTGAAAATGTCGTACGTGTTTGGTGGCATGTCTAACGGATTTATCGTAAACAGGACGGCGTGTGGCCCTGGACAGGAGAAACACACCGCCTTTTTCACCTCTTTTTTTGACATGTAGTGGAATAAATCATGATCAATCAGATTTGGAGTGTTGACCAGAGTCACATTTCTGTCAAGGACACTTCCAGAAGTTTTAGTAGTTAGTATAGTGTGAGGATCAGCGCCGCTAAAGACCGCTCTCTGCAGGATCGACTCGGTGAGAGAGAACTGCTGATGACCAGAGCTTCCAAATATGATCGCACTCAGCGAACTCACTGGAAAACAGGTTTTAGCAGAGAAACTTTATTTTTATGTACAAAGATAAATTTTCAATTACTATAATGATTTGACTTTTAAAGAAAAACTCCACCCTGAAACACATTAAATATTGAAATATGTGTGAAATGTTTTGTAAAGTGCGGTGAGAGGTAGGATGCAAGTGTGTAAAGTCAGCAGGCAGACAACATCAAACGACCAGGAACAGACAAAGTATTCAGGCATGAGCTGAACACAAGTAAGAATGTTCAAGGGACATAGAGATCAGAGGACAGAGGTGGAGGCGATACTTAAAATCAAAATGTGCACATGCTCAGACACAAACGCAAACATGAAAATAAAACCTGAAACACAGAAGAAGTGCTAGGACACAGGATACACACGCAGAACCGCATGCTAACGGGGAATCTGTAACACGTTTAGTGATTCTGGTGTTACAGCAGAGATTCTCTGAAATGATGAGGCTGATGGTGATGAAGCTGTGGAAACTGATGTTTTTGAGCAGAGGGGACAGAAAGGAGGTGAGAGAGCTGGACAGACTAAAGCGCCGCTGCATCGCCCAAACAGCATTGTGGGTAATGTAGGAAAACTTTAGCCAACAGCAAAGAAATGAATGAAATGATGAAAAATGTCACCTGATGAAAATGACGAAAAAAGTCAACTTAGAATTTCACTACAAAATAAATGTTATGAAAGTCAGGGAGTCGGATGCAAGTGAAGTGATTTTAATGATAAACAACTAAAAAAACAAAACAAAGAAAATACAGGAAAAGAACCAAAAACTAGAAAAAATTCAAACAAAGGACTAGACTGTAATGAGGCACAGCAAAGAAATCTTAACATGAATACAGAAATGACTCATGGTGCAAGTACAACATAACAGCAACAATACAACAAAAGAAGAAATTCAAAAAATGAGTGAGGGTTCTCTCCTGGTCTGGTCTGGTGTAGGGGGAACTGTCCGTGGTGTCCATGGTGGGAAATATTAGACGCCGCTGAAGATCACATGCTAATGATAAAGATTAATGTGCAAATCATTCAGGGTGGATTTTTGCCTTTAACTATGCCAAAAACAGAGAGCCATATCACTCACTCAGAGGCGGTTCAACAAGGCTACTCCTGCGCCTGTCTTTAGTGGGGTGCTGAAGTTGAATCTCTGATTTCAAACAATGCAAGAAAATTGTTTAAAAAAAATCTCTCATTGTACACTTATGTGATAGGGGTGGAATGGGGCACTCACTTTCAACTGCTTCTATCTTTTGGATGTCATTCAGATGTCCTGTCCTGCAAGATGACTGGGAAAAAAAAGGTGATGAATTTTAGAACTGTTGCACCAAGAGGAGGACTGTGAAAGCTGGTTTTGAACCCAGGTTTGGTCCAGGACAGAGATATCTGATCCACCTGAATATAGTGGATTAACAAATTCAGGAGCAGGAGCGGACTTGGTGATTTGGGGGCCCTAAGCAGTTCCAGGTATGGGGCCCCGACACCAACTATGCACCCTTTTACTTTCGTAGCCCTTATTTTGCTAGCGCTCCCTCAAAGCACTCCACCTTTTTTTTCTAGAGATTACCCCAAGTGAAAGTGACAGGGGAACAACTAAGCCTAACTAATATACAGAGATATATTAGCACACTATAAAAGCACGCTACGCTATCATTGTTTACACTGAACTCGTCCCTGTGTCTGGCGGGAAAGGGGCAGAACTCGTCCCCGTGTCTGGCGGGAAAGGGGCAGAACTCGTCCCCGTGTCTGGCGGGAAAGGGGCAGACATCATGTTCATCATCATGGGGATGAGTTGCCGTATTGTACGTTTATGTTTGTAGAATTTATATGATGATCATCATAACCAACAGATGATGATGAGATTCTGAAATCAATCCAAACAGGGTCAAGGTCACAGCAATGTCAAATATCTGAAATAGTTTTTCTTCAATAAGCTCCTTCCTGTTTGAGGTTTCAGACATATAAATTAGTAATATGAAGGACTAGATTTGTTGTTGTTGTTGTTGAGTAAGACTTGTTTTATTTTATTTTATTCTTTTAGCCAGTAAAAGTCCTGGGCATATGCAGTGAGTTTTTATACTCCATGTATACACTCCAGTAGTTTGAATATTTACAAGTTTGTTGTTGTTTTGGTTTTAACATATCAATAAATATGCAAAGGTATAAAATTGATCGTTTATATCCCTGTTTTCTGTGTCTGTAAGTGAAATTTCAGAGTAACTACTCAAATCCCATAACAGAAAATGTGCAATAACAAAAACAGAAAAACAACCCAGAGTCACTGTGCTTGTATTGCAGCCTTTTTTCTTCTTCATTTTTTAAACCATCGAAAATAGTGATAAAATGATGATAAAATAAAAAATACTTAGAGGAAACGTTACCTTCTGTGGTCTCTGACATCCTGTTTTGCAGCACTGACTACAACATTTGTCTCAAGCAGAAGCAGGTTTGTTTTTGGTTGCCAGCTTGGGCTTATTTAAACTCCAGTGCCTTGATCAGATTATGGGTTGATGTGCTTCTGTTTTGGGATGTTTAAAATGTGTTTGGATTAGAAATATACAAACTACAGCACACACTTTTATCTAAAGAGAAATGGAAGAAGGCGAATACTCAGGTTTAAATATGGTAAAGTAAAGAGCTTGAAGGTTCTTTAGAGGTTCTAATGATGTTAAGTTTTAGTGGTGTGTCCAGGTTTTTAGATATGGGGTCTGAAGGAGGGCGGTATAGGACAAAGTTGAAGCAATTCTGAAGTTAATAAGGTTTGAAACAGTAAAACTCTAAAGATGTTCTAAAGAGGGCCAAAAGACGGTATAAAAGATCGTAGGTAAGATCATTAAGGTTTTAGAGGTTCTTAGGACAATCTAAAGAGCTCCTTAATGCGTTCAGGTTCTAGAGGTTCTAAGGTCACTAGGGTTCTAAAGATGCTAAGGCTTTACAGACATTTAGGGAGTTTCTAAAGACACACAGGTTCTAGAGAGGTCTCAAAGGCATTAAGGTTCTAGAGCACTATGGTTTAAAAGACGATATAAAGAGGTTATGAACTGATGAGTTGATGTTCTAAAGATATGTGAAAGTAAAAGTATGGAATTCAGGAAAGATTTTTTTAAAAAGTGAATGTTCTGTTGTCAGCCTCTCAGCTTTACTTTGAATGCATTTGCTATTTAATTTTTTTGTTTAATTAATTCTTCTAGAAGGTCTGTAGGACCACTTTGGGAACCGGAAATGATGCAAAGTTTCTAAAGAGGCTATAAAGGCAGTAAGATTCTAAAGAAGTAAAGGATTAGGACACGTTTGCATGAAGAACGAGGGAATGAGAAAGAGTCTTACTACAAACCAAACAAAGATTCTTCTCACAGTAATCATGCAATTTGCGTCTAATTTGTCGTAACCGCACCATTAGACATGCACACAGCCACAGAACCTGAAGCAGCCAGAGACCCCTTTAACTGTAAAATAAACTCCACTGACTCCCTCAGCACAGATTTATTTTATGAATAAAATCCAACTATTCAAATATTAGGCTTTTCACTTTTCAGAGCCATAAATCTTTCAGTTCCTGAACTTCACACTAAAGAACACATTGGGTGCAAGTTGACAGGCTGCTTGGTTTTGAGTAACTGAGGTTTGGATTTCACCCTTTTCATTCTGACAAACAGACTAATACCTTTAAATACTCAATACTTTGATAAAGGTTATAATAAAATGTTGCATCACTTTCCTTTCTAGTCAATTCCAAAGACATAAAAAAAAATTGGATGCCAATAATCCGAATGAAGTTAGGATCATGTCAAAAGCAGGGAGACCAAACTAGTCTATTTTCAGCTTTTAGAAAAATAAACTGAATCAACCGTGATCTTCCATGAGCTCTCATTACAGCTATATACAGTATACCAGTGCACACCCAGGTGTGTATCATGCCATGCTGCTGCAAAACTCCTATGAGAAATAAATAAATAAATAAATAAATAAATAAATAAATAATATTATTTATAAACACTATCTAGCTACCTCACCCGTGTGCATGTACTTTAAGCTAAATAGCATAGCATGCATATTAAAATGACCAATATGCTCATTATATCACTTTGACATAAATTAAGAGATATATTTATATTGTTCAAACTAATTCAAAAAATAAAATAATACATGTGTTACTTCATACAACCGGCAGTAATTACAGCTGCCTATTGCCAGTCTATTAGAAAGGCCGCGTCTCAAAACACACCGAAACTTCTACTTAGGCATCTACATACAGGTTTCCTACACTGCCTACAAAGACCCAATCCGAAATGGCTCCCTGTTTGATATAAAGTGCTTTATAAAGAGCAAAAGCCACACATAGTAAGTTAGCGGATTTAGCCACTGACTCATTAACCAGCATTATTAGCAAGCGGACGGGCAGCTTTCCGTTTAGGACAGAACCAAATGACGTCAGGTGCGTCGGTGAAATAGTTCCGTGCTGCAAACGGAACTATTCTCTGCACGAGTTTGAGTTGTTCTAAATATATAAAAATAAATTGTATTAAAAATTAGATAGTTTAAATAGAGCTGTTGCTGTATACCCAAACTAACTCACTCTTATCTAAATAGATGTGATAAATATGGCAGGAAGATTGCGACCTCTGTTTTGGCGCTCGGGTTTGATGTGTCCGGGTAAACAGGCAGGAGAAATAAAAGTGCACAGGGTTGACAGGAGCCAGGAGCAGAATCCTCAACATTCAGAGCAAGCTTCACTTTATATCCATGTGAGTATCCCATTAGGTTCTTGTCATTTAGTGTGCCTTAATGTCATTTCCTGTTGCTTGTTGCCTGAAATTGATTGCACATTACTTACTGTTTGCATAATAATAATAATAATAATAATAATTGTAGCTTCAGTGCATAATTAAAGAAGCAAACTTAATATAACAAAAATGTAAAAAAGAGAAAGTTTAAACAATGACCAGATTATAGCCTGGACAGATTACATTTATATCACAGTCATGTTTAGACTCAGGGTTTTATTTTTGTTTTTATCTGTTTTGCATTTTGCATAATATCTGATTAGTTTCTTGGTGCAAAATGAATGAACACATAATAACATTACTGTATCGATGTCACATTTCTTCCTTAGTTCCTAATATTGAAGTGATTTGATCAGAATACCTACAAAATCAAACAAAACAATGATTTAAATCAAGTTAGAAAGGATTCATTTTATACCACAGTGCTGCTGAATTCTCTAATCTGATTGGTCAGAAGGTGTTGATTCATTTTCTAGAACAGCAGCTCTGACAGTAGTGCAGCTGCAAATCAGATCACAGGGTTATATTAATGCCTTAAATCTACGTTGCTATAGTAACACGTCATTCACAGGGACTTGTCTGACGGACACTCCAAATTAAAGTTTTCTCTAAGGAAACGTTTATGTAACAGTTATGGAAGGAGTCTCCGGTGTCAGAGCTTTGGAACAGTCAGAGGTCAGAAGTTTTCTGGGGCTGATGAGGGTACGACTGTTTATAGATGCTGTTATGTAAGTGATAACAGGAACTAGCTTGTCTTATGGCCATTCCACAACATTATTGTAACTATAAATGGATAAAAAAGTATGATGTGATCTTCTGTAATTGATAAAAAAAATGTAATTATTGTCAGATTTCTGTGGTATAAGAGGAAAAAACAACGTTGTTAAAGGAAAATAAGTCACATCTTGGTGGCAATAGTAACTCTGCTTCATGACACCACCCGGTTGTTGATTAATTTCCTGTAACAGCACATCCTGAAGTTTATTCCGTACACAACTTGCTTCAAGAATAACGAACCTGTTAAAGATGGGATTTGACGACATCCACTGCTGTTGTTCTCTTATGTGCGTATTCAGTTGGTCTCCTCTTCTCTTCTCTCTCTCTCTCTCTCTCTCTCTCTCTCCACCATGTTTGAAAAGTGGCCGTACTGCTTGAAGCGATGTTCTTACTGCAACTTTAACAAGTACATCCCTCGCTCAGTGGATGATGAGGTTATGACAGAGTGCCTTCAGCAGGAGACCCGGACACTTCTGCAGCTCAGCCATGTTTCTCAGTAAGTTTTTACACACACACACACACACACATACACACACACACGCACACACGTCCTAAACACACTCCGTACTGTTTGTCGTTCCTCCTCTACACCTGTATACTGTAATGATTTATCATCCCTCTATTCGGTGTCACCCAGAAGAGGATGGATTCCCTTTCGAGTCTGGTTCCAGCACACGGTTTCTCCCTCTCTTCTCAAGTCGGAGTTGTTTCTTTTGTTTCTTTCCTAAAGCAACCTGTTAAAACGCCAGAAAGTTCATTCCTTCATGCAGAAGAGAAACAGATTTCAGTTTAGGAAAGCCTTGTCGTTTTCAGAACTGTAGTAGATGAAAATGTCCAAATCTGAGCACGTGAAGCGTTTTCCAAGGCCGCCACACGAGCGGTGTTGTGTGTGTGTTGCCTGCGTGTTTTGTGTCACGTTGTTAATTCGGCTACTGAGCGCTGGTCGTTGTAGTGTTTGATTATAAGAAGTGTGTGTTCTGCGTTAGGATCGGCTCAGTGTTTTTCGGTGGAGGAACTCCCAGCCTGGCCCGAGCCTCCACCGTAGGCGCTGTCCTAGAGACCGTCTCTGCACACGCTCGGCTCTGTGAGCATGCCGAGGTGACGCTGGAGGTGAACCCTGCGCCTGCAGGAAGAACCGCACTCAGAGACTTCGTGTCCGCTGGAGTCAATCGCTTTTCAGTTGGGGTGCAGGTAACACTAACACACACACACACGCACACACACACACGCACACACACACGCACAGAATGTTATTATACAGCAGAAAAATTCACCTCAACTCTTCTAGAAGAAATCTTGTTCTATCAGAGGTGAAGGTTCTAAAGCCATGAAGGTTATAATGAGGTTCTAAAGGTTCTTATTCATTCTTCTACATCATCTTTTGAATCGCTTTAAGAACTTCTAAAAACACTAAGCTTCTAAAGTAAAGCCCTTAGAATCTGAAGGCTTTAAGGAAACTGGAGTTTCATTCAAACTAAACAAGTTCTACAGATCTTAAGGTTCTAGAAGTTCTAAAGATGCTAAAGTTTTGGGTTTTTTTTTTAAATTCCAGAGACACTAAGCCTCTACGGACGTTAGGGTTTTAGAGGTCTTAAAAACCTAAGGACACCAAGGCTCTAAAGATGTTTAAAGTGTTTCTAAGGTTTTAAAGAGGTTCTAGAGGTTCTAAAGATGTTAATGTTGTAAAGGCAGTAAAGCTCTTAGAAAATTCAGGTTCTTAAGAGATTTCAAAGATTGTAAAGTTGTCCTAAAGACACTAGATTGTAAGGTTCTAAAGTAAAAGCATTCAGAACATTAAGGTTGTAAAAACAGAGTTATAAAGAGGTTCTGAAGAGGTTCTAAAGGTGTTAAGGTCCTAGGGCTTCTAAAAATACTATGGTTCTGTAAATGTGCTAAAGACAGTAAGTTTCTAAAGATATTAAGGTTCTAAAGAGTTTCTAAAGACACTGAAGAGGCTCCAAAGGTGCTAAGGATTTAGAGGTTCTAGAGCCAGTCTAAAGGCACTACGGTTCTAAAAGGTTTAGCGTTCTGAAGAGAATTCTAAAGATGTTAAGGTTCTAGAGGTTCTAAAGATACTAAAGTTCTAAAGACTCTTAGAACATTACCCTTCTAAAGAGGTTCTAAAGAGGTTGTAAAGTTGCTAAGGTTTTAGAGGTTCTAAAGACACAAGGTTCTAAAGAATATTCTAAAGGCATTAAGGTTCTAGAGGGTTTAAAGATAGTAAAGTTCAGTAAATTTCTTAGAAAATTAAGGTTCTAAAGATGTTATAAAGAGGTTCTAAAGGTTTTAAAGCCTTTTTGAAGGTGCTTCAGCTCTAAAAGCATAGTGCTTTAAGAACATCTTCAGAACTTCTTTAGTGCCTTTGAACCTCAAATTTTGAAACACGGTCTAAAGTCACTGGGGATCATGATTTTAAAAAACACAGAAAACTGGAAAAGCCTTGAATAATAAAAGTGCAAGAAAGCCACAAACTCTGTCTGTGTCACTGAGTAGGTTCTCCTGGTCTGCACTGTATTTCTCCACAGTCTCTGAGCGAGGCCAGTCTGAGGGTTCTCGGGAGGGACCATGACCCACAGCAGGCTCTGCAGACGCTGGCGGAGGCTCGGACCCTCTGCCCCGGACGCGTGTCGGTCGACATCATGTTTGGAATTCCAGGTCAGAGTGTGGCATCGTGGGAGCGCGAGCTGGAGGAGGTTCTGCGTGTGTGTGATGATCACGTGTCTCTGTACCAGCTGACCCTGGAGAGAGGAACTCACCTGTACAAGCAGGTACAGCAGGGAGAAGTCAGCATGCCTGCTGATGATGTCACTGCCTCCATGTACAAATCCGCTCGGAACGTTCTGGAGCAGGCCGGATTCCTGCAGTACGAGGTGTCCAACTTCGCCAGAAACGTGAGTTCATAGAAGTCACAGTTTTAAACTGAGTTTATGACTACACCGAGACTAGTGGTATGTGTTTTTTTTTTATTTTTATTTTTTTATTTCTTTCTTTCTTTTTTTTTTTTTTCCTTTTTTTTTTTAGAATGCTGTAAGCACACACAACCTGGGCTACTGGAGAGCACAGCCATATATAGGAGTTGGACCTGGTAAGTTTTCACTCGTTTTTGAGCGACAATTAAACACGCAATGACATTTATATTTATTAACTGACTGATTAGTAAATTGTCTGATAGATTACTTACAAGTAATTACAAGTAAATGAGAATCTAATCTAAAAAATAAAGCTTTTCCTCAAGGGATCCATCAGCAGCTCTCCGGCTTCCTGTAGCCTCTTTTGTATGAACAGATTTGAACTTAAACATTCATCGATTTGTTTTTAGGTTTAAAGTAACATGCAGATCAGGATTTATAAAATCTGGAAGTGATGTAAAACATCTTTTATACACGCAAACCGAACAAATAGGTACAAACATTTTTTTTGTGTTCAGACTGACTTTTAGTCCTGCTGATGTTTCATGAGTGAGAGCAACTGAATGAGAGAAAGAAAGAAAGAAAGAAAGAAAGAAAGACAGACAGACAGACAGACAGACAGACAGACAGGCATCACTGAAAAAAGAAAGACAGAAAGGAAGAAAGCAAAACAGACAGAAAGGAAGAAAGAAAGACAGAGACAGAGGGGAAAAGACAAACAGACAGAGAGGAAAAGACAGAGAGACAGACAGATACACAGACCGACAAACAGACAGACAAATAGATGCACAGACAGACAGACAGTTTTGATCCAACTCGAGTGCTGACTTCTGATAATTCTGTGACAATACATTTGATCAGAGGTCTGTATTATTTCTAGTTCCACTCATATGTCCCTGTTTGGTACACTTATTACCTGATAAGAAGAGTAACCACATTCAGTGCAACATATCGACAAAATGGGCGATCATGGATTTGCTGCTATACCGTACAGCACTGGTGGAAAAGCACCTAATGGGAGGATAACTGGTTCTGTTCTCTCGGTGAAAATTATGACCCCACTTCATGACCTCACTTCGTGTGGGAGGAGCTTGTGGGTGGGAATATGGCTGCAACAGGGAGGAAAAACACTGGAGTTTAGTTTGGAGCTGATGTAATCATTTGTGTGTCAGGAGCCCATGGCCGGTTCGTTCCTCGAGCGCTGGGCGTGGTTCATCGGGAGGCACGCACTCAGACGTTAGAGCCGGACGTTTGGATGAGAGAAGTTCAGCAGCGCGGACACGCAACACGCAGACGCGTACAGCTCAGCCAGCTCGGCCTGTGAGCGTCATTCATTCATTTGTAATTCATCAAGGACACACTGAACACACTGCACATGTAGGATATTAACCTGTGATGTGTTGTGTGTTGTGGTTGCAGGCTGGAGGAGGTGTTGGTCATGGGTCTCCGAATGACTGAAGGAATTTCCCACCAGGTATGACTATTTCTCCACAGATTTGTAAAAATCTTCCCATTTTAATCAATTAAATTCTAGGAAATAAAAACAGCCTAAAAATTATAAATTACCTTAAATGTACCTGGTCAAAGATTTTAAGATACAAAACTTTTTTTTTTTTTTTTTAAATCCAGTGTTTCATTCCCCCCCCCCCCCCCCCTTATTATTTTTATTTTTTTGAATTTTTTTAATCTGTTTATAAAAAAGATTGACATCATGTCACACACATTGGATAATAAACAGTCTCTGACACTGGCTTTAGCTTCCTGATATTTACCAAGAACACAAAGTCATGCCAGTACGAGAGAATATACAGTAAATTCAACAAAAAAAGCCTGGCATTTGTACATTTTTCATTTAGAAGAGAGATCTTGTATATCATAACTGAAAAAGTTTTCCTAAACTACATCTAAAGGAGCATTTATCATGCATAGATGCAAGCGGGATTTTAATATCTGTGTCTCTATTTGTATCTTCTCTTTCTACGTTACATGTAACTATAAATGGATAAAAGGTGTGACATGTCATTCTTTAATAAATAGAAAATTGTAATTGTTGGCAAATTTTATTTATATGAAATTTTAAAAATTTGAAAAAGATTTGTAAGAGGAATAACTGACTTGGGGACATGCTGTTACAGGAAATTAATCAACATGGCAACTCCTCCATGTCGCTGATTATTTTCCTAGAACAGCACATTCCAAGTGTTTTATTCTGTACTTAACCAAAGCTTGCCGGTTGAGCTAGTTTAGCATGCAGGTGCTGAGGCTCGATGTTTTATTGTGGCCTGTATGCGTTGTGACGGATGAGTTTGTGGAATCTAACCCTTGTGTTATTGTGTTGGTTTTGGTGGAACAGCACTGGGCAGCGTTCAGCCCTGAGGCGAACCTACACCAGGTTCTCGAAGCCTCAGCAGACGTTCGGGATCTTCAACAGAGAGGCGTTCTAATCCTCGATGACAGGTGACGGATACTTCACTATTAAATGGAGCAGTGTATTATCTTACAGCTGTGTTCCTCACATATCAAAAAGGCTTGGTATTTAGATACATCAGATCTGTAAAGACCTGCGCTCAGCTGTAAAGTGATGCAGCCTTGAGGTCATGAAATATACAAATGACAAATCTCAGGTTCTCCAGAAGTTTCTGTGAGGGTTTAAAGGAGCAGTTCGCAATGTTTGAAGTGAACTAAGAAATGACAAATTACTGCTCCTTTAAGGAATCACAGAATACACAAGTCCCAGAGTTTGTCCAGTGGATTTGTGTGTGTGTGTGTGTGTGTGTGTGTGTGTGTGTGTGTGTGTGTGTGTGTGTGTGTGTGTGTGTGTGTGTGCGCGTAGCTCTGATTCTCAGTTTGTGTCTGCAGGGGACTGCGGTGTTCCTGGGAGGGTTTAGCGTTATTGGACAGTATTTTGCCTGTTTTGCTGCTGGAGTTGGACACGTTCTTCCACGCACGCAGACCTGCAGATGGACAGACAGAGAGGTGAGAGTCGATACAGTCTGTACAGCCGGACTACCCGAAAGCAGCTACCACATTTCTCCTTCCTCAGTTTTTTTTTTTTGGAGTTGATTCTGGAGTAACACTGGAACGAAGACGTAGAAGCACTGCTTTATATCAAGGCTTTTTGTGCTGGACTGAAAGGCCAAATAAAGCTTAGATTATTTTCTTATAGGTTACCAGGTGAGCTGGTTTTCTTAGTTTTTCAGATGATGTCACTATGGTACTACAGGGGGTTAATTTAATTCCCTCGGCAGTTCATCAGAATAACGAGCACGACACTAAGCACTAACTACTGAGTAGTTCTTTCAGTAATTGGCTCTTAACCTTTAAATATGATTCATTTCTGTTTTGCTTCTGAATATTACTTATTTAATGACAGAAAGAAAACTGATTTATCCCATGACTGTTTTCTGCTATTATTTTTTTTATTTATTTTTTTCATATTAGTAGCTACTTGTCGTTGTAGTTTGTTTCATGCCTATGAATCGTTTCAGAGGATTATTTCTGTACAGGCTTGTGGCTGGGTGATGTGATGATATAATGTTTAAATTATGATAATATTAACATCGTGATACACTATTGTGCGTACTCAGTGTCTGTAAGCATCAGCTCTTCCACTATATATGAAAATAATCAATGATGACACATATTGAAGTGTTTTATGCCCCTTATACCACAGGAATTTGCCAACAATTAAAATTTTTAGTTATTAAAGGACAACACGTCATAATGTTTATCCAGTTATGGTTATGATTCATTTTGTGGAATGTCGGGGAAACAACTTAGTTCCTGTTCTTATGATCAAGTCATTCCCTTACTAGCCTCTCTTTATTTCTCTCAGTCAGAATCCAGAATTCAACAGGGCTAGTTAATTAGGTTTCTGGAGTTTGTCCACCCCTGAGGTATCATTTATTATTTTAATGCAACCTGCGATAATGTGGATGTGTACAACTTTGATTGTCTCATATGCTCTAGGAAGCTCGAGATCACAATACTGCTCATGAAATGGTCCTGACTTGTATGTAGGGATCACCACCCACAGCTACAGCTGTGTCCACATCTGCGTCTTTTCAGTTCAGACCAGTGTGAATGAACTGAGCGGACAGGGTGTTTTTCTGCATAACCATTCATTCTCCTTCCAATCATATCACTGCCTTTTCGGAACGATTTTCAACATGTTTGTGCTTGTCTTTTTTGCGTTAGTATTCCTAACACACACACAAAAAAAAAATTCTTCCTGTAAAAGCCACACCCTTCTGTCCTGATGGACCACACACACACACACACCTGTGGATCTGTCTTCGTAATATGTCTCTTTCACACACTGAGCAATCTGCATGCTGTCTGTGCTCTAATACAAAGACCACCTGGAGAATGAATGCGCTTCATATACAGTAATGAAAATGAGGTTTAGGACCCTTCAGAGTAAATCCCACCGATGCCTGGTGAAATTCTGTGCTCGCCGTCGCTCCTATAAAAGATGATGCATATATTTGGTGCATAAGATCACACAGGTGAAGATCATTCCTTTACAATACACAGTGCAAATCCATATGTTTGGTTGTTTTTGCTGTTGCTTTTTCAGTTTACGCTTTCCAACATCTGCTATCAGAAATATCTTCCATCCATCCATTCTCTGTACTGCTTATCCTACACAGGATGGGGTGTGGGATTGCCTGGAGCCTATTCCAGGCGACTCGGGGCACAAGGCGGGGGACACCCTGCACGGGGGGTGCCAACTTATCGCAGGGCACAATCACACACACACATATGATTTAGAGATGCCAATCAGCCTACAACACATGTCTTTGGACTGGGGAGGAAAATCCCAAAGTATGCAGAGCTCCCAATTCCGGAGGTGCGATGCAAACATGCTAACTGATAAGCCACACCGCCAGAGATATCTTCAGGACTCTAAACTCTGGGCTTCTCTGAATAATAAAAAAAAAAATCCTTTGTTATCGGTATCACAGCAGCTCTGAGAGTAGTGCAGCTGCAAATCACAGGTTTATATTAATGCACTCGTTCTAATACGTTATTACACAGAGGCTTGGTGAAGTTGATATCGAGAGGTTTTCCGTAAAGAAATGCTTATTTAGCATTTATGGAAGGAGTCTCCATTGTCAGCACTTTGTACCCTAATCTTCAGGATGGGGGAGTTTATGGTTTCTCAGCAACAAGACAAGCTGCATTTTTTGTCTTATAAACTTCAAGAGAGAAAACCTGAGAGGCTCATGAGTGAACACCTGCTACAACATAAGCGTTAATAGAAACTAACCTGTTTAAACATAATAGTTTTTTATCTGTTTAAATTATGATTTGTTCTTTAATAAATAAATGTAAACATTTACAAACTGATGTGGTTTAAGAGGAATAAAACACTGTTACTGGAAAATAATCGAGTTGTTAACAGTGACTGCTTCTTCACACCACCCTGCCCTTGATTATTTTCCACAGAGTGTTTTGCTCCTTAGATATTCAAAAAGATTGTATTTTTTCAACAAGATTGCTTGTTTTACTGTTCATACCATTTTTATTACTTGGGATAATAAAGGACCATCTGTGAATCCTAACTCTTATTAAATGTGTTCATCATTTTCAAAGTGTACAAACTTTTGCACTCAAGTGTAAATAAATGTGTAAAGCCACATGAGGGCACCAAAGTAAGAAAGTTTCAGAGAGCCCATGCTGAGCTCAGCTGAAATTCGTATCTCATCCACTGATTCATTTTCTCCCACCATCAATCACACAATCAAGTTCCTGTTATTCTCACATGCACACAGAGCTGGAAGTAGATAGTTACCAACTTTTATACTTCTATATCTAAAAAATGTATCGTATCGGAGACAAATTCTGCTTGTTTGCCCATGCTGTGAAGGAACTCGTGCATTTTGATGTAAGCATTGTTCAGCACTTCCTTGCTTTGCTCCACCTCTCCGTCTCCACCCAACAACCCCCCACCCCCCACCCCCAGTCTGTCTGCAAGCCTCGCTCCAGTGACGTCACCCGGCTTTTGTTGGGAAACAAAGAAATTGGAGTCTGTTTTCAGGGAAAAAAATAAAGAAGTGTGTGTCTGTGTGTGTGTGTGTATGTGTAGGGGGGTTGTGGTGAGAAAGGCTGTGTGAAATTCCCCGAAAAGGAACAACGATCGCCAACTGTGTCCCAGTGCGGGAATCTGAGGAAAGGAA
>CM040997.1:3627736-3643420 GCA_022985145.1 Pangasius djambal
GGAGTGTCCTGACGTCAAGGTCATGACTTTGCACTGTGAAACACTATCCATTTCCTCATCAGCGTTCCCAAACCTCATCTGACGGCCAACAAAGCTACGTTTGTCCGCTTTTTTTTTTTTTTTTTATCTCCAGAAAGGTCTGTCGTTTACTTTAAATCAACCTCAGTGATCATTTCACACCTGCATATATTTTCTGCATATAGCCAGGAGAACAATTTTTAATTATTATATATATACATATATGTATATGTATGCATGTGTGCATTTAATAGCTGGTGTCTTGGCTTATCAGCCCATGTTGGATTTAGTTTAGAGCCACATACAGCTAAATATGTATATAAACATGAATTATAAAACTATTAAAAATAATCTATACAGAGTAATAAACTGTTAGCCTAACTATGACAGAAACAATGAGCAGGTCACTTTAAATTCTTTCAGCTTTTTTTATGGTAGTGATTCAACATTGAGGTTTCTGGAAATAAAAAGAATTCATTTCCATAGAGAATTTTAGATTTAATTTCTAACCCTGATAAGAAGGACTTACCACAAGCTAAGTGATATCGATGTTAAACGATGGTATGCACGCCTGTATAAACCCTAAGTCAGTCTGATTTATTAAAAAAAAAAAAAAAAATAGTATTTATATAGTTTATAGTATTTTAATAGGATTTTAGGACTGGGCTGCCATTTTTGTTGAAAAGATCAGTTTGTAAACATAAAACTCAGGTGGGAATACTCTTGAGATACTACAAATATTCTACTATGTTGGTAGACGCTGGTTAAAAGTGGAGTGAATGACATTCCCAATGCATTATGGGAACAGTAGCTCTTGTCACGATTTTGTCAGTATTATCGTGACAAAAACCGTACGGTGTATGCAAACTTTGGGTGATACTTTCTGTGGGTGTTTTTATGAAACACGGCATTTACATCTTTAACCGTTAACATCAAGGGTCCAGGAGCAACTTTGTAATAAACTGTAACCGCAGCACCTATCAGTCACAATGCAGCCCTGATTCTCAGCCAGAGTGCCACAGATGATGCGCTCAATTATCGATCACAGAAAGCTATTTCTCCTTCGTGCAGTCCACTGAGACTGCTGTTATGATCTGCCAGTAAAGCTCATCTGTTCTACACCACATTCATTCCACTAAGCCCGAACTTCTTTGTCTGACTTATTCAGGAAGAAAACTGTGTGGAAGTTGAGTTGTAGTTTGGATAAGTGGTTTATAGCTACAGAACTGACCAGATCTTATGCTATGTTTGACTAAAACTCGTAACTTTAGAATTTCAGGCCTTCAACTAGGGGAAAGAAAAAAAAAAAGATCCCCCTCAACTTGGGATGCCTACTTGGGATGTCAGGAAGGTGTCTTCAATCCCGAATTTAGCACGTGACATCAAATCAACATGGCTGCTCACAGCATCAACAGTAAAGTAGCACTTTTAAATGAGTTAAGAGCCCATGACCAGAGCCCTGTTCTTCATACTTTGCTAAACACCTCCACAATCACGTACGCCATATTAACTATTCGTGATATTTCCTAGCAGGCGAATTCAGTTCTTCGAATCCACCTGAGAATTGGATTAGTTTAGCCAGATAAAGTTGTCTGAGATAACAGCGCCCTCCTGTTTTGCCTGGAAAAGGCGGCTGTAGCAAAACCGTTCGCAGTTCGCTAACACGAACGATACGGAAGCCTGGCGAGGCCAGTTTTCTTTTTACAGTGTAGTAGAAATATGCAGTTGAGTTGAAATGTTTTACCAAATTGTCAGTAAACTTAATTTTTGCTGGTTAGGAAATTGTAATACTTGAGCAAGATTTAGCTACTTAATGGGTGCAAACTATAAAATGAACCAAAACATGGAAATCTGAGGACTCAGATATCATGTCATGTGTGCGATTTGATCATGTTTACGTTGAATTAGCCTGCTCTTGGGCATGCTAGCGCTGACAGACTTCTACTCTTGGTAACCAATCTGACAACAGCTTTGAAGAAGTGGCAAATCCAGGATTACACCACATCACCAACAATCCAATCTGATGCTTTGTTCTCTGTTGAGACAAACGAAAGTGTGGAATTGTGTTCTTACCACTTCCTGTTTAACCACTATTAACGTGAATTAACAGAGAATGCATTTTCATATACATTTAGTCATTTGGTATAAATGTGGTAATAGGATCAACTTAAACAGAATTGCAAGGTGTTTGCCTGTAGGTCACTTTTTTCCATCTAGACAAGTTTGTTTTATTTGCATAACCCGATTTATTTTCAGGTCTCAGGATGTCATCTGGCTCCTACATTTACACCAAACCGCCAAGAGCTGCAGGCTTGAAATAGGAAACTCTACGTTTCGACCTCTAAATTGCCAGCAGTGTTTATCTTTACATGAGCATATTTGAAACAGGTTAAGCCAGTCAGATACCATAAGCTAGTATGCTAAGCTTCCTCCATGGATACAGATTGCAGTGCTGGTAAAATGGCGGCTACGTGACATACATTACGCTCCTCTGCAAGTCCTGAGAATCAGTCTTCTTCTTTCTTGGGCTAATTTAAAATGAACACCATCTTGAGTCTGTTTTCAGCACATGAATTAGGTCTAATATCAGACTGAATTACACTGCTGATATCTGTTCCAACACTGATAATCCTGTTTAGTCTGGAACTCGGCTTAATCTGTCAGAAAAGCATCCATAATTTCCTTGTGAGTAATTATTAGCTAATGGCCAAATAAACGCTTCCCTCTGTGCAGACAGATACTTTTTTTTTTTTTAAACTAATTTGTGCTTATGATTTTTTTTTCCCCCAGAAGTGTTACATTTTACAAGAGCAGAGTTGGTTGTTTTTATGCTTATCATAAAGAATTGTTGACTAAATAACGATCCTGTATACATTGAAACCTGATCTTTTTTCTAAAGGTGGGTGGTTATTTTCTGACTAAGGTTCATGGAGTGTTGTCAGTAGGCTACAGGGTTACTCATGCTTGGGTAAACTGTTTTCACTGGGAGTTTTGTTGGTATGAAAGCTAATATTTTTGTGTTTTTCCACTTGTTTTTGCACTAGGTCCATAGCCTAGTGGACTCTGATGCATGTTGCTGAATTTGGGCAACTCACTCCTCTTCAGTCCTCAAAGCTACACTGAATCGTCTCTGTACCCCAAGCTCTCTTAAAGAGGAGACCAGAGAGGCAATATTGTCCCACTAACATCGATTAAAACACCATGACGACGTCATCCTTGCGCCGCTCCGTGAAGAACATCGTAAACAACTACACGGAGGCGGAGATCAAAGTGAGAGAAGCAACCTCCAATGACCCATGGGGTCCTTCGGGTTCACTCATGATGGAGATCGCCGAGCTGACTTTCAACGTGGTGGCCTTCGCCGAGATCATGGGTATAATCTGGAAGCGCATGAACGACCACGGCAAGAACTGGCGTCACGTCTACAAGGCGCTGACGCTGCTGGATTATCTGGTGAAGACGGGCTCAGAGCGTGTGGCTCAGCAATGCAAGGAGAACATCCACGCAATCCAGACACTCCGGGACTTCCAGTACATAGACCGTGATGGCCAGGACCAGGGCGTGAACGTGCGTGAGAAGTCCAAGCAGCTCGTTTCTTTACTCCAAGACAAAGAGAAACTGAGGCAAGAGAGGGGCCAGGCCCAGACGACACGTGAGCGCACCGCACATACCGGCAGTGTCAAGGCATACGGCTCCATGCCTCCACCCTACTCGGGAAGCCGCGCCAGCCAGCCCAGCATGGCAGCCATCTATGGGGACGCGTACGGCCGCTCTCGAGGCTCGCCCTCCTCATACAACTGTGAGTAAAAGACACTATGAATAGATTGTAGTGAGTAATCACCCATGCATGCCACTAGGTCTGGTTTATTTCGCTTTATCAGGAAGTAGAAAAGTCTATTTTGTTCCACTCTAAAGCAGGGATGGGCAGCTCAGGTGCTGACAGCCACGCACCAGGTTTAGGTTAATACACCTTCTTCAACAAAGCAGGGTGTGATCATTAACCTATGTGTTAAATCAAATATGTTGAAGCAGCACAGGATGGAATTTCCCATATTATCCCATCTCAGAACTCACACCAGACATGACGCATAACACACACTCCTGTGTAGCACAAGTGTAGCATAAGCATCCTTTATTGACTCACTTCATTTTTGTTGAGTACGCTAATTAGAGCCTATACGTATAGAACAAAATGCATGACGTGAAATTTAATTTATACCAAAGACATTTAGTGTGTTGGGTTTCATAGATGTTCTTTTGGGATCACAGGAGACAAAAATGTGGGGAAATTTAAAACACTCAGGGGGGAATGCAGCTATAGGAAAATAATCCATAACAGGGTGGTGTGGTGCAGAAGGTACTTTTGCCAGGAAGTGGATTATTTTCCCATGACACCACATCCTGAAGTGTTTTATTCCTCTTACAGTCTCTAATTTATTAATGCTTCGTCCTGATCTGGAACGTATGGAACATAGTAGAACGAACACTTTAATATAATCATTTGAACTAATGCCAGAACTACAGAGCTGATGTTATTAAAAAAAATAAACATCTTCTGACCAATCACAGCAACTGCCTCAAACCTCTTCCGTATCCACTGAGTCCATTTTTTTCCCCTGACATGTCTGTTCTCTGCCAGATGTCACACACTGCTTTCTTTCGATCAGGCCTGGAGAGCCTCATGACACTGTAACTAATTGCTTTGGTTCTTTTTAAAATATTTTTTCCATTATGTCTGGATTGTTTTGTCTTGGTGCAGGATACACCCTCATTTCATTTTTAACTCCTTTTTTTTTCGTAGATAAATCAAGGCACTTCCCACTTTTCTAAAACAGACAAACTATAAGGGACGCAAACTTTTGCACTCAGTACAGTTTAACAATACAGTAGATAACAGTGTAACACCACTGTAAGTAGGTAAAAGTTGGCTCAGGTCAGTGTAGGACTAGAAAGAAAAATAAAACAAAAGCGAGCTTGAGACGAGAAGTACAGAAATAACCTGTGGCCTTTTTTTCCCTTCTTCTTCTTCTTCTTCTTCTTCTTTATTTCCGACTCAGAATTAGCTTGAATATGGATTCCTTTGGTTTCTCTCCTTGCAGTGGTGTGCATATGAGTTTCAGCTCTGTTTCAGCAACACCTTCACCTGCATTCTTTCCATAGAGTTAACTCCAGAATTATTGGCACCCTTGAGCAAAAATCGCTTCTGCTAGACAGAATAACAGCACTGAATCTCTTCCTGTAATGTCTGACCAGGTTGGAGAGTCTTGTAGATTTGGATTTTGATCTACTCCTCCATGCAGACCTTTTTAAGCTCCTTTATATTTTGTAGGTATTTTGTAGAGCTGTGCCTGTGAACTTCCCTCTTCATTTCAGATGACGTGTTCTCAATGGGTTCACGCCGATTTTTGTATCATATCATTTGCAGTCACTTCTGTGTTTGTTTTGGATGCATATTTGAGATTATTATTATTGTGAGCTTTTTGTCTACAGCTGAGTCTTAACCTCCTGGCAGAGGCAACCGCAGAATTTATTATACAAACCGGCCCGAAAGCACCAACAATCCACTGCCATATTTTACATTGTACATTGTGTACAGTTTTGCTGACGGTGTTCATGACCGTAACATTGATTTTGGTCTCATCCGAACACAACATCTGACTCCCATTTCACAGTATTTTTGCACACTTTTATGAAGAGTGATCACATTTCTTGAGCTGACTCTCGCCCCTTTTACCCCAGTCTATGGGAGATTTTAGCACGAGAAGCTTTTCCGAGCTGTGTCATGGTTTTGCAATGCTTGCGTGTCAGTCATGAGCTTATCTGATATTTACTGGCATGTCTGTTAGATTTTTCCCACAGTCCAGCAAAGGCCAGTGAGCCAGGAAGGCACTCTGTGTGTATGTGTATGTGTGTGTGTGTGTGGCACTACTGTCAGAGCCCATCAGAGTAGCCGTTCGGAGTCATTGGGTTTTTCTGCTCGATTTCACTCTTCGCATACTTTATACACGAGCCCCAAACCAGATGACCTCGTTTTCCAAAGGAGCCGCTCGTTTCACAACCTACTCCACTGGATTTTCCAGACTTGTCACATGCTTTGTGACATGTCAGGAAAAATGTAGTGGGCTGAAAAGTTCAGAATAACTGGAATGTTCAAGAACTATTTTCATGGACAGTACAGAAAGAGCGCTTGAGACTTTTTCCACACCTCCGGCACAGAAATAATGGGTTAAAGTTTGACAGGAACGATGGCATTTTCTTTCAATTAGTAACCTGTTCTATTAATAGCAGCTAGAATTACGCTCTATTTGGCCCACAATTGATTGCAACTGCAACATGGAAATACTGCCTTATTCAGAATATATATATATATATATATATATATACACACACCACTTTATTAGGAACACCTGTACACCTGCTCATTCATGCAAATATCCAGTTACCCAATCATGTGGCAGAAGTGCAATGCATAATATCAAGCACATACAGGTCAAGAGCTTTATGTTCTCTGTGAGTTGCTTGTGTTAGTTTTTACCCAAAATATCTTCCTCACGCTCCTGCAGTTCCGTGCCACAGAGAGATAAACACAATTTTTATTTCCTGTTTCTCTGGGGGTTTTTTTTCCCTAGTCTGAGTACACACCAGTCTTTCAACACCATAAAGCCACTTCTTGCCTTACAGTTTTTTCTCCGTACTGTTGTGCTCTAGTAAATTTCCCCATTAGAGTTTCTGTGAAGATGTGAAAGATTTGCACGTTCCTGTTATCATTCAATCAGCCAATCATGTCTCAGCGACGCAGTGCATAAAATCATGCAGAGACAAGTCTATAGCTTCATTTAATGTTCACATCAAAAATCAGAATTAAGAAAAAAAAACTGATCTCAGTGACTTTGACCGTGTTGGTGCCAGACAGGCCGGTCTGAGTATTTAAGTATCTGCTGATTTTCTTAGAATTTTTACGCACCACATTCTCTGGATGCGAAAAACAAAAAAACATCCAGTGAGCGGCAGTTCCGTGGATGGAAACGCCTTGTTTAATGAGAGTGCTTATAGGAAAGCTACAATAACTCATATAACCACTCTTTACAGGCATGGTGAGCAGAAAAGCATCTCAGAACGCACAATACATTGCACCTTGAGGCGGATGGACTACAACAGCAGAAGGCCACATCAGGTTTCACGCGTTTCAGCTAAGAACAGGTATAGTATCTGAGACTACAGTGGCCACAGGCTCCCCAAACTGGACGGTTGAAGATCGGAAAAATGTCACCTGGTCTTTCCTGATCTTCAGCTGTCCAGTTTGCGTCAGCCTGTGACCACTGTAGCCTCAGATTCCTGTTCTTAGCTGAAACGAGTGAAACCCGATGTGGTCTTCTGCTGTTCTTTTAGAATAGAATAAGATACCAATTTAAAGGAAAATAGCAATTATCAATTACATACTGTATATAAGTGATAACTGGTTGCCATGTCAGGGAAAGTACTATAGTCTTCATTTTACCAGTGTTCACTTTATAGGGCTGAATATATTTCCTTAAATTGGTTGGATTAAACATGGGAATAGCACTCTACAGGTATGCTCCCCTGTTTTTTTTTTTCTGTGGTACAGTCCAGTGCAGTTGAGACCAGGCACTGGCTTTTGGCTTTAAGGCCCTCTTCCCCAGCCTTGCAAGGTCTGGTACCACCCAAAATGTGGATGTATGTGTGTGTGATGGAGCCTGTACAGAGAATAACAACCAGCACCCCCCCTACACACACACACACACCACTCCTGCACCTCAAACTGCCCTACACAGGCACCCCATTGTTCCTACTGGAGTGAGAGAGGCACCCGGGCATGGAGCCGCACTCATTTGGGTGCTCGCTACAAACTTAATATGCAGAGGCAGTCACTGCCATACTGTCTCATGACGTTTTGTCAGATAAATTAAAATGTTTTTATATACTTTCTCCATCTATCTCTCTCCTTCCTCCCAGTGTCCACGTCGCCCCCTAATCTGGCCCCAGAGCTGGAGCAGGCGCGGCCGCAGACCAGCGGCGAGGAAGAGCTACAACTGCAGCTGGCGTTGGCCATGAGCCGAGAGGAGAGCGAGAAGGTGAGGATCACGTACAGAGCTCATACTTTTTCTTTCTCTTTCTGGCTCACACGCAGTCCACCCATGAAGGAGAGAATGAGAATGTAAGACTAAAGCAGCCTCACACATCCCAAATACAAAACCCCTTATACTGTATTTGCTGTAACGAGTTGTACAAATATAACTCGCAGGACAACACCACAGACCTTCAGACTGCTCTGAGTCTCAGTGTGCATGGTATGCTTGTAATTACCTGAACAGTGGAATCTGATACGATTTGGTTGCATGCGTCTTCAGACTATAGTATGGAAGTATGTTCAATTTTTAATAAGGTGCACTGCTGCAGAACATGTTCAGGTTAAGGTCGTACTTTTTTTTTTTTTTTTTATTTCACAGCAATATTTAAGAATCTGGCTCCTGATGAGACAGATGTTGGACAGCTGCTGCCAAAAAAACACTGTTACTGATTACATCATTGTTTTTATCGCCCTACAAAATCCTCGTCAGCGAGAACTTGCATTGTCTGGATGTTAGTTTCAAGCTGTGTTATAATTATTGTGCTACAGGATATATTACAAACCTGATCCTTTAAGCTATTGACAATCAAATGTCATGCAGTTTTGCTCTTGTGAGCTGATTAAAATTTCAATAAATCATTCACAGGAGCATTTACACAAGAAATGTGGTATTCGTGAGAATCCAGTTAGTTCCGAAAAACATTCGTATCCAATGAGAACCCCTGAGTTTGTGTCAATTTTTGTATAAGGAGACTCACAAATATGAATCTTGAGCAATCGTATAATTGCTTATATATACAGATTACACTGTTAACATTAAATCACATTTATCATCCAAAACAAATCCATAAATTAAGACAAATAAAACTAGCTACTCAATTAGGGAAAAAAAGTCATGGTACCCTGTAAAAGGAGGAAGAGTTATTTTGTGTCTATGTTAGCAGATGCACAGCAGTGGCTGAGCTGCGTTATTGGAAGATTTAGCGCATGCCGTGCTTAGGAGGCACTCTTTCACCATTTAGTCATCATTTTGAAGATTTCAGCTCTCTGTGAGCTTTTCCTTTCATGGAGATTTGTGGGTGTGGCTAAATGTAAATCAGCTGTGAATGCACGTGGTAATTTATGTGGCATTTTTATCAACATGTGAGCATGAAGAAAATCAGCATTAAGAAAACTTTTGTAAATCCGACAGGAATTTTTAATTGAGTTTGGCCTGCGAAAATATTTCCACACAGCTTGGATATAGGCCTGTGCTATAAAGCACCTAAATCCCTAAACACATCACAAAATATTACTTAATACTAAACTAATGATGTGGCAAATCAGTATACGAGACAGTTACTTAAACAGTAATGCGTTTAGTTCATTATTAAATATTTTGCCATTATTTATTACCAATATAACAATGTACTTACTAACTATTTTCCACACTTTTGTTTGAATGAACACTTTTTTGTTACTTTTGCAGCAAGGCTTTTTTTCCTCCTCCATTTAAACATTGAAACAAAGTGGAAGGAAAGTGTGTCAGCATGTATACTGGCTCAGATTTAGAATATCGGTGCACTTCTAACGTGTCAGCGTGTTAGAAGTATACTGTTGAGCTTTCGCATAAGCTTAGTTCACAAATCTAAATGATTTGACACTGTGTTTACTAACATGCTCTAAGCGAGCATTAGGATCTGGATTTTGCTGGACTGAAAATGCATGAATGGACTGAAGCATTGATTCGGTGCTCATGTGTCAGCTCCATGAGTGCATATTGACAGAGTAAATGATCTCTGTGTGTGTGTGTGTGTGTGTGTGTGTGTGTGTGTGTGTGTGTGTGTGTCTGTGAGTGCTGGTGTGCATGGCATCTCTTACAAGATCAAATGTCAGTTTTAAGTCTTCCTTTTTAGTGCAAATATATAATAGTTTTAATATAAATATAATAAATATATAAATATTTATTTTTTTAACCCTTTCCTTGCTGTAATTAGAATTAATCTCTGTTTCTCTTCTCCCTGACTATTTAGGATATATCTGAATGAATTTATTTATATAGTAAAATAACTTGAGTTTACTTGTATACATATTCTGCAACCTCATTTCCACTGACATGGTGCCAGCTGGTCAAGGTTCAGGGTAACAGCAAACCATTTTAAAAAGCCTGCCACTTTTCTACCAATTTAAAATCCAAACAGTCACATAATCTAATTCACTAATGCATGATGCATGTATTCTTCTGTGGCATGGCTGATTTCTGACTGAATACAGATGGATTGTGCAGAGTATGATCAGGGACATAGACTTCTTCTTCTTCTTCATCTTCTTTCGGCTTTTCCCTTCATTGGTCGCCACAGCGAATCATCACTCTCCACCTATCCCTATCTTCTGCATCCTCAACACTTGCACCCACTAGCTTCATATCCTCATTTATTACCTCCATATACCTCCTCTTTGGCCTTCCTCTTCACCTCCTGCCTGGCAGCTCCATGTCCAACATTCTCCTACCAATATACTCCCTCTCCCTCCTCTGAACATGCCCAAACCATCTTAATCTGGCCTCCCTAGCTTTGTCCCCCAAACGTCCAACATGAGACGTCCCTCTGATGTACTCGTTCCTAATCCTGTCCAACCTCGTCACTCCCAAAGAGAACCTCAACATCTTCAGCTCTGCTGCCTCTAGCAGGGACATAGACTAACAAGGTTTAAAAAAAAATGTTTGCTTTAAAGACTGTGGTGTAAATAACTTAACATAACTTACATGAGTTGCTAGAGTTGATGTCATGGCATTAAAAATGATGTCATCGTTTTTTGGTTCTGTTGTTGTTGGGGGAAAAACCCAGAGGTGCCAACATTTATGGTTTAGCGTAGCTGAAAAGCTAAAGCAGCAGACAAACCAAACGAGAGTAAAATTTGCTCGATTCACTGTAACAGAAAGGATGTGGGAAAAGGCTGGACGATATGACAATATATCATCAATACCATGATAACGTATGTCACAATATCATGAATATTGTGATATCTCTTTGGTTCATTTTAATTTTTTAAAAATAATTACAAACTGAATGGAAGCAGCTGATGTGATGCTAAAATTTTGTATTGTTTTTTAAATGGTAATTCTTTTTTTTTTTTTTTTTACATGTTTTTCATTTTCTTTCATTTTCTTCTTTTTAAGTGGTTTTTATACAATTTTTTATAAACTTCTTTTATAAATTAAAAATGTTAAACAATATACATTCGTTATACATTTGTTTATTAATAAAATGTATTTATATTAATACATGTAACTTATTAATTATATATAAAAGATAAGTATTTATAATAATTAATTATAACAGTTTGGTAAATGCAAATCATATTGCTCAGCCTGACTGCAGGACATAAACCATAATTGCGCTGACTTTAATCTAGATGAAATTTGACGTGTGAAGTCATGAGCCTTGATTTTGTGAACCAGTACAAACCGGAGGCAAGGCTGTGGGCTCTGGTCAGTAGGGTTAGAATGTGCTTTTATTCGATTACCATGGAGCAGCCTCGCGTGTTTTTATGATAGAAATGTGTCCTCTCTTTCTGCCTATACAATGTTGGCACCTCCGCTTTATCAAGAGGTCTTGATGCAACACACATAATAATACATATTAATCAATTAGTAAACCTTTTCGTCCTGAGCCAAGTTGTTGAAGAAGAGACATCAGTCACTGTAGCTCAGCGCATGTCTGATCACTTGCCCGTTTCCTCTAGCCACCTCCTCCTGTGGATATCGATGAACAGACACAACTGCAGATTGCAATGAGCCTCAGCAAGGAGGAGGCCCAAAAGGTACTGCGCCGCCAGGACTGACTGCTTCCTGACTGCTTCCTAACTCCCCCCGTGCTCCGTCAGCTCGATGCCCCGCTGTGTCACTCACATGTCTGTGTCTTTGTGGTTGATGCCGCATGTGTTGGTTTTCTGTGAGGAGCGTGCATGTCTCTGTGCTTCACTAACCAGCTCGTGTTGCATCTCTCTCTCTCCCATAGTAATGGGAAGAGATGGCTTTATCTGTTGATTGCTGTGACCTGTGTCTGATAAAGGGCCTGGCGTCTGTCTTTTGGTGTGACACTGACACAGCTCTTTGCATGGATGCGCTCTCCAACATGCATGACAAAGAGTCATCAGAGAATCATGTCATAAGCTAATGGTCTTCTCCATATCTTTTTAAAGAAGCCTCCTCCTGCTGTCACCTTGGACATGGACGAAGAGACGCAGCTCCAGATTGCTCTGAGCCTCAGTAAGGAGGAACATCAGCAGGTATGAGCTCTACAGTACAGTGAGGGGAAATAAGTGTAAGTAAAAATAGAACTCTGGAACGAATTCAACTCGTCATGTTTGGAGAAAGACGGTTTGCACGTATGATCTCAAGAAGACCTTACCTACAGTAAAGTACCGAGGTGGGAGCATGATGATGTGGAGCTGCTTCTTTGCATTCGGTACTGCTGCATTACATACCAGTGAAGGAAACGTGAATGGAGCGATGTACCGGGATTTATTCGATCAGATTTTATCTCATCAGCCAAGAAGCTGAATCTGTGGAGAAGAGGGACGTTTGGGCAAGACAGCGACCCCAAACATACAGTCAGACTAACTCAAGAAGATCTTACATGGCCTAGCCACTTCCCTGATTTGAACTGAAAATTTATGGAGGATTTTGGGAATACAAGTCCATCGGAGAGACCCTTATAACCTTGGGTAACTGAAGATGATTTGGCAAGAAGAATGGCCCAAGATTGAACCCCAGTACTAATCACTGCTTTCCGTAGATGTCTCGAAGCTGTAATTGTGAGTGACAGCTACTAATGTTGTTAATTTGTGGTGTCCGAATACTTTTTTCCCTATCAATTTTTTGTTAATGTTTATAAGTAGAAGGTCAAAAGGACATTACCTGTACAAATATGAAGCGTGATCTTATTTCTCCTCACTCCCACAGAATGGCTAATTCTTAACATCCTCCCCACAAACTTCCTCTTTTCGCTAATGTGTGACTTTTTGTGCATTATCTGTACATTATCCAAAGCAACTTCCAGATCTGTACAGTGGAAGCAATGAAATTGGCACTTTTAACCCATTCGGTTTCTCTGTGTCCTTTGCATATATGCATTCTTGTATCAGAATTAGCAAGCATGTTGTGTGAAGGAAATTCGGAACAATGAACGTTCTTGACATGTCTTTTGTGTCCATGTGTCTCCTGTGGGTTGCCAGGAGGAGCGAACTCGCCTGGGAGATGAGTCGTTGCTCCAGAAAGCTCTTGAAGAGAGCAAAAGAGAAATGGAAGCCAGAGCAGGAGGGGTATGAACCAACAACAGTTAGCCATTTACCGTGATTATTGACCGTCTCTCGTTACTTTGATATGGTTCTCTAACAAAATAATATAACATAATAAAAATAATGTGTAATGAGCTATAAATAAGAGCTACTGAATAAGAAACCTTCTCTAAAACATACCTGGCACTGCAGTTTCTGAATTGCCCTTTTTCATAGAACCTCAAGTGAACGCAGAGCGGTGAGGAATGACCTATTAAAATATCTCCTGACTAAAAGTGCTACTTTCTCCCCCTTGGCAGTCTGCCATGTTGGATCTGATGGATATTTTTGCTCCAGTCTCTGAAGCGCCACCCAGTGCCAACCCGTGGGATCAGTCTGGAGCTGGTGGTCACGCGCAGGCTGTGGGACCGCTGAGGGTCGACCCGTGGGATTCTCTGGGTAACGTTGGCTGTGTACTCATTACACTACATTCCCTAATCTCAGTGAAGCAGTCCAAACAACACATCTCATTTACTACTAGGCTTGGATGACCGAATTTTACTTAAATGATTATCATGTGCATCATGTGTGTATTTCTCACACTTAATGACAACATTGTTATAGTAATTCAGTTACAGTCTGTTACGGTGTCTGAGCATTTTGGATCCTTACACTGTATCCTGTGTAACGCAAGTTATTTTATACAGTGAATAAGTGGGAGTTAAGACCACCAGCTGAGGTGAAAATCCATTCAAATGGAGTGTTTGTAACACACACACACAATTAATTCATTTTCCTTTGTAATTAGTTACTAATTTGTTGGCTACAGTTTAAAAACATTTAATTTAGCAGTACTGATTATACATAAATGTTTACATTAGCAGTACTGATTGTTCATGTAATCTATTGTGTAATGTTATGAAAACCATGATCTAAATGACGTACCTTCATTAATCTCCACAACCAACATTTTAAACCACAGAGTGATTCTCCATTTGAGGATTACGGTGCCGTTATTAAACCTAGTATCTTTCAGAAACCATAAATCTGCTCTATTAGTGTATCACAGGGCCATGTTTTCAAACAGAACCAAGCTCCTCAACTCGAGGTCCTGGTAGCTCCTGGGCAGCACCTACCAGTCTTCACTCTCAGCCCTGGGACCATCGGTCACGTCCTCCTGACCCATGGGAAGCTCCTCAGAACGCCCCCAGTCCTGCTCCCTCAAGTCAGACCTGGCTCTCAACTGCTGCCCCTGGTATAAACATGTCATTTTATTAACCAAAATAAATACATCATGGGTTACATCATACAGATGATTTTATTTATTTATATATATACAAATGTGTATGTGTGTGCATTTGTTTTAGCAGCCACAGGAATAGATCCTTTCTCTCCTCTAACAGCAGACAAAAAAGTGTCTGCTGTCCCAGTCAAAGGCTCGTCACCGCGGCCCGGGAGTCCCACAGGTAATACCCTTAGTAAAGCAACACTAATTTGTTCATGACCATTGCGGTTTTAATTAGTTCATTCCCATCTTTATATTTTGATTTCTATTGTAATAAACAAAATTGTCATTTTTGTTAGATGGAGATCTTTTTGATGACGCCATGGATGGAGGTCAGGTGAACGTTAACGGCCGTAGTGAGGGAAGTCCAGAGTTATTTGACTTGTCTCGTTTGGGAGAAAGTTTAGCAGAGCCAACGCCTCGGACCTGTCGCACTCCGGAAGCCTTCCTGGGCCCCGCAGCAGCCTCGCTCGTCAATCTCGACTCCTTGATCCCGCCAAATCACGCTCCTAAAAACTTAAACCCGTTTTTAACAGGTGAGACCAAGTGGGGTGTTTCACCACACGCTAAAACGTTTTAAAAGCTGCAGTAAAACTGAAATTATGGGTGTTTCCATTCAAAGCTTTCATGAACTACAGATGAGCTCCTCCATGAATCATTTTACCTTTTAATGCATAACCACTGGTGATTAGTTCATGGCTGTATTTCACGCAGGTGCTTCATGTTATCATTTTCAGCTAGCGCCACTGACTGTTTGAATTTTGAAGCACAGAATAAATGCAGACATCTCTGTCTTTAAACTGTTCTATTTTCATCATCACTTTGCTAATTAGAGCAGAGAGGGTAAATCTACGTTTGTGTCTGTCTGCGTGTTTGTCTTAATGAGCTGCATTCGGCTAATTAATTTGCATGCATGCATGTGATTGGATAAGCCTCAACAGATGGTTGTTTAAAATGGCGATGGTTCTGTATTGTTTTTTTTTTTTTTTTAAAAGAGAGAGAGAGAGAGAGAGAGAGTTGCAGAACTATGGAG
>CM040997.1:3670326-3685677 GCA_022985145.1 Pangasius djambal
ACACACACACACACACACACACATATATATATATATATATATATATATACAGTATATATACACACACACACACACACACACACACACATCCCCCCTCCCCCCCTCCACACACACACAGACACACCTACTGCAAATTGCATTGTGTCCTTCAGCACAACCAGAACTCCTATTTTCAGTGGCAGTGAATAGCATTACTCATCAGGCACTGTGTGTCCTTGGTGAGACCCCGGGTCTTTTACGGGTCGCCCCATTGTTGTAACGTAAAATGAACGTCAGTATAACAGCCAAACGGCAATCACTAAGACAGTATATCGTGCCACACTATGTAACCATGTCCCTTATGGGCTTCATATTCGCATTGTTAGGAAGTCTGGGACTTTTCGTTCATTCTTCTGGCTGAATAACACTGTATGACCACACTTAACCTCTAATGTAGTACAGGGAGAAAAAAAAAGTCTCCCCAGTCTCTCTCTCTCACAGAAACATACACACATATTCATTTCTTCACACTGACACAGCTATGAACAACGTACGATTAATACAGCAGACTAGTATTCACAGTTCAAATGACTGTTCCGTATGAGAGCATGAGAAATAAGAAGTGGCACTTTCAGAAAGAACATTCTGTCTCCATGTTGAACTGTGACAAAAAAAAAAAAGTGACAGGTTGCAAAAGATACTTCCTCCACTACCTGCACGTGGTTAAGCAGGATGTAACAGTTTCTAGTGTATTTTAACTAAACGCTATGACTAAATATGTGATGATATGTCATGTATGTTTCATGTAATATGTCATGCAGTGTTAGAGGTGTTTTTAATTATGCTTTTGGCCAGAGATATTAGAGGCAGATTTGGGTGAAGACATCCATAGGCAAAAATATTCGAGTCTGGTCATCTTAGCATGAAGCGGCGTAGTAGAAGTGAACATGAATACACAAGTTACATTACATAACATGTCACTTACATGCACATTTGTCACTAACATGCACATTAGACCTTTCACGTCTAGCTTTATTTAGCTTTGCCAAGCTAGGAAAGTATATGGAAATACTTTATGAGATACGTCTACTAATGCAACATTGTAGACAAGTCTACACAGCAGCAAGGCAATTTATTAATCTATTTAGCTAGGCAATATGGATGCTGGAAAATACCAACTGGCCATTCTGTACCTAACTAGCTAATCATCTAGCAAACCTCTGGACAACCATTAGTAAATATTTATGATGGTTATAATTTGCTAATATATAGTGAGGTTATCTAAAAACACCTCACTCCTCCTCCTTCTCCTTATATAGCTACCTGTTGACTGTTTAGCTAGCTAGCTATCATTAGCTGACTAACAAACTAATGTTAGCTTATACTGTTTAATCAGCACTAACACAGTGAGAGCAAGCTGACCAGAGACATTACTGGCCTTCAGTTGATTAAAAATATGTTGTCATTGGTCAGTTTTCAGTTGATCCTAGTTTATAACTTTGTATTCAAAGAACAAACAACTAGTAAACACGGTAGCTAGCAGCAGCTAGCACGTGAATATGTGCTTACATAGAAGATTAAAAACATACTCCTGAATGTTTGATTAATTTTGAATGATCTTTTTGCTTCCATTTCTGATATAGTGCCTCTTTGAGATCATTCTGTGTGTATCTTCCTAATAAGACTCCGTATGGATGATGAGACAAGTAAAATAATGCTGGTGTTGTAGTTTGACATGGAACAACTTCAGAGGCAGACAGGGCGTTTACTCATCTCGGTAGTTCCTTGGTGTCACTTAGCAGCAAGCAGTCCTACTAACATTACTAATAAAACGCACCATCACCTCACACTGAAACACAACATGGAGCGAAAATGAAGCCAAATGAGACACTTAATAACCAAAGACTAGCTGCGGTGAAGTTTTGTCGAGGGCATAAACGCAACAGGCTTTATAAAGTCAGTGTGAGATTCTTCCCAGACAGCAGATTTTGCAGATATTTAATACCCCTGGTGGCACAGACTCTGTAGAGTTAATAATTTAACAGGTTAAAACTTTTCTGCTGAAAGAATTACCAAAATGTCAAAGAATATGGAAAGAATTTATGAGTTACTGCTACTACGATAACATCATAGACAAGTCATTTCTAGAAAATAACACCAGTTAGACAATCTCAAACATTTCTTAATCCGTTTAATGAAGAAATAATGCAGCTAGAGTCACGGGTTTAATCTGTTCAGCCTGTGTTTTATCAGTTATAGAAATGTAATTGCCAAAATTAATATGGAATTGTCTTTAAAACTTGTGATCAACACCAAAAATCCATGGCAAGCACTGCTAAGGCAAGCACACACCGCCTGTCTCTGAGTCACTACATGCCTAAAGCATCGGTCACATCAATGTTACAATGTTTGAAACTTCACTTGAGAATCTCACTTATTAATGTATTAATTAACTGTTTTTTAATCGTCTTGTTAATTGTTTTTAGGGCAGTTATTCTTAAAAAAAAAAAAAAGAAATGTGTGATAAGAACTGCCCAAATGATTAATAGCTCTCTATCAAATTTGTGCTTTTTCTTTTCTTTGTCTTTTCTCTTCCTGAGTTTTCTTGTAGGAACGACTGGAACTGCTCACAAAACAAAAGTTAAAATGGTTTAATAATAAAAAAAAAAATTTAAAAAAAAAAAAAAAAGATTATAAATATTAAATCCTCCAGAACCTACAAAGTAAAATGTCTTTACTTGATTGTTGATTATGGATGTAAAACATAAGTATTAGATTTTTTTTTTTATTCCATCCACTGTTGAGAAAGACACTGAGGCAGAACTTAGATAGATCAACAGTCTATTATGGAAGTTATGGAGGCGTTCTGTACATATTTTCAGCCTTTTTACTTTTATAGCCATGGAGACTCATACCATGACAACTCCACTGCAGTTACCCCCACCTCCAGAGGGGCAGGACTTTCAGGGCTTTCGCTCCTTACCCAAAGAAACCCTCCTCTTTTCATTTCAGAGCTGAGTTTGAGCCATTAAGATTTACACAGGTTTAGGGAGAGCTGGAGAACAGTGTGCTTTGATTTTCTTTCGTGTGTGTGTTAACAGGGCAGTGGTATAGAAAGAGAGAGACAGACAGTGATTGTGTTATCGTTTCATTGAATGACTGAGAGCAGGGTTTAATCAGTGGCCAGTGTGTTCACTCTGGATCTGTTTTCTTTCTCATCACCATGTGGCGTCTGTATCTGCTGTTTCTGGGTGAGTCACATCATCTATTTCGGTTGTGTGTTTCCATGGCAGTGGTTACAGTTGTAGATTGTACATTTGTAATCACACTGCATTTCTCTGAGGATCTTTGCAACACTTCATGGCATTGTGTATGTCACTGGTGTGGTATGACAGCATGAAATTTAGCATTCGTAATTTAGCAATGAGTATTATTTAGACTGAAGTGAATGTAAATGCAGTGTAGTGAATGCAATGAATAAAACACTCCATGTCATACTGTTATAGGAAAATAATCAGTGACAGTGTTGCAATGAAGTAGAGCAACTGTTGCCACCTCAGAGCTGATTATGTTCCTATAACAACATATCCTGAAGTGTTTCCTTCCTCTTATGCCACAGCAGTTTTGTCAACTATGACATTTTTTTCCCCATGTCTTAAATAACAACATGTTGTACTCTTCCATGTTGTACACTTCTGTTTACTGTTATGAAATATCCATTTCACACTTAGCTGTAAACAGTCATTCCCTCACCAGCCCCTCTTTTTTTCTTCCTCTTTCTTCCTAAAGTTAATAAGACAAAAAAACAACAACAAAAAAACCCACACATCTTGTAGACTTGACAATGACAGACACTGGAGACTCCTTCCATTAATGTTAAACAAACACCCGCGGAAAGTTTCACTTTAACTATAATGACTATATATATTTTGCTAAATAATAACGTTTTAAAAATTCGTTTTTTATTATTAGACTCAGAGTATGCAGAGCAACTGCCACACAAGGCCTTGTGTGTGTAAGTTGTTACTATAAAAACGATAATGCATTAGAACGAGCACATTAATATAAACCTGTGAGGTGAAGGCAGTAGTGTCAGAGCTGCTTTCATAGAAAATTAATCAACATCTTTTGACCAATCAGAAGTGAGAATTCAACAGGTATAATATGGAAAAGACATGCTTTAAAAGATCCTTGGACTATTTTTTGTGCCACAAAAGGCATAAAAGCAAAACTACATGAGCAGATGACTACTGGGAGCCACTTTGCTCTTTAGAGAGAGCACTTTGCTCTTTAGAGAGAGCAAAGAATGTATCTGCAACATCTGCAACTTTACAAGTGTCTTCAAAGCCACAGGTCGTGAAACTACGCAAAACTAAGCTCAAAGGCAGAGGAAAATCTGATATTGGTTCAGCGTGCAGGCAAAATCTTTGTGTGTGTGTGTGAGCCCGAGTGATATTACTGAGCAATCTATTCTCAGAATCTGACCTTTTTCTGACTCTTTTACTGCATCTTTTATCTCTTACTTCTATCACCGTTTCTCTCGCCCACACACTCACATCCAGAAGGTTATGACATCACTGTACAAGGACAAACCAAATGCATGTTTCTAAGGGGAATTCAGAAAGAAATGATGCGGGTGGTGGTGGTGGTGGTGGGGGCAGTAGTGACACAAGGAGTGTATGGTGGAGATTGTAGCAAGACTGGTGCGTAGTTAGAGGAGGAAACAGAGCCACAGGAAATCAAAGGTGCATTTATCGCTCTGTGCACTACGGGACTGCAGGAGTGTGACGTCAAGTCCGGAAGAGCTGTTATGTTTGGGGGGAAAAAAGCTAGAGAAGACAGCTCAGTCAGCTGAAAAGCCATATGTGTAAACCCAATAAAAACAGCTCTTACCCTTAAAAATAAAAATGACTATGAAATACAGATAGCATAGTCTTACTACACTGACCAAACCTTAAAGTAAATAAGGCTTAAAGTAAATAAGTGGAGACGCAGAAAGGATTAATAAGAGCACTAATAAATAAAACACTCAACATTGTGCTGTTAGAGGGGAAAAAAATGATCAACAATGGCATGGTGTGATAAAGCAGAGTAACTGTTGCCTGTGCTTGTTTCACGGACGTTCCACAACATTAAACATACTGATAAATAGATTTTAAAAAGTATGACGTGTTGTTCTTTAATAAATAAAAAAAACTGTAATTGTTGGCTGATTGCTGTGGTTTAAGATGAAAACATTTCAGGATGTGCTGTTATTGGAAAATATCTACTATACAATAATTACAATAATTCCATACACGTAACACGAGAACAATAGATATGTCGTGGTAAAGTTTAGTGTGCGCTTTAGAATAAAATGTTTGTCAAATGAAGTATTTAGCACTACATTTTTTTTCTTTGCTGATAGATTCGGGATCTAACAGGACACAAAATAAACTGCAAGATCAAATGGTCACTGTGTGTTTCAAGCTTTTCGCATGCCCAATAAAGTAAAACCAATTCTGCACGGATAAAAAGGAACGCATGAGCATTTTTAGAACATTGTATTCTCAAATTACACCCAAGCAAAAACCATGGAAAGCACTAGTGACGCAAATAACTGAGGCATGTGCAGCTCCACTGTGGTCTGTGTGTTCTCAGTAAAAAGAGGGTAAGCGTTGCTGTACACTTCAGTAAGTGTTAAAACCAAGCGCAGCCCTGTTCCTCTAAATATGTGCGGTCGGTGTGTGGTACAAAGTGTTGCACTGGTCATTTTCTCCTGTTATCTCTTATGCTTTGTTATGGCACCCTACCCCTAGCCATTTGCTGATTAACCCATTTATACAGTATTTTGAATTTTGGAAGTGTTTTATAAATATTATTTATGGCAAAAGCTATCAACTGTCATAATTTTATTCACCTAAAAGTTTTAAAAACATTGTATTTGTCAGTCCGTAGTTGGCTTCCTCGTCATACAAGACCTAAATCTGTTTTAAATAAGCAATGCAACACATCAGGGAGTGCTGTTGTAGGGAAATAATCAACGATAGGATGGTGTAATGAAGCATAGTTACTGTTGCCACCCCAAACATGATTATTTTCCTGTAACAGCACACAAAGTGTTTTATTCTTCTTATACCACAGCAATCTGCCAACTTTTATTACAGTTAAAAAAGAACAAAACATCATACTTTTATCTGTGTATCTATTTATTACATTTAATGTTGTTCAACTTCCATGAAACAAGTCCAGCAGCTATAAACAGTCGTTCCCTCACCAGCCTCTCTTTATTCTCTCTCTTGAAGTTAGTAAGACAAAAAAAATAAATAAATAAAAAACGCAGTTTGTCATGTTACAGAAAAACCACAAAAACATAAACTCCTTTGACCTAAAGACTGGCGGAAGACCTAAAATTACAGCTTTACGTCTGACTGTTCCAGAGCACTGACACTGGAGACTCCTTCCATAAATATTAAACAAACATCTCATGGAAAACTTAATCATGTCAACAATTTCAATTTGTTTTTGTTAAATTAAAACGTTTTAATTTTACAAGTCCCTGTGAACGAGCTGTTACTATAGGAACGATAATATATTTTAATAACTTGGCCGGCAGCTGAACTGCTCTCAGAGCTGCGATGAAAGAAAATCAATCAACAATCAACAGCCCTGTGGTATAAGAGTATAAGAAGCCAGCAAGTGATCAAATATCCATTGCACATAAACACCAAATTTCCTTTGTGGTTAAAACTATCCAGAGTACAGTGTTGTGGATAGTACCATTGGCCATGACAAGATATTATTGCACCCTGAAACTCTAACAAGGGAACATGTCTAACTTGACCAGCTGCTCTCTCGACCAGCAGGAAGAGCCGCCTGTACGTTTCTGACCCAACAGCTGTTTCTCAGGAACAATAAGAGGAAGATAGAGAGGGATAAGTGCTGTTTTTAGTGATCCCACAGGCAGCTGTGCCTGCTCAGATGCCAGGACAAAAATCCACAAAACGATCTGCTTATCTGTAACACAGATAACGCCCCAAAAAAGGTCAGGCGCTAGGAGTGTGCAGAAAAGCTGATCTCATGCCCGCAGACTTCACATTAAAGCTCCACAAATAATAAAAGAGTCTTAATATTCCTTTTGTAAAAAGTCTTTTCTGTTTTCTGTGGAGAGAGCAGACATGCTTTTAGCAATGTGATTAACCACTGTTTTCGATGTGACAAGAAGTATACTATATTTATATGTACTTATTTGTATGTTTTTTTGGGTGTGTGTGTTATCTGTATGCACCTAGGGTCTGAGAGTAACCTAATTTCAATTCTCTGTACGTGCTGAACATGTGGCAGAATTGACAATAAAGCGAACTTTGAACTTTGAACTTCGAAGTGAGAAAAATATATACTTCATGGCTACACGTCAACACTGAAGACTAGATTTAATAAAAAAAAAAAAAAAAAGCAGGTTACTGATTAGTATCGATTAGTTAATACATCTAGCCTTGCAGCAAAGCCTAAAGAAGAACTGGATCTGATGCCATGGTATGGTTTAGAGAATAATTTGAAGATTTCCAAAGCATATTACTGTTAACTCTTACATGATGCCAACTCACTGAATGTCCTTCTATCTACATCCCAACACGTGACCTGACATCTGTCAGAAATACTGTCTGTAAAATACCGACAAAATGGAGAGATCTGCTTTTATTACTATGCTTCAAAACGGTGGAACTCAGTACTGGTTTTCAATAATCTCAGTACAATGTTTTTTCTTTTTGGTATTTATAATTCATTTTACTGTTATTTAACTATTTTAAAATTCTTTCAATTATTTTATTCTTATTTTTAAAATGTTATTGATTTATATATACTGTATATATATGTATATATATATATATATATATATATATATATATATATATATATATATATATATATATATTTATGTACTGAGCTCCTTACACTTATCTTTGTACTTTATTTTCACTTCATCTTGTATTATATCTTTCTGCATTCTATTACATGACTTTATATCATATATTGATACAGTATGTTGAGATACCACATGTGAGAAAAGTGCTCTATAAATGTTTTTTTAAAATAATACTACTACTAATAATAATAATAACTATTATTATTATTATTATTATTATTATTATTATTATTATTAATACAGATACCCGGTTTTAAACTGAACTAAAGGTAAATCTTTTCCTGCAGGTTTTCTGTTAGCCGGACTGAACAATGTGACTCCTGCTGAAACATGTGGTGAAGGATATGGAACTTCACAAGGCAAATGTGTAGGTATGAACAAACCTGCAACATATATTACAAGGATTGTTTTAATGCTCACTTTTTTTCATTATAATTTCATATGTGCATTTTTTTTTTTCCTAAACAGTTTTTATTTCTTTAAAACTGCGCTGATGTTATCTGTGTTATTTGTTAGCTTTTAATTATAATATGCAGAGTTTGTCCAGCAAACAGCAATGTGCTCAGTCACCTACAAGCTTTCATTATATTCACTGATTTACTGTCAGACCCATGTGAAATCAGAAGAATATAATATTAGAAATAATACTTATAAAAAATAATGTTTACATGATTCTGATATTTCTGGGGGGAAAATCTTGTCATTTTACAATGAATGTATTTATCCTTCATATGTGATCTACATCCTATAAAACAGATGAAGACGAGTGTAATTTTGAAAACCCAATATGTGGTGAAAATGCAGCTTGCTACAACACTGCTGGTAGCTACTACTGTCAGTGTAAAACGGGGTACCGGACGGAATCAAAGACTGTTAATTTCACTCAGGAGGAAAGTGAAGAATGCATAGGTCAGTATGCCTGTAATATCCACTGATGTATTTTCCTATATTAACGGTGCACTAAGGATAAACCTGAAACTCTGCTTTTGTTCTTTTCTCTCAGACATTAATGTATGTACATAGAACAAAACTGTGGCTCTAATAATTTCATAATTTTCCTTACCTCTGGTGTAAATCTATGATCTGAAATGACAGTAATAAGTTCACTTTCAGGTCTAACCAATACACAGGAATAAATGTGACAGTTCAGCAGGGATTTGTGAAACACATGTGTACATCTTCTGTGTATTTTGGTGATAGACTTTAAGGTATTATTGTATTTACTGTAATCTGGTAGTAAACCTTCATCAGGATGCTCCTTAGAGCTGCATCTGATGTATTAAAAATCACATCTTCAATCAGTATACACTACATTAGCCTACATGTAAGGAATAAAAAAAACCTGGGGACGTGCTGTTAGCAAAATAATCAACAGTGAGGTGGTGTGATGGAGCGGAGTTACTGTTACCAACCTGAAATAGCTCGCAGTTGGCCAACTATTACAATTTTGTATTAATTAAATAACAATAAATTGCACTATTTATCCAATAGTTACTGTTATTGCTTACGTTATAGCAGTTATAGACAATCGCTCTTCAACCAGCCTCTCGTTTTTCTCTCTAAGTTAGACGAGAAAATGCAAAACTCCTCTCTCCTGAAGACTTTCCCGTGTCAGAAAATGTACCATTACAGCTTTACTTCAGACAGTTACAAAACTGCTGACACTGGAGACTCCTTTCATAAATGTGGAATAAGGTTCTCCTAACAGAAAACATCACCATATAAAAGATTATGCATTTATGCATTTATTACGCATAAATGATGAAGTTGTCTGTCAGTGAAGCAGCCACTCAGATGTTTTTACAGATTAAATGTCTCGATGTAATATGTTTAAAATACAGTAGCTTCTGTGTGAATTATTATCCTTGGACACACCATAACACATCATAACACAGTCCGTTTGTACAACAACAAACTGCAGTTACTTAGTAATTTAGCACTTATTCTTCTACACATAATTCATGGAATCTGAAGAATTTAATTCACGTAATATTGTTTTTTTTATTTCTCTAAACCTATGCTAAAATTAAGGATGTGTTTACCCATTTTTGGGTAAGAATATTGAAACGTCTCTCAAACTTGTACTCTTGTTCATTTACAGACATCAACGAGTGTTTGGAAGACAATGAATGTGGTCCCAATGCTTACTGCAGTAACACCCTTGGCTCGTATTATTGCACGTGTAAACCAGGATTTGTGAGCAGCATTGGACAGGAAAAATTTAATGCAAGCTACAATGTTACATGCAACGGTGAGGTGTTCATTGTTCTGCTTGACTCTGTAGTTTGATTAGTTTAAATGTATTAAATCAGCTAAAGACAAAATTATACCATTCACTAGGTTTTAGTAATGAGACGTTTATGAAGTTGATGAAAATATTACTTCGTCAAAGCAGGATTCATAGTAGATTTATCTAATTGCACACGCAAATTAGCATACATTATTTGTCACTCAGTAAATCGGGGGAAACAAGAAACAGGTGAACACAATCAGGGAAGCAAATGACGAGACTGGGGTGGTGACTACAACAAAACCAGAAATAAAAGAAAACTAAGAAAACATTGTTGCCATGGTAGCAACTTCACAAAGCATAAATCTGTCTTCTTTATATAGATGGTGGCTATTGTGTGCTATTGACCACCTGGCGCGCTCTGTGGGATATTTCACGGGGAAGTGTCATTTTTTTGGATTCTGATTTTATTTGAGAGCTTCACTTTATAATAATAATAATACTATAAATTAACAATAAAGTTATCATCTAGTGCTCATAAGTAGCGTAACAGAAAAATATTCAACCCATCATCCAGAGACTGCCAGTTCGAATCCTGAAGATGCCACAGCCCTCTTTCCAAGAGCGCAAACATGGCTGTAATAATTTATGTTATTATTTTGGATCAGCTTTTCAAAACCAAAGCTATCAAATAAAATCCCATTCAAACTTGCGAACCGAATTCGCATTTGTAAAATGTCCAGCATTTAACGTGTGCAACCTCTTATTTACATCCTAGGGATTCAGGAATTTTTGAAAAGTAAAAGTATTACACTTTGTTTGCCTTTATTTTAAATCTTCTCACACAATCCCGCATGTTTTCCTTTAGTGTTTATGGTAGAAATTTAATGGTGAACCTCTGCTCTTGTTCTTTTTTTTTGCAGACATCAACGAGTGTTTGGACATCAAATGTGGTCCTAATGCTTACTGCAATAACACAAGTGGCTCCTATTTCTGCGTGTGCCAATCAGGTTTTGTGGCCAGCAATAGAGAGGAGAAGTTTAAAGCAAACCAAAAAGTTAAATGCAATGGTGAGCTGTGAATCTGAAGCAAGATTTCATTTACTTGCATTATTGTGCTCATTGTTCTGCAGTGAGGAATAAAACACCTGGGACCACGCTGGTATAGGAAAATAATCAAGGATTTTTACATATTACATATTACCTAGAGTATGTAAATCATCATTCATGTTACCTCTATAACATTTATGATCCGTTTTCTCTGTAGAACTGGAATGTAACAGACTTGACAGTGGAAGCCTATCTGAGCAGGTATCTATAAAAAAAAAAAAAAAAACAAGCTATCACTATAAACACTGTATAATATCCTGGTACATCTCACCTTTTCTAGCGCTGCCAGTGAACTTGGGCATTTCTCCAAACCACCTGATAAAGATTTCTGCTTTATAACAAAGCAAAGAAGCTCATTTAGTCAGTCATTCACTTCAGGTTCATTTATTTCAGAAAACCCGTTGTCCTTGTGGTTGGGACTTTGAAAAAATATACGAGAATAAGACCAGCATACATAAAACCTCACACTTATCATTTACCTCCTCTGTCTGTTATCACGACAGATCCCTGTGGCACTGAAGCAGATTCTGATAGAGCTGAAAAGCACATGTATGCAAAAGGGAGTGACTGGAGAGGAAATGTTACAGGTAAGCGTGCACAATAAGCTATTGACTTTCGGATGTAACTAAAGCAAATCGAATTCAGTCAACACGTTTGATTGGTCTACATACAGAAAATCAGTCAGTAATTATTTGTTTTAGTGGCACTGATACAAGCTTTAGTTTGTTTACATTTCCCAGCAGCGAACTGGTAGCATCAGTTTTTTTTTTTTTTTTTAGAGGTACTAAGGAATAAACCCCTTGGGGGCATGCTATTGTAGGCAAATGATCAGTGACAGGGTGATATGATGATTCTTGACGCACATAGAAATCTGCAAATTGTATCAGTTATTTCTTTAAGTATAGAAATACATGTCACGCTTTTTAGCCATTTTTAGTTACATTTAATATAAGTTACATTGTGGAACCTAAACAAAAAAGGTTCCTGCTATCAACTGTAAAAACGAGTGTCCCTCTATTTCTTTGGAAATTAATAAGACCACAAAGTGCATACGTCCTCTGTCCTGAAGACTTTCCCATGGTGGACAGCTTTATAAAGCTCTGACCCTGGAGACTCATTCCATAAATGCTCACAGAAAACCTAGACACATTTTAAATCTGTTAATGTTTACCATCTGCCAAACAAGTCTCTGTGTAAGTGGTTCCTATGGAAACAAGAACATATTAAAACAAACTCATTCGATTTGCTTTAGCTGGAACTACTTTCAGAGCTGCTGGTACAGAAAATTGATCAACACAAGTTGTCTGATCGATATTGATTTATGTGGTGATGTATAATCTGAGAATAACGTGATGATGTATTAGGTTGTTAGTGTACTTAATAGTGTAAACAATCTCATAACACATAGTGGTGGCTCAGTGGTTAAGGCTTTGGGCTACTACTCATCAGAAGGTTATAAGTTCAAATCCTACCTTGAACAAGCCTCAGAGTGTTTGGTCTTTGAGCACTGAGCGTGGGTTTAGTTCCACTAGTCTGAATTCACCTGCTTTCTCTTGTTCTCATAGATTCTCCTCGAGGCATTAGAAAGCTTTCTTTCAAAAACGCCTTTAACAGATACCAAGATCATTACAGCACTGTTTGAAGTGGTTGAAAAAGCACTGCCACTGGTAGGACAGCTGCTGAACCAGAGCAGTATCAGCCAATCGCTTCCTCACACACGTAAGAGACTCAGAGCAGCCATCAGACCCCATACACACTCATCTCACTCTTTATATCACAATTTAACATCCTTCGTGATATAGTTTACTCAGCTAAAAAATGATACCATGTAATTATTATAACATATACTAATGTTCGTTCTGCAGGAGTCGAGATGTTGGTCCAGAGAAGACCGACCGCCCCACATGGTCCATTTTCTTTGTCCAGCAACGATGTGCAATTCAACAGCCACTGGGAAACAGCAGTGGGAAATTCATACAAGGGTACAAACCATCCTTCACACTGTGCTCTGAATCAACTCATTGCTTTGCATTTTTTTACTAATAATATGTAAAATGTAATATTTAAACTTTATATGCTTTGCTCATTATATAATTTGCAACTAAAAAGGTTATTTTTGACCCAAAGACAGAGATATTTTGTAGACTTTTATAGTTACTTGAGTCAGTTAAATGATTTCTCTGAGATTCTTTAACCAGTTTGTTTAGTTACATGATTTGAAACGTGCAGCCTGATCATCCCGCTGTCGAAATCAGACAACAAGCAGCTTGAGTACTTTATAAGTTGCTTGTATGTCTCCTGATTGTGCTTGAATGGCATTCACTGAACTCACTGATTCACCTGAGTCACTGACAGAGAGGCGAGTCGTGACCTAGAGGCACAGATCGGTTTTCAGCATACACGTGATTGCACATTTGACTTATGCAGTTCACAGATCATTGAGAAACTCAAACAGATAAAACACGTTAACTAAAAAAGAAAAAAATAGGAACGACTGAAGGATTCATCGACTCAAACACTGATCTGCTGAACCAAATAGGTGCCAAAGGAGTCACTGACTCAATTCTGGGGATACAGTTCGACATACACGTAGCCGCACTGTTTGATAATCATGAAGTCAGGTGGCAATGGATGGATGTTATCTTATTGTTTTGGCTTCTACTCTTCAATTTTGTGACTGATTCTTTCAACTTACTGATTTGGTCATTTGCAAATAAGAATAACATGGTGAAATACAAAGCCTATTTTACACTCATACCTGCACACACATACCTGTCTTCAGGTGAATCCCGAGGACCAGAGGAAAAAGAAATGTATATACTCAGTATTTTGACACATATTGTAATAGTCGTAATGCTATAAAATGCGATTGTCTGCGAACATTGTTTGATAATTAGTGAACAGAACACAGTGGTATAGACAGTATCAGCTCTCACTCTGCCCGCTTGTGTACATTGTTAAACAGGATTTGCCTCTGCGTCCCTGTTCCAGTACCAGAGTCTGGAAATTCCACACGTCCGCAGCTCAGACAACAGCGACATCAGCAGTACAAAAATCTCCGCAGATCAATTCAAGCTCAACTCAGAAGTAGCGACGATAGCAGTCACAAACCCAAACACTATGCGTCTGGAGAGACCGATCACACTTAACTTCTCTCACCTTCAGGTACCACACTAACAACAATATGCTAATAAGGGAATGATATACCACTGATTATTTTAGTGTTTTTATGATGACTTTCTAGGTTTCTTAAACATTTGAATTATACGACTGATGCAAATTGTTATCCTGAACAACAATGTTCTTGTTATTTATCCCTGAATACACATATTTTAAATGTAAACATCCTTCGGAGGCAACAGAGAAGTCAGAGTGGAATGGTATCACTTATGCATACTAATCATTTTCTGTAAAATGAGTAGCCTTCAGGCACCAAAAAGACATTACTTTACTTTATGGATACAGCTAGGTCCATATTACTGGGATCAGTGAGCATCCTGTGTCCTTCATATTAAAGGATTACATTTTCTCTCCTTATACCTTTAGGCATCTGATTTATTAAGATTGCAAATGACAAATACTAACTTGCATGTGCAAGGGGATAAATATTAGGTCTCTGTTGCGTATGTTTTTTACAAAGAGGAAACTGTGTGAATGGCATCATGTGCAAAGTGGAGTGAGGAAACACTTTAAAAAAAGGTTGTGTGTGCTAAAACTCAAGAATAACTCAAATAAGAGGCAATGAGGCAATGAAAAACTGTTCAAAACACGATATGGAAGCAAAATAAGAATGTAGATATGTTCAAATCAGTTCAGGTGTATTTGTATAGGGGGGACGACACCACAACACTCTATGCCCATGAACCCTCCTATTACTACTATGAAAAACTATTCACAAAATGTTTGACTGAACAAATATTTTTCAGCCTAGACTTAAACACTGAGACTGTGTCTGAGCCCTGAACGCTAATTGGAAGGCTGTTCCATAACTATGGGGCTTATATGTGCACGAAGTATGTTAATGAAGTAAAGGTAAATATGTTTAAATGCTGTCGGCATCAGTGGCCAACATGTGGTGAATATCAAAACTAATGTTACTGAGGAACTAATAGGGTGCTGTATTGTGT
>CM040997.1:3685777-3717582 GCA_022985145.1 Pangasius djambal
AAAAAAAAAAAAAAAAAAAAAAAAAACAGGCATGAATTTAAAAAAAAAATGAAAACAGGGCTCAGAACTTAATGATACAAGAATGAACAACAAAGCAAAGGACAGAAACAAGAGGGCATAAATAGACAAGTTAGCTTAACACAGAACAGGTGAACACATTAGGTTAATGAACTATTGGCAAAACATCGGGGAGACAGGAATAGACCAGAAACAACAGCACATGGCAAAGTAAACAAAAAGCTCAAAACAAAACAACATGAGAATGGTGCTTGCCGTGCTTGGAAATGTGCTGTGCTCCAAGAGGAGGAATTTATGACAGTCGTTTTGGGAAAATCGTTTTAGGAAACTTGCTATTTACTAAGGCATCATTTTGAAAAACTTTCTAATTATTAAGACTTTATTTTGTCCTCAACTGGATAAAAATTACTTCTACAAATTTAATACATGCTCTTCAGTCATACTAATTACCCTATCCAAGCTCCAGGGTTAGTAAGCTTGGAAAATCACTTTTTTTTCTTATGCAACTGAGCAGTTGAGGGTGAAGGGCCTTGCTCAAGGGCCCAGCAGTGGTAGTTTGGTCGTGCTGGGATTTGAACTCTCAACCTTCCAATCTGAAGTCCAACAGCTTAGCCACTGAGCTACCACTTCCCCTCTGCAAATCACACTACATGAGCAAAATGAATCGATTTGCCTTGACACAGTGTTTCGTACGTTTAGATAGAAATGCTCCATATTCATCATCCATAATAACATATTCATTAAAGCAACTTGCACTTTTTTTTTAAATTTTTTTAGGAATTATCATGTTTGCATGTGATTATACACACAAACTTTTAGTAAATCACGCCTTCTCCATGAAATGACCTATCCCTTTGAAATCTAACTATCTGACTTGCTTTTTCTCTGGCAGGAAGCAGTGAGGAACATAACCTGTGTGTTCTGGGACTCGGCACTGGAAGGTGGTGCGTGGTCTACTCAAGGCTGCAGTGTGGTCCAGTCCAGCACCAATTACACCATCTGCTCATGCTCACACCTCAGCAGCTTCGCTGTGCTAATGGCTCTCTATGAGCTGGAGGTGGGTGGCTCTGTACATGAGGCAATAATGAAACTGCCATATTTTGGTTTAAAATATTTTAACCATGGGAAAAGGTGTTTGGTCATCATAAAGAATCTTAACGATATTTACCTGCATCGATGTTTTTTTTTTTTCTTCATTTTCTATCTATGTCCTTGGCATAGAATGTGTTTGAACTTCAGCTGATCACCTGGTTTGGACTCTCCCTGTCTCTAATCTGCCTCCTCATCTGCATACTGACCTTCTGGCTTGTCCGCTCCATCCAAAGCACCCGCACCACCATCCACCTGCACCTCTGCATCAGCCTCTTCATTGCCGACTTAATCTTCCTCGTCGGCATCAGCCAAACGGAAAACAAGGTACCTCAATACTGAGCCGGTGTACCAAGAACTTTCTGATGAAAATTTCACGCATTTCAATTAAAGTAAATAGAAGAGGCAGTTTAAAACAACGTTTAAAGTAATATTCAGAATTTCTTTAGTATTAGAAATGTGGTCATGTGGTTTAAAAGAAACTCTAAAAAAGGAACTTACTAAAGAAAATGATGTCAAAGCTTAATCACTCTAATTTTCCATAAAGCCTGTAGGAAATTTTTGCAAACGGTCTCCAAAAATCCAGCAGGGGTAATAGCAGAAGTGAAATAGACCAACTCATCACAACACTGATGGAATTAAAGCTCTAGTTTTAATCAAATAACATTGTAAATTAAGTGCAAAAGTGGAAAAAAAAAAAAAAAAGGAAAACGTACCTCTATTTCACAATTTATCTTGACAGAATGAATTCTGGTTCAAAATTAAATACGGGTTTATCCTGCTTTAAGAAAACAAAAAGCAAAGTGGGTGAAAGATAAAGACAAAGCATGGACATACAAGGTTTTAAAGAATATTTATATCACGTATGATGTAATATATGACGATGTATAACATATGATGAACTGATACTGTATAATTTATATATACATTTTTATTAATATCTCAACATAACCTATTTACTTTTTTGTTGATAATGAAGAACTATCTGTCAAAACACTACTAGTAATTCTAGTCCATTGCAAATCCATGATGCATGTAGCAATCCTTTGGTTATAGAGATATAGGATATAAAGATCTTTCTACATATTTTTTAAACTGTAGGTGTGAAAGTAGTCAGACTACCAGGTGACAGGCTGGAGAACAAAATGCACAGGTTAGATGATAAAAATACATGGAGAACACAGATTGGCTGATTAAAATACAACGCAGATGACCAGAGGTGACAGTTTTGTTCTCTACACTCTATTTAGCTAGCTAGAGTTGGTGGGCTAGCTCTTTTAAAATTAGTGATAGAAAGACAATATGCAGAAGCAGAATACAGTGGAGGGACCGGAGGTTTCGTGGCTTCTGTAACATTGAGGAAACATAAGCGGGTAATTCTTCTTTTAGGCATAAAACTTAGTGCACATTGTGCTGTTTGGGACGCAGCGCAGAATCTCTAGATGTGTATTGATTTGTGAGATTAATCCATGCAGTTCAGCAAAAACTATATTACAAAACGTTCTTCCACAATTAGATTCCTCAAAACAAACTAACCTCCCCTGTGAGAAAAATATTATTCTGAGTGTTTCCCTCCTCTCCTTTATCCGCTCGTACTCCAGGTGGGATGTGCGGTGGTGGCGGGTCTGCTGCACTTCTTCTTCCTCGCTGTGTTCTGCTGGATGTGTCTGGAGGGCGTGCAGCTTTTCCGCATGGTGGTGCTGGTGTTCAACACCACTCTGAGTCGTGCCTACCTGATGGCCGCCGGTTACGGAGTCCCCGCCCTCATTGTTATCATATCAGCCAGTGTCAATTACAGAGGATACGGCACGCCACGCTAGTGAGTTTCATCCAGGCTCTTCTGCCATTACTGACCATGTCCTTAAAAGAATCTCTGTCTACCACGTCTGTAGTGTATATGTGTATGTGTAAGCACCGCAGAGAAGAATCTTAAAGTTTGTCAGTACTGAGAATAGAACAGAAAAATCTTTACTCCAAATTCACTTATGATGAAAGTCTTAGGGCAGTCGGTGATTTTTTTTTTTTCATTATTTCTCCACAATTCTTTGGTCATTTGCTAATACCCACCCACCAGCCGTCTCTCCTCTATCCTTCTTTCAAGACATGTACAGTAAATCCATCGTGCAGCATAACATTCTCAGAGAAAATCGCTATCTACCCTCTTCCGTATACTTGAGCTCACAGATGCCCATGATTGGCTGGTGCCACTCTGATTGACAGGGAAGAGAGAATATGCCCCTCCCACCCAGAGAGCATGGCCAATTTTGATCAAATTTTTATAATTTTTTTTTTTTACATTTTTAAAAAATTCGATAGGGCAAACACTTTTCCGGCACGCTACTCAGGAGCATACAGTTGTTGAATATCGACAAGAACCATTTAAAAATATATTAATACATGCCGTAAATTCCATACTACAACCAATACAATCAATAAAGGTGTTAGGATGAGATAGACCTCATAAAACGTCTTACCACCGCTGTTCTTGCTTTGAGTTTCATTCAGCTTTCCAGTGTGGTTTTGTGGTATTCATAAGTGAGCTGATGGAAACCATGCCATTTTCATATTTACTTTGACCTACGGTGGCTGCCATGGCAATGCGCAACCACAATATCTTCCCTGTGAAAAAGTCATCTCTGAACCAATTCCTTGTGCAGATTCAGTGCTTAATTTACAAATCAAAGTGATATACAAAGATGCGTATTAATGGGTATTGACTGCCCTAGCAACTGCCCTTAGATTACCAATATAAATATTTGTTTGTTATTTTTAGAGGGAAACATGTCGAAATTCTTGTCTGTGGCAATCACACATGCATACAGATACAGTAAACAGACATTAGGTTGACAAAACACTAGAGTATTTCTTTAATAGTTGTTAATGTCACTGATAATCTGCTGCATTTTTTTTGTTGCATTGTTGCATAGCTGCTGGCTCAATCTGGAAAACAATTTCATCTGGAGCTTCTTCGGCCCTGTTTGTGTCATAATTGTTGTAAGTAATGAAAACATGGGAGTTGACTCTGGTCTGAACTGTAGCTTTAAATTTTTTTTTTTGTTATCTCAATAATATCTCATTATTATTTTGTCGGTCTATGCCAGGTAAATGCAGTCTTCTTTCTGATAACGGTATCGAAGCTGGCACAGAAATTCAACTCCCTCAACCCTGACTTAAACAGCCTGAGAAAAATCAAGTAAGGGTTTTCCCCATTAACCTACATTAAGTTATTTAAAAAGAATATAGTAACATTGAGGTTCCTAAGATATAAATATGCATGTGAATCCATTTGAATTTCTCTTTTCCCTACCATATAGTTATAGTATCTTATTTTTAAGCTGACCCCTTTTACCAGGATCTGTGAGTTAGCTGTGTATAACTCTTGATCTCTGTCTCCCCCTACAGGACATTCACAATCACTGCCATTGCTCAGATGTGTGTGCTCGGGACCATGTGGATCTTCGGCTGTTTTCAGTTTGATGAAGGAACGTTGATCATGTCCTACCTCTTCACAATCCTCAACAGCTTGCAGGGGGTGCTGGTGTTCATCATGCACTGTCTTCTCTCCAAACAGGTCTGTCCATTTATCTTGAGTTTACATAACAAATAGAGATATTGATGTACGGCTATACAAAGAAAGTGCTTTAAAATGAGATCTCGATTAAATGTAATGAAGGGGGATTGAGTTTCAGACAAGAGATTTGCTGATCTCTTGGGATTTTCACACCTAAGCTTCTCTAGAGTTTACACATTTTTGCACTAACAAACGTATAACTTGTATATGTTACAACCAGCAGCTTCACAATTCCACCATGCCTCTAAAATTCTTCTCCTCTTCTGTCATTAGGTGAGAGATGAGTATATCCGATTCCTGACATGTGTGACTACACGACAGAAGAGGTCGTACTCCGAGTTCAGCACAAACCAGTCCAGCAAATCCCAGGTACACTCCGTCTTAAAGTCAGCCTTATAACTCTTATATTAAATTTGTAATGCAGGCTCATGGGGAGGTAAAAATAAAGAGCACGTTATATGCAGGATGAAAAAAAAAAAAACGCTTCAGTCCAAGTTGGGTTGTTCTTTTAATAAATGAGTAAATTAGATATTAGCTTTTGCCTCTTTTTGTGTCTTTTTAACTAATAGGACAAAGCAGGCCATTTAATTTCCATTTAGTTATCAAACATAATATTTCCCTCAAAGCCAAGACTGATAGGTATACTGACTCTTCTGAAATAGCCCGTATTTAAAGATAGCCTGTTTCATTTTCTAGCTAGCTATCGAGTGAAATGATTGAGTGCAATGCCAGGTTTGGCAGCGTTATCGTTCAAGACAGATCCTTAAATGCAATCTCGGCTCCGTGCCACGTGTTCCGACAGTGACGGCGCTGTGTAACTGGATACGCAGGAAGAGGGCGATTTCTCAGCACAGACGATGCTCTATTAGACGGCCCAGGTTGAGATAATGATCAGCCAAGTGCTTTGAATGAGATGACATGAATGAAAAAATGTCTGTTCTAGTCCAAATGGCAAATAAACTGTCTGATGTTCTGGCTCCACAGGTGTCCAAAAGCATTCAGAACACAGGAGAGTCGAAGATCTGAATCACACACACCTCCTGCGATGCTTCACAAATGCAAAAGTGACCTTGTCTGTGTCCTCACCGATACTTCTGTGATGATGCTCACATTCAGCATAAGCTCATCTGTTGAATTAGCTGCTTTCTGATTCTGCTGTTGTGTGTTGTTGTTGTTGTTGTTGTTGTTGTTGTTGTTGTTATTTTGTGTCACCAAAGACCTTGTACATACAGATCCAATTCAAGTTTCAGGTTAGCAGATCTCAAGTCTAATTAATCTCAGGCTCAATTTCTAGTGCAAGTCCAAAAAACAATAATGTGCTACTCAAGTCGAAGTCCTGCTCTGGTTCTGGCTTCATTAACGAAGTGCAGTAGGCTGTAGAAGCATACTTTATGTGATGTTGTTCAATATGTAAGGAATAACACACAAAATAATCAGCAAAGCGGTGGTGTGATGAAGAGGAGTTACTGTTCCCACTCATAGTTGATTATTTTCCTATAACAGTAAGGTAAAGTGTTTTATTCCTCTAATAGAACAGCAATTTGTCAAAGACCAAAATATTTTATTTATTAAAGAATAACACGTCATAATTTTTCATCCATTTAATGTTGAGGAACATCCACGAAACAAGTTAGTAAGCAGCTATAAGCAGTCGTCCCTCGCCAGTCTCACCTTTTTTTTCTCTCTTAATAAGAGAGAAAAAAAGTTATAAGACGTTATAAACGTCTTATGAGATGTTATAAACGTCTTATGAGATGTTATAAACGTCTCCTCACAGAAAAATTCACCATATCAACAATGACATGTTTTCCCTTCATTAAATAGCATTTTTAAAAATCCGTTTATTCAAATTTACGTTACACGGAGCGTCTGCCACACAAGTCCCTGTGTACGGTGTTACTAAAGAAATGTAATGTAATCAACACCTTCTGACCAATCAGAATCGAGAATTCGATGCGAATGCACTATGGTATAAAGATGAAATACTTATTTACAGAGCATAGCTATGAAAAGTTACAGTAAATCACAAGACTGGAGTACTCGATCACAGATATGTGTCTAAAATTGATCAGTACACTGATTGTGCGTGTTGCAGGAAGGACTCGGACGGTCTATAATTAAAACGCAACAAATAACGGTTGACCTCATATGATCTTTGATGAGATACATAAAAAAAAACCCACCTTTCTATTCTCAGAGAGCACATCACTAATGAACCTCAGTAGCAGTGACTTAACCACCTCTAAGCTGAATCAGTGTTGTTTTAGCGTAAAAGCAACAGATTAAAGGGTTGAAATGATGAAGGGAACATGTGTTTCAGGCTTAATTTCAAAGGGTAGATGCAGGCCATACTGAAAAACCCTTTTTATGTATTTAAAAGTGGGTGTATTTTTTTTTAATATGATGTACACAATTTAAAATGAATTTTAAATAATTTTATTATAATATTTAATGCTGAACTTTAATTATTTGAAAGCTACTTTGGTATACTTTTTATGCAATATTGTTAGAATGAATGTTAACAATATGCACTTCTGAGCTATAAAACAGACCTGTGCCTTTCTTTCAAGGATTTATTTTGTATTGTCATTAAAATATTCAGTGTAAATATTGTTGTAATGCAAATGACTATCTGGCGTTACGGCGCTGTGAGACACGCTGGTGTTTATGGCACATTTTATTGCGAGGGGAATGAACATGTATGTGCTGATGGTTGCTTCAGATGTAATGTAAAGACAGGTATATAGCTGCATTTGTCAGGTACATTTTAGTCGATACTGCTCTCCTTCAAACAAAAATAAATACTACACTTTTAATTTAAAAGATTTGGCAGTGGACAAATGTTAACATCCTGACCATAAAGTTGTGAGTTCAAATCCAAATGCTTTTTAATAATGTGATGAGGATGTGTTAAGGATGAAGGGATGAGAACTGTGCTTCCGAGATGTGCTTTTGCTTCTGAGATATGCGACCCCACTGCATCTTTCTGAAAAGACAAACATTTCTCAAACACCAAACAACACTTGTTCTCAACATTTTTTACTCCATTTTCAAGGTTCCAACTTTCTCACGATTATTATTATTTTTTTTTTTAGCAGGCCAGGAATTATGAGCTTTGAAAATTCACAATGCATTATTGTAAAAAAAAAAAAAAAAAAAAAATTAGGTAAAGATTAGGTAACTTTCTTATTTAACCCTTTCTCACAGTACACTGCTGTTCCCTTCTGCCAGAGGAATGGAAATCGACCTATTGGACATTTTCAGTCAGTATAAACAAATGAATAATTGAATTGCAAGTCTGTTAGAAGATTAGTCAGGACACGGTTGGGTTTCTGTGTGTAGAGTATCGTGCTGGGAAAACAATTCACACCTCTCCACAATAACATTGGTACAGAGATAAATCAGACAGAACAACTAAAGTTTTTTTTTTTTTTTATAGTAAAACACTGCATACAACTTCCACAATAAAATGATAATATTTAAGTAGTAGGCTAGGTAAAAAAAAAAATTAAAAAAAACCAAAAAGAAATACTTATGAAAACCTGCAAATTCTTAAAGTCCTGTGTCACAAATACACAAATAAATTAAATGCTGAAAACATATATCATATTCATGCACATGCATGGTGACACATCATATTAAATTACACAGTTAGGTCCGGAAGTATTTGGACAGTGACAGGGTTTTTGTGATTTTGCCTTTATACACCACCACAATGGATTTGAAATAAAACAATCAAGATGTGATCGAAGTGTAGACTTTCAGCTTCATTTTAAGAGGTTACACAAAAATATGGCATTTACCATTTAGGAATTACAGCCATTTTAAGCAAAGTACCTCCATTTTCAAAGGTATTTGGACAATACTTCTGGACCTAACTGTATATTAATGAGGGGGGATTTACAAGGACTCTTTTTTTCCCCACATTTACTGATGCATTTATGAATCACTGTGTCCGAGAGCACAAAACCTGGGCTTATGCACTTAGGACATCTAATCAGAGGACTGGACTTGTGCGGCGCACTGCAGCTTATTGAAGTAAATCTTGGCTGTTGCATCCGACCTGGATCGCTGTTTTGATTTGTTGCACAAGGGCACTGACCTTGATTCACTAAAAGCTATGCTAGCACACGGGACCAACAGTTCAGCAAATATCTGTTCTAACCATCAGAATATTATAAACATGCATTACTACTGTATATGATCACATAAAGCATGTTAATCCAATGAGACTTAACTTCAATTCAGTTTTATTTGTATAGCACTTTTAACAACAGAAACTAACTTTATAGAAATCCAGATATAGATTTAGATCAGTAATCAACAAACCAGAGGAGACAGTGTTGAGGAAGAAACCTTTAGAGGAACCAGAATCAAAAGGGAATCCATCGTCGTCTGGGTGGCACCGGATAGTCAGATTATAAACCATTACAGTATACTGGTGTAGAAGAGTAAAGACAAACTGTATTAATTGTGTTGAACAGATGTTCAGTATGAACAGATTGTGAATAAGAGTCCAGGGATGAGCACAGGACAGTCTTTATTATCCACTGACACCAGGGACTCTATGCTTTGTTAGAAAGTTTTTCAAGAAGATTGAAATAGAGCCTGAAATATATATTACATATACAGTCATGGGAAAAAGAAAGTACACCCTCTTTCAATTCTATGTTTTTATTTATCAGGACCTCACCAACTTCTATGTTGTTGTTCTTCTTCTTTCGGCTGCTCCCGTTAGGGGTCACTACAGCAGATCATTGGTCCGCAGATTTGATTTGGCACAGTTTTTATGCCGGATGCCTTCCCTGACGCAACCCTCCTCAACTGTCATGTGCAACCCCACTGACTGGCATTAGATTCCTGGCTGGGAATCAAACCTGGGCCATGGTGGTGAGAGCACCAAGGCCTAATGACTATATATAAATAACTAATAACCTCATGTGACAACAAAAAAAAACACAACAGATTTCAATATAAAATAAGTACACACTATAATTCAGTAACATGTAGAACCACCTTTAGCAACAATAACTTGAAGTAAACTTTTTCAATATTAGTTTATCAGTCTCTCACATCATTTTGGAGAAATTTTGGCCCACTCTTCTTTACAACATAGCTTTAGTTCATTGATGTTTGAGGGCATTCATTTATGCACAGCTCTCTTAATATCCCGCCACAGCATCTCAGTGGGGTAGTGGTCTGGACTTTGACTTGGCCATTCCAACGCCTTGATTCAGATGTCGATTTGCCGGTGTGCTTGGGATCATTGTCCTGTTGCGCGACCCAGTTTCAGCCCAGCTTAAACTGCTGGACAGATGGCCTCACATTTGTCTCAAGAATATTCTGGTATAAAGTGGAGTCCATTGTTGTCTCAATAACTGCAAGTTTCTCAGGTCCTGTGGCAAAACAAGCCCAAATCATCACCCCTCCACCACCACGCTTCACAGTTGGTATGAGGTGTTTGTAGGGATACGCTACGTTTGGATTTCAACAAATGTGCTGTGCATGATGACCAAACATCTCCACCTTGGTCATATCAGTCCAAATCATATTGTTCCAGAACTTTTGTGGTTTGTTTCGATGCAGTTTTGCGAACCTCATTCATGCTCTATATTCTTTTCGGAGAGAAGGGGCTTTTTCCTAGCCACCCTTCCACGAAAGTCATACTTGTTCAGTCTTTTTCTGATTTTGCTCTCATGAACATAAACATTTAATGTGCTTAAAGAGGTGTGTAGGTCACATGATGTAGCTCTTGGGGTTTTCTTTATCTCTGAGCATTAAACAGTTTGACCTTGGACTGAATTTACTGGGACGCCCACTCCTGGGAAGACTGGCAACTGGCTCAACTGTCTTGAAGTTTGTTTGCACAGAACTCAAAAGTTGAGAACATATGTAGTATGTTAACATTTTTTGGTCTCAGGTTAATGAGTGGGCTCATTTTACGTACTGTGACTGTAATACTGTAACAGCAAATGAGGCAAATAAGTACATAGGCCTTAACTGGTTTAGTAACATGACAGGTGTTTGAAAACTTTTGACTGATATGTTTATGCCTGGTTTGTTTTCTTCCACATTTAAACATGTCTGCCAAATGCAGACATCTGATTCTTCATAACTACAACAGCAAATGACTAATGTTGGGGATATTTAGGTGAAGTCGGCTTCTTGGGTGCTCGTGCTCTGGCCATTAAAAGCAAGCTGAGTAGTAAACTATTGAAATATGTAACAATTTCTTAGCTTAATGCAAATTATGTGTATTAAAACAACAGAAATGTCTCAGATTTTAATGTGTCAAATTTATTTTTTGAACTAGACTAAGAATATATAATTCTAATGTTCGATGTTTACTTCCTTCTATTTATGCAAACAGTTCATTTTTGCCTCCAGTGTTATTGCAAGAACTGCCCTTCAAGTGCTGCATACAAAAAAATCTCACCAGTGACTCTTAATTCCCAGAAACGCAACCTCTGTCACTTCACGGAGGATTCGATAATTAGCAGATGCTTTGAGTCAGGTGTGATAGAGATGGGAAAACATTTCATTTCACAGTGCAGTGGAGTGGGGCACAAACAACACCACTAATCTTAAGGAGCTCAATGAATGCCACTTATCTAAAGGCACTCAGTGATTCCTCTGCAGTCGTAGCACCATTAATAACAATAATGTCCTCTTGTGCATTCTAAGAGCACAAACCTATGTTCAACTTTCTATCCTCCAGTTCTGAGGAATTTTGTCACTTCTTATAGTCTGACGTCTTATAGTCTCTAGCAACCATTCATTGGTTTTTCATTAATTGATCTTCAATAAGTTTTATCCTGGTCATGGTCGTGGTGGATTTAGAGCCAGTCCCAGGAACACTGAGCACGAGGTGGGAATACACTCTGGTTGGGACCCCTTCTGAGGGCACCACACACACACCCATTCTCACATTCATTCACACCTAGTAGCAATTTAACATAGCCAATCCATCTATCATCATGTTTTTTGTAGGTTAGAAGAAACTGGAGAAATCCACATGGACAAGAGAGAACAGACAGTAAACCCAACTTCAGAATCAAACCTGGGACCCTGGAAATGAGCGGTCAACCATGTTTCCTTTGCTCATTAAAACCCGCATTCATTTTTTATGAGCTGGCTAAGCTCCATGAAATCTGGGATCTGAAATGACAGGGTCAGACTGAGACTGATGAGAGTAGAGACAGAGACTCAAGCCATGACTGTGACTGCTCATCGGTCTTGTTTATGAGGTAGTGTTGTGGTTGAGTCAAGTCAGTAGTGAAACATGCAAAGCATGCAAAGGCTATTATATATCACTAATAAACACTTGTACTAGTTTTGAGTCCCATTGTATGTTTGAGTCAAAGATGAGTTCATCTGATTGGAAGTGTCCCCTGTGCAGAACTAGAATAGCACTAGCTGGAGTCTAATTTGAATTAATGTGGCAGACTCCAAGTCAGGGTCCCTGGTGGGCTAGTGGTTAGTCCACAGCACTCTCACCCCTGTGGCCCGGGTTTAATTCCCAGCCAAGGAACCAACCCCCAGCCACTGGGGTTACATGCAACAGTGTGCTCTCAGTGCCGGTCCCAAGCCCGGATAAAATTGGGGAGGGTTGCGTCAGGAAGGGCATCCGGTGTTTTTTTAAAAAAAAAAAAAAAAAAAAAAACCTGTGCCAAATCAAATATGCGGACCAATGATCCGTTGCACCGACCCCTGACGGGAGTCGCCGGAAGAGGAACAAACGTGGCTGACTCCAAGTCGAGTTCAGAGTTTTTAGCTCTATGTTGATTGCATATTAATTAACTTGCATACTGAAACTAAATCTTGTTGTATTAACTAGCTGCCAGCATGGCAACTTGTATAAGCTATATAACAAACAGCTCTTAGTGTTTTTGCAAATGAAGGATGAGGTTAGTTGTGATGTTCCTCTTAGATTATAGATGCAGACCTTCCCATTTTTTCTTTTATTTCATTGCCTTTGCATCTAAAAGAAAAAACATACATGGCACAATCGGAGATGGGTGGGTAATGGCATCCAGCACAAGGGTTTGTGCACTTTTTAGGGTCCATTCAAGGAAATAAGGCTTTCATATTGACTTAGAATTATTGGAGTAGAAGGCACAGTAATCCGAGTTGTTTGTGTCAGAGATCGGTGAATAAGAATAAGAGACACGATTCAGTAAATTAGTGATTCGGGTGAGATTCAAGTCACGGATCTGAGATGCGAGTCCCTATCTCTGCTGTTCACATTTCTCTCACTCCCTTGTGGGCTGATTTAGAGCGAAAGAAATGGAAAGAAATTGTTCCTTCTCTCAATTTCTTATCAGCACACTTGAGTACAACTAGCTTCTGGCTCTCCCTTTTAGTTATGCTGTCATAGCTAGCCTTGCCGGAGTCCCTGCTTGCACTCTGCACACAAAGTACATTATCCTTAACCATTAGAGGACAAAAGCTTACCTAACAATCTCTCTCTCCATCTCTCTCTCTCCCTCACTCTCTGTCGAGCTACACATGCTACTTCTGAGATGTCAGTGATCCTGACCCCTTCTGCTCTCCGGACCTGCCTGACTCATCCTGATGCCCTACTTCTGGTTGGAGCTCTCATCGGTTGAGTTCGCTCGCTGCTGCTGGGGCCCCATATGGGTGGCCTGAAGAACCATTTGGTTTGCTGGGGATGGTGCCACCTGGGGGCTGTGGAGATGGCTTGGGGATCTCATATGGGGAGCTGTGCTGTAATGGCTTGGGACTGCGATTGCTGTAGTGGCTTTGGGGCTGCGGTTGCCACGAGCAGCTTCATACTCAGGACTCCATCAGTGGACAGTGGATAGATTTTAACCAACCGGACTTCTTGCGAAAACTGTGATGAATTTACTGGTTGTACAATTGCACTATTTGTCCATTATAATACACAATAATAGAAAGGATTTATTTACAATTGCACTATCCGTTGCACCCAGATGAGGATGGGTTCCCTTTTGAGCCTGGTTCCTCTCAAGGTTTCTTCCTCATATTGTCTCAGGGAGTTTTCCTTGCCACTATCACCACTGGCTTGCTCATTAGGGATAAATTCACATATTTCCAATATATTTTTTGTGAATCCATTCATTTCTGTAAAGCTGCTTTGTGACAATGTCCATTGTTAAAAGCGCTATACAAATAAAATTGAATTGAATTGAATTGCTAGTAAGAATTTAGATTTTGACCACTCAGCAACCCAAATACTTAATAGGGAGAGAAGTGACTGGCTTTGCCATGTTAATGAATATTTCTCTCAAAGCAGCCAATTGATTGCTCAGTCATAACACCACGCCATTACACAGTTACTTAAAAGCTAACTGTTTCCAAAGTGCTGTGTTTCCAAACTTCAATTAACATTGAAATTTCTAAGATGGAGCAATATTGCTTCCTAATAAAAACAACAGTACAGAGATAAATGGCTCCTGAAATGGCCCTGCACTATAGTGTGAATAATTCTGCCAAAGTGGACTCAAGGTTTCCATTAGACGGAAGGGAGCAGCCTGAAAGACTGTACTGGAAGTGAAGACAAGCAGAGTGGGAGAAGGAGTCAGAAAATATTGGTAGAAAAAGGAGGGAGAGAGAAAGGGAGGGACAAAGAGGGAACATGGACAGTGCACAGAAATGACAAAAAAGGAGGTGGGCTTGAAAAGAGAGGGAGAGAGAGAGAATGTGGGTGGATGAGGCAAAGAAATGGTCAAATCAGGGAGTGGAAGGTGCAGAGGAGAGAGAGAGAGAGAGAGAGAGAGAGAGAGAGAGAGAGAGAGTCTGTAGCCTGGAGCATTACCAGCGGAACGAGGCACTGCTGCAAAACAGGAGGAAGTGACTCTGAGGAACTGAGCCCAGCACCTGGGTGAGTGAGGAACCTCGACTCTAATAATTCTCTTCTGCTATATAATGTCTGCATGACACTTAACATGCAAATAAACTATGCAAAAACTTCTAATGAATTTTTTTCTCATAATAATAGGAACACATGAATGGTTTATCATGACGCCACTGATAATGCTCTCGCCGACGTGTGTTAAATTTGAATGCATGTTTCTGTGCAGCTTCATTATCACAAGTTGATTTTTAACTGAACAAGGAGTGGCTTTTCTATCCTCAGCATACAGAACATGGGTCTCCCCTCCATACTCATCGGTTTTGTTTTTACTTTTTAAAGCTGAACACCATCAGTATTTTGTTGAGTGTGTAGCCCAGTGTAAATTACACATTGTTTTCCTCAAGAGCAACAAAGGAGTCTTTGCTGACTGTACGCAGCACGTTTTCTGCATGTAACTAAACATCTTGCAGGTACACCGTATACCTCCGAGGAAAAAAATGATCCAATTTCCAGTTTCCTGTGCCAATTATTCCTCTACTACTGTGGAAGATTTGTTCAATACACTGCTGACAAGAAGTTTAAAAAGAAGTCAACAAATGAAGCAAGTCTGCCGCATGTCACAGTATGTCAAATTTAAAAAAGCTAAGCTGATTATTCATTCACTCAGTGAAGAGTTTCATTTTCAGTCATTGTGCTGCAGTGTGTCATTTTGGCCAGTGTTTGTGTGTGTGTGTGTGTGTGTGTGTGTGTGTGGGTGGGGGGGTTTGAGAGTAGGCTGATGCTGTTATTTCAGATAAAAAAACTCATCTCAGCATGTATGAAAGTGTGAAAGCCCGAAAAAAAATCACCCTGATGGGCTATCTCTGTTCATCTGATAGTGTAGAAGCATTTGCTGAGTTTCTGATGGCTAATATTTAATGACGCTGACCTGCTGGACCTGAACGCCCAGAAACGGCTGACACTGTGACATTAAAACATGATTAATGGCTACGTTTTTTTCTAAAAGTTTGATCCAGTTAAAATCTGTTCTGGATTTATTTAAGGAAGCACCACTCATTATTCACTCGTGTATTAGGCTGACAAATTTAAGTAGTGCCTTTAAGCCTCCTACTCATTTATCTCATTTTAATGGGCTTCTGTTCCAATTTCCACGTCGGTGCTTTGATATGCATTATCCTTATATATGCATTTCTCTGAAATGGCAAAGTCTCCAGAGTAGTGGACTTTCTCGTTTCTCTGGAACATGACAAGCTGCAATTTTTCTCTTATGAAATGAAAGTGAAAAAGAGAGAATTAAATGAGAGTGAGAGAAAGAGAAAGGCTGGTGAGGGAACGACTGTTTATAGCTGCTATAATGCAACTTAACAATAAAGGTAATGCTGTATGGATAAATGTATGAAGAAACATACGATAAGTACGATAAAAAGTATGGAAAAGTGTGAAAAAGTCAAATTGTTGGAAAATCGCTGTGGTATAAGTGGAATAAAACAGTGCATGCAACTTATAATCAACTTAGAGGAGGCATCAGTAACTCTGCTCCATCACACCACCCCGGTGTTGATGACGCTGATGTCGCCAAGAGTTTTTTTTCCTTACATATGCGCCACAAAAAACAATATCTTAGCAGGCGAAGGAATAAAGGAAATGTTATCTAATATTTTCTAATTATTATATTATATTATATTATATTATACTGTGCAAAAGTCTTAGCAACCTATTTTTTTTTAGTACAAACGTTATTATAGAATTTTATTTTATGACGTCTACATTATTGATTCAGCACAAAAACATTTTAGATTCCAAACATTAGTTCTCCAGCACGAAATGAAATGTTACAGAACAATGTTTGTATGTCAGTAAAGAAAGCAGCAGATTACATAAGAGACACTTTTCAGACAAAAAAAAAAAAAAAACCCAGAATGAAGGCTGCTGGGTTTCGCTGCAGAAATAAGAAGCGAGTCGACAGTCAGAGTCTCCAGAAGAACTGCGGCTGCTTCTGCAAGATGCTCAGTAACACTTACAGCTCATTTCCTTATCAAACTGCACACACTGCACCTGAGACTATTATTTTTGTTTGTTTTTTAAGCGAAGGATCGTCACACCAAATGTAGAAACATTTAGTTTCATTATTTTTGAAGGCATCTTTGCTCTACAGCATTTCTTTTTGCCTGTGCCTAAGACTTTTGCACAATATTGTATATTAACAAAGATAAGACCATTAAGCCTACTTTTATATATATTTACAAATTTTGTGCTTAATGGTTTTATTGTATTGCCCCCCCCTCCTCCCCCCACTCCTCCCCCCACTTCCTTTTCCATTTCTCAGATGACTCCTTTGTCTGTGTGTTGGCTGTTACAAAATGTGTTCTTTCCTCGGGGCTAGTTAAGTGGTGTTTTAAAAAAAAATACAACTCAAAATAACAATTCATAAATATGTGCAAAAATAAAAGCACACACTCAGTCACTGTGAGAATAAACACAATATGTACGAACAGGCTGGACAGGAGAGAAGTGTAATGATCGAGAGAGAGAGAGAGAGAGAGAGAGAGAGAGAGAGAGAGAGAAAGCTACAGAGTAAAAGGAAGACAGTGAGGCTGCAGGAAAGGGAGAAAACAAATGAGTTGTCTAAATTCATTTAGCTCAGTGGAGATTAAGGGACAATTCACAGTGGACAGATGAACATGAAAGGCACTTGAAAATAAAACACTGTGATATCAGTAACGTCAACATTTCAATATCATCCTTGTCCGTAGCTCTGATTTTTTTTTCTTTCACCTCATACTACTCTGCGTATGACTTTAATTTAAATGGATCTTCTAAGATAAAGGCAGATTTAGGCTTTTATTCGATCAAAATAGACAGTGGAATTGCTATCCGTGAATCTTTATGAGGGCAAAATCTATTGCAAATGTTCATCAAGGAAGAGTGACAAGCTGAGCGGAGAACATTACGACATTATCTGGAGCAGCTTGACACTTAGAACAGAGAACAAGCTGTGCCTAGCTATCTAGAAAATGTGTAACTGAAGCACAGCCATTGGCTAAAGGAGATTACTCTGCCAAGTAAGCATGCGCTGTGTTGTATGATTATGATGAGAATGTAATATTTGCTCCATATTTGTGCACAGTGGGCTCTATTCATCAAGCAACAAGTTGAGGGTTAGTGTTTATTTTGAACATGATTGCACTCATTTGAAGGTAGATGAGCATAATTATGCCAAGAGGTGAAGTGAAAACCTGCTGCTGTGATGTTAATAGGTTAAGAGGTAATGCAGTGATGCACGCAATGACCCGTGTCACTGTGTTCAAAAAAACAAACAAACACAACTTTTAATGCACTCTTCTTTTTCCAGGTGGTGCACATCTGACAAGCTGGCCTCCAACGCTCCGCCAACTGTCTCGTCATGGATTTTGTCTTTACCTCCTCCATTCCTACCACGTGTCAAGACTTTAACCTGTCGTTCTTCTGTGAGCGTGATCCGAACTCCACGTCTCTGTTTCCCCTCAACCCACCAAACTTTGGGATGTCCTACTTCACCATGACCTTCGGGATCCTCTCCAACCTCATTGGCCTGGCCATCGTGTCCGCATCCTACGCCCGCTTCCACCACCGAGCTAAGACGCCGTTTCTGCTGCTAGCAGCCGCTCTGCTCCTGAGCGACCTGGCGGGTCATTTGGTCACTGGCGCTTTCGCCTTGCACCTGCATCTCGGAAGAGTCAGGAGGCAACGGGCGGCAAGCAGGGAGGCAAGCGAACCCCCTCAGGTTTTCTGCAAACTTTTCGGTGCCTGCATGGTCTTCTTTGGCTTGACTCCTCTCCTCTTGGGCAGCGCCATGGCTGTGGAGCGGTGCATGGGCATCACGCAGCCGCTCCAGCACTCTGCTGTGGCCACCACAGCCCACGTTCGCCTCGGTGTCCTCCTGCTCATCACCATGGCCTTTACTTTAGCGGCGCTCCCCTTGCTCAATGTGGGTACCTACGAACCTCAGTTCCCTGGTACCTGGTGTTTCCTTCCTGTACACGGCGCTCTCTCGAGTGCTGACGCCGGCCTGGCATTGGCCTTCTCGAGCCTGGGCCTGGCAGCTCTAACAGTCTCTGTACTGTGTAATGCTGTGAGTGGGCTGACGTTGCTGCAGGCCAGGTTTAACAACCAAGGAGCAAAACTGACCACCTCCAGGAGACACAGATCGTCTATGTCATCTGTGCATTCGCTGGATGTGGAGATGATGGTGCAGCTGGTGGTCATAACCGTGGTGTCCTCTGTCTGCTGGAGTCCCTTCCTCGTGAGTGGATAAATTAAATATTAGAGAAGCAGTTTGGAATTTAAAGAGTCCTTTGCTTCCTCTGAGGCACTGTCCACACGTATACGGATAGCGCAGATGCCCATGACTTGTGTGCTTGTACGAGCATTTTCAAATTGTTTTTGTGTTTTCATGAGGATGGAGATATTTCAGAAATTTGAGCGGTGAAACCCACATTTTCAAAAATATCCACATATGTGTGCGGACAGGGCATGGGGCTAACTGCTTTTCCCAGATTGAGGCCAATATACAGTAATATACATGTGACTATCAGTAAAACAAATTCACTCTGTAAAAAAAACAAACAAACAAAAAAAAAAATCCAGACTATTAATTTTTGGAGTATTTCACAGTTACTGTGATGCAAAATGTGTTCACTTTGTTGCTTCTAATACTTAAAAACTTTCAAAGCGTGTTAAAGAACTACAGGCTGCCCCTTTAATGCATCTAATAAAAAAAGAAACACTTTTAAAAATTACAAACTGCCCCTTTAAAAGTTATAAACTGGCCCTTTAAGAGAGAGATTGAGACAGACAGACAGACAGAGAGAGAGAGAGAGAGAGAGAGAGAGAGAATCACTTTTAAAAATGACAAACTGCCCCTTTAATGCATATAATAATAAGACTATAGAAACAGGTTTGAGAATGGCAAACTGCCTCTGTAATGCATCTAATTAGAAAAAACAACTATAGAAACACTTTTAAAATGACAAACTGCCCCTTTAATGCATCTAATAAAAATATCGAACAGTTAAAAATTTCAAACAGCCCCTTTAATGCATCTAATTAGATTCTATATGTGTTCTAAGTGTTTCAAACAAACACTTTTAAAAATTACAAATTGCCTCTTTAATATATCTAATGAAAGACTCGGGTTAAAAATGACAAAATGCTCCTTTAATGCATTTACTGGAAATAATCCATAATATGTGTGAAAAATGTAATAAGGTTTTAACACTTAGAAGAGAAGATCCCAATTAGTAAAAAAATATGCTGACTGCATTATTGTAAAAAAAAAAAAAAAAAGAAAGAAAGAAAAATACAGCCTTTGCCAAGGGGTAGGCTTGGGTGATGGCACTTTAAAGGCAAAAGACAGGAGCAAATGTAATAGATATTCCTGTTGTTGTGATTTTCTCATGTTTCCTTGCTCAGATTTACATCTCCATGTCAGTGAGACAGTTCTACAGAGGCAATACCGATCCAGACCCGCAGTATGAGCAGCTGCTGCTGCTGGGTTTGAGGATGGCATCCTGGAACCAGATCCTGGACCCGTGGGTGTACATCCTCCTGAGACGGGCCGTGCTGCGGCGATTGTGTGGTCTGCTTTGGCCCAGCAGGGTCATTTTATCCCAGAGCAGCTCGTGCAGGAGTTCAGAGCGACAGGAAATCCATTTGCACTGACATCAACGTGCTCACACAATGCCCACAAGACTGAGAGGTGGCTGTTAAAATTGCTACTGCAACGCTAAATCATCGATTTGTTCCGATCACGTTCCTGTACACAAACCTTCTGCGAGGTTTATTTCCAAATCTCACATAATCCACGTAGCACCAACATGCATCAGGATTGTGAGGAACGTACAAAAGGACTGATTCCTGAGAGCTGGACTGATATATTAGAAAAGTTGAATTATTTATGAATTCGCTGTCTAAATTACAAGTGGCTCTGGAATTATCAGCAGGGCACCGTCATGAAGATGAGCAAAAACGAGTATAAAGAAGGGATAGCCAATGCAATCGGTGACATTTAAGATTTTTAACACAGTATCTGTTGTGATGTCTGTGAGGAATACATGTGTCAAATGTGCCATGTGTGTGTCATTTAATGAAATTTCTAAAAGAACTATTTTTTGGCAGAGGGTTCCTTAAGGGTTCGCTGGATACCTAAAGGGTTCTTTATTTAAAAAAAAACAAAAAGCTCTACTTGAAATCATTTCTGAAGGGTAGGGAAACACTTTGTTGTCGGAATTCCACATAGGACCTTTAATGGACAACCAAAGAACCCTAAACCTGCATTCACGCAAGCAACAAAGTGACAGCGACATTCGTTTACAATGTAAGTAAGTGCACGACATTTTCCATGTACGTGTGCGAGCTGTGATTTCAGTGACAGCTGCTGTGACGGCGTGGCGAGCGACATTTGAAATGAGATCTTCTCAATTCTGTGCAAATCAGGGACGATGCAGTAAAGTGAGCAATCTGATTTAGTTCCCATTTGCTGTTTGACACACACAAATAAAAGAAAAACTTATAACCGTGGTTTCATCTTATCCTGTCATACAGTATGACGTCTCATTATATGTGTATAGAGACATTAAGAAGAAAAATAAATCAAATAAATCATGGAAGGAAGTAGCAGAGTGTTCGTTGGTGCCTCTGGTGAGCGTACGTAGCTAGTACAGCTACTACAAATCTTAACATGTAAATCAAACAACCAATTTTCACACTGATTAGTGCATTATTTAATATGTGTTAAAATAGTTAGTATTATAAGCTATATATTGTATAGCTACTACTGTTTCTCATCGAAATTTATAATTACACTGGACAGGCCACGCCCACAAATGAAACAGTTAGTGGTCAATACACACCCATATTCGAAGTGACGCAAGCGAGTGCGAGTGTGAACAAAGGGTTATGATTATCATTTCTGCATCTGTGTGAAAAAATTGTGAAAAATTTACCATTTTACACAATTATTCTCCCCAATTCTCATAACGACTGCCAATTATTATGGCGTTACTACTATACTCCAATCTGTCTTTGATGTTTTGTTCAATATTAAACAATTGTGTGAACAATTTTAGGCTTATGGTAAGTTTTTGGCTGTGGATGGATTTATCTTAATAACTGCTTGACTATAAAGTGAGATTGACAGGAGGACAGGAGTCAGTTTCACTGCAAGTGGATGACCTTTATTTTGAAAAAGGACTCCATTTCGGCCATTTTGAAATCCTGACTGACCAGGGCTGAATCCCAAACGCCTCCCAATTCCCAATATGTAGGGTGTAACAGTTTATTAACTCGTACCCTCCGTAGTGCACTTATACAGAAAGGCGTTTAGGACTTGCGCCCGGCTCCAAAACCAAGCAATGCATATTTGCTATTCCTATTAATATGCTAATGTGTAATAATATGTTGAAATATGATTTGTATGAATGTGACAGCATGCGATGAGTTCGTAATGTTTACTTCAGATATGATTTTGTTGAATAAATCACTCATTTTCACCACTTTTGTCATGAATGTTATGTTATGCACGTTGTAGCAAACTTCAGTGAGGTTGTAACATCAACAAGGTCGTTTCATGTCGACCTCCATTCAGTCCTGAAGCGGTGCTGTGTGTTAATCGCCAGCTTTCCATGTTCTTATCAGCCTGACACACACTCACACACTTTCACTTTCCTCACTTCGCCATAGGTAAGTAGTGTTAGCGCCTAGACGCCGCGTTCGCGCTTCTTCTTCTTCATCAGCTTCTTCTTCTTCTTCTTCTTCTTCTGCTGCTGCTGTTGTTGCTTCCTCCTCCCTCTTTGCGGGACTTTTATGGACGTGTTGTTGTCGGAATGCTGCTCCTGCTCCTGCTCGTTCGGAGAGAGCACTGAGCGGGGTCTGAGCGAGTGAGTGAGTAAGCGTGTGTTTGTGCTCGGTAGGATGCGCTATGCCGTGTCTCTCGGCTCGCTCGGCCTGCTCCGGCTGCTCGGCGCGCCCTGGTCGTGGAGCGTGGCCGCTGGACTCGGCCTGTACCTGGGCTCCGGCGGCTGGAGATACCTGTACGTGGCCGCGCGCACCGCCAAGAGGGACCTCAAGTGAGTACTGCTCGCGTGCACCATGATGCGTCGTCTAATTAGCATTGATAATCAGACATTTTACAGGGTGTGCAGAGTGGGCCAACCTCTGAGTTTGCATTAAGTTGTGTTACAACCAATAATCCCACTCTGACTGTCAATAAGACTAAAGAGATCATCATTAACTTTAGGAAACATGGTGGGAACCATGCACCAGGAAGCAGCGATGGTGTGGTGGAGATGGTCAAGAGCTTCAGGTTCCTTGGTCTTCAGATCTCAGAAAAGTTTAGATGGGTTGACGAAACAAGCAAGACTCTTAAAAAGGCATATCAATGGTGACACATGGTGTTGTGTGGTCTAAAATGTAATGAACAGTCCCTAAAAAGCTTTCAAGATCTTGTCCAGGTTCACGAGTAATCCGTCCAGAAGTCCAGGTTCACGAGTAATCCGTCCAGAAGTCCAGGTTCACGAGTAATCCGTCCAGAAGTCCAGGTTCACGAGTAATCCGCTCTCTTCGATATACACATAGAGCTCAAGCTGCTGTAAAGCTTACTGTCAAGACTTGTCACCTTTTCAGATGAAGAACACGCATATGAACTCTTAATGCCACTCTTCAGCACTCTCCCTCTAGAGAAAGCCTGAGCTCTAGACGTCCACTGCTGCCAGCTCTTTTCAGGGGAAAGTAGCTATAGCACGCTCAGAAAGTAACTTATTTGTACATATATTTTTCCGTCATGATTATTTGCATTTGAGAGTAAAAAGAAAATATAATTATAATTTATTTCTTGGATGATGGAAGATAAAAAGAAAATATAATTATAATTATAATTTATTTCTTGGAAGATGGAAGATAAAAAGAAAATATAATTATAATTATAATTTATTTCTTATAGGAAAAGAAGTTCATGCCAGCACAAACTAATAATGTGTTACATGTGTACTATTTATGTTTAAAAAATACTAACAGTTCTGTCAAGAACACAAACAAAATGAAGCGGTGAAAGTGAGGAGTCAGGAAATAGCCACGAAGGAAATAGTTACGGATGGAATAACTTGTGTTTATTGCTGTAAATATCAACAAGAAAAGACAAGCACTGCTGATTAGTTTTTGGGAACAAACGGTGGTGATCAGTGATTAGTCTTTGGGAACAAACAGTGGTGATCAGTCATTGATCATTGGGAACAAACAATGGTGATCAGTGATTAGTCGTTGGGAACAAACAATGGTGATCAGTGATTAGTCGTTGGGAACAAACAGTGGTGATCAGTGATTAGTCGTTGGGAACAAACAATGGTGATCAGTGATTAGTCGTTGGGAACAAACAGTGGTGATCAGTGATTAGTCGTTGGGAACAAACAGTGGTGATCAGTGATTAGTCGTTGGGAACAAAAAGTGGTGATCAGTGATTAGTCGTTGGGAACAAACAGTGGTGATCAGTGATTAGTCGTTGGGAACAAACAGTGGTGATCAGTCATTGATCATTGGGAACAAACAATGGTGATCAGTGATTAGTCGTTGGGAACAAACAGTGGTGATTAGTGATTAGTCTTTGGGAACAAACAGTGGTGATCCGTGATTAGGTGTTGGGAACAAACAGTGGTGATCAGTGATTAGTCGTTGGGAACAAACAGTGGTGATCCGTGATTAGTCGTTGGGAACAAACAGTGGTGATCAGTGATTAGTCGTTGGGAACAAACAGTGGTGATCAGTGATTAGTCTTTGGGAACAAACAGTGGTGATCAGTGATTAGGTGTTGGGAACAAACAGTGGTGATCAGTGATTAGGTGTTGGGAACAAACAGTGGTGATCCGTGATTAGTCTTTGGGAACAAACAGTGGTGATCCGTGATTGGTTGTTGGGAACAGAGTCTACCCTTCAGCAGACAGATCACAATACAATTCCAAGGTCAAATAAGCATGAGGGAGGAAGGCAAAACAGACTGCTGATATCTCTGAAGCACAGATGTGTATGTAGTTGAAATTTCCCATACTCAAAGTTCAAATAATGCACATGCTAAGTGCATACGACTCTTCCAGCTTATAGGGAATATGTTACAACTGTTTTTTTAACAGTGGTATATTTAAGGTCTTCAGCATACCACACCAGTGACAAGCAACCTATTCTTCCTGAATTATTGGCACCCGTCATGAACAGGAGCAGAAATGAGTCATGCAGTCAGTGATATTTTTTTAACCTCCAGTCACATTGCGCAGCTTTAAATTGTGGCATTTATTAACTTGCACTGTTTGTACAGTCATGCACACAATGTAAGAGATGTGTGTGTGTTACATGTTGTAGCAAACATAGTGAATGTTCATGCCCCGACTTGCCAACGACTTTCCTGTGTATTCTGAATGTTGCCTCGCAAATGAGCCATGAAAGGTCTTCAGCACCAATCCAATCACTTTGACATGTTACTAGTACCTGACAGTTCAGAGATATTAACAGCATTATCACTAGAAGATCTCATTTATTAAATATTTCACAAGCTTTTTTTTTTGTGCGCAACCCAGTGGTGGGCGATATGACAAAAAATCTAATATCACAATGATCCTGGAAGATATTTCTATATTACATGATGTATATCACAATATATAGGTTTACTAGCAAACAACATATATATATATATATATATATATATATATATATATATATATATATATATATATATATATATATATATATATATATATATATATATATATATATATATATATATATATATATATATATATATATATGAAAAACCGGATGGAAATTTTAAAAATCCAGTAACAACATGTTAACGTCAACTCTGTTGCTTTGTTTAGATTCAGAGTTTGTTATAGAAATACTGATGATGCCTGTGATATCGCAGAAAATGTGTTGTGTCATAACATATGACAATATCAATATTATATCGTTATATGCCTGGCTATAGAGAGTATACTTGCTCCGAAAAGCTTAGAGCTGTCGTTTCTTGCCCAGGCAGGCTGTTTTTTTTTTTTTTCTTTAAATTTATTTATTTATTTATTTATTTATTTATTTTAAACAGTCACAGATGGCCAATGAGATTGCAGCAGTATTTTGAAGCATGCTCAGTGGGCGGAGTTCGTGATGTTATATCCGCTTTCTGAGCAGACCGCGAATTTTTTTTGTTGTTTGTTTTGTTTTGTTTTTTCAAGTAAGAGATTATTACTTGTCACATTGTATGAGACAACTGCAGTAAAATCTTGGCTTAATTTTGTAACAGACTGTGTGATAACGTGTTCCCCATGTCAGATGGACAGTGAAGATCCTCTGACGATAGACCTGCGATTAAACAAATATACTACGTTCTACTTACGTGATTCGCTCATGCAAAAATGTATTTATGTATTTATTTTTTGGCATGAGTACAAATGTTTTTCGACGTGAGCTTGACATAATGAGGACATTTTAAGGACTTTGCTGCTACCGCATTTGCAGCTGTCCTGTGAGTTTTGCGCAATCTTACGCCGTCCTCGTTTGGGTGGCTTTTAGACGTTCATCGTAGCATCAGAAATATGACACCCGCCAGAACTTTGTCGTCTTCTCTCTTTTGTCGCACTGGCACTAAATTATGCGCTGAGCTCGAAGAAAGGATTCATTTATAATGTGTGATTTTTATCTCCAAATCAGGCTGAACCTCTGGCTACACACACAGCTCCAGACAACTGATAGACACTTTTTCATAACATATAACACCAGTGTAATCAAGTCTATCTTTTAATTCAACAAAGAGCGTGAAATAATTCCTTTCGATATTACTGCAGCTCTTTGCTCCCTCGTTCGTTCCTCGTTGACTTACTTGTCATCCACACCATGTGCACCTCTTATGATTTAATAGATTTAATAAATTAACAGCTTCATAAGTGTTTGGTTTTCTCCCATTGTGGTGTAGGACAGATCCTTTATATCTGGCACTTATTTGATAATCTTGCTCATCCTGTCACACTGCTGTTGTAATTGCGGTTTTTATTAACTCGCACTGTTATAGTCATGTACAGGATGGAGTGTGTGCGTGTGTGTTCCTGTCTAAACTTGCCCAGTCAAGCTCTAGTGATCCTGTTGCTGGAGTGGTGAACATTCAGGACTAAAACAAAAATCCATCCAAGTTCAAATATCTGTTGTTGTTGTTGTTGTTGTTTTTTTTTTGTTTTTTTTTTTCTACCTGAATGCTAGGTTTGAGCCTATTGGGTTATTTTATTTCAAACTCAATCCTAAACCTTAATTTTAGTTTATGTTGCTGTGCCTGGACCTACTAAGGATGCTTTTAGATTCACAGTGTTTAGTCTGTTTGAATCGAACCCTGGTGAGAACGCAGCGTTGGCACACGGGTGTGGTTCGAGAACGTCTGAGCTGCTCTACTTGAAGACAGCGCCGTCACTGGAACTCTTCCCTCTCGCCATGCATAATGAATTTGAGAGTTCAGTGATTCGGAATTGGATGAGGTCCTTTCTTCCTCTCAGAAGTTTGAGACTATTTTTATATTCCTGAGATGTCCACTGCGTTTCAAGCTCAGCCTTATAATTATACTTTAGATCCTTCTCTAACATATGGTATAATTTCTGATATCTGTAATAAGATCTCAGCCAAGCTTTATTCCCTTATTTAACATTATGAAGGCGTAGTGAGCGGAAGACAGCCGCTTTTAAAAAGCACTCCACTATGTATGGAATGTTCACCAGGACGTGACGAGACGTCCCACGTTACCTGTGGATTCTCACAAATTCTTTCATTCTCTTGACTTTCTACCTTCAAAGCTACAGTGAAGACAAACAACCTCCTCATCACCAAGGTCACACTAATCTTCTTTTTAAAACTGGTGATGATAAATCTAATCTGGAAAGCAAGATAGGATACTTAGCTTGTAGTAGGGAAGACAGAGTCACTTTTTTTTTCCTTATCAGCACAAAAAACCCCTCCACCCAGAACATTCGCTGAGTAAATAATACACCAAATGTGTGAAAGCAGTCTAAGGCTTTAATAACTTGTTAATCACTATCCGTGATAAATCCCTTTCTAAGTGACACGCTGCTCTAGATGAAAGATAATTTGCCACTTTTCCACAAGGTGTAAAACAAATCCAATTAAATCTTGTTTGTAAATCAAGACGAGCTTGCAATGCGTACAGCAGATATTACTTTGGCTCACTGCCTACTCATTAGTTGAATTATTTACTTGGCGCCCACACAAGCTGAATGGAAATGAGATGTTCAGAGGCAGTCTGTTTACTGGTTTTAATGTAGTATTAATGACTCAAGGCCTTTATTCTTTCTCTCCAGTGGTGTGCTGGTGCTCCTGAGGGTGAAGCTGGCGCTGTGGCGTCACATGCGTAATGGCAGCACCATCCCCTCCATCTTCGCCCAGACTGTGGCTCTGCACCCGGACAAACCCGCTCTGGTGTACGAGGCCACCGGGGAAACGTGGACCTTCTCCGAGCTCGACCGGCTGTGTAACGGCGTGGCTCATTGGGCTCTGAGTCAGGGCTGGGGCTCGGGGGACGTGGTGGCGCTGTTAATGGAGAGCAGGCCTCTACAGGTGGTGCTGTGGCTCGGCCTGGCTAAACTCGGCATCGAGTCGGCGCTCATCAACTTCAACCTGAGGCGAGACTCCCTCATGCACTGCCTGAGCGTGTCGGGAGCACGAGCGCTCGTTTTTGGGGCGGAGCTTTCTGATGGTAAAGCGTTATTGTATTGTTATTGTAAATATGTAATATTTAATGTTAATGTGTTATTTAATATTAATATGTAATGGGGCAGTCGTGGCCTAATGTTTAGAGAGTTGGACTTGTAACCCGAAGGTGAACCTGAAGGTCATGGGTTTGAGTCTCCGGTTCGGCAGGGATTGTAGGTGGGGGGAGTGAATGACCAGCGCTCTCCTTCATCCTCAATACCACGACTGAGGTGAGACCCTTGAGCAAGGCACCGAACCCCCAACTGCTCCCCGGGCGCTGCAGCAAAAAAACAAAAAAAAAAGGCTGCCCACTGCTCTGGGTGTGTGTTCACTACTGTGTGTGTGTTCACTACTGTGTGTGTGTTCACTACTGTGTGTGTGTTCACTACTGTGTGTGTGCACTTGGATGGGTTAAATGCAGAGCACAAATTCCGAGTATGGGTCACCACACTTGGCCACACGTCACTTCACTTCACTTCACTTCACTTCACTTCACTTCACTTCACTTCGCTTAATACATATTTGCTTTGTATCCTTCAGTGTTCAGAATTTAAAATTTCAGAATCTGGTCTTTTTTTTTTTTTCTTTCTTTTTTTAAATAATAATTTCTAGAATTTTTTTTGTTTGTTTCACAGATATTATGCTCATAGTTATCAGAGATGCATGGATTTAAAACATCAGTATTAAAAATGCAATGATATCGCATTCTTCTGCTGCTTAAAAGTTAATGACTATTAAGACCTAATGACTATAAGAATACTTAACCTAAATTTTAAATATATATATATATATATATATATATATATATTTTTTTTTTTTTTTATTTTATTTTAAATATCATCGTCATAAAATCATTTGCTTTCTTCCTGATATATAATTTACACCTGATTTCCCCTGATAAGGTTACTTCAAATTAGTAAAACATTTAATGAGGTCAGTGAGATTCTGTCGTTTTATATTTGGGGAATAAAACACTTCAGGACATGCTGTTATAGGAAAATAATCAATGACAGGGTGGTGTGATGAAGCAGAGTTACTGTTACTACCTCAAAGGGGATCATTTTCCTAAAACAGCAAGTCCTGAAGTGTTTTATTCCTCTTATACCACAGCAATATGCCAATAATTAAAATTGTATTTGTTAAAGAATGACGCCTTAGATTTTTTTTATCCGTTTATAGTTACATTTTAATGTGGAATGAAATGTTAGTTCATTATCACTTACATTACAACAGCTATAAACAGTTGTTCCGTCACCAGTCTCTCTTTTCTCTCTCTCTCTCTCTCTCTATCTCTCGAAATTCATAAGACAAAAAAAAAATCAGATTGTCATGTGACTGGAAAAAAAATGTGCAAAGTGGAAACTATTCTGAAGAGGTAGAAAAAAATGTCCATAAATGTTGAATAATTATTTTAAGTTTTTAAGTCTGCTTATACGTAACGTGCCGTATAACTTCCTGTGTACGTTGTTACTATAGAAACGATAGCGTTATAACGAGCACATTGACATCAATCTGATTTGCAGCTGCACTACTGTCAGAGCTGCTGTTATAGACAATTAATCAACACTTTCTGACCAATCAGAATTGAGAAATCAGCAGCACTGTGGTATAAATGAGAATTATTAGGTATGCTAATGTATATATTAAAGACGTGTGCGCTTTCCAGTGTATCAGTTTTAGTAGTTTAGCTTTTAGATTGTTTAAACGTTTCAGATTTTGTTTATGAAATTATGCAGACGTTGTAAAAATCAGGTCAGTTTCAGTTTTTAATCACTTCTGCCTCTTTATGATGTCATTATATCATCACGTCTCTTTGTAGCCGTGTCGGAGGTGAGCTCCTCTCTGGGTGAGTCTGTGGCTCTCTTCTGCACCGGAGACCTGAGTCCTGATCACATGACCTCTCTCAAAGCTCAGCCATTCGACTCGCTGCTGGCGTCTGCACCACGCCATCCTCCCACCTGCACTCCATCCAAGGGCTTCAGCGGTGAGCGGCGACGCCTTTACAGCTTGCTCCAAGTGTTTCTAAAAGTCGCTGTAGCAATATAACCTCAGCAACATCTCTGTTTTGTAATCGGAGTGTTACAGCACTCGAGTACAGAGGCCATGTTGCGTTCGTCTGAATTTACAAAAAAATTACAATAGAAATTCCTGGCCCACACTGAAATTTCAGAAATCAAGTATGGGATTTTAAATTATTATTATTATTATTATTATTATTATTATTATTATTAATTAGCTTTTTGTACTGTTGCCTTAAGTCTAATAATTTACAAGTTATACTTAACCAGTGGTTAATACTACAATGTAGTAGAAAAGCTGAATAGAAATAGTACAAATATTAATAAAATTTTAAACTGAATGTTCTGCTTTTAGGTGATCAATCTTGTAGTAAAAAAAATTCTTTCTATTTTCCCAAATATTTTGTTCATTTTTACTCCTTTTTTTTTGCCAGAAAAAAATGTTGTCCGTCAATAAATTTGTGTAGGTTGTATGCTCTGCTTGGAGATTAGTGTTAAAAAACAAAAAAAAGCCCACATTGAAATGCTATAGACAACGAAAGACACAATAACTCAGATTTGAAGTGTCCTGATCACTGGAATCCAAATCTCTCCTGATTAGCCTTGTTCACGTACTCAGTTTGGCGTTGGGCCACGAGGCCCCCGGGTCTTTCTAAAGTCTTTTAGCTCTTTTTTAGGTGGGAGGAAAAGAGTTCCCAAGACTGCGGGATGGGAAAGTGTTTTCAGTCCTGCGATGTTTTTTTAGGGTCAAAATTCCTCATTAACATATTAAAAGAAAAAGATAAGACATTACTAATTTTCAAATGATTTTATGTCTTTAGTCAAATGAATACACACAAATACACACACACACACACACACACACACACACACATACAGGTGAAACTCGAAAAATTAGAATATCGTGCAAAAGTTCATTTATTTCAGTAATGCAACTTAAAAGGTGAAACTAATATATGAGATGGACTCATTACATGCAAAGCAAGATAGTTCAAGCCGTGATTTGTCATAATTGAGATGATTATGGCTTACAGCTCATGAAAACCCCAAATCCACAATCTCAGAAAATTAGAATATTACATGCAATCAATAAAACAAGGATTGTACATAGAACAATATCAGACCTCTGAAAAGTATAAGCATGCATATGTACTCAGTACTTGGTTTGGGCCCCTTTTGCAGCAATTACTGCCTCAATGCGGCGTGGCATGGAAGCTATCAGCCTGTGGCACTGCTGAGGTGTTATAGAAGACCAGGATGCTTGAATAGCGGCCTTCAGCTCTTCTGCATTGTTCGGTCTCATGTCTCTCATCTTTCTCTTGGCAATGCCCCATAGATTCTCTATGGGGTTCAGGTCAGGCGAGTTTGCTGGCCAATCAAGCACAGTAATCCCACAGTCATTGAACCAGGTTTTGGTGCTTTTGGCAATGTGGGCAGGTGTCAAGTCCTGCTGGAAAATGAAGTCAGAATCCCCATAAAGCTCGTCCACGGAAGGAAGCATGAAGCGCTC
>CM040997.1:3722902-3747791 GCA_022985145.1 Pangasius djambal
TTTTTTTTTTTTTTTTTTTTTTTTTTTTTTTTTTTTTTTTTTTTTTTTTTTTGTGTATGTATGTGTATAAATTAAGTGTGGTGCTGACCATGGAACGGAGTTTGAACATATTCGTTTTAATTTTACAAAATGAAAGCAGTATGGCATGCAGTGACTGTAATTCATAAAACCCACATAACCACAGCACAGATTACATCACAGATGTGGCTTGTGGTGCATGTGATCGGGGTTGGCAGGTCCGCGGGTTTCCTGTTATTTTTGACTTACATTTTGGGGAAGTGTTTTTGCTTACGTTAGATTAATTATATTAATGTTTTGCAAGCTTAATAGTAAACAATGAATGCATAGTACTGTATTGTAAGTATTGTATTTTAAGTATTGTAGTTATAGTAAATGCATATAAAATAGAATTTGACTATTTACCGTATGAATGTACTTTTTCCTCTTCAGAAAACTGACCTGCTCGTTCTCATAGCTGTACTTTATTTATGACTGTACATATAGTAAGGCAAAAAAGGCTGGTGTAATAATGCTTCATTAAAAACTGTCATACTTATTTTTTACTTTGTAGATATCACAATGAATATTTGTTCTTTTTTCGGCATACCTGGCAACCCTGTGTGCTGTCGTTCGCTATGTGGCTACCGTGGGTGGTTTACTAGTGTGGCTCCTCTCTGCAGGTGGGATCGTGTGGGTTTAACAGCATGATTCTGCCGAACGTCTACCCCATCCGTCTAGTGAAGGTAAACGAGGAGACCATGGAGCTGGTGAGGAACAAGGAAGGACTTTGTGTTCCATGTAAGCCAGGTGAGTTCTCCATCCTAAGTCTAGTCTTAGGACAATCCTAGTCTGTAGATTTATTCTCATCATTATTGTACGTTCAGGCCGGTGTAATACTCGTGCATCCAGCTGCTACGCACTTTACATACGTGTCTCTATACCTTAAAACCTTTACTAGATGGCACAACAGAGCTGAAACATGAGGTCGACGAATTGCTGCGATTTTCCTCCAGCTTTTCTAGGTCTCATATCTGTCTAGTAGACCAGAAAGTTATACAAAGCTCTACAAAAAAGTTATACAAAAATGCAGCTATGCTCTGTAAGTTTGTTTTCGAAACTTTCCACCATTGTTGTAGTTATCATAATCTGTCTTAACCTTTACATAACCTATACCTGAAAAGGTTTTTACTATGTACCAATCCAGAAAACATTGAAGATTAGTGCATAGAATATTACATTTAGATCCATCCTTTGATTTGATTTAAAAAAAAAAAAAAAAAAAAAAAGGGCGGGAGGTTACTAAGGGTCGATGGTTCCGTGAAAACTTACACCAGTGAAAATCGCAAAACACTCTTATTAAAATAATTATTATTGTTGCGTTCTTATAAGTATTAGCGTGTTTGACTGGTCACATTGACTGGGTTCAATCCAAATCTCATTAATACAAAAATAAGTCGGGCGCTATAAATAATGCCACTTGGACCTTAACGTGCTCTAGCAGTGGAAAGTTCAGGAATAAAAAGCTCCCTGGATTAAATGAATAACCAGAATGTTATTGTACACATACTGAAATATACCCTTGATCTAGGATAGAATATAAACATGTGATTCTGATACAGGTGTCTTTCAGGTCTGCTGCTGTCATCACATCAAGCTATGCTGCTTATTGCACTATTTAGAAATATAGCGTTAACTTCTGAGGATAAACCTAATGAGCTTAGAATACACACAGCAGCTGTCTTGCATTAGTGTATGCGGTGTACACAGCACTATAACGCTGGCCTAAGATGGCCTAATATTCAGCTCAGCTGTTAACCTCCTTCACCGTTTTATTCCCAGGAGAACCCGGGCTGCTGGTGGGCAAAATCAACCAGCAGGATCCTCTGCGTCGCTTTGACGGCTACGCCAATCAGGAGGCCACCAAGAAGAAGATTGCCCACAATGTTTTCAAGAAAAACGACTCTGCCTACCTGTCGGGTGAGTCACCTCTCACCTATAAATTGTTACACTACTTGTTGTTGGACCAGATTTTGCCCCTTGATATGCTCTGTTATACAACAATTAGTTCAGGTCCACTAACCTGATTGGTCGGATGGTGTTCCAAGAGTGCTTATATTTCCTATAACCACACTGGGACGTTTCGCTGTGCACATCATCCCGCTCGTCCGTGTTCACCGCGTAAAATTCCACCTCGAACCGGTTACTACATTAGTGTTAGTGACATCATCGGCAGACGTATTTCAGGAATATAACTTTTGACACTTTTAAAACATGGAAGTTCGTCAAGATGAAACGGAAGAAGGGACGCCAGTTTAACCAGAAGCACCTTTAACAGAATGATTGTGAGCTAGCTAGCCAGCGGGCTACAAAGTGAGTGTAGCTTTTTTGGTATCTATTTCTGCTAGCAGAGCAAAAATAAACAGAACCTTTGCCCATACTGTGTCTGAAATGTCACTTACTCGATATTAATTTCTTGTTTATAAAACTGTATAAAAGCAGTATCGCACTCGCAATCATGCAGTATTGCTTAATTGTAAGCGAAAGTTGTTACGTAGGGTGAAAATTTAAAAACATGGGCAGAAAATCTCATTTATTCTGTTCTATTTTTCAAATTAGAGTCCAAGTTATAGAAAATTCAACATCAACTTTAAATATACTTTTAAAAATAAGAGTTTTTTTTTTTTTTTTTTTAGCCATTTGCACATATTTTTCCTCTAAGTTTCTTTCATTTGAAAACACCAAACCGGCATGCTATAAAAGTTTTAACAAGTGAACCAGACTATTTTAGGAGCATGTTTTACAAATGTAAGTGACTTGTAGATGACTAATAGTCATATTCATGGATTTGCGTTTGTACATTTCATATCTAGCTTATCTAGGTAATTTGCTAGTAAGCCTCAGAGCTGGTAACATCTACAGTGCAGCTATAGCGTTTACGTTTACGTTTTTGACTCCTTGATACAAGAGACACTTGAAAAACTACACTTTTCTGCTTTTCCAGCTAAAGTAACATTCAGACCGAACGTGAAGAAAATTCACCTGAAACAAACGTCACCCGTGTAGCGCACTAAAGTCTGTGACGTATGATGACAGCTAATGTCCGATTACGCCTCATTACATCATTGAAGCGTCGTGCTGCATGTTTCTGACTTCAGGTGATGTTCTGGTGATGGATGAACTGGGCTACATGTACTTCCGGGACCGCAGTGGGGACACGTTTCGCTGGAAGGGTGAAAACGTCTCCACTACTGAAGTGGAAGGAATTCTGAGCAGCCTGCTGGGCCAGACGGATGTGGCAGTGTACGGAGTCACCGTGCCAGGTGAGGGTGTTGTTTCAGGAAAGTCATTTTAGTGGTGATGAGCATTTTATAATCAAACTACCGACAAGATCATCATGTTAACTGCTCAGTATTTAAAATCAACTCTGGCCTGTGAGGGGAAATGATTTTAGTGATTTATGAATGTGTGAATTACAGGAGTGGAGGGAAAAGCCGGGATGGCCGCTATCGCTGAGTCCACAGGGAGCTTTAACTGTGAATCCTTTCTCAGAGAAGTCCAGAAGGTGTTGCCTCCATACGCTCGGCCAGTTTTTCTCCGCATCTCCCCGCAAGTAGACACTACTGGTGAGTTACTGCCTCACCTCACAGCATCAACAGACCTGGCACCCGTTACACATTTTATATAGGAGTTGCGCATTTTGAAACGGACTCCGATCTGCATACGCTGCTACAATTTATCACAAAAAGAGAAGTCTTTATTTTTTTCCCCCTAATAAAAACATCAGATGAGTCAATCGACATATGGATCTGAAGCAGTTGCATAGGTGATTTAAACTGATAATAATCGACCCCCTGGAAGCCCCGCCTCCTTCCCCCATCTCACATCGGTCAGTGCGCTCATCTTGATTTGATTTTCTTGCTTGAAAGATGTGGTCATGCTTTCTGTCAGGGTAAATGAAGAATGGTTTTGGGTTCAGTAACGTGAAATCTAATACATTAGTGTATGTATGACCTAGCTGACATTCGACAAGTATAGAGTTAGCATCAGTAATTATTTTTGACTGAAAATGATCAAAAGGAGCATTTTCAGTTTCGGGCTGAAAGGGAGAAAAGGGACAGGAAAAAACGATCAACTTGGCCTACAGCAAAGTGTGAAATTGAACAAATAATTTTAATAGTAATGCTAAGGTGATTAAAAATAATGTTTGCTCTCTGCGTCAGTTTGAGCAGATCAGCAGTGAAAGAAGTCACCCGTGTGGAACTATCTCACAGGTTCTATGAATAATTTGTAAAAGCACTGTATTGGAAATGTACTGTTATTTTCAGTGTCTCAACACTCGCTGCGCCTTAATCCTCTTTTTGGCGAACATGAGAAACAAAAAGTCTTCAGTCTGTAATTATATCTGTACGCCGGTCCATTTACAATATCATCTCTCCCCACAGGTACATTTAAAATTCAGAAGACCAGGTTACAGAAGGAGGGATTTGACCCGCGTATCACGGAGGACCAGATCTACTTTCTGAACTCCAGAGCGGGGCGTTATGAGGTAGTGACTGAGGAAATCTATAATGCCTTGGGAGAAAATAGGATACCTCTGTGAGAGAGGATGAGGAGCAGGTCAGGTAAAGCCGTGGCATTTCAGGGATCAGTTATTGAGGTGCAAAAGAACGCAAACAGGATCTCTGCTGCGGCTTGTACTGCTAATATTTAGAGAGACAAGGTTTAACGTTTAGCACTGTTTAACTGAATAGCACTACATTTAAAAAGTGTTCATTTTTATGTTTTACAGCGTGTAAACCGTGCCTTTTGCATGAGATGCACATTAGGTTAAGGGGTTCCTCAACGGGATGTTCTGTTACCAGCAAAAAGCTCTATCCGATACGTTGGTTTTTATTCGGAAAGATGTGTTACTCTTAGTAGAGGAAATTTCCGAGGTCAAACTTTTCCGAGGTCAGTTTATGCCTGCTAAATGGTGTTCGTGTAATAACTCGTGCGGAACAGAAGTATTACAGCACTATACCTGTACGAGAGGAGAAGCATTCTCCTGAACACCAGAGCTGTTGATTTTCTTACATTATTTTCCTCCTGATATTGTGACACAAACACAGCACAAACGAATAGATTCCTCATCATTTTGTTGTCCTTTATTTACCACTATTGTTTTAGAGACAAATACTTTTAAGCAATAAATAAAACCTCCTAAAAAGGGAGTGTATAGTTTACTTTATTAATAATAATAATCCCTGTCTGGGTTGCCAAACACTAACATCAGTGATGTTTTCCGCACTGACTGTGTGTGCGTGATTAGCTTGTTTTTAAATGATTGTAGAGGGATATTTCTAAAGACGTCTAATACAAAGTGCCTTAAATCTGTTCTCCCTGAATTTATGAGGAAATAATCATCCATTATAGACAATTTAATCTGGATGTTAGTGTTATTCTGTTACACTCTGTGAGCCATCAGCACTGATAATTGTCCTGTTTTAACATGATGTGAATGGAAACTGAGCTAAAATAAACATTATTAAAAACCTGCTTTCATTGATGACTTTATTGTCAGACTTCATAACAAATATTCATTGATTTCTGATGTCCAAAACATAATAAATATGAACACTTTTCATTACTGAAATGTTTTTAAAGTAGGGGTGGGTGATATGACAAAAATATTGAAGATGATATATCGTGATGCATTGTAGAATGTATAGGTGTTGGATTTACAGAACACATAAAATAAATAAATAAATAAATAAATAAATAAACAAACACATTTTTAAAAAGCTGAGTTTAAAAATACTGTTATTTAATGTCCTATAAAAATTGAACATTGAAAATAAGGGAACATTAAACGTTAAAAATGGCAAAGAAGTTTTTTTTTTTTTCCACTTGATTCCAATCAGAGTTATAAAAAGTACTGACAATATCCACAATATTTCAGAAAAAGTATATTGAGATATAATTTATAACAATATCAGTATTATAATCATCATACTGAACACCCCTAATTTACTGACATCCAGAGTACTTCAGCATTAAACGGATAATATTGAGCAAATTAGTATTATTCATATTAAAATAGTATTTCTAACATGTTTGATATGGAGTATTTGATATTCACTCATTGCTTCCTGCAATTGCAATTAAAAATTTTAAAAGCCCTCAGAAGTTGCGCATTAGAGGAAAAGTGGCAAATCTGGGCAGATCTGATTTGGCTGAGGGCGGAGCTTAGTTCTGGGGTGGAAAAAATGTAAACAGATGCTGAAAAGAAATTTAGGAAATTAGATTGGTTGCATGGGAATATTGAAATCTATGGGTTTTTTTTTTTTACTAAGATATCTTTGAAAAAATGTGCATATTTCTGGTCTAGAAGCACATTTAAAAATGGCAATCTTCATCTTTAATTTGATTTAATTAATTGATCTTTAATTTGTGAATGGGGGAAAAGAAAATGTATCTAAGTATTTTACAATTTATCATTTATTACAATGACTTCTTAGACGATAATTCAAATTTAAAAGAGCCAAAATTTAATTGAATTTGGGGAAAATATTTTTATCACAATAAGAAAGGGATCTTTTTTTTTTTTTTTTTAAACTAAAGTCTTAACTTACACTGACTGTTTTCATGACTCATCAATAGAGGAACATCTGGAAAACACTAATACACACACTAAATATCTTTATAGTTACAATAAATGTTTTATTCTGCATTTTGTACTAAGGATGTACAAACTTTTGCACTTTAGCGTAACTGCATTCGAAGCTAACTTAGTAAACTAGTGGATGGATTTGAAGTTGTCGATAAATTACCACTCCACTCTGTAATGTAAATCGGGTCAGATGTGTGTGTGGGTGTGTGTGGGAGGGTTTTGCTCAGGTCTAGCGCTCCACTTTAACATACACATTCACTGGAAGTACTTTGAGTGGATATTCCTTGCAGGCACTGCAGAAGTAAGGAAACACTCTTGGAGAGATGATGTCCGTGAACGTGTAGAGTGGTGTCCTCTCTCTCGGGTCATAGAACGTCACCTTCGACCTGTCCATATCCAGCACCACCCTCACCACGTCCGGTTGCCTGCTCATGATTAGAGACGACCACGGTGCCGAGCAAGCCTTGTACTCACCGTTCCGCAATCGAATAGTCCAGAACCCCTCTGCGGGCGTCAGCACGTTCTTGCCCTTCCTCTTCACCGATTCGCTGGCTACTCCGATCACCCAGTAGGTGTTGTTTTTGACTTCCACGTCCCAGCTGTGTTTGCCTGAGCAGAAACCCTCGGCGCCCAGCATCTCGGCGCTGACGTCGAAGCGCTCCGGGTTGTCCGGGATCTTGAAGATCTGGGAGCAGCACCGAAGAGTCGTCAGGTCCTCTGACAGCTGGAAACAGCTCGCTGCTGTGTTCGGGTCCAGAATCACAGGAGCTGCACGTGTGAAATGTTTCAAATAATAAAAACCTGGCGTTGACCATTTTTGCAATACCCTCACTTCTTTTCAAAAGCTTGACATAAAAACTTTCAAATAGAACTTGAATGCAACATGGACTGCCATTTTCATATTATTAGCAGTTTAGTCTTAGTGAGATCTCTGGACTACCCAGAAGTTGTTTAAGACCATGGCTTGGTAAATTAGGCATCTCAAAAACCGGGCCTGGTAATGCTCATTTTAGGAGTCAGTCCTGGAGGCCCCTGACCTACAGAGATTCGAGCTTTTCCTGCTCCCAGTCACATCTAAACCAGCTTGAAAGTGTAGAGGAGTGGAGTGGGCCTCAAGGACTGGAGTTAAAGGACCCTGTCCTAAATGATTTGATTAGGATCTCCTTTTAGCCTTAAAGAAAAACTCCACCATTTGTGGATTGCCTGGACATTCTGCTGCTAGTTTGTTGGTTGGTGCTGTATTTTTGTCATTCCCCTGAGAAGTTAGAGGTTGTCCGTCACTCTTATATCTCAGGGAGACATTGTTATTGGCAGCACAGTTACAATGGTGTTTAATAGGGGAAAATATTTCACTGATCTCAAGCATAAGGGATAACAGTCTGGTTTTGCTATTGGCTCCTAAAAAACAAAAGCGCAAGCTCTGCTTTTCTCACACACCATTTTGCAGCAACAATGGAAAATCCAGCATATAAGTAGCGGAGACATGAGTGCAAATGCTGGACTCAAAGTCCCAGAATGCAGTGTAGCTAAGCGACGCAGCTGTGCTAAGTTACGTCAGATGATCAGCTAGTTAGCCATCTATGATATGATGAGGACAATGGCGATGACTGTGATATTGGCATGAAAGTCAGTCTGGGTGGGATTTTGTGCCAGATCCATGTGTCTGACACAAATATTTCTTCCTGCATTATGATAAATTGCTCAATACGTTTGTTTAAAAGCAGCCAGACTGGACAAGACAGCACATCATTTATAACGTAACCTGTGTGATCTGGGAAACACTAATAAATCACACAGATTGATGGTCTATCACTGATGAAAAAAGACATTTCAAACAGGTGTGACTTCATGCTCATTCATTTCTGTTATGCTCATTCATTTTCATTAGTGTCATCTATTCTAGCTTCTCAGGTCATGCGGAATAAAAATATCCAAGGCCTAAACCAATATCCATAATTGCTATATAACCTGTATACTTACTATATTGGATGATATTCTTCATCTTCTCCCAGACGTTGAATTTTAAAGAGCCTAAATGTTTGGCTACGTCAACCAAAGATCCTGATATCATCTGTGGTTCCTCGGGTATCCGCCAAGTTCTGCACGTAGCGGTGAAAAAAAAATCACTTGATGAATGATGGAGAGTTGAATATCAGTAATGTGAATCTCAGAGTTTGAGGAGTGTTGAGAGAGAGAGAACCTCATGAAGGTCGACATACCTCTTTATGGTTTCCTTGTAATTCTAGAAAGGAATAAAAATACCTTACCAAATCTGCCATGGTCTAATAAACACCATTAATGATGGGTTAAAAATCTCTAACATGGCCACTGGATGAAATAAAAAGTTCACAGTCGACTACATAAAGGATTTTACCTGGAGGAACGGGATATCCTGAGAGCTCATCTCCTTTTCAATATACCTGATGGTGTTTGTGAGGGATGCGATTTCGCTTTCCATCTCATCAGTCTTTTTCATTATGGTCTCGCTCTTCTCCGCCTCCTCTTTCTTCAGTTCTGAGAGTTTGACAGCTTCTTCTTCTCGAAGAAATTTGTGCAGCGCTTCAAACTCATCTCTGATCTGCCTCTCTGCATGTTCTGCCTGTCTCTATAATAACAACAATAGCACACCATGTTTTAGAATTGAAGAAATACCAATTTCCCCGTACAATAGTCATGTGCGTATGCTGATAAATGTCAGTCACCCATAAATTCCCAAGTGCATACATGGCACAGCTGATTTACATTTAGTGATGTCCACAAAACTCCATAAAAGGCAAAGCTCACAGAGAGCTGAAAACGAAAAACATGACAAGTAAACGGGGAAAGAGCCAATGTCCATCGATAGCCCACAAGGTTCAGGCAGTAAGAAAGTACCTTGATGTGCTCTGCTGATAGATCATATGTGGATTTAACATTCCTGAAGAACTTCAGCTTGTCCTGCAATGGCTTCAGAGCGGTCTTCAGTTCAGCCTGAAATAGAATGGTAGAATATTCTGGTTTAGATTTCAAGACTCTGAAGCTTTACATCATTTTTTAGCCATCAGAGCATGTTTATTTCTATATATCCAAGGCCAATGGTGCATGAGGTACACCCCCCCTGCTTGAGAATGTCATAGCTGTCATAGCATTTGTGTAAGGCGAGAAGACATGGCTATGGTGATGCAAGCTCAGGCGTTGCTGCCCCGGCATTTCCCTGACCCAAGTCATAAAGTCAAAGAGGGTAGGAGCTGTCAACTAGTATGGAGAGTGACGAGCACTTGAGAAAGCACTGGGAATCCGATTTCAGCTTTTTCAGGAGGCTCCCTGCCAGGGCCAATAAAAATATAGAGATATTCTTAGTAGAGGATAAAGTCCGTTGAGGTCTCAGCGATATCGGTTTCTGAGTAGCTGAATCAAGCCAGATGTTACATGAATATCCTAATGGTTTTTCATAATGTCACTTCATACGTTGGTTATTAATAAGTCATTTGAGTCTTTGCGATAATAGATCTGTCACTTGGCTGATCTGAAGAAGAAAGGTGGAACATATGGTTTTAAAACAGACCATGGAACTCATAGATAGATACATGATTGAATTTCTCTTACTGTATATATTATACGTTTTTTAAGCAGGTATATTTCTGCTCCAGGACGTAATGAACAAGACCTGGGTTGCTTTTACATTCCCAGCCCAATTGATATATTTCTTATAAATTGGGAGGGAATACCGGGAATACCTTGTTAACAGACCCTTGAATCATGATGCCTTCTAAGCTCTTACTTGTTCTTTCATCTAAACATACCTTACAATCTTGCGAAGCCTCTTCCAAAGAGTATAATCTATGCCCTTTGTGGCTTCCTGATTCCTTGCACTCAACACATGTAGGCTGTAGATCTTCCAGACAGAATAAGGTCAGAGATTCACCATGTTCCTTGCATGCAAAGGGGTTACTCTTGCGCCGTTCTTTAAGATAACCTTCACAGGACTTCTTGAGCATTGTGCTAACTATGAGTTCCCCCATGGACGAAGGCTGGCAGCAGAGTGGACACTCGCAAGCTCCTCCACCACCCCAGGTGCTCTCCAGGCAGGGTTTACAGAATCTATGTTTGCAAAAAAGCACCACAGGCTCTTGAAAAATCTTCCCACATATTGGGCAGGAGAGGTCATCTTCGAGGACAGAGCGCCTGGTGGTCATTGTGTCTTTGAGAGTCCAGCTTTAATGGTGAGGTTCATATAGGGTTACTGTGCTCCACCCACTCCTCCTAGGGTCTCTACCTCTTCATGAGTTATGCACTTGGAGTTCTAGGAATCTGACTTCCTATTTGGCGCTTGATGTTCTTGTCACTCAGACCTACATATTCAGTGGATCTTCAGAAGGGGATAATACAAATGAGATGTGTGTAAACATCAGAGTGAAACCAAAGGAGCAGGAAGGGATTTACTCGAAGGTGATTATTGACTTCGTCTGGGACGATCATGTGTGAAGAGTGTTTAGGTAACATGGCAGCTGATTATATTCAGCACATTAGCCAGTGCATTACAAGATGAGAAGAGTGGTTTGGATAAATATAGATAGCATATGTGGGACCAAATAGGAAAAAGCCTTAAACTAAACCAAGAACTGAAGTACTAATGAGCTACAAGCTTCAAAATTCCAGTTCTCCCTTTGAGCACATTGAGCACTGCAGCAGTGTCCTAAAGAACACATTATAATGATTAAGAGTCCCACTATCCAGTGTCACCTGAAAGACGTTCCCTTTTTCTCAAGATTTCTTTCTCATGTTGTCTCAGGGAGTTTTTTCCTCACCACTGTCTCCTCTGTCTTGTTCATTAGTGATCAAACTCTGCTTTGGGTTTTCTGTAAAGCTGCACTGTGACTACTTCTAATATTACAAATTGCAACATTTGAATCGAGGTATCGTGATTTTTAGCATCAGTAAAGTTACCAGAACAACTACAACACATCCATTCAGAGTTCCTCAAAACACATACCTTGACTTTTACCACCAGATAGTGTTCTTTGGAAGCACTTGAAGGGTTTGTGTAGATCTGTTGTATATCATTTTATTTGTCCTGTTGTGCATTTTCATTTTACTCTATGTAGTCCTGTGTACCGTGCTGCTGTACTGTTGTGTCTTGCACCATGGTCCTGAAGAAACAACATTTAGTTCCAGTGTATACAATTTATATGGAGTTATATGTGACATGTAGAAGTCTGTTTAAAAGACTTTAACCAATCCACAGAACCTTGTTGAACGTACAGGCTAGAGGTAGAGGCAGTTCTTCAAGCCCCTTGCTGGCTGTGAGGTGAATTACAATGGAAGGTTCAACTTGGCTCTAAATACATAGACAAAATATTATTGCATACATTTAAATAATGAGGCTAATGTTTAAATAGTTTTGGGATTAGGACCATAAAATAAATCTGTGCTGAAGGGGTTCTTGGAATTATTATTATTATTATTATTTGGGTCTTGGGTGAAAAAAGTTTGATGACGTTTGATATATCCTTCCCTAACTTACTGCACCCTCCACTTTTGAATCTACATATAGCTCATGAGTTGCTGTGTTCTGATTGGTTGGATGTGGTAGACCACATTTTTCCCCCCCTGAGCCCCCCTATACACCGTAATGTGAGGAGAATTTCAAATATTACAGAAAGACTAAAAATCACTAATTCCACCTTAAACAGTGCAGCATCAGAGCTGTATAATCACATGATCATTTTCTGTTCTTCCAAACAAGCATGTGAGTGGTTCTATGTCCTCAATGCAATTTGGGTGTTAACTTAAATTTGTTCTGCATGTAGAACCAAATTCAAGTTTTGAAACTGAAAATATTTTGAATCTGGCATTTGGCTTAGTTTTGCTTGCTACAGTAATGAAAATGATCTATGATTTATATATATATATATATAAAGAATAAATTGCTGACTAAATTTATTATAGACTTAAATATGCTCAGCTGGATGCAGGCTTTACTTATATTTATAAAAGCACACATTTATAATATTACAAATCTCAAAATTATAATATATAGATAAATCTATCTATATACTGTGTATATAATAGATATAAACAGTTAAAGGTGCAGTTTGTCATTTTTAGGTCCCTCTGCTGGCTGTGAGATGAATTGCAATTGCAGTGAACACTGACAAATCTCCACCCCCTCACCCCATCTTTCAAAGCTAAAAGCCTTACGAGTTTCTTTTTATAGAAAGCAAGGGGAGATGAGCAACTATCCTTTGGTGGGCGGGGCTTATTTCCAGCCCAGAAAACTAGAAACAGAAGCCTGAAACGAAGAAACTAATAAGGTCTATTGCATTGCAGAATTGCGAATCACAATGTTTTCAGGATATCTTTAACATTTTGTGATTATTACAAGTCTATGAATACTTTAACAAAATACAGACTGAACCTTTAACTCTGGGCTTTTTTTCCCCGATGGTTCATGATGGATACTAGTTGACGCCAGAGACACCTCAGCCAGTTAGCCCCGTACCACGGAGACACCGTACTAAATATGTCCACAAACTTGGACGTGTGCCTTCAGCCTCTGTTTTGCCAGAACTGTGTAAAACCTGACGCGTCTGTAACCATCTGTAGGGTTGGATTGAGTTACCGTGACATGCCCTGTGCCCTTTGAGCTCAAGTGCCTAGATATTTGACCCTTTCCGCTTTGCTTGCTGTTTATAAACATGTAACAGTTTAAAATTAAAAATGGTAAATGTGGGGAAGCTGTTCTAGTTTTGGCGAGTGACAAAAATGTCTCAAAACATCCATTCAGCCATGCAGTGTGTTGTATAGTTAAGATTTGCTTTCCTTCTGTTTTCTGTTCAGCTTGATACAGTTTCATTTGATCAATAGGATATCAATAGAATAGTATAGAAATTATTTGTAAAAACATGAGCACTACACACTATCTGAAACACTAGGAGCCTACATGGTGTTAAATTTCGGTAGGTCCGCACTTCATACAATATAATGCATACAATACAATGTCATCCAATGGGTAAGGAATACAATTTTGGGGCATGCTGTTATAGTAAAATAATCAACCATGGGGTGGTGTGATGAAGCAGAGTTACTGTTACCACCCTAAAGTTGATTATTTTCCAATAACAGCAGGTGTTTTATTCCTTTTTGAAACATTAATACGCCAATTATAGCGATTTCTTTTCATTTATTAAACAACAGATCATACCTTTTTTTTTAAATCAGTTTATAGTTACATTTAATGTTGTGGAACATCTGCGAAACAAGTTTGTATCATCACTTATACTTACACTACAGCAGATAAAAACAGTCGTTCCCTCACCAGCCTCTCCTTTTCTCTCTCTCTCTCTCTCTCGATGTTAATAAGACAAAAAAAAAAACACAGCTTGTCATTGTACCAAGAAACCGCAAATCATGAACTCTTCCTTTCTGAAGATTTTCCCATGGAGGAAAACCTACTGACTTGTACAAAGCACTGACACTGGAGACTCCTTACAGAAAATTCACCATGTCAATGATTATACGGATTCCTTTTTTAAAATAACAACATGAATTGTATTAGAACAAGCACTTTATTATAAACCTGTGATTTGCAGCTGCACTATTGTCCAAGCTGCTGCTATAGAACATGAATCAACAGCTTCTGACCAATCAGAATCAAGAATTCAACACGCACTGTGGTGTAATAATTATTCCTACCTTGCAGTCCTCGATGGTGTCTCTCAGCGGGTAGACTCTGTGATTCCTACGAAGCCCCGACTTGTGGCATGTTGTACATATTGGACACATTTCTCCGATGCAGAAGAGCATCAGCTTCACACCATGTTCTTTGCACTTTTGCAGAGAAGATTTTTTCCTCTCGACAGAACGAAACCTGAGCCAGGCACAGTGTGCAAAAGCCGGAGCCGCACGAGATGCAGCAGAGGACCAGCGGGACATTAAAGACCTCCCCACATGCCGTGCAACACGGTTCGTCTTCTAGGTGGAAAGATTTCTGCCTCCATGGTCCTCCCCGTGTTTCTCCTGCACTGATGCCTCCTGCCTTTTTGTGGTCTGGTCTGTTCAGTATGTACAGTACTGTATGTTCTCTGTGCTCACATATATGTACCACCTCAGCAGATCCTGTTACAAGAATCTTCTGTCCAAGGAGACTCTGGCGCATGACATCGCAAACTCCGTCTGAAATCTGGACCTGAAGTTATTATGTAATGTTGCTGGTTTTGGGATGGACACTGCAGTGGGTTTGATAAAGGGACAAAAAACAATTTCCAAATTTTTATTAGAATTTTCAGAATTATTTTATTTTATAGAAATCGTATTATTTCTGCATCAATGTGTGAATCCATTTAACAGCCCTGCTCCCCGAACACATTCACCCCTGTGAAATATTTGGTACATTCCACAAGTGTCATGTTCACACTGCATCATTTAAATTTCCTGAAGATCACCGGAAGAAGAAAATTAAGTTCTCTCGATATTTTTTTTTTAAATTTATTAATTTTTTTCTTTATTGTGATATTGGCTGATGAGGTCACTTTGAAAGTACAACCATGCAGATTCTTAATAAAAAAAATACTTTTTTAAGTAAATTAATGTCCTTTTTGTTCTTATGGATGCCAGTTAATTACATTTTGTGTACTTGGCTAATCCAACTAATTCTATGCTTTAAAAAAAATGCACGTTTTCATAGTTTCAGTATTAAACAATTATTTAAAAATGTAAAGTTTAAAGAATAACTAAATCGCTCTTACATATTGTTTGGTTACAATTCATTTCTAGAATATTCTGTTGATATCACTTGAGGTATCTCTAAAAATGTACAGAACTTCTTTTTCAGTCATCTCCGTGTTCACGTTCAGCATCAAGAGGCCTCAGTCTCACAATAAAACTTTGGTTCTTTGGTGACTGTAGAGGAGCAAAAACACGTGACCTACAACTATCAAAAAAGCAAAAGGGTAGGACATAGAAGCAAATTAGTGGGAATTATGTCATGAGAGAAGTGCGTCTTTACGGGGAACACAATGGAAAATATGACAATGTCATTAAATATATGAGAAAACGACATACTTTTTATAAAGAAAGGGAAATGTTATGATGATGTAACATGTGGGTGTGAAAGTGAAGTGCAGGATGCAAGTGCAGACTCAAAGCGTATTAATTTAAGGATCGTAAGTAAATGGATATTGATACACACATTTGTCGACAATTATGAGAATAAGACTGTATTTAAATTTCACACAACACGATGGGTTACAGTCGACCTGGAATTGTAGCTAGCTAAAATAGAATTTTATATGTACGGAATAAAATGCTGTGTATCCTGGAGAAGTGCTGTGGTATAAAAGAAATAAAACACTTCAGGATATGATGTTATAGGAAAATAATCAACCCTAAGGTGGTAACAGTAACTCTGCTTCATCACACCACCCCATCGTTGATTATTTTCCTATAAAAGCACATCCCAATGTGTTTTATTTCTCTTATACCACAGAAGTCGATACTGTTTGAACAGTATCCATCACATCATTTGAGAATCCATCAGCGCTGTGGTATAAGCACTATAAACCAGGTCAAACTGTGACAAAACAGTGAAGTAGAGAAGCAAAATAAAAAATGGTTTAATGAAACACATTAAACGAATGGGTCTGGTTCGACCCAGCTAATGTTCAGCTGCAAACACCTTCATATAGAGCATATGCATATGAGGATGACACCGAAAATCAAAACAAGACACATCCCAAAAAACACCCAAACACTTTCCCAAAACTTAACAACGTTCTATAACAAAACACCTCTCTAAAATAAAACACCTCCCAAAACAACACACCTCTCTAAAACACACCTCCAAAAACAACACACCACCCATAAATAACACCCCCCCCCAAAACAACACACCTCTCCAAAACAAAACACCTCTCTAAAATCAAACACCTCCCAAAACAACACACTTCCCAAAATAACACACCTCTCTAAAACAAAACACCTCCCATAAACAAAAGACATCTCTAAAATAAAACACCTCCCATAAACAAAACACCTCTCTAAAACACACCTCCCCAAAATAACACACCTTCCCAAAATAACACACCTTCCCAAAAAAAACACCTCTCTAAAACAAAACACCTCCCCAGAACAACACACTTCCCATAAACAAAGCAAAACACCTCTCTAAAACAAAACACCTCCCCAAAATAACACACTTCCCCAAAACAACAAACCTCCCCAAAACACCACCCATAAACAAAACACCTCCCCAAAACACCTCCCATAAACACACCTCCCAAATAAACACCTAAACACTTCCCAAAAACTAACACCTCTCTGAAACGACGAGCTAAAAAGGGCCAGGTTATCTTTAACTACCGTTAATTTACGACTTTTATTTTGGAAACAATAATAAATAACCGAAATCTACCCGGAAGTGAAATCAACTTTATTTCCTATTGTTGATAGAGTCTGGCGTAACTCAGCATCTCCTTCTTTACCGTGCCCGGGGTTTTATCATGAGTTTTAGACGTGAGTGAGGCTCAGTTTGTTGCACCGTTTATTTATTTATTTTTTGCTCGTTTTTCCTCTCTTTTCGACCAAAAAAAAGAAAGAAAGAAAAGATTTTTTGTTGAGAGACTAAAGGCGCGAGTCTTTCTCTCGCCATGGCCGAGCCGCGTTGTTTTCAAACCCAGCTGAACTCCATCATGGAGATCATGAGCAGGGCGGTCGTGAGGCAGATCTGCAAAATCGTAGACAGCGACTTGGCGTCTTTACGACTGGAGCTGGAGCGCGCGCTTCACGACAACGCGGCTCTGGGAGACAAAATGCGCGTGCTCGAGAGCGAAGTGGAAACTCTGCGGAAAGCGGGAGCGCGCGCTCCGCGCAAGAGCTGCCGGTCTGTGTGCATCCAGACATCAGAAGGTACCACTTTCTTTTCTCTTTGCTCATACACGCCCAGTTAGTGCTTTATCTCGCCCACCTGTCAGACAGGTCAGGACAAATCTTCCTAACTTTCCAGGCGTCTTACTGCACATGCGCAATTCAACATGTGCCTATCAACTCATGTGCCTATTGCTAGAGGCATTTTCTGATAAAAGTCAGTAATAAAGTAGAGAAGGGGATTTTACTACTTGTGGGATTGTTTGACGGTGACCTGTAAATTCTCGATATGGTAGAACAGTTTGATCAAATAGCTAGAACTTCAAAAAAAAATCATCAATAATCTCCAGCTACAGTGTGAAGGAGCGAGGCTGGGGCTGATTTCTTTCCAGCCCAGACTATAGATTCATGCACAGATCTTTTCAGCGGAAAGCAGCTAATGCATGCTGAGAAAAGTCATGTTCATTAAATCATCATGATCATTTGCATATCAAAACACGTTACATGAAAAAGAAAGATTTTCAGAAGACATAAAGAACAGTCGTCTTTCATCATGATCAAAAGAAAATTCGATCAAGAACACAGACAAAATGAAGCAGTGGTGGTGAGTTGAGGAACAGATGCAAAGGAAATGGTTTCAGATGGAATAATTGGTTTTAAAACTGAAAATATTGTCAAGAAGAGAGTTTAAAGCAAAGAACAAAAGTGTGCAGGTGGGACAACTGTGGTCATTGATTGGTTGTTAAGGAAAAGGGTGATCAGTGATTGGTTGTTATGAACAATGATGATCAGTGATTGATCGTTAAGGCCAATGATGATCAGTGATTGATCGTTAAGGTCAATGATGATCAGTGATTGATCGTTAAGGCCAGTGGTGATCACTGATTGGTCGTTAAGGCCAGTGGTGATCACTGATTGGTCGTTAAGGCCAGTGGTGATCAGTGATTGGTCGTTAAGGACAAGGGTGATCAGTGATTGGTCGTTAAGGCCAGTGGTGATCAGTGATTGGTCGTTAAGGCCAGTGGTGATCAGTGATTGGTCGTTAAGGACAAGGGTGATCAGTGATTGGTTGTTAAGGACAAGGGTGGTCAGTGATTGGTTGTTAAGGACAAGGGTGATCAGTGATTGGTCGTTAAGGACAAGGGTGATCAGGGATTGGTTGTTAAGGACAAGGGTGATCAGTGATTGGTTGTTAAGGACAAGGGTGATCAGTGATTGGTCGTTAAGGACAAGGGTGATCAGTGATTGGTCGTTAAGGACAAGGGTGATCAGTGATTGGTTGTTAAGGACAAGGGTGATCAGTGATTGGTTGTTAAGGACAAGGGTGGTCAGTGATTGGTTATTATAAACATAGATAGTCACTAAGATCTAAAAATCACCAAATCAAGCTACAGAGTCACCAAGTTGGCAACACTGAAACAGACCAGAGCGTGATCAACACACACTGTTCATGAAAAAAGATGAGCTTTAGTCTCTAACTGTACACCTACAAGGTGATCAATAAGGAAGGAGCGTGTAAAAAAGTGCCACAAGTACATCAACGCTCATGCTACACCTGATACACTCATACCAGCATCACACACACAACCACATCAGCGTTAATGTTAATGTTGCGCTCATATCAACACCCAAATAACATCTGTTCAGCGACAATCCCCTGGTGGTCCCTTTCTAATCATAGTCCACAAACATCATATTAATCTAGTTCTCTTTCTCCAAAACATCAGATGCTCCACCATCCATTAACGGCATCTTCGGGAAGGAGTGGTGCTCCAGTCTGTGGGACAGGAGGCCCAGGACAGAAGAGGAGGCGGTCGAGGTGGAGCCGGATGTGCCTGATGAGGTCACATTTCCTTTATCACACGTATTGTTGTACAAAAAAACAAGATGTCTGAGTGAAGTTAAGTGTGTTAACTGTTTGCTTCTTTGATGTAGCCTGAAAACGATGACGACAGCAATGTGCGTGCCATCAAAGAGGAGGTTTCTGAACAGGAAATCTGCGTCATCAATCCAAGTAAGACGGAAATTAAACATCATTCATAACTTTTTTTCAGTCAGTGTTTGAATTACACAGGAATTTCCCAAAACAAGCATAAGGTTGCCTGAGATCTAAAAAAAAAATCTTTTTCAATAAAATGGATGATTTTAGCTCTCATGAGGTCTTGTTTCTAGATTTTCTTTTTATTTAATTATTTAATTAAATTCAATTTTTTTTTTTTTTTTTTTTTTTATTTAATTTAATTTGTTTAAAAACAAAAGAATGCTCTTTTGTTTAAGGGGGCTTTCACACCTTCTTTGGAAACCGAATAAACTTCCAACATTTCTCCCCAAATTCGCCTCGCCAGTTCCCACCCACTGGCTCACTCTGTCCTATCAGACAGCAGCTACAAACCGGGGAGCGTGAAGGCTAGCACGTGCTTCCTCCATCAAGCAAACCTCCACAGCCTTTTGAACTGCTGCTCATGCTGAGTCACAGGGCAGCGTAACCCACTCGGAGGAAAGAGCTGTCAGCCCTCTTCCGCATACATGAGCTCACAGGCGATTGTGATTGGCCAGTGTCGCTGTGATTGACATGGGAGGGAGCGTATACCATCCCTCTCACCCAGAGACCAGTCTTGACTAGTCTTTTGACTTTGCTCTCTTGGCTCCTGTCTCTCCGGGAATCGAACCTGTGGCGATAAGACCAACTCTTTTCTGTTTCGCCATTTAACTTAAACGTTTACATTTTAAATATTGGCACCATCATTACCTGCAGTTAACAGTTGTAGCATTTTGTATTTTCTCCAATAAAAATGTTTTTGTGTGATTTGCAGGGGTAAAACCAGGCAAAAGAAACTCAAAAATATGTACATGTGCTAAATTCCTGACCAATCGCAATACACTTACATGCAAAAAAAACATTCATACCCAAATGAACCTGTTTTCACTGCTCTATCTTGTGCTAGCTGAGGTAGAACGTTAACGTTTGATTAATTATTAACGATTATCTGTTTTATCCCAATACAGCATCAAGGAACAGAAGAAAGACGACCTCCGCTTCATCAGATCGTCATGACGTTTCAGAAGACATGGCTGATGACAGCGCCAATGACGACGACATACACTTCATATCTGCGGGATTTCCGGAGACATCCGACGTCGACACCATGGCGCCGGATTCCCCGAGAGCCGCCGCCACGAAGCTCATATCTATGGATGGCACTGTTCAGCATGTCATAGTGTCAGGCGATGATGATGACAATGACGATGATGATGCTGAGGAAGAAGGTCAGCTGGAGTTTGAGCAGCACTGCATGCCCATTGAGTTTATGGAGGGTGAACGGGGAGAAGCCGCAGCATTTGAGAGACAGGACGAGGTGGAGCAGGTGGTGGAGCAGGACATTTTAACCGATTCAGAGTATATGACCGGCTCAGGTGGAGGTAGTGGTCACATTTTTAATTACTTCGACAGATTCAATATACATCACCAACCCGGTCCGGGCGACGACTCGGGCAAGACGGACTTCACCTGTCCCGAATGTGGGAAGACGTTCCTGCGGAGGAACGGCCTCACGTTGCACATGAAAAGTCACCAAAAGCAGAACGCGCACGCGTGCCGCACCTGCAAAGTCGTCTTCCCGCAAAAGAACCTCCTCCGAACTCACAAGTGCCTGCCTCCGGAAAAAACGCCTGCCAAAACGGCAGACATGAGGTTCCGCTGCGAGATGTGCGGCAAATATTTTCACTCCAAAGCCAACCTGAAGGTTCACTACGCCGTGCACACGGGAGAACGGCCTCACACGTGCAGCTTCTGCGGAAGAGGGTTCTCGCAGAAAGGAAACCTTACCACTCACGAGCGCATCCACAAGGGAGAGCGGCCGTACGTGTGCACCATCTGCGGAAAAAGCTTCACACAGAAAGGCAACCTGACTCACCACCTGGCTATTCATAGCAAGATAAACGGCAGAATGAGGAACTCTGTTGAAAAATGGCAGTGACTTTTTTATTATTATTATTATTATCTGTTTTTTTTTGTTGTTGTTTTTTTTTACATGCAATACAACGAAAAACTGTTTGTATTGATTTCATCTCTGGAAAGAAAGTTTTTTAATCAAATTTTATTTCACTCACTCACTTTCTCTGTTTGTCAGTTTTCTCAAGTCTTTTAACACTCTTCAGGTGTTTTTTTTTCTAAGTTTTTAACACCAAAATGTTACAAGAAACAAATAAGCTAATGTGGGAATTTTGTGTAACCAATGCCTGAGCCACACTAAAAGAGAATCAGGCTGATTTTTTGCAGCTGTTTCGTCCTGATTTTAGGCTGGTCTTAAACAATTGTGGGTGTGGAGTGTGTGTATAAACAGAATGTAGAGACAGCCTGAAATACGAATTGGGCTGCATGGAAAGAAAAAAAAAATACTTCCTGCAGAGACAATGTTCAGCTGGCTTTCACCAACAGCATGACGTAATCACAGAGCGATGTGTGGAGGCTTCGCTCGTTGTGTCATGTGTCAAAGACAAACCTGTGATTGGTGCAACCACCAGTACACAACTGCAGAGAGTATGGAGCTTGTAAGTGTGTTGTTTTTTTTGTTTTTTTTTGGCGTAATCCTCATAGACGTCGTCTACACATTAAGCACTCCTGCGCGAGGTCCAGTACGAAGCCTGTTAACTTGCGAAGGTGGTTTTGTCTTCGCAAAATCCTCCGAGACATCGTCTCCTCCTTTGGCAGCTGTTTTATGTAAGCTCCGCCTCTCAGTAACTAGCCAGTCACCTTGTGGGTTAGCAGACATGCAGAACCTATTAGGGTATTAACACAGGGTGCTTTGCTTGTCCTTTCCATAGATCTCATGTTACTTACTCACAGATTTTAACGGTGACTTCAAATCTGTGTTCGAAACATCGTGTCAGTTCATTTTCTGGTTTATAGAAACTGAGCAGAACTGTTCGAGAGTAGTGCCAAGATGGCCGCCCAGTAGATCTTAACTCCTCTGATCTACAAGGTCCAGTCATGGCCCCGGTTTAAAATAATAAATATATACCATGTTCACCACTCAACAATGAGGGAGTGTTCGTTCGTTCACTAAACTCTCGTCGTCTGTAATCTTGTGAGTCCACAAGATCCTACGATCTGAGACTAAGGATCATTATTCATCAGCATAACCTGAAAGTGTGTGGAGTTTTGTTCAAAAAAAAAAAACATTATATCTGTCATTATGTCTGGCATCTCTCACACTTTTTAACATCAGGTAGGATGGTATAAATGTCATAGTGTGGCCCAGGCATAAAGCTTTAATCTCAGCATCTCGTTTCTAGTTCATATGCCAATAGTTAATCTCAAACTACACTTGTAAAAAAAAAAAACTTTGACTTTGCATCAGTAGTATGGATTTTATGTACCAACTTCAAATATATGATGTATTTTAGAAAAATCTGGTGTGTGTTTTTTTCAGTGGGATGATATGAAGCACCTTCTGCATACTTTCAAGAAATTATATATCTACAGTTCTGTGCAGAAGTCTCAGGCACGTGCAAAGAAATGCTGTAGAGCAAAGATGCCTTCAAAAAGAATGAAACTAAATGTTTCTACATTTTAAAAAAATACTCTAAAGAGCAGTAAACGGTAATAAATGAAACAAAGTCAATATCTGGTGTGATGATTGTTTGGTTTTTGCAGTTTTTGTGCAGTTTTATAAGGAAGTGACCTGTAAGTGTCACTGAGCATCTTGCAGAAGCAGCCGCAGTTCTTCTGGAGACTCTGACTGTCGACTCGCTTCTTATTTCTGCAGCGAAACCCAGCAGCCTTCATTCTGGGTTTTTTTTTTGTCTGAAAAGTATCTCTTATGTACTATTCTGCTTTACTTACTGCCATACAAACATTTTTTCTGTAAAACATTTAATTTTGTGCTGGAAAATGAAAAAATGTAGACGTCATAAAATACAAATCTATTACAAAGTTTGTACTAAAAAATATAGGGTGCCTAAGACTTTTGCACAATACTGTGTGTATATGTGTGTGTATATATATATATATATATATATATATATATATATATATATATATATATATGTGTGTGTATATATATATATATATATATATATATATGTGTGTGTATATATATATATATATATATATATATATATATATATATATATATATATATATATATATATATATATACACACTGCGTTCCACATTATTATGCAAATTGTGTTTAAAGGTCATAAAGGTCATTTTTTTGTCTGTCAGTTTAAACACATGGATGAGAATGTGTGTCAGGGCTCTTCCAATCACTCCAATCAATCTCAGACACCTGTACCAATTAGTTTGCAGGTGAGTCCAATTAAAGGGAAAACTACTTAAGAATGGATGTTCAACATTATTAAGCAGACCACCATTTTCCAGCAATATGGGGAAGAAGAAGGATCTCTCTGCTGCCGAAAAGCGAGAAATAGTTCAATGCCTAGGAGAAGGTATGACAACTTTAGATATTTCAAAACAACTTCACCGTGATCATCGTACAATAAAGAGATTTGTAGCCGATTCAGAACACACACGGGTTCGAGCAGATAAAGGCACAATGAGGAAGATTTCTGCCAGACAAACGCGTCAGGTTAAGAGAGCAGCTGCTAAAATGCCACTGCAAAGCAGCAAACAGGTATTCGAAGCTGCTGGTGTCTCTGGAGTGCCAAGAACATCAAGGTGTAGGATCCTCAAGAGGGTTGCAGTTAGGCATAAACCTGTCATTCAGCCACCCTTAACCAAAGCTCAGAAGCAGAAACGCCTGCAGTGGGCCTACACGTACATGAAGACTAATTTCCAAACAGTGTTGTTCACTGATGAGTGCCGTGCAACCCTGGATGGTCCAGATGGATGGAGTCGTGGATGGTTGATGAACGGCCACCATGTCCCGACAAGGCTGCGACGTCAGCAAGGAGGTGGTGGCGTCATGTTTTGGGCTGGAATCATGGGGAGAGAGCTGGTCGGCCCCTTCAAGGTCCCTGAAGGTGTAAAAATGACCTCTGTGAAAGTTTCTGACTGACCACTTTCTTCTGTGGTACAAAAAAAACAACCGTGCCTTTCGTAGCAAGATCATCTTTATGCATGACAATGCACCATCCCATGCTGCAAGGAATACCTGTGCATCATTGACTGCTATGGGCATAAAACAAGAAAACCTCATGGTGTGGCCCCCATCCTCCCCTGATCTCAACCCTACTGAGAACCTTTGGAGCATCATGAAGCAAAAGATCTATGAGGGTGGGAGGCAATTCACATCAAAACAGCATCTCTGGGAGGCTATTCTGACATCCTGCAAAGAAATTCCAGCAGAAACCATCCAAACACTGACAACTTCCATGGATGCAAGAATTGTGAAGCTCCTATCCAATAAGGGGTCCTATGTCAAAATGTAATTT
>CM040997.1:3756188-3770552 GCA_022985145.1 Pangasius djambal
AGAGTGCTATGAGAGTGTTGTAAGAGTGCTATGAGAGTGTTGTGAGAGTGCTATGAGAGTGTTGTAAGAGTGCTATGAGAGTGCTATGAGAGTGTGTAATGTTGCATATGCATTGTTTACCTTTATTTGAAACCTTGTGCGCCTCGGCTCTCTCCTGTGCGCTCCTCCTGCTCTCCTTCAGCTCGCTCTCTAACAGATCGCACTTCTTCTTCAGTCCCTGGTTCTCTGAGATCCTGCGGGAAATCTCTCTCCTGAACACCGCATGACTCTCCTCCACCAGTTTACCGATTTCCAGCACAGCAGTTTTCGCCAGCATTTCCATTATGGACGCTAACTGGCTCTGAAAATGGGAGTCGCTCACCATCGTCTCCACCATCTTTATTATTATTATTATTATTATTATTATTATTACTACTATTATGAAAGCAGAGAGTCACAGTGCTGCACACAAACACAACGCCTTTTCTAACAGTGGCACACTGTTACACTTCTCCCTCTGAGCACTGTTTCACCTCCGGCTGTTCCCTTACAGCTCTTTTCTTTACTTTATTGTGGAAGGAAATGGAGAAGGGGATGCTGGGATTGCTTACCGTAACCCTCAGAATAGCAGCAGGGCTCGTGTGTACCAAAGGGGAAAGTATAAATATAGCCTGAAGGGCGCCATTGTGCTTCACCTCCTCCTCCTCCTCCTCCTCCCAAAAAAAAATAAAAAATAAAAATAAAACACACACACACACAGAGACACATCCCTGCTCCTCTTATTAAAGGTGGGATTCGGAGAAAATTCAGATTTGTTGCACAGTCTATCATATAAACATAATCAACCAACCAAGACATGTTTGTTGCCCCTACATCTCTGACAAGGCTAATGTTGCTAACAAGCAATTGAAACGAATGGCCACCAATTAGCCTCACGAGGACTGCATGCAGGAATCATCATCCACATCTCAACACATGTTCAGCTTGTTCCCAAATCACAATCACAATCACAGCCCGAAGGCTAAAATCACTAAAATGATTAATATGCAAAAACATGTCGTATAATCATTTAACTCTTCATTTTTGGTTGTCTCATGAAGGGGTTTAATAGGAAAAACATTTCATCATTTATATTTTAGATAAATTTTATATAACTACGCACAAATACATATATATTATATTATACTGCAAAAAAAAAAGAGAAATGAAATGCTAAATTATAATTTAGAAATTTTATTTATAATTTAATAAATAAATTAATACATTTAAATATAAAACTTAAAAAAGTTTTTAAAAAGTAGTTTTTTACTTTACTTTTCTATTTTTAGTTGTGTGTGTGTGTGTGTGTGTGTGTAGTTATATCAAATTTATATTAAAAAATATAACTGAGGACATCTGTGACCAAAGAACAAACAAAAAAAGAAACACAATAAAAAACAGAGATAGTGTATTTTTTCTCCAAAAAATAACACTCCATACCGTTTGACTGTGTGATGTTTTTAATAGAGTTTTCCTTTTACATGAACACAATAACCTGGTGAATCTGTGAGCTGTTACCCTGCACACACTTGATTTTTATAGGACTTGTGGATCAGAACGACTGACACGTGCCTGTGATTGAGTTTTAACAACGCAGCAGTTCATCACAGTTTACAATACTACAGTAGTGTGTTGTAGAAGATTATTATTTTTACTCACCTGTTCTCTCGACAACAGTTAAACAGAAATAAATGAGACATTTCTGTTTTGGAAACCTAACAGCCGAGCTACAACCCCTTCCTCCATGCTGTCATGCTTTAATCACGTGACAGATTCATTCAATTCTTGACATTACATTCGAGTGAGATCGATTAGCAGGTTCGCCAAAGCTGTGAAGAAAATGTGATAAAGCTGAAGGGATGAAAACAATTCAAAATTTCTACAATCATTACCTTTTGTAAAGTGTTTTTCATAAAAGTTTGGCTGAAAACATATAATAATGGTTTACATTATATACAGTTAGTGAACTGGTGGTTCTGTTTATGTTAGCTAGCTAACGATAGCCAAGTTATCTACTTACAGTGTTTGAATTCTGCAATAAAAATTTTACAAGAGAATGGTTGGGCCATAGCTATATTTAAATACTTTAATATTTTTCAGCGTGGTTAAAAAAAAATTAAAAAAAAAAAAAAAAAGCCCAGTTAGCATTATAACAAGTTTTTCCTCCCTCCAAATGTTATTGGAACACATTTTATTTCAAGAGAAAAAGGCTAAATCTCAACAACAGCCTTTAAAAACAGCCTTTAAAAACGCAGAGAAATAAAAATCCACACAAAACAGGTAATTAGCTAGCCAATCACCCAAGTAATGTCAAAGTCTTACTAATTTCACACAGCATAATTCAATATTAAGTCGATTTCTGAAAAGGGGGATGATTTTTCTAAGCTGTGGTTAGTTAGCTTGCAATAGTTATCAAGCAGCGCTACTTAGCTAGATAACAAAGCCACCTAACTAACCTGAACTGAAATAGCAACCTGTGGTAAAGTATTTTTAGCTAAGATAGCTAGCTTGCTAAATCACAGCAATCCAAACCAACTAACTCTGTGACTCGTGTTACCTAATTAACCTAGCCAAAAATGATCTTGCCACTAGTTGTGTTTCAGTTAATGTTAGTTAGCTAGATAAAAAAAATTTATATTGCCTAACTAACATTAACTAAGAGCAAAAATTACCTTACCAGAAGTTGCTGTTTCCATTAACGCTAGGTAACGATTATTTTGCAATCCTGCTAACTTGACTAATATTACCTTACCCTCAATTGATGTTTCAGTTAATGTTAGTTAGCTAGATAACAAAGCTAACATTACCTAACTAATACCGTTGGAGAGCTATTTAAAAAAAAAATTATTTTAATTTTTAACATTAACTGAATTAGTTGACTAATGAAGCTAATGTTATCTAGCTCTTTCAGTTAATGCTAGTTCAGTAGATCTCTTTGCTATCTAGCTCTAGCACACATTAGTTAGCTGATATTAATGAAATGACTTTACCACATGTTACAGATTCAGTTAATGTTAGTTAGGTAACATTAGCTTTACTATCTATTTAACTTACCACAGGTCGCTACCACAAGTTCATGTTCATTTGCTAGAAAACAAAGCTAGCATTACTTAGCCAACATTCCCTGAAACAGCAATGTGTAAGGTAATTTCAGCAAAGTTAGCTAGCATGTAAAAGTGTTACTGAAGTTTGGGATGTCAAATCATTAGTGAAATCTCAGTGATCGATGCTTGAGGAGCGGAGCCCGGGTCCGTTCACAGTTCTGACATTCAGATCACTGAAGCCAGATGTGACGTCTGAATGTACAGCCAGATGTTTGTTCAGATTGAATTTCTTAGTAAAGCCTTTCCCACATTTGACACAGATGAAGGGTTTCTCTCCGGTGTGAGTTCTCTGGTGCATATCCAGAGAGCACTTCTGGATGAAAGCTTTGCCGCAGTGCATGCAACGGTACGGCTTCTCTCCGGTGTGTGTGCGCTGGTGTGTGTACAGGTGACCTTTCTGTGCGTACTTCTTACCGCACAGCGTGCACCTGTACGGCTTCTCACCTGTGTGACTCCGCTTGTGGATTTCCAGCTGGCTGAAGCACTTGAAGCACTTTGCACAGAGAGGACACGCAAAGCGCTTCTCCTCCTTGAACCTGGAGGCCGCGCGTCTCCTGACGGGCTTTGGTAGGAGATAAGTGTGTGTGCTTTCAGTCTCTGAGCTCGAATGCACTTTTAAAACAGATCCTTCAGGGCCGTATAAATTATTTTCAAAAAAGCTTCTGTCCTGTGGATGAGCTGAAAATGTCCGTCTGTCAGCAGATTCATCACTGAGATGCCTGGTGTGTATTTCCTCAGTGCTGTGTACTGCAAGCGACACATAATGACACAGTAATTAATATTAATATTCAACACTTATGACTGAATATGAATTCATTCTGTGGTTTATTTCTGGGTTTAAATTTTTTCCACTGACAAATAAAAAGCACAGGTCATTCATTAATAAATACAAAAAGGTCTGTGTTGGCAAATTCAACAGTAATTAATAAATAGTAAATGTAATCGTTGGCATAGGAGGAATAAAACACATCAATAAAACATGCTGTTACTGGAAAATAATGTGCGTCAGTCCAGTAACAGTAACTCCGCTTCGTCACACCACGTCGCGCTTATTTTCCTATAACAGCAAGCTCCCATATGTTTTATTACTTTTATTTTATTATCTAACTAAGGTCAGGTTAGCTAGCTAGGATTGGTCATCAAGCTAGCAACCTTAATATAGATCAGAACATTTTTATATGTTTGTATCTGAGCAGCTTTAATATTTGAACTGAATATCAATATTAAAGCATGAAAGCATTAAAGGTTAACATACATATCCAGTACTGTGCAATTCATAGGCACCCTACATATACACTTATAGATATATGTTTTGTCTTACATGTCTGTTTTGTCTATTACATGACAGTAGAAAAGAAAAATAAAAAGATTTCCTAGAGAAATTTTTATACTAATATAAAAAAAAAAAGTCATATAAAATGTTATGTTAGAAGATAAGACTCGATCACTGGATTTTTTTTAATCAGATAACATTAGATAAAAATGAGCACAAACTCACCGCCATCTCTCGTCTTCTCTCCTCCTAATCCAGCGTCCCAGAACCCCTCCTGTTTAATCTTTACTTCAGTAGTCTGCTTTTCTCTGTGATGCTGCTGCAGACAACAGTCATGTTGTTTCTCTCTCGTATCAGTCTACATAATATTAAAAGCTATGGCATCGTATACGTTCGGCATCTCTTTAAAAATATGTTTCGCACTGACCGTTTCGTTAAAAAAAAAAAAAAAAAAAAAGCATTAAGGAAAACTTACGTGATCCTGTTCAGTGGTCACAGGAGTGTCGACCAAAGCAGCATCACCTCCGCTGAACTCTTCCAGCTCACTCTCTCTAGACATAATCAAATACAATCTTAGAGGATGTTTCATCCCAACTCGAGTATTCAGTCTAGCACGAGCACTTGACTAGTGCGTAGATTCCTGGTCAATATTAATAACGTGTGTCGAACCATCAACATTTGAGTTTCCCACCTAAAAAAAATGGCACACGAATGATCCTCTAAGTTGTATTTACAAATTTATAAAGTTGATCACCAAGTTTTTGATTTATTACCAGCTTTTACCCTTATCTCATAGCAAAGGACAGTTTTAGTGGTCAGTACCCACAATGCCATTCGACCACAGGATGACAGTGGTGCATTGGGATTTAGCGCTTGCTTCGTCTCTACCTAAACAGAACAATGCAGCGGCGCTTTAGTCCTTTAGTCTGTTTTTTTAACACACGTGGTAGATTCACCTTTTAATACAATGGTGGTTCTCTGCTCTGGAGCTGTGGTCCTCTGCTCTGGAGCTGTGGTCCTCTGCTCTGGAGCTGTGGTCCTCTGATCTGGAGCTGTGGTCCTCTGATCTGGAGCTGTGGACCTCTGATCTGGGGTTGTGGTTCTCTGATCTGGAGCCGTGGTTCTCTGTTCTGGGATTGTGGTCCTCTGATGTGGGGCTGTGGTTCTCTGTTCTGGGGTTGTGGTCCTCTGATGTGGGGCTGTGGTTCCCTGATCTGGAGCCGTGGTTCTCTGCTCTGGAGCCGTGGTTCTCTGCTCTGGAGCCGTGGTTCCCTGATCTGGAGCCGTGGTTCTCTGCTCTGGAGCTATGGTTCTCTGCTCTGGAGCCGTGGTTCTCTGCTCTGAAGCCGTGGTTCTCTGCTCTGGAGCTATGGTTCTCTGCTCTGGAGCCGTGGTTCTCTGATCTGGAGCTATGGTTCTCTGCTCTGGAGCCATGGTTCTCTGCTCTGGAGCCGTGGTTCTCTGCTCTGGAGCCGTGGTTCTCTGATCTGAAGCTGTGCTCCTGTACTGATGTAAGCAGTGCTGTATTATTTGTTGACGTGTGTTTCTCCATCAGCTGCAGTCTCTTCCTCAGGAAGTCAATCTCGTGTTGACCTCGGGTCACCTCAGACAGGAGGATTTTACATTCCAGCTCCACAAGTTTGCTGATCTCTACCACCGCCGCTTTGGCCAATGTTTCCATGATATCAGCTAACCGAGTCTGAAAAGCTGAAAGAGGCGTCAGCATCTTTTATTCCCTCAATAATCAGGCAGTAAAGTCTAAAACAAAGCCGCTTACTTTCGTGCTAAAGCCTTTAAAACCTGTTATGTGCTGTAAAAGTTTTGCATATGCTTCTTTCTCTCAGCTCGCGACTACCATGTTGGAAAACAAGGAAGATCATGTGTATGCAATGGGTCCAGGGTTGCCAAGTCGCGTAAAATGATGCTACACTCGTCAGTCCATTTGTCTGGACACAAATAACCTTGTGTTCAGGGCTATAATATAGATTGGATCGGATTTCTCAAGTCTGGGATCGTTTCTAGCCACTTAAGAAAGCTTTAAACAGTGATTGAATTGAATGTATTTAGTCCAATCTGGCAACCCGGTATCACAGGGCAAAGAAAGTTTTGCTGGTCGGTTCGTTTCAGTTTTACTGCCATCTACTGAAATGGAGCTAAGAATAGATTAAAATAAATAACTAAATAAATAAAAATAGATGCAACAGTATGAATCCTACTGATGTGTGGAAAGTTTCCACTTTTACATAATGCCTTTAACATCTTTTTTTTTTAATGGAGATAAACGTTAATGAAACAGTACAGCACAATTCATACAATCCATTTAATCCAAACAAAGTGTAACTTGTATATATAACTATTATTTTAATAAAAAATGTGGAAATATGCTGTTATGATAAAACACTATATGGCCAAAAGGTTTAAGAGGATATTAAAGAGCCAACAAATTAGTCTGTCAAATCATTTGAACAAACATTAGTGTAAAGGTATATTTCTATTCTTTAAGGTACAAATAATAGAATGGGTTTAATCTAAAACTGCTTGAAATGTAACTTGGATCTATAACAATAAACAAACAAACAAACAAACAAACAAATAAATACATGGTTCATCATAGTATACAAAGTTTGTGTACTATGCTTTATTTATTTATTTATTTATTTTTACATTTTTATTTATTATTTATTTTACGGACACCATCATTAATGAAATACACGTCCTAGATTCTTTTTTCAGATATACAACATATAATATATTTGTGTTGATTTTAAGAAAACCTGGCAAGCATGCTGTCAATGTGATACATAATTTAAGTTTTGAATCTACAGTTTAATATTGTGTACCTGGTTTATAATAATAATCAGTTAATAAATAAATAAAATATTTCTGCATATTTTCTGTTCTGTGCTCATAAGAGGCAATGTTTCTATACTAGACGAGATTCCCTGAGTTGGAAAAACAATAGTTTAAAAATAGTAGTCATAGATCAATTCTGAGAGGGTATTTACGATTCGGTGCATTCTGCGCATGCGCATGAGCGGCGCCAGCACCGCGCACGTGTGAGCAGTATTTACGGTAATTCCGCTCAGCACGTTGAAGGCAGACACGGCTCCTCAGGCTGCTGATTGGCTTTGGTCACGTCGTATGAGGAAGTAAGCAGCTGCAACAGCTACAGTTAACTTCCTAACAGGTTAGAAAGCGGAACAGGTAATTAATAAAACAGTTATTTAATATGAGATTAAGAACAGATCGCACTGATCAGATAACACTGTTACTGTATAGGCTATTATCTCATATATTACCACGTGCAAATGTTTGGGTCTTTTTTTGTGCTTCACAAAAGATGCAGCTTAGATGTTTCTTTCCAGACCCTGCTATAGCACACAGGCTGTACAGGTTGCCGCAGGGTCCTGGAGAACCTCCTGTCCTCCATACTGTAGTGTTTTCCCTGCTCTAACGCACCTGATTCAGCTACCTCATTATCAGCCCTTCCTGAGCTGAAGTGGGTGTGTTAGAGCAAAGATAACGCTACAATGTGCAGGACAGGACCAGGGTTGGGAACCTGTGCACATATAAATACATTAGATATAATCTTTTTTTCTTTAAACCAGAGCTTAGTCTTATAATGACTGAGCTCAGACTCAGTGAATTCCTTTCTGGCTCAACCAAACACCTAATTTAAGCCTTCAGAAGTTCCTGCATGTGTGCAGTGTAACTGTACCTGCTTTAATCTTCAACAGATTTGCTCTGAACCTCCTCCATTCCAGTTTCGACATGTTCTGTGATACTGTATTAAAGCACATCATGGCCATGGCCATGTTTCAGACATGTACGTTAAACTCTGAATGCTTTATAAAGTATCATTTCAGACTAATTTCTTATAAACCCTTTTAAACCCCAGTGTTGTTGATTTCTCAAATCTGATTGGTCGGAAGGTGTTGATTAGGTTTCTATAACGGCAGTTCCAGCTGTAAATCAAATCACAGGATCTAATACGTTATCGTTTCTATAGCAACAGTTAATTCATTCAATTTGGGACTTGTATGGCGGTCGCTCCACATCATCTTAAACTGATAATAAAATGTCTTGTTCTTTAACAAAGAAAAATATATAATTGTTGATATGGTTATACGTTATCTGTAAGGAGACGTTTGTTTAACATCTGTCCAAAGAGTCTCCATTGTCTTTGTAAGTTTTCCTTCATGCGAAAGTCCTCTAGACAGTTTCTCAGTGGTTTCTCAGTAACAAAACAAGGTGGGTTTTTTTTTTTTCTTTTGTTTGTTTGTTTTTTTGAGAGGCTGGAGAGGGATCGACTGTTTGTAGCTGCTATAACATAAGTGAAAACAGGAACTAACTTGTTCCACTGACATTTTACAACATTATATGTAACTATGAATGGATAAAAAGTAGGATGTCATTCTTTAATAAATAAAAAATTGTAATCGTTGGCCAGTTGCCGGGGTATAAGAGAATTTAAACACTTCCTGGTGGTAACAGTTGCTTGGCTTCGGATTGGGCCGCAGTACACCACCCTGTTGTTGATTATTTTCCCATATCCCTAAGTGTGTTATTCTTTACTTATTGGCATGCAGAGACAATGTTAATAGTTGTCCTGTAGGAATTTGATCAGAATGGCTATGATTTAAATAAACACAAGCTAAGAGTCAATTAATAAGTCATTTATTTGACTTATTCAATCTGCATGAATTGCACAGGAGTAAATAACCACCCAGAGATGTGATGTGGTCATAAATGTGGTGACAGCTGGGGCGGCAAGGCTTATTTTAGCCATCCTGTGCCACCCATATGGCCACACCCCTGCTGCACACCTAACGTCAAGCCACAATTGTCCCAAGGTTTATTATTGGTCTCAAATCAGAGGACATTTTACACTCATTTTCTCCCTGCTGTGATCCCAGGGGACGATGCCGGGCAGAAGAGTGGTAGCGTTTGTCTCAGCAGCCGAGCTCGGCCCTGCTCTGGCCCATCTCATAGCGTCTCGGGCTGAGAAGACACTCAGCAGCGGCGCTAGCTCTTTTTCCCTCGGTCTCTCTGGAGGAAGTCTGGTGTCCATCCTGAGTAAGGAGCTGCCTGCTTTGCCGAACCTGGACTGCAGCCGGTGGCTGGTGGGCTTCTGCGATGAGCGACTGGTTCCTTTCGATGATCCCGAGAGCACTTATGGACTTTACAAGGTAACTGGAAGAGTGTGCTGATGTACAGTACTCTGTCAGAGCCTCATGATGGAGGTCCAGGTGGGTACTAGGCCTGTTAGAGTTACGCAAATTTAGACTGATGATTACTTTTGAATAAAGATTTATTTGTGTTTTCTCTTGACCTTTTGGCATGTCTATAACATGAGAAATATATGAGTGTTATAATAATCAAGCAAGCAAGCTTATTAAAAACAGGAATGTATAAAATTGACCACGTATGTAAATTTAAATTGCGCTTTCATCTAACTTCAAGTGTCAAGTGGAGTTTATTGTCATTTAGACTGTGAAAAAATGAAAAAAGTTTTACACATAGATTAATGAACAGTAAACAATGTGCTACATTAAAAAAGAGTAAATAAGTAAATAATAAGGAAAAAAAGGTTAAATGTCAATGTCACAGCAATTAATGGCGAAAGAATCTCATGTTTACACATGCATTCTGTACATACAGTTGAGAACAAAAGTTTGTATACCCTTAGGATAAAATGAAGACAATGATGTTCCTTCACTGTTAATAAATAAAAAAAAATGGTTAAATCATGTATAAATACTAATAAGGAAAAAAATAAAATTGATATCACAATCTTTTTGTACTGAATAAAAAATACTCTCTATAAATGTGTATGTCCACTCTTTGCCATGTGGGATATCATATCATATCATATGTTGCACATATGATAGTGGGATTTAATGATTAATCACAATCAGCACAAATAGTTCTGATTTTGTGTTTATGTAAGAATTGTGACAAGCCTGGTGAACGCAAAATGTCATCACTAATCCATCTATAACTTCTTCCGTTCCTCATTTTAGAGCCAGTTGTTTTCAAAAATTAACATTCCAGACGACAGGGTTTTAGCGATCGAGCCGTCTTTACCGGTGCAGGAGTGCGCAGAGGATTACGCCAGGAAGCTGAGTAAGGTACACCGATTAAAACACAACACATTTCCAGCATGTGTTTTAAGTTTTGCCAGCTTTGTCAGTCTGATTTTCACATCTCCTCACGTCTCCACAGGCGTTCGACACACAGCAAACGCCAGTGTTTGATATGTTGTTGCTTGGCATGGGACCTGACGGACACACATGCTCCCTCTTCCCAGACCACCCGTTATTACAGGTGACGCCTGAATGCTGAGACATTTATGTGCAGAGTCTTCTCATGGTTCTGTGAGGCCCTGGATGAGATCTTGAGCAGAATTCTGTGACGTTCCAACGTGAATTACCCTCCATTGAACAAAATACCATCTGTCCTGACATAAAATCCCCACAGATCCATCACATATATACATAATCATTATGTATGTGTTTAGTTTGCAAGCCAGCTAATGGAAAACCAATCAACACTAGCTAACATTAGAGAGAGAGCTAATACAACAGAGCCTACAGCTTAGCCAAAGACCTCAAACCACCACACAATGACAACAAGGTTAAGAAAATGTTACCATTGTATTTACAAGATCTTATGAAAGAAACAGTTTGGACCAATGTCATGCATCTGAGCATGTAAACATTAACAGCTTACAGAATGTTAGCATGGGTTAGGATTGGAAACTTTCTATGCTACCTAGGACATTGGTGTATTAAGATAAATATAGTTAACATTAAGTAGCACAATGTTTATTGGATTCTATTTTTATAACATTATTTCACTTGCTCTGGGAGTACACATGAACTCCACAATCCACTTTGCTCCTGAAGTGCAAGAAAACTTAAAAAGGCACAAGTGATTCTGTGACTGATTCAGTATTATGGTTTTTATTATACTGTTTATTATACTGTATTAGAGATGGCGCCGATCTGATAGCAAAAAAAATCGTTTATTCTGCCAATGCCAGCCAAATATGGAGGATCGGACATCGGCGATAAAAAAGAATGAATTCAATCTGATCCTGTATTTAAAAAAAAAAAAAAAAAAAGGAAAAAATTGGAGTTGGAGCTGGAACTGCCCTAGAAAGGGACTTGATTGTATTTTTTTATTTATTTTTTTTTAATTGTTGCTAGGGTTGATGTTTATACTTTTTATATTTATACTTTATACATTTTAATATTTATTGTATATGCCATGTAAGCAATTTAACAGAATTTGTTTTAAAAAGCTGTGGTTTTGTGCAAGTCATGTTTTAGCTATGTATTTTTTCCTGTATTTTTTTATATGCTTAACTATACAAAAAATTAAATCTTAGTAGTTTTTAAAGAAAAAACAATACCGGATGTATATCAATATTGGCTGATACTCGAGGTTTCAGTGTTGGTACTGGAAAACAAAAAGTAGTATCTGCTGATTATGTGTTATTAAAATTATTTTTACGATCCAGAAAAAGGATGAATAGTGAGTTGTGGAAATTACACTTATATTATTGATCTTGTCTCAACCCTTATTTGAAGGGTGTCATTATTAATGGACATCTTCAAGTCCAGTCACATTGCCTACACACTCAGCATGAACTAGATGAAGTCTGTTGTACATCATCTACACATATAAACGCTACATAAAGGTACATAAAGGTTAAGTAAAAGTCTGGTATCTGCTCTTTATTACCTCATGATTTGTGTTTCTGTCCCAGGAAAAGCAGAAGACTGTAGCTCCTATCAGTGACTCTCCTAAACCGCCCCCTCAGAGGGTCACCCTCACACTGCCCGTGGTGAACGCGGCCCGCTGCGTGGTGTTCGTGTCCACCGGAGGCAGCAAAGCCCCCGTGCTCAAGGCATGTATAAAAATATTCTGTGTTAGTTCTGCTTTATTTCTGCAAGGAAGAGGAAGAAATGTAAATGCTCGATACTGAAACTCAACTTCTGCACACACTTTTCCTTCCTTCTGTTTTTCGCTTGACCTTCACAGCAAGTACTGGAGGGTGGAGACGGCCCGGTCTTGCCCGCAGCCCTCGTCGCTCCGACCCAGGGCGAGCTCTTCTGGCTGGTGGATGAACCAGCAGCCGCCTCCTTAACACTCGATGTGGAACGACCAGGACCTGCTGTTAAACTCTGATCTCAGAACAGGACCTGGTTTACTTAACTGATTGTCAAGCTCTATTATTTACATAAAATACATTTAAACATGTGATTTTTGTATTGTTTAACTCCACTTTACAAGTGGAAAAGTTCTACGTTAGTTAAGGAGACTTGACTAGCAAATGATTAAATTTATGTCAGTAGATATGAGGAAAATGGCTTAAAATTAAACAATGAAAACTTTTAAAACTGTCTGTAAAGTGCGTTCTGTTAAGTCCTTGTCTCAGAATTACACAAAATTTGAATCGAAATAATAAATTAATAATTAATTAATTAGTTCCATATAGGAATTAATAGGAGTTACTGTTAACACCCTGAAGTTTATTTTCCTATAACATCATGTGCTCTTAAACCACAGCAGTTTACCAACCACTACAATTTTTAATTTGTTAATGAGCAACGTCATGCTTTTTTTTTTTTTTTAAATAATAATAATGTTGTGCAACATCTACAAAACATTCGTTCCCTCACCATCCTCTCTTTTTTTCTCTGTCTTTCTCTGAATTTAATACGAATTTTTTTTAAGCTTGTCATGATACAAGCTTTAGATACAAATAAACTCCTCTGTGCAGAAGACTTTGCTGTGGTGGAAAACTGTTACAAAGTGCTGGTACTGGAGACTCCTTAACTCCATAAACCTTAAATAAAACTGTTCCTCACAAGAAAGCTCGAACAATTATGCATATTCTTTGTTAAATAGTATGTTTATTGTTAGACCCATGTTATGTGGAGCGTCCACCGTACAAATCGCTGTGTATGGAAAGGACAACCCATCAGAATGTGCGCTTTAATATATACCTGTGATTTGTCTTGCAGCTGGAACTACTTTCAGAGCTGCTGTTATAGGAAATTAATCAACATCTTCTGAACAACGTCTTTTAATCTTACTCCAAAAATAAATAAATAAATAAATAAATCTCTCCTCTCCAGTGAATGCATTCAGGGCAGGGCCATTAAATTCCCCAGGAAGGCCCTCCCCTTTAATCGTGGATGTGGATGTGACGTGCCCTTTAAGCGTGTAGCGGCTGCAGAGTTGTCACTGGGTTGAATTTCTGTCGGTCGACTGATTTTTACGCGAACCTCCTTAAAGCAGCTTTGAATCTTTGATTTCGCTTCATGAACAACGTGTAAGTGTTCCTAGCTACAAGGTAGTGTGTATTAAGGGCACTTCTCGGCGGGTCTCGGCGATGTTCGTGCTTGTTTTGTGTCTGTTGTGTTTGCTGAACATTTCCGGCCCGGTTCTCGGTTACTTTCCCGAAGAGCGCTGGAGTCCTGAATCTCCTCTTCTGGCTCCGCGGGTCGTTATTGCTCTCATCTGCCGAAATTCGGCCCATTCCCTGCCTTACTTCCTCGGAACCATTGAGCGCTTGAATTATCCGAAGGACCGCATTGCACTTTGGTAAGTCATTTTTTCCAGGACGTTGCTGGTTTGGGAACACAACCACTACTGCTCTACTGCACTACACTACTGCTCTACTGCACTATACTACTGCACTATACTACAGCTCTACTGCACTACACTACTGCTCTACTGCACTATACTACTGCACTATACTACAGCTCTACTGCACTACACTACTGCTCTTCTGCACTACATCACTACACTACTGCTCTACTGCACTATACTACTGCACTATACTACTGCTCTACTGCACTACACTACTGCTCTTCTGCACTACATCACTACACTACTGCTCTTCTGCACTACATCACTACACTACTGCTCTTCTGCACTACATCACTACACTAC
>CM040997.1:3770652-3782932 GCA_022985145.1 Pangasius djambal
CTACTGCTCTACTGCACTACATTACTCTACTGCTCTACTGCACTCCACTACTGCTCTACTGCACTACTCTGCTGCTCTACTGCACTACACTACTGCTCTACTGCACTACACTACTGCTCTACTGCACTACACTACTGCTCTACTGCACTACACTACTGCTCTACTTAACTCCACTACAGCTCTACTGCACTCCACTACAGTTCTACTGCACTCCACTACAGCTCTACTGCACTACACTGCTGCTCTTCTGCACTACACTACAGCTCTACTGCTCTTCTGCACTACTGCACTACACTACTGCTCTTCTGCACTACACTACAGCTCTACTGCTCTACTGCACTACACTACTGCTCTTCTGCACTATACTACAGCTCTACTGCACTACATCACTACACTACTGCTCTTCTGCACTGTACTACAGCTCTACTGCTCTACTACACTACATTACTCTACTGCTCTTCTGCACTACACTACAGCTCTACTGCTCTACTACACTACACTACACTACTGCTCTGCTTAACTACACTACTGCTCTACTGCTCTACATTACTCTACTGCTCTACTGCACTACATTACTCTACTGCTCTACTGCACTCCACTACTGCTCTACTGCTCTACATTACTCTACTGCTCTACATTACAGCCCTACTATAGTCTCTAATACTACTGTACAGTATCTAATAATCTGCTATATGCAAATGAGTCCCTAATAAAGAATTTGCAATATGCAAACGAGCCACCAATAAATAATCTGGAATATGCAAATGAGTTTATACTAATTCATCATACCCCAGATGTGTTTCTGATTGTTTAAAAGTTATTCATTATTATGGAGCAGATGTCTGCAATATAATCTGCATTATGCAAATGAGTCTAAAAATAATCTGCAATATGTAAATGAGTTTCTAATAAATAGTCTGCAATATGTAAATGAGTTTCTAATAAATAGTCTGCAATATGCAAATGAGTTTCTAATAAATAGTCTGCAATATGCAAATGGTACTCAACTAATTCATCATCTGTGATGGTTTTAATGTAAAAGTTATTCACCCTTTTTGAGAAGCAACTCTGGGATGATGAGTAAAGTGACGTTTTCAGCTCAGTTAAAAACAACTGATTTTGCTTAATGCTATTCATGAAATAATCAGCATTAAGTTCGTCGTAGCTATAAACGGTTGTTCCCTCAGCATCCTCTCTTCTTTCTCTCTCTCTTGAGACAAAAAAAACGCAGCTTGTCATGTTACCGAGAAACTTCAAGTTAGAGCTTTACCTCTGACTGTTACAAAGAGCCGACACTGGAGACTCCTTCCATAAATGCTAAATAAACATCTTCTTACAGAAAAGTTCACCATATCAACGATTATACACACTTTTTTAAAATCTTTGTGGCACATCCACCATACAAGACCCTCTGTAAGTTGTTTCTACAGAAATAATAACGTATTAAAACGAGTGCATTAATATAAACCTGTGATGGCCAGCTGCACTACTGTCAGAGCTGCTGTTATAGGAAATGAATCAACACCTCCTGGCCAATCAGGTTTGGGAATTCAGCATAGCAGTGGCATAAAGCTCCCCTACATTCACACAATCCGCCAAATGCTTGTGCTCTGCTTGCTCATGACTTGCTAATGAATAAATTTTGACGATATCTCTGTCTGACAACAACGTCTGAGCTCAAAGTCTTTGAAATACATCTATAATGTTAAAATCAGAATCACTGCATGTGTGAAACTATGTGTAGTGTTTGAGTGCAGGCAGTACAGGTATAGGCCTGCTTCTGTCACACACTCCTCACGAGTTTCCTCAGGGTGAACACGCACCACACGCACCACACACACCACAGGCACCACACACCACACACCCCACACACACTGCACAGTCTATTTGCTGCCATTTCACACTCAAAATTCTAAGAATGAACAGTTTCACTGAACTGAAAATCAGTCCCGTGTCTTTTCCTGCTCTAAATGTTAGGTGGTTGTGTGTTTTATTTATTTGGAAAAATATCAGTTTTAATGCTGTTCGGCTCACAGTTGGAAAACCGTGTGGAAAAATGACCAACTCTGGGCTTCAGATTTATTATCTGGATTTCAGTAGAACTCGGTTCTGTTATGATGATGTTTTCTTTTGGCACAAACGTCAGTGCAAGTCAGAGAGCAAAGACAGAAAGGGTTCTCAAACCAGCAAAAAAAGCAGCATTTAAAAAAAAAAAATTGTTTGTTTTTCCCATAACAATTGATCTTAATATTATAAATATTATTCTGATTTTTTTTTTCCTTTATGAAGCAACAAAGAAGTAATCATACACTAAACAGGCTTAATATTTGTTCATATTCATAATTTTTTTGTAAGATGAACAGCCTACGTATTTGAGCAGATGAATGTTAAAGGTTTTGCTCTGCGCCAAACTAAAAAGCTGTCAACTAACATCGAACAGCAAACACGACGCTATAACGCCAAGCTGCCCTTAAACCTTCTCATTTATTCCCAAACTAATTTCTACGTTGTCTTTCTTCTCCCTTTATGCTGATACTGAATGTATAAATTTGTTTTGTATCACGTTATACCCTCAGCTGGCACTGCTGTTATATGAAATTAATCAACCTCCTGACCAATCAAATGTGAGAATTCAGCAGTGCTGCTGTATATAATAAGCTAAACAAAAAGACATGTCCATAAACATATAGGGGCCTAGTTGCAGCTACACTGGTGTCTGCTATCGGAGGGGTACGAGGACCCTGAAAAGAAAGGAAATGCGGAGGGAATGCAAACATCTGTCCAGCAGCAGCAGCTGTGTATTCACAAGGGACGGAGCAAAGAGAATCGCACAAAGGCTGCTTAGAGAAAGTGTTCCTGTGGAAATATGCTGCAACTGTCTGTATTCCCAGAAACCTGTCTGAGCCTTATCATGGGGTAGATATTAACACAAAACACTAAAATGTATTCATTGGTGTGAGATAATAATACCCATCATGCTTTCTGGCGAACAGAATTATCGGATTGTCCTCACTGAGAAGGACACGTGCAGTACAGCCTTCCTGTGAAATGGTTGTAGCCTAAGTGTGTACATTCTAATATTCTAGTAAACGCATGGGGACGTGCCGTTATAAGAAAATAATCAATGATGGTGTGGCGTGATGAGGCCTGATGTGAAGCAGAGTTACTCTTAACGCCCCACAGTTTATTATTTTCCTATAAGAGCACGTCCCGAAGTATTTTATTCTTCTTATACCAGATCAGTACCAGCACTAACTTTTTTTTTTCTTCTTCTTCTTTTTTTTTTCATTTAATTTAAGAACAGATTGTTGTACTTTTTATCTGTTTCTTTACACCCAGACTTAATGTTGTGGAACATCCATGGACAAGTTAGTTCCTGTTATCGCTTATGTTATTGCAGACAAACTTTACCTCAAAGCGCTGACTCTGGAGACTCTTATCCAAGCAGGTTAAATAAACTCCTTACAGAAAACTTCACCATGTCAATGGTTACATGTTTATATTTGTTAAATAAGACGCTTTTATTCTGTTTATTGTTAGATCATGTGGCGTGTGTGCTGTCAGATTCCTGTGAATGAGTTGTTACTATAGAAACAAGGACAGGAGCACTAATAGAAAGCTGTTATTTGCGTCTACAGCCAGCGCTTCTGTTAAAACCCACATCATAAGCTTGGTGTGAAGAATTTAATAGAGCCAGTCATTTGTTACGTCTGAACTAATTTACATACATTTTAGAAAATCTCGGTTCAGACATTGTTTGTTGGCGTCGCCGGAATTGTAGCTCTGTATTGTGACAAGTAATGTTTGGTCACTTTGTTGGTTTCGAGTAACATTCTGGACATTTCGATGCTTTTTTTAATCTCATGAACAGACAAGTTGCCCAAAGAACCTGCCATAAGCAACCTCCAACTGAATCAAACCGTATCATGCCATTTTATTTACTGCATTTTATTATATAATATAGCTTATTAAATGAATATGTAATATATTATTATAATAAGTAGTGGCGCATCTATAACTGTTCATATGCAGGAAAAGCAGAACAGACTTTATCAAGGGAAAAAGCTACTGAGTGAATGTACTGCCCTGATATATTCTTTTAATGGACCACTTTTTGTATCTTAAATGGGTTTAAGGTACACTGCATTTTCAGCTTAAAGTTACAGGTCCTGAAAGCCAGTATATTCATGTGCTCTTTTGTCCTGCCAGTAAATGGACAGAGGTATCAGTTACCACCATAGTTGGCTCGAGGGTAAATGAAAGCCAATTGTGTATAGGGATGAAAGAAAGGCCTGTTTAGAGCTGTTATTTAAACACATCACACGTCTTTGCATTGCTTACATTTTAGAGAAAAGCAGAGATAAACACTACAGGACCGGAGATATGTTGCCAGATTCCCATTTCATATAAAGAAATTAAACAGGTGTTTGTAGAGTTTGTGTGTTAAAGCTGTAAGAGAGGCTTTCACTGTTAAAATAATATATATATATATGCAAAAAACTGAAAACACAGGAATGTTTCAGATCCACACTTGTGTGCCAAATGTCAAACTTCCACAACATTAAATGTAAGAATAAATGGACAAAAAGTATGACATGGCATTCTTTAATTAAAAAAAAAAATGTAATCATTGGCAAATTGCTGTGTTATAAGAGGAATAAAACACCTCGGGATGTGCTGTTATAAGGAAATAATTACCTTCGGGGTGGTAACAGTAACTTAGTGTCGGGCGGCATCACCCCTAGCTGATTATTTTCCTAGATAATATTCCTATAACTGCATACCCCGAAGTGTTTTATTCTGACTATAAATGTTTTATTCTGACTAAACCAAATTAGAGGTTTCTATTAATGCGCTTGTTATTATAATACATTATTGTTTCTATAGTAACATTTTATAACAGGGACTTGGAGGATGCTTCTTGTAATCTAAGATTAAATCTAAATCGTTGATTTGGTTTTCACGTTTTCAATAAGTAACAGTCAAAGGTAGAGCCACAGGAAAGTCTTCAGGACAGTGGAGTTTGTGCTTTGCATTTTACTTGTAGTATGACGAGCTGATTTTTATGTCTTAATAACTTAGACAGAGAGAAAAAAACGAGACTGGTGAAGGAACGAATGTTTTGTAGCTGTTCTAACGTAAATTGTACCACCCTGCTGTTGATCATTTTCCTATAACGGCAAGCCCCATTATATTTTATTGCTGAGTTAATGGCTAAAAGCTTTAAATGGTGGAGAAAAAAAATCCCTGCTGATTACTGAGCAGTTTCACTTCTCCTGCGAGGCTGTTTATACAAAAATCTTTTGTTACTTAATTCAGAGAGCTCATTTCAGTGCACAGTTTTGTTCCCCTTTGTGTGTTGCAACTGAGCTGCTCTTCTGAATATTTGAGGAAAGTATTATTTTACACCAGGTTTGGCCTTTATGCAGGACAATACACCCCTGTACAAAGGAATAAGAGCATGCTGGTATGACTGCACTGATTCCAACACCTGAAAAAGTGCTGTCCTATTCACAAAGCCTTAAAGTGCTCATACTCATGCAAATGCGAGTCATAACGTGTCTAATTTCGTGCTGCACAGGGTTGCAACCGATCACAATGCAGACAACACGACGTATCTGCTCCGAGACTGGCTTGTCAGCGTACAGAAGCTGTACCACTACGTGGAGTGGAGACCTAAAGAGGAGCCGAGGTTTGTAAAACGGATCACTTATTGTGAAGTAAAGATTGATAATTCTCCTGTAAATACCTAGGTCATGGGAGACGATGTAAATGGTTGATTCTAGCGCCGTGTCTGCATTTGTTCTCGTTTCACCGTATAGTGCCGTATTTAGGTACTGCGTTGTCCGAATAAATAGTTCACTATATTATTACTCCCAGTGCTCCAGCGTATAACCGATGCACACTGCTTCTGTAGCTCAATTTTTAGTTGTCAGAAGAGATACCATAGCAGCCAACCTAATATATAAATATAAATAATACATTTTATTTAACGACTATGGAAGGCAGCAAGACAATGCCTCCTTCACTGGTACTGATAGGTACAGAAACCACACCTTCTTCACAGGGATTGACAAACACTGAGGTCTTCTTCACTGAGACTGACAGGCACAAAGGCCACACCTCCTTCACTGACTGACAGGCACAAAGGCCACACCTCCTTCACTGACTGACAGGCACAAAGGCCACACCTCCTTCACTGACTGACAGGCACAAAGGCCACACCTCCTTCACTGAGACCGACAGGTCCCAAGGCCACGCCTTCTTCGCTGAGACCGACAGGTCCCAAGGCCACGCCTCCTTCGCTGAGACTAACAGACAGAAAGGCCACGCCTCCTTCACTGAGACTGAAATGCATAGAGGATACACCTCTGTTATTGAACCTGATAGACAGAATGGCCACATCTCCCGTCACTGAGCCTGACAGACAGAAAGGCCACGCCTCCGTCACTGAGCCTGACAGACAGAAAGGCCACGCCTTCTTCAATGAAACTAACAGACAGAAAGGCCACGCCTTCTTCATTGAGACTGACGGACAGAAAGGCCACACCTCTTTCACTGAGCCTGACAGACAGAAAGGCCATGCCTCCTTCACTAAGGCATTTGTCTATAGGTTTTCTCTTTTATTTAAGAAATTTTTATGAAAAAAAGTTTTTTTTTTCAGAATGTCATTGTATTTCTGTACTTATTTCTGCATTTCCTCATCATCAGGGCGTACAGTGACGAGGAAGGACCCAAACACTGGACGAACCACCGATACGCTCACGTGATGAAGCTGCGCCAGGCTGCACTGGAATCAGCCCGAGAGATGTGGGCTGACTATTTACTGGTGTGTGTTTGCTTTAGCAGTCCTATTTAACACACACACACACACACACACTTTGTTCTAATTTACACTTCATTAAGAGCATCTGACAAATGATTAAGGATGTAATGCATCATTAAAAGAAATTTAAAAATGCTCAGTCAGCCAGATTGGACAAAAATTGATTTAAAGGCTAAGTATTAAATAAATCATAACTTCTAAACAAATTTATTCAAATAGCGTGTACATACTTTAATGCCTATGCAGCAGGCAAGTGTCTCGCAGCATTCACAAGCTAAGCATGGACGTGGAGAACGGCCTAAAAAATATGGCAGAGCAATATTAGGAGCCGTGTTTTTGATTTCCATTACCACATTAGGATATTTCTTAAAGAAGCTTGACTCACTGAACCGAATCACTAGACTGAATCAGTGTTTGGTGTTTTGAAGTGAATCGCTTCGGAATCAAACTCAGTATCAGAGAATCATGGATGGAATTAGTGTATATATACATATGCTGTATACTGTATATATGTGTACATGTGTGTATGTGATGTTTTTCATTCACCATGGTATCTCTCTCTCTCACACACGCACACGTTTTTCACGTCTCGTCTATCAGGTGGTCGACTGTGACAATCTCCTGATCAACCGAGATGTGTTGTGGAAGCTGATTAGAGAGAATAAGACCATCGTTGCCCCAATGCTGGAGTCTCGAGCAGCTTATTCCAACTTCTGGTGCGGGATGACCTCTCAGGTGTGGATGTGTATTAAAACATGGCTTCTTTTACTGTACGTTTATTAAAACCATGATCGAGATGGTTGATGTTGGGCAAAATAAAAATAAAATGTGTGTGTGTGTGTGTGTGTGTGTGTGTGTGTGTGTGTGTGTGTTTGAAAGGGCCAGAATTCTGAATCTTCAGGGTAATTTGGGGTACCACGATGCGATTATAAATGGGTTTTCTGTTCATCTTAATGTGTCCCAATTTTTTAATTATTATAGTCATTTTTATTACTATAGCCTGAATTATAATTTCTCCATTAACTTAATTTCTTTTCTAAAATGTGTATTATTTATTTATATATATATTTCTTTATTTATAATAAGAAGAATATTCAAGGGAAAAACTATTATTTTTAATTAAATTATACGAAATATATACAGTTTTAATATTATTTAATATTTCGTATTTAAACCTTATAATATTTTTTTAAATTGTCACCTACCCCTAAACCATCTTTTTTGTATACATGACCATTGTAAATGCCACAAAATGCTTCTGATTAAACGTCATTAATTTAATTGATTTGTCTTAAAAGTGATAATTACAGGTAAATAGTTCATTTCCAACAGGCACGTACTAAAGTCAAAGTTTTTCTATGAATCAAAATGAATAAAAAATGGCACCCTATTGGGTAAGTAGTACACTATGTAGGGTTTACAATCCTCTTAAATGATGCCCTATGTAGTTAACAAGAAGCCATTTGGGATTTGACCTAATGATGGCACATTTTTTATTTAATTGCTTTTAGCGAATATCAGTGCAGAGTGAAGCGCTACTGATAATGTTAGTTGTGTAAAATCTGATTATTTTCCACATGGCTACAGTTAACTTTCCATAATTCTGTGTTCCTTAAGGGTTACTATAAGCGCACACCTGCGTACATACCGATACGCAAGCAGGTGAGGAAAGGCTGCTTCGCCGTGCCCATGGTTCACTCCACCTTCCTGGTGGATCTGCGCAAAGAAGCGTCCAGACTCCTAGCGTTTCACCCTCCGCACGCCGACTACAGCTGGGCCTTCGATGACATCATAGTGTTCGCCTTCTCAGCCCGAATGGCAGGCGAGTACCTTTCTAACCCATTTAACACATTTCTAACACTAATGATCATATCTAACAGGACACAAATAGCCTTTAACCTCTGAGTAGACATTCAGAAATATAATACTCTTTGTTTTTTGTCCTGTCCAGAGGTGCAGATGTTCGTGTGTAATAAAGAGATGTATGGGTTTTTGCCCGTTCCCCTGCGCTCCCACAACACGTTTCAGGACGAAGCCGACAGCTTCCTTCACGCTGTCCTGGAGGTCAATGGTGAGTTTTCTGGCTCAAGGTATTATTCAAATATCTGAAAAGCCAGATTTTTCTTAATAAGATGTTTAGTTTCTTAATAAGGCATATGTAACATGAAACAACAACGAAACAAATACAGTGTGTTCTCATGTAATTTTGTAAAAGTACCTATAAATATGTAAGGAATAAAGCACTTGGGGGTGTGCTGTTACAGGAAAATGATCAACAACGTAGTTGTGTGATGCAGACCAACACCAAGCAGTTATTTTACTGTTATTTTTCATTAGCAGCACCTTTCGAAGTATTTTACTCCTCTTATATCTCAGAAATTTGCCAATAATTACAATCTTTTATTTATTAAAGAATGCCACAATCATAATTTCTATCGGTTTATAGTCAACGTTTAATGTTGTGGGACGTCCCTAAAAGAAGTTAGTTCCCGTTACATATTATAAAAGATATAAACAGTTATAAAACAGATGTAAATTTTAATGGAACACCATAAACAACAGATCTGTCCTGAAGACTTTCCCGTGGCAGAAAACCTAAAGTTATAGCTTTACCTCTGACTGGTACAAAGCTCTGACACTGGAGACTCCTTCCAAAACTTCACCATCTCAGTGTTTATACATTTTTCCTTAATATCCATTTGTTACATTCATCCCCATGAATGTGCTGTTGCTGTAGAATTAATGAAGAGTTCAAATGAGTACATCAGTACAAACGTGTGATTTGAATTACAGCCTCTTGTGAAAAGAGCCTGAGGAAATATTTAGCTATACTTAGCTATCAGCTACTACTTTAACTGTCTCTAAACTCACTTTACATGTGGAAATTTCCACTAATAGCCAAGATGCCATTAGGCAGCAAAGCCAAATTCACCTTGAGACAGTTTCATGATGGCTCCGTGCAGTGGATCACAGAAGAAACCTTCTGTGTTTTCCTGTTTGTTTGTTTTTTTATTCCTGACTATATAATAAAAATCATTTGTTGAAATACTTAAATACTATCTATTTAAAACATGGATATTGAAATCGCTGAAGTGTCTCACTTCTGTCCTCATGTAGTGCGACATCCCCCTGTCGAGCCCTCCAGGTACCTCCGCCCTCCCGTCAGACAGCCTGATAAGATGGGCTTTGATGAGGTACGATGTGTGTACTTCAGATCTGCATGAAAACTCCATCAGGTATCCATTAGGAACTGAAACATCTACATATATCGATTCGTGTGTGTGTGTGTGTGTGTGTATGTATGGAATGTACGCAGGTGTTCATGATAAACCTGCAGCGTCGGTCTGATCGGCGAGATCGCATGCTCAGAGCGCTCCGCGTGCAGGGGATCGACTGCAAGATCGTAGCTGCTGTTGATGGCAAGTAAGTTGGTTTTCCTGACTTTCTTGAAACATTATGTTACCAAAGCAGTCAATTCAGTTCCATAATTTTTTCTTAGTGTTTCTATAAAAAAAACTGATTCAGGATGTCACCGTGAAAAACGCCACAACTTTGAACCAATCACGTCCAAGATTAGACGATGACCACATGGATCCTAGAAGCTATATCCCTGAAACTATGTGCCATACTAGTTAGCTAGCTAACAAACTCATGATTGTGTAGACTTTGACAGGTTTGGCTACGACTTGAGACTAAAATACCAAAATCCCATTCATGTCGATTTGTGAAAAATACAAATTTGCGAGTCGGTAACTAGCTGGCTAGCTTATAGGGATAGTAGCAGGGCATGGAGGTGTTTCAAATTTGCATATTGATGCATATTCTTAGATCATGACACATTCAGCATGTATGGGAGTTCATGGCAAGTTGCCTGAGCCAGCAGAAGGTGCTAAAATGATACCCTACTCTTTCAAATGACTAAAAAAACATTTTAATTTATTGTCTTGTAATTCTGATATTTTTATCAGAGCCATGAACGTGAGTGAGATCCACAGTATGGGGATCCACATGTTGCCGGGCTACAGCGACCCCTACCACGGCCGGCCTCTAACAAAAGGAGAGCTGGGCTGCTTCCTCTCTCACTACAACATCTGGAAAGAGGTAAAAAAAAAAAAAAAAAAAAGCTGCTGTGCACGAACAAAGCCTCTGTATCTGACTGCATGTGTTTCTGTGTGAAGCGCTGATTGATTAAACGCTGGGTCTTGATTGACAGATTGCCGAGCGTGGCCTGAAGACCTCCCTGGTGATCGAAGACGATCTGCGGTTTGAGATTTTCTTCAAGCGGCGCCTGAAGAACCTGATGAGCGAGGTGGAGAGAGAAGGGCTCGACTGGGACCTGATGTGAGCTGAATGCTTTTCCAGAAGCACTCGCAGGCACTTGGGTGTGTTTGTTTGTATAAAAAGTGTTTCCTTTTTTTTTTTTTAATCTCAGTTACATCGGGAGAAAGAGGATGCAGGTGGACCATCCGGAGAAAGCCGTGCCAAACATACACAACCTGGTAGAGGCGGACTATTCCTATTGGACGCTGGGTTACATGATGTCATTACAAGGAGCCAAAAAGCTGCTGAGGGCAGAACCGCTGAGCAAGATGCTGCCTGTGGATGAATTTCTCCCTGTCATGTTCAATAAACATCCTGTGTGAGCTTCACAACACACACACACAGACACACACACACACACACACACAAAGCTACACTGCACCAGGCTCGTGGACAGTAAGGATGAGTCATTTTTTTGATAAACTAATGACTAAGTTCCTGCAGAGGGATTCCTTTTTTCCAAATAAAATGAAGACTAGAACACACACACACACACACACACACACACACAAAGCTACACTGCACCAGGCTCGGGGACAGTAAGGATGAGTAGTTTTTTTTTTTTTTTTTTTGATAAACTAATGACTAAGTTCCTGCTGAGGGATTCCTTTTTCCAAATTACAAAATCAGTGTGTTAAAACTGAAGACCAGAACACACACATACACACATCATAGACACTGTGTTCTCAGAAAATCAGTTTCTGTAAATCACAGTCTACAGAATTTGTATCTTTGAGTCCTTACCGAGTCTGTGAAAGTCGTCTTCTTCTTTTTTTTTAACTGATTTTATTAGCTAACTAGCTAACATGAGCTATATTAACAGGATTTCTTTTGGGATTTTTAAAGTCATACTTGTATATGCTATGTCAGCTTTTTCTGGAAATTTTTTTTTTTTTTTTTTTTTCGGCATTTGGCAGCCGCCCTTATCCAGAGCAACTTACAATAGTGCTTTGAAGTCTATCAAAAATACATCCTGATACCGGCTTGCTAGGTCACAAACTAGGAATACCATCAGCCCAAGACTCTGTTGGTTTTTTTTTTTTTTTTTTTTTTTTTTTTTTTTTTTTTTTTTTTTTTTTTTTTTTTTTTTTTTTTTTTTTTTTTTTTTTTTTTTTTTTTTTTTTTTTTTTTTTT
>CM040997.1:3783032-3825530 GCA_022985145.1 Pangasius djambal
ACAATAGTGCTTTGAAGTCTATCAAAAATACATCCTGATACCGGCTTGCTAGGTCACAAACTAGGAATACCATCAGCCCAAGACTCTGTTGGTTTTTTTTTTTTTTTTTTTTTTTTTTTTTTTTTTTTTTTTTTTTTTTTTTTTTTTTTTTTTTTTTTTTTTTTTTTTTTTTTTTTTTTTTTTTTTTTTTTTTTTTTTTTTTTTTTTCAAATTTTCAAATTTTCAAATGTTCATTATCTTCACAACTAATTCTAGCTAGCAGGCTAACATAAACTAACCTGACAGAAGTTACGAGAGAATTTTGGAAATCACTTTCATAAATGCTAATCTCTACTAGTACTAGCCAGTTTGTTAACATGATCCAACAAGACAAAATTTCTGAAAGGATTTCAAAATCATATTTATACATATTTCTAATCTTCATTGCTAACGCTAGCCCACTGGCAAGGATGGGCTAATCTGACAGAATTTCATATAAATGTGTGTTCATATGTCTTGCTGGTACTTATGGCTAGTTGGCTAATATAAGTTAAACTGACAGGATTTAAGGATTTATGCAGCATTTAAATCTCTATTAAAATTGTTTGTTGTATTCGTGGATGTTAATAATCTGCATGACTAGTTAACATGCGCTAATCTGACAGGATTTCTGAGAGAAAGTCGTGTACATAAATGTTCATAATCGTCACTAGAAGATACTAGATTACTAGAAAATATTTCTGAGAGGAATTGTGTTCAAATGGGGTGAATCTTGTTTTTTTTTTTTTAGCTGTATTGGAAAAGTTCATTTGACAAAAGGGATTCATATTCAAGATGGAGGTTCAACTGTCTGTGGGATCCTGTCCAGTTTCTGTAGTTAAAATAGCAGATACAGTGTCAGGAAACCACATTAGCAAGTCTAGTTTAGATACAGAAAAACGGTATTTGGTGGCTACAGTCTTCTGTTAATTAGCTACATTAGCCTCGTAGCTTCAGTGCAAAACTAAAGCTGCATTTGAGTTAAGAGTTAATTGTGTAAATTTTTTTTCCCCCCAAACTACTACTTCATCTCACTACTCTCCTATTGCAGCACAGACTACATGGAGCAGTTTGAGACGCGAGACCTGAAGGCGTTCTCAGCCGAGCCCCTGCTGGTCTTCCCTACTCACTACACAGGCGAGCAGGGCTACATCAGCGACACGGAGACGTCCACCGTGTGGGACAACGACGGCATGCGCACAGACTGGGATAGAAAACGCTCACGCAAGACTCACGAGCAGGACGAGATCAGCACGGAGGCTCAGAACTCAGACGTGCTGCAGTCTCCTCTGGACAGCACGGCAAGGGACGAGCTCTGAGCCACGCTCCATCCCAGACGCTCCATTCAGAGAGGGAGGAAATTCTCCAGAGAATCACATTTTTTAACATTACCACACTGTTTGTGCCTTCTGACTGACCAAAGAAAGACTCTCTTCAAGTGTTGGAATCAAGTTTCTTGTTTTCCCTAATTACAAACCTCTGTGTCTTTAGTTGTTCTACATGATCATGTGACTGATGCTTTTCCTGCCTGCTGTAGTCCACTTATTTCAGTCCTAAGGCTGATGGCAGACAAGAGTCATAGATTTGGTTCATTCGGCACTATTAGGTTCTATTAGTACTATTAGTGATGTTAGGACAGCCATCTTTTTTTTAGAGCATGTTGATAAATCTGTTGTTTTTTAATACTATATTACCCATCTATGCATCCACAGGGGAACGCATATTTGTGTTAGCACATTTTATGTTTCATCACCATCTGTACAAATGTATCATCATGAAAGCTCCACAAGAAGTCCATCATGAGAAGAGGCAGTTGTATGTACACTTGGTTTTTAAAGGTATAATGAGCTGATACATGAAACAGAAAAATTTTAATTGAAGCAATAACATTGAGTCACAATGTTGTGTACCTGATATGCCTTAAAAATGTAAACGAAATAACACTCCAGATCGATACAAAATGTTGTAGTGTGGCCTTTAACGAGGAACACGATGTGATGACTGTTTCGTAGTTCTCAGTGCTTACAGGTTTATTTTATTCAGGAGAGTAGTCATAGAGGTAATTTCCTGTCAGATATGATCATACACAATCATACAAAATCTTAATTCTGAGTCATCAGTTTCAAACTCTGACCACCTGTACACCTGCTCATTCATACGATTTTCCAATCGGCCAATCACATGGCAGCAGCACACTGCACAAAATCATGCAGATACAGGTCAAGAGCTTCAGTTAATGTTCACATCAGACATCAGAATGGGCAAAATGTGATCTTAGTGACTTTAACCATGGCATATAGTTGGGGTCATAAGTTTACATACGCCATGCAGAATCTGCAATATGTTAATAATTAAAAAAATTCATAATCATAAAATTTCATAAAAAATATTAATTGATTTTCAAGAAGGCATCACACTGCATTAAGAGCCAGGGGCGTGTAAAGTTTTGAACAGGACGATTGCTGTAAATTGTTAGTATTTCTTTTTAAAGATCTTATTTTTTCATTTAGTACTGCCCTTGAAAAGCTGCATAAGATATTTGCATGTTTCCCTGAAGACAAAATAATGTCAATATACACCGATCATCCTGTTCAAAAGTTTACACCCCCCTGCTTTTAAAGTAGTGTGTTGCCTTCTTGAGCATCAGTGAATGTTTGCGCCTTTTGTAATAGTTGTGTACGAGTCCCTCAGTTGTCCTCAGTGTGAAAAGATGGATCTCAGCATCACATAGCCACTGTTGGAAAGGGGTCAAATATGCAGAAGATGCTGGAAAAGCAAAGAATGTGCAGGACCTGGAGGATTTTTCTGAAGAACAGTGGGCAGTTTAACTGCTCAGGACAAACAAGGGACTCAGTAACAACTATCACAAAACATAAAAACAGTCCAGGTAACACACACAGTATAAAGAATCAAGCATATGTAAACTTTTGGACCTTTTGTGTGAATTCAGTTATTTTTTTGTCTTGTGGACTATGTGTAAATATCTGCTATGTGAAATAGCTTATTCAGGGCAGTGCTAAATAAAAAACGAAATGCATTTTTTTTATACCTCTTATTATTTTTTTTTTTTCTTCAAATTATTAACATTTTGCAGATTCTGCAAGGTGTATGTAGACTTATGACCCCAACTGTAGTAGTTGGTGCCAGGTGAGCTGGTTGGAGTATTTAAGAAACTACTGATCTCCTGGGATTTTCACACACATCACTCTTTAAAGTTTACACAGAATGGTGCAAAAAAAAAAAAAAAAAAAGGCTAGACTGGCCCAAGGTGACAGGAAGGCTATGTTAACAGAAAAAAACAAATTTAGAAAAAGACAAGGAGATGTTTTTCCAGTCCTCAGCTCTCCGGTTTGGGTGAGTCTGAGCTCACTGTAGTGTTATATTCCAGTTCTTGGCTGACAGGAGTGGAACCCAATGTGGTCTTCTTCTGTTGCAGCCCATCCGACTCAAGGTTTGCTGTCTTGTGCATTCTGAGATGCTTTTCTGCACACCACAGTTGTAAAGCATGATGATTTGAGTTACAATAGCTTTCCTGTCAGCTCGAACCAGTCTTACCAGTCTTATATTTACAGTTGCAGATCTACGAATTTGAATATGGATTTATGGCTGTTATTCATTGCATTTACGTATAATTACTTCTGACAGAAAAATAACTCCATAATTTGGTAATTAGAGAGTTTCTGACCTGGAGCGTGCCTCTTTGTGGCAACGCCTTGGTTGAATTTAAGAAATCTTCACATCTCCAGCTGTAATGACAGTGTGAATGGGCCAGCAAGCCTTTTTTTCTCTGCTCCTACACCAGCACCATGGCTGTCTACCCTCTCTTTATGGTTAGAGTAACTTACAATTATACTGAATGAATCCTGCTATCACACTTTAAGTTGCGACTTCTGCACTGAGCGCGCGTGTGTGTGTGTATTATGTGTGTGATACATCTGCTGAAACACAGGACAATAATATTTGTCCTCTAATAGCAGTGAAGGCTCACGACAGAATATAACAAAGAAACCAGTGGACTACAGAGTGCAACATAATTACACACTAGAGGGAGGAAGATGGATCTGAGTGGAAAAAAAGAGCTTTAATTCGTCGTTAGTGCGGATGACAGTTATACTTTTTTTTTTTTTTTGCTTTTTACATAGAACGACACGTGTTTTGTGTTCTATAAGGAATAACACACTTGGTTTTGTGCTGTTATAGGGAAATAATGAACCGTGGCATGGTGTGATGCCACAGAGTTAGTTACCACCACAAAGTTGATTATTTTCCTATAACAGCATATCCTGAATTATTTTATTCCGCCGATAACATGTAATTTATCAACGAATATAATTTTTATTTTATTAATGAGTGACGTTATACTGTAATTTTTATCCATTTATATGGTTATGGTTATTTATGCACTCATTTACAGCTTTTTTTGTGTGTGTGTGTTTGGGGGGGGTTAATACTTTCACTTCACACATGACCTCTCTTGTCTTGCTTGAGTCTTCTCCACAGACCCACCTGACATTTTCTAGATTTCAGTCTTCGTGAAATGTCCTCTAATACTTGTTCATTATTTTCCTTTTAGGTTCTCTGGTATTTCTCTTTCTGCTAAATGTGTAATACCTGTATTACCCACCAGAGGCCATGAAAAGGGTAATATGATGTTCAAGCCATTGACCTTTCCTCTCTGAGGTACATGCTGTAGTTATATGTCTATAATTCATTTCTCCTTTGCTAACCATAGATGAGATTGGTTGTAATGTGGTGGGGGATCAGTTGTAGCATCTCAGTTCATTCATTCTGTGGAAGTACATTTTTGCAGAATATTTTAGCATGCAGTGAAGAACCCTTATGTATTATAATGTTAGTACACTTTCTTTGTAAAATGTGTTCTTAAGTGGGGCAAGTTGGGCACCACATCTCAGACAAATACATCAATCATATAAATAACAGCTGATATGCTCAGGTCTTTGAGCTTCATCGTTGTGCCATGAAGTTTTCCAGGAAGGAAACCATTTTCAGGTAAGCAGAATCTCTTTTGTGTATTATTAAGTATATTACTTGTAAAATGCTTGTATTAGTAACACTGTTAATTCCACGCTCCCAAATATCTTGTAATCTGAAATGTTAACTAACTTGCGTAACATTGACAGCCACCAGTCATGATGACTGATAGTCAGTTAGGCAGTGATCAGAACTAGCCTATTTTAGTTTCTTTTGCAAATCCACAATGGTTTCCAGATGTGTAAAATTACTTTCAGAGCCCAAAAATCTGACAATAACTTATTAACCCAAAACGTGCTTTTTAACATCCATTTTCAAAGTTTGTCTCCCCTTTGCTGTTATAATAAGCTCCATTCTTGTGGGAAGGCTTTCCACTAGAGTTTGGAGCGTGGCTGTGGGGATTTGTGATCATTCAGCCACAAGAGCATGAGTGAGGTCAGGCGCTGATGTTGGGCGAGGAAGCCTGGGGTGCAATTGGCGTTCCAGTTCATCACAAAGGTGTTCGGTGGGGTTGAGGCCAGGGTTCTGTGCAGGACACTGGAGCTCGCTTTGTGCACAGGGGCATTGTCATGCTGGAACAGGTTTGGGCCTCTTAGTTCCAGTGAAGGGAAATCTTAATCCTAAAGCATGCAAACATATTCTAGAAAATTTTGTGCTTGTAAATTTTCTGGCAGCAGTTTGGGGAAGAACCACATCCTGTGTGGGTGTGTTGGCCATCCTCTGAACTAGTTATTTTTGTGCTTAAGCTACTGTCCCTTAGCAGGCAGGCAGAGGATGCTAATGAGCATGTGCAGAGTGAGTGCCACCCCTGTAGCTTGTTGTTGATTGGAGAAATTGATGATAGTGTTGACAAACTTACCTCTGTTACAACTCCATTCTCCCATACTGTATATAAGGGTGGAAACCACAGAGATGCATAAACAATAACATTAAAAATGAAATTGCAATTCATCATGCTTAGGGAACTGAAATATTCAGAGTAAATGAACTAAAGATGGAAGTAATGTCGTGCTGTATCCGGGTTGTATATAATTTCTAACTTTAATAGTCACACACAAACCACATACACTTACCCATAGTGTATTAATAATTGCTGTGACCACTAGTGTTGCCTGTTGCACACTCCGCTCTGTACTGAACACAAGCTATGGGTGATAGGTGTGTCTAAGAGTGACAGTGAGATACACTTCCTCTTCACGCGATGGTGAAAGCGCATTGGCCAACCTCCTGCTTTAGAGGAAGAGAAGTGTACTTAGAACAAATGTGTGAGGAGAGAAAGAGTCACATGTCCGCTTCAAGGCCTGCTCAAATGGTAGCACAAATCTAAAGAGTGACCCGGTACTGCTGTGTTTGGATCTTGGATCTATCTTAAAATCATCAGCATCTTCTGTGAAGTTGATGGAGTAATGAGGAGGTGAAGATCCACTCTGATGTCTGCTGGTGGTTCGGGGATGGAGGACTCGATGGAGGAGACGACAGCGGCCACACCATTACGGCAACCGAAGGGTGAGCTTAATGACAAGTTGGACAAGTTACAGCATTTTTCCCCTCTATTTCTATTTCTATTTCTTTTATATAAAATACTGAATAGTCTTCTATTTGTTTTGGGTGTCTTGTTTTGGGCGTCTTTGGGTGTTCCTTTTCATAGTTTGTCTGCGCGCGCGCGCGTGTGTGTGTGTGTGTGTGTGTGTGTGTGTGTGTGTGTGTGTGTGTGTGTGTGTGTGTGCGTGTGCAATGCAAGCGCACCACATCTCAACCAGTGCACGATCAGTGAGAGCACTTCCTGTCTAAAGTTGCATCTTGTATCCAAGCTGCATCTAAGAATAGCTCTGACAGGCAACAACTGTGCAACTGCTAATATAGTAAGTTAGCACTGTACTCATTGCTGAATGTAGGAAGCTCTGAATTTTTTTTTAATATTCTAAATTTACATACATTAGACAAGGTAAAAGAGAAAGGAGGCCCAGAAAGTCTTGATTATGGAAACTCTGTATCTGCATGCTTTACTACAGAAGACATTTTTTTTCCGTGTTATGAAAGTGACATTTTCTTAAAATTTACATGATTTGGCACGATGTCTGTTTGATTTAAAACTAATAAGCCTATTGGAGAGTGTTAAATCACAAAAGATAGACAGCAAATGTCATAATGGATGACAGAAATTGACCATGAAACTGCTGTTTTATTTTTGAGATATTTTTGTGCTCACAGCTGAAGTCTGAAGGGATAAAAGTGCACCTGCTACAGTCTTCATTTGTATCCAAACTATATATGACTGACAATTTAACTTCATTCTTCATTTAAAAAAAGCCTACTTGGCTACAAAAGAATTGATGAAATAAACATTAAGTCTTACCTTTCTCCTAGAGAATATCACTTTCGTAAGTACTTCTATTTTTTAATAGTATTTTCTCTCAAAAACACATGGCGCATTATTGACACACACTTAAAGAATATTTTAAATTAAAAATGACCATTGCTATCATTGAAAAAAAATGTTTTAAGTGTTTCTGGTAACTGTTTTAGCCTTTGACCATTTCCTGTTTTTCTATGATTTTGCACACATATGAAATCCCTTTATTATTCATCACCATAATGGGAAAAAAAGAGCATTCATTGCAAAAGAGGCAAATGATTATTGACTTGCACTAGTCAGGTAATGGATATAAAAATATTTAAGAAGTTATTAAGCACAATCAGTGCCAAAATATCACGGTTTTGAAATTTAGGTTGAACAAATATCGATTTATTTAGCACTTCCAATAAAAGAAGCTCCTCCTCACAGCTAAAAAAATGTAACTCCTGACCTTGCCAAGTATCATTAAAACTACAAAAAAAGTGTGTTGTGATCAGATGTGATCAAAATCAAACTTTTTGGAATGTCTGGTGGAAAAGGAAGACAAGGAAACAAATCCCAAACTCACTGTAACATGTGATGGTGGATCATTGATACTTTGGGGTTCTTCTTAAGATTTCTGCTAAATACCAGGATATTTTCGCCCAAAACCTGGTTGCCTCTGCCAGGAGGTTAAAACTTTTACAAATGGTTTCTGAGTCACTGGATTTTATTCCTGTTGAAAACCGTGGTTTGAAAGGAAGAGGTCAGACTGTATGCGCAAACGTACAAATATAAAGGAGCTAGAAGTTCTACATTTTAAAGAGGAGGATCCAAGAGCCTCTAAGTGTCCCCATTCGTATTAGACACTACAGGAAGGAGCTCAGTGCTGCAATTGTGGGGTGCCAAGCATTTGCAGAAAACCTTATGTTAGGAAAAAAAATATATTGTGGTGAAATAAAACTTTATGGACTCCCAGTAAGATCAAAATATCACATATTGCATGTGTTACTTATTGTGTATGTAAAAATGATAAATTACCTTAGGATAAATATGAACTTGAATGTATATGAATATGTATATGAATAACAAAGTAGCATTACAACATTGTACTTAAAGAGCAATGCAGATAAAATGGAGCTGAATTCACAGGTACCGTATCAAGTGACAATGCAACAATATAATGAGGAAATAAGTTATTAAGTGGAAGTTCTTTTATGAAACGCAGAATTTTAAGGGTTTTTTTTTTTGCTGTGTGTGTGCATGTGTGTGCGCATGTGTGTGTGCGCGCATATGTGTGTGTGTGTTGTTCATGTCAGTCATTTCCACTTTGACCTTGATGACTTACTTACAATGAAACTGAGTTCCTCAGGGAACTTACACTGACACTGACCACATCAGAAGTGGAATATAATGAAGGAACGCTCTCCTACACTACAGAACAGAGACTAATCGCTGTTTTTTTTAATCCTGCGCCATTCTATGACTTTCTTAAAAAACTCTTAATGGAAAACAAGTGTTCTCTGCTCCTGCAGCACATCACTTCTCTGCCTGCATGCAGGATGTGGTTAACCAAAATGTAGCACAGCAACGAAAGACAGAAAGAAATTGTCAGTTTCTCAGGTGTTCATTATATCACAGGAGTTTACTGTTGAGGTTTGACTCTATGTCTGAATAGCTATGATTTATGAGTGTACAGTTATATAAAGTACCAATATGCATACATGTGAAGAAGAAGAAGAAGAATCCAGGGCAACACATTGTGTAGTGGGTTTGAGTAAGAGATGTAGAGGTAATAAACGTTGCAGATGAGTATAAAAAGTTTCCACTAGGCAGCTTCAGAAGCACTGTTACCTGCAAAACTGGTTTCACAATACAGGGACATTTTTATTATCACTATTCACAATATATTATGGCTTCAGTGTACGGTGAGGGGAAAAAAGTATTCAGATATTGCTGTTTGTGTTATTTATTATACTTCCAGTGAATATATCCACTTCAAATTTACACACATAAGGTCTTTTGACTTTTGACAAAGATATGTTCATAAAACAACAACAGCATTAGTACATTGTTGCAAAGCTATTGTTGGCAGTTACAGCTTTAAGACATCTGCCATAAGAAGTCATTCGCTTTTTTTGCAGCACTGTGGTTCAATTTTGTTGATTTCCTCTTGACAAATCGTTCTCAATGCCCCAAGGTTACAAGGATAACATTTTCAATAGAGTTCAAGTCAGGAGATTAGCTAGGCCATGCAAGGCCTTCTTGAGTTTGACTGCATGTTTCGGGTCGTTTCTTTTAGATTCAATTTATTGGCTGATGAGATTACATTCTGCTCTAATAAGTCCTGGTACATCTCTCCATTCATGTTTCCTTCGGATGCCCCAGTACCATGGGCAGAGAAACAGCTTCACTGCGGGTATGGTGTTCTTGAGATCATACGCACAACATTTCTTTCTCCAAACCTGATGAGCTGAAGAGTTGTTTTGTCTAACCAGAGTTCTGATTTGTCTAAATGCTTTTAGATGTGCATCTCTGTGCTTCTTTTTCACTAGAGGAGTTCTGTGTGAGGTATAGGAACGGAGATGATTGTGGCACAGTTTGTTACTTATTATTCTCTGTGTAGCTGTTGTTCCTGCTGCTTTCAGGTCGTCCTGCAGCTCTATTTGAGTGACTGCTGCCTTCTCTCTTACCATCCTTATCATTAGTCTGAGGGCATATTGTGAAATCTTGCAATGATGGAACTGTCCGGGGATGATTAGTTGTGCTTCCATGAGCTCTCCACTTACATATTATCAAGCAATTACACTGTCATCGATGTTTAAAGTCTTTTAGATTTTTAACTTCAAGTGTTGTTTAATAATCCTGAGAACTTTAGGAAGCTCTTTCACCTTCACCTGAAATCTTCCCAAGCAATCCAAGGCAATTTTATAAAGACGCCAATAAAATGTTTCAATATGTTGGAATAAACAAGACCTCATGTATAATATGAGACAGCTCCTTTCTTTGCCTCTCTAGAAGGCATGACCGCCATCTAATTTAAAAAAAAAATATGTAAGTTTCGCTAATTTGCTAACATTTACTGACTATATTTAACTAAGTTAGCCTGTTTCATTTCCTAATGCCAGGTTAGACTAGCATCGATTCCAGTAGCTAACATAACTAGCTAATGGTAAATATTAGTCATTTACATGGTATTTTAGTTCAGCTTAATTCATTAGCACTACGTAGTGGTAGTCATGCATGTGACTTCCCATAGGCTTTTTTTCCTGTCTGGATTGGAGTACCACCCAATTTAGCTTCCTAAAAATCCTTTTGAAATTGAAAATCTGGCTTTTAAATAACCAATAATTGAACATTAGACACAGTTTACACAGAGTTCAGGCTGGCTAGATAAGGTGCAATTTCAATCTACCTCACCGGATTTGTCAATGAGCTCATCTCAACCCACATCCCCTTTGCTCTTTCTCTTCCTGTATTTACTTAGTTTGTTCATTACAAAGCATTTATTTCTGCTTAAGTTCATTTGGTTGCATTTTTAAGAAGCCACTCTTATGTGTTATGTAAGGAATAAAACATTGGTGGTTGTTTTGTAAAAAGAAAATAATCAACAACAGGGTGGAGTGATGCCGCCCGTCATGAAGTGGAGTTATTTCCTTACAATAACAGCGTGTCCCGAGGCGTTTTATTCCTCTTATGCCACAAATATGTGCCAGTGATTGCATTTTTTATATTACTTAAGAATAACTTATCAACTTTGTATCCTTTTATAGCTACTTTTAATGTTGGTGAACATCCAGTAAGCAGGTTAGTTCCTCTTATAACTTACATTATAACAGCTGTAAACAGTTGTTCCTCCATTTTCACTTCAAGTTAATAAAACGTTAAATAAAGCGTTTTATTCCTTACATAACCCAAAAAAATGCTGCTTGTTGTTAGTGGAAAAATCACACACATAAATTAAAAAAAGCAAAAGACACACAAAAAACACATAGATTTTTGTCTTTCCTTAAGACTTTCCATGTCGGAAATCAGTTATAGTTTTACCTCTGACTGTTACATTACAGTGACAATGGAGACTCCTTCCATGCATGTTAAATAAGTGTCTCCTTACAAAAAAACCTCAGCATATCCACAATTATACATATTTCTTTGTTAAGTAATAACAGGGATTTTAAAATATTTAGACTTAGATTATGTCTATTATTAAGTCTCTGTGAATTAGCTGTTACTGTAGAAACGATGAGGTGTTCCAACCAATCAGAATTGAGAATTCAACAGCGTTGTGGTATAATACAGGAAAAGTACAGTAGGTGAGAGAGTTTGGATTGACGCTGGCCTACCTGACAGTTGATCAGTTCACCTATTGCTCAGTAACATCGTTACAGATAATCTGAATGCCTCCATACTCCATGGTTATCCAACTATGTGACACCCATTCACACATTTTCTCTCTCTCTCTCTCTCTCTCTCTCTCTCTCTCTCTCTCTCTTTTTTCAGAAGGTGGTGTCTTAACTAGACAGCCAGCGACGAAACGCTACAGTGAGATTTTACGGGACTTCGATAACTTCGAGCTTTCCTTAGTGAGCAGCACGTATGTAAACCTACTGTCTGTTTACCTGTACATGTAATATGGCTATCATTATTGACTGGGGTTTTATAGACTGGGGTTTGGGTTCTCTGTTCTTCATGAATTATTGGTTCTCAAACGTTTGTAGTCTAAAGCCCTCATACTGGATATAATTTTCGTAACATTTTTGATTTTTTTTTTTTTTGCACTATAGGCTCTTTCTTATCATGACTTTCATTTGACAGACATGACAAATATCAATATAAAAAGCAAACATTTTACAAATCTGAAATGAGTAGGGAATAAATCACTTGGGGCTGTGCTACTATTGGGTTGCAATCAACTTTGTGGTGTGATGCAGCCGGACATGAAGTGTAGTTTCTGTTGCCACACCGAAGTTGTTATTGTTTTCCAATAACAGCGTGTCAAGTGTTTTACTCCTCTTATACCACAGGTACTTTGTAATGATTGCATTTTTGTTTATAGTAACATTCAATGTTGTGGAACATTACGTAACCAGTTACTTCCTGTCCTCACTTACATTACTGCAGCTATAAACAGCCTCTCTTTTTTTATTTATCTGGAAGTTAAGAGAAAAAAACGCAGGTTGTTTTTTTTTTACTGAGAAACCACTCTCCTCTGTCCTGAAGTTTCCTGATCTCGTGTTGGGAAACTTAAAGTCACGGCTTTATCTCGGTTCCAAAATACTGCCAACAAAAAGTTTTTTTCTTACAAAAAAAAAAAAGCCTCCAACAACACTATGGTATAAATTTATTCGTACCACAGCAGTGTTGAATTCTCGAACCTGATTGGTCAGGTGGTGTTGATTAATTTTATATAACAGCAGCCCTGACAGTAGTGCAGCTGCAAATTTATATTAATGCACTTGTTCTAACAAAGTATCAGTTATTATAGTCAGACACTCCATAACAGATTTTAAAAGTATATAATCTTGTGATATTGTGAAGTTTTCTGTGAGGAAACATTTGTTAAAATTTTATGGAAGGAGTCTCTAGTGTCAGCGCTTTGTAACAGTACGTTTTCCCCACACGGGAAAGTCTTCAGGACAGAGGGGGTTTCACTTTCAGGTTTCTCAGTAAAATCACATGCTTTAAGGGACAGAAAAAGAGAAATAGTTGAAGGAATGACTGCTTATAGCTGCTATAATGTAAGTGATAACAGACACTAACTTGTTTTGCGTACATTCCACAACAGTAAATGTAGTTACAAATGGTTTAAAAAGTACACTCATTAAGAAGTTGAAAATACTGGCAAATCTCATGTACTGTTATAGGAAAATAATCACCTTTTTTTTTCAGGCCACATCACACCACATGCCTTTCGTTATTTTCTCATAACTGCAAGTGTTTTATTTGCTCAGTGTTGCATGAGGGGAGGGTTGTGTGAATTGCTCGCTTGGTCAGAGAGCCTTTAAAAGGCCTGGTTGTTCGCAAGTGTCAGCATGCTAGAAGTGTGAAAGAGGCTGATGGGGAATCTTTAATGTTACGCCTTCTTTTTTGGTTAAAATGCTGTCCAGGAAGAAAGCTGCATGTAAACATGTAGCAATACAAAAGCTTAAGACTGTGAAGTGTAATGAAAGTTTATTGTCATGTGCAAATCATATATTGGAACATGCCTATTTACTTAAGTATTAGATTATGCTGCATTATAATTAGTAGTCAATTAACTACTTATTGGATGTCCTCTAACACCCCTGTATGTGTTCCTGTGTGCCTCAGGTCTGTCGAGGAGCTACTCGGAGAGCCTGATGTTCAGTCGCTCTCTGAAACAGTAGACGCAGCACTGGATGATTTGTCTGTAAGGCAGAATAACACTTCATGCTTGTTGTTGTTTTCTTAAGCAGCATTTTGTCTGGATTGTCAATGTTTTTTTTTCTCTTTTGCTCTTTGCAGAGTGACGATGTGGACAGCACACTGGTCTGTCCTGATGGAGAAGAAAAAGATGGTGGCATGTCGGGTAAATTCTTAGCTCAATGCTTGAAGGAGAAAGTGACGTGTGTGTGTGTGTTTGTGTTGTATAAATATATCTATGTACTTACAGTCATAAACAGGATTCACACCAAAGCCACAACTCACAGCTCATCACTGACGTGTCCCGAATCTCCCCACCCATTTTATCACTCATGTGTCTCAGAGTGGAAGGAATGAGCTCAGATAGATCATTTATCAGGTCTTTTTTTTTTCCCACCAGAAAATGCAGTGTGAAGCTAACACTGACCTTTATAGTGCTAGCGTGCTTTTTAAAATCTCATTTATTGATGAGTTTTTCAGATTAATATATATATATATATATATATATATAAATATATATATATATATATATATATATATATATATATATATATATATATATATATATATATATATATATATATATATATATATATATATATATATATATATATATATATATATATATATATATATATATATATATATATATACATACATGTACATACATATACATATATATATATATATATACACACATGTACATACATATACATATACATATACATATACATACATATATACAGTACTGTGCACGAGTCTTAGGCACATGCAAAGAAACACTATAAAGTAAAGATACCTTCAAAAATAACGATATTAAACATTTGTCCATAAAAAAGCCACTATTAAAAGCAGTAAACAGTGATAAACTAAACAAAGTCGATATTAAGTGAAACAACTCTTTGCTGTTTCAAAAATGCACCAGTTGTCTCAGGCACACTTTGTGCAGTTTTATAAGGAAATTAGCGTTTTTAGCGTTAGTAGTTTTTCTGAGCATCTTGGAGAATCTGCTACAGTTCTTCAGGAGACTCTGACTGTCATACCTGTTTCTGTTTTTGCAGATAAAACCGGATAGACTTCATTATGTTTTTTGCCTGAAAAGTGGTGTATTATGTAATACGTTGCTTTCTTTACTGCCATACAAAATTCTCCTGTAACATTTCATTTTTTGTTGGAAAAGTAATGTTTGGGATCTAAAAAAATTTTATTGACTCAATAATGCAGAAATCATAGAATAAACATTTAAGACAAAATTTGTATTTAAAAAAAATTAGGGTGCCTAAGACTTTTGCACAGTACTGTATATATATATATATATATATATATATATATATAAAATGATATAGGTTATAACTGATATTGCAGACAATAACTGATTGCATCGTCATTAAAATGGCCACCATACATAGATTTTGATCTGTTTTTCACACTCTCACTCATTCACTATTAAGCAGTAAGTGTTTAATTCAGCAGGCATTTAATTCAACATGACGTTTACTTAAATATTAAATTCCTGACAGGTTCTAAATATTAACAAGTAACTACTTAGGAGAATTAGTGTATTTTAGACATTATTATTTATTATTATCATTATCATTATTATTATTATTAGTAGTAGTAGTAGTAGTAGTAGTATTTTGTTGTTAATGCTACTGTTGTCATTGCATGTTGTTGCCATTATTGTTATTGTTGTTGTGTGTACATATATAGCATCGTGGCCATTTTCTGATCTGGCCCAGTATTACCACGGCACTTTTTAATTCCTTTCTTCAACCTTTCTTACACACCATTAACCACTTGAGCTAACTAAAAGGATTAGCACAGGATTAAAGCAGAAATGCAGATTAAACCACAGACAGATACAGAAGATACGTATAGCCACTAGAAGTGTTAGAAACACAGAACGGACCAGTCAAATAGAAAATAGCAGCTTCATGAGTGAATAAACTACAGCTGACTGGATAAAGATGATGTACAATAGCAATATAAGGCACAATTACATAATTTAAGGGAGAAATGTGTGATCTAAAAGTGGAAAGTCTTTAAAAATAGTAGTGCATGGGTGGAAATAGAAAGGAAAGGGGCGGGGCTACAGTTTATCTTTATCCAGTCCACAGCCACTGAGCTGATGCCCCATTTAGAAGGATTAGCAGGTTCAGCTACACACCAATCACACATGGACAACAACTCTGAACTGTGGCAGAATAAAAGTCTGACAGTGCCTTTACACTTCAGATTCTCAGAACTATATTATTTGACACCACTTAAGATGCACCTAGACTATACCCTGGATGCTGGCAGATTGTTCGAGTCAGTAGGCAGCAGGAGGTGTACCGGTGGTGTGTTTGGGGTGTGTTAGGGTGAGTCGGGTGTGACACACAGCTGTGGTGATGCTGATGTATTCGCTCTCAGCCCAGGATGCTGATGTGACCATGTGTCGCTGCGAGGGCGGCGTGGAGCTCGCCTTACAGTACGCCAAGATGTGGTGCCGCTACGCCAAGGACCTCCTCACCTGGATAGACAAGAGAATCAGCCTGGGTGAGAGTGAACTTTATTTTTCACTCCGCAGGCACCATGAACTTTACCTTACATCACTGCGCACTTTTACTTTCGTTTACTTCAACCTTTATCTACTTCACCTTACTTTACTTTTAGAGCTTACCTTACATACCTTTACTGCACTTTACGTAACGAATGAAACACTCCGTGTGATGCTGTTTAGGAAAATAATCATGACGGTGTCTTGTGTTACCAACCTGAAGTTGATTATTTTCCTAGAAAAGCACATCCTGTTGTGTTTTATTCCTCCTACACCACAGCAATTTCAAAACTAACCATTTTTATTTGTTAAAGAACAACAAGTCAGAAATGATAACGTATTAGAATGAGCTGGCCAATCAGATTTGAGAATTCACAGCATTATGTTACAAACTGCATTATGTTACATAACCGTATAGTAACCTAGTTGAGATGAAAACGAAATATAAAATTCAGTCATGTCTTCAAGCAGTTTATGATTACATATAGAAAATAATTAATGGTCAAGTTTTGGATCATTTTGATTGGATGTTGATGCACTCAGGCTGGACGAGAAGATAATGAAGATAACAGTAAATATAGCAGCTCTTCACTGAGGTGGGATTATAATACAGATTACAAGGTTATATCAGGAAAGCTGATGGATAGAAAAGGACATGGGATTAACCTGGAGCTCACATCATGGAGTTCACCTGGAGTCACATCATATGGATATTTAGATAGAAACGCCCCATCTAGTGGGTTGCATCGTGGGTAGTGTTGCTTCCTCACAGCTACAGGGTCCAGGGTTTGATCCTGAGACCAGGTTACAGTCTTCCTACTGTCAAAAAAAGGTAGGTGGATTGGATACGCTAAATTGCCCATAGGTGTGATTGTGTGTGTGAACGGTGCCCTGAAATAGACCGGCATCCTATCCAGGGTGAATTCTCCCGCCTTGTGCCCAGAGCTCCCGGAATAGGTTCAGGATCCACTGATTAGGATAAAGCGCTTACTGAAGATAAATGAAGAAAATGCTTCTCAATAATCAGGATTTCCCTTAATATTGGAAACGCAATTATTTATCACAATTATATAACCAGTTTGAGAACACCGTATCACTTCATCAATTTTAAATCAACAGAAAGCAAGTTTTCCTATTAACTATTCTGAATTATAAACTTCTGTTACTTAACATGTATATGTTTCTTAATCTCATAACATAACTAGCTGGTGACTCACAATTAGAACGTGATTAATCATGCAACTCATCATATGCACATCACGAACATTCTGCTAAATATTTACTCAATTCGCATCTTTCCTCCATCTTTAACACTGAAGATGAAGTTGAAAAGAAAATGAAGCAAAGTTTTCCTCTATACATCGCGTGATGTAGGTATTAATCATCTGTTCTTGGTTTCTTTATAGAGCAAGAATTTGCCAAGAATATCATGAAGGCAGCGGAAACAACAAAGTCTTGTATTGCTCAGCAGGTGTGTGTATGTGTTTGTGTGTGTGTGTGTGTGTGTCTGTGTGTGGATGTATTGAATAGAATATACAGAAACACACGTCATTAGTAAAGCCTGATTTTTGCGTGTAGGACCTGATGCCGCTGCAGTCGATCTACAGCATGGTCCTGGAGCAGGACATAAATAGCAGCACATCAGCCAAACAGACCACTGAGCTTCTACAGCAACGCTGTTACCAGGTCCTCCATCACATCACAGCTCTTCAACTAGTACTGTTAACTAGTACTGTTACTATCTGATCATGCCCCAAATGCAGCTGTTTAAGTATAAAACACTGACACCAGAAATATGTGAAAACGTTATCTGTGCTAAGCAGGGGTTTAATCTGACTTTCTAGGTTGCACATTAAATATATTGGGTATTTGAGGGGACCTTTATAACATTCATAAGCACTGTATAAATATTTTAAGCATTAAAGCAGGATTTATGTAAGCCTTATGTCAAACCTCATGCGATGACAATTTATTGCTTTGCCTTCACATTCATTATTGTGTCATTCGTTATGGGTTGATACATTTTGATACAGTTTTTGTAATTACTTTAGTCTTATAATGTTTTATATGAATTAACATGTCGGTATAAATGAACCAACCGTGACCTTCAGCACTAATACATCATCGGTAACATTAACAATTTAACTAACATTTATATTAGTGTTATTTGTGTTACACATTTTTGGCCCTACAGTAGCATTCTGTAGGTTTTGTGTGTACTGTTCAGAACAATATTATTGCTCCAGGAAATTAGCAGACACTTGCACTAGGATTAATCAAACGCCTTTAAGTTTAAAGATTGAGTAGTGATGAAGTGAGACATAAATCTGTCTTGGGAGAAACTGCTCCGCTCATGACTGTCTCTGATTAAGCTGCTGCATTTGACTTACACAATTACTTATCATACTTTTTTTTTTTTTTTAACTCCATGTGTTTGAGCTAGAAAGTAGGAAAAAAATCAAGGATGTCTCCGTATTCGTCTTTTGTTAGCAACAAGCTAGCCAGCTAACTGTGATGAGTGATGTATGTTTAACTCCTCAAAACAGTGAACTGTATAGTCAGTTTCCTAAATTAAACAAGCTAACACGCCTGTATGTTACAAGTGCTACTGTGTTTACTGTTCATGCTGTGAGCAGCCATGTTGATTTGACGCCACTTGCTGAACTCGGAGGTTGAGGAGGGAGACCTTCCCGAGTTCCAGAGTAGGAATTCCGAGTTGAGGGAGTATTTTTCATAGTCCATTTAGTCAAATGCAGCATTAATACTGAGGTCTGAAGACTGATGTGCACAATTTCTGTTTTAATTCCTCACTCTAAGCAGTTGATTCTGAGTACAACTCCTGTGTTTGTGAATTTGGTGCAAATCAAGTGACACTGCTGTTTATGCAACATGTAGTGTAAGGTGGATATGGATCTAATATAAAGAATAGATTAATACATTTCATGTCTATCCATAAGGCTTTGTCTGCCAAGAGGAATGAGATTGACAAGTGGCGTCGGGAGTTTAAAGAGCAGTGGGCAAGGGAGCAGAAGAGAATGGTTTGTAGTACCACTTACTAGCACTTACTACATCCCAACATCCTCCTCAGATCTTCAGGAATATATGAGTGTCGTGTGTGTGTTTGTGTATGTGTGTGCGTGATGTAGAACGATGCGGTTGTGGCACTGAAGCGAGCTCGGCTACAGTACCTACAGCGCTGTGAGGAGCTGGAGAAAGCCAAAGCCATGATGGCCAAAGTATTCGACGAACTCAGCGGCACAAAGACCCTGGACAAGAGGAGGAAGTCTCAAGATGAGGCTCAGTCCAAGGCAAGGCATTGACCACTCATACATTCAAGACCACAGTACTAATTTGACATAAATCTTGCCACACTAGACTGGAAAGGTCCTTCATACAGACTGAATCAAGTCGAGCTCATGCTGATTTAAAGCCTTGTTATACTGTGACCAGAATCATTACGAGGAACTACAGAGCAACTTTCAGGACTGTATGTAAGGAATAAACACTTGGTGGTGTGCTATTATAGATAAATAATCAATGATAGAGTGGTGTGATGCTACTTTTGTACCACAAAATTAATTATTTTCCTAATACAGCACATCCCAAATGTGTTTTATGCCTCTTTTTCCAAAGCATTTTGTCAACGATTATGATTTTTAAAATTATTATAGAATGGCATCATAGCTTTTATCCATTTATAGTAACGTTTTAATGTAGTGAAACGTGGCGAGTTCCTGTTATCACTCACACTATAGCAGCTTTAAATAGTTGTTCACTCACCAGCTTCTCTTTTTTCTTACTTGACACAGCAAAAAAAAAAAAAAACTCGTAATTTGTCATGTTATAGTGAAACCACAAACTCTGTCCTGTCTGTAGTTAAAATGGTTTATACCCCAGTTTTTTTTTCAACCAAGAAAATGCAGATTTAATGCTGTGTTAACAAACCTGACCCAAACCCCAATTAGAGTCAGCCATCCATGAGGAGATAATCACGTAAAAATCAGATGTCTGAGTTCAGGATGATTTTAATCAATAAAACATCTCTGTTCTGTTCTTTCACTGAGAATAGAAATCATGACACGCATAATTCTGTGTATTTGTTTTTTTTTAAACTTTATCTTCTGTTGGTAGGTTTCAGAGGCTGAGGTGTTATACAAGCAGTGTGTGAGCGATGCGAAGGCTCATCAGGAAGAGCTGGAGAAAGTGAAGGAGAGGATCATCGTCCACATCCGCAAGCTCATCTGCCAAGGAGACACCGTGCTCAAAGAGGTAGGAACAGGTTTCCAGGGAGCAAAACTGAAGAGACTATGATAGATTTTTGCGAATCTATATAGTCTGTATCTGTGAAACGTCTTCTTCTACTCTGAAAAAAAATCATGGCTCGATAACATTTTAACAACATTTTAAAATAAATGTAGATGCATTTAAAACCGCAGGCCTGACAGTATTACCGGCTGTAATTCAAATCACAGGTTTATCTTAATGCACTTCTTCTAATATGGTATGGTTTCCATAGTAACTGCTATTTCAGTGTGACCTGTATGACAGAGGATCGACGTAAATAAAGGCTCATAGTAATAAAGGGATTAAAATGTGTTGCTGTATAAGAAAGAAAAAACATATAATCGTTGATATAGGAGATGAAGATTTCGATGAGATTTGGAATGAGTCTCTAAAACAAAAAATCCATTTTAAGGCCACGGTCTCTCCACACAGGTGACGGTGAACATGTTCTACTACCAGAGACAGCAGATGGAGCCGATCCCTTTAGGATACCTGAACCTGGAGCTGACCTGCAGGCCGTGCGAGCCCGGAGAACCCTACCTGCTCTACATCTCCAGGAAGTGCGGACCTGAGCAGCCCCTTCAGACCTTCACCTTCCAGGAGTTCATCCCTCATAGCAAGAGGTGAGCTACGATTAACGCTAACTCCAGAGGACTGATTTTCCGCACACAAAGCCTAGTACAGCAGTTTAATTACGCTCCAAGAGTAAGGATTATTATATATCTGAAAAATTCAGCGCTTTTTTGACAACGTTTATCAGTTCTAGTATACAAGGACTCTCATCTAGAGTAAGCTTGAATGCCATTAGGTGAAGGAAGTAGTTTTATCAAGCAGTTTGTTATGATGTTTAAAGCAAAGATAAATTACAACTGACCATTTTTACTTGTTACATTTAGCAAGTAATTATATCTTGAAATAAAGGAAAAGTTATCTAATATTACTTGTTATGAAATTATTATATAACATATATATTAGACCATTAATCCTATTTCTAGACACATTTTTAAGCTTAAGATTTTCTTGTTATATCGGCTGATAATTTTGCTTCTTTGCATCTAGAAATAAATACTTGAAAAAGCAACATTATCTGCCAACAGAATAAGACACCTTCAAGATTAAAATGACTAAAAATAACTAGAAATAGGCTAAATCGTATTATGTTGGTTTAAAAATAGTCTAATGAGGAGAAATCTTAGTTGAATTTGCCTTAATTTGACATATTTTTTCATGCGTCGTTCTCGTGTCATTGGTAAGATTATTTACGGTTCATCTCTGATTTTTTTTTCTTTTTTTGTTCATAATCTTCCACTAACTGGTGACTCTGACGTCTGACTATGGTACACCACTGTTAGTCATGGCCGGGATAAAAATAATATCAGCAAAGACATGTAGAGAACCTCACTTTTATTAAGCCACTGAAATCCCTATGGATAAAGCCAAATTCCTGATGTTGCACTCTGAAACACGTCATGTTTTGGTCAAAAAATTTTTAGCATTCTAAAGGGAGGAAAGAGAAGAAGATCTGTAGCTGGTGTATTTTATATTAAATTATACATGACAGTAACAGAGTGTTCTAACCAGGAATTGTTTTATTTTAGACTTTCTTAACAGCAGGCCAACTTATTTCTTTTAAAATAGCTTACCTGGTGACAATCCGCAGTTTTAGTCTGTTTGTTAAGTAAATAGTTGGGAACAGGGGCGTAACCAGACCTTTTACACTGGAGTGGCCATGTTACTGTGGTATAGCTGCAAAGTCTAGAGTGTGTTATTCCACAGCGTTTTGCCAACAGTTACAGCGTTCAATTTGTTAATAAATGACACGTTGCACATTTGACACATTTTAATAGTTATATTTAATGTTGTGGAAGTTAGTTCCTGTTATCACATTATAGCAAAAATAAACAGTGGTTCCCTCACCTGCCTGCCTCTCTCTCTCTCTGTCTCTGTCTCTCTCTCTCTCTCTCTCTCTCTCTCACACACACACACACACACACACAGTCATTTTACAGAGAAGCCAGAAAGCATAAACTGGGAAACGTTGTAAAGCACCATCCCTCACCTGCCTGCCTCTCTCTCTCTCTGTCTCTGTCTCTCTCTCTCTCTCTCTCTCTCTCTCACACACACACACACACACACACACAGTCATTTTACAGAGAAGCCAGAAAGCATAAACTGGGAAACGTTGTAAAGCACCATGACTGTTACAAAGCCCTGACCCTGGGGACTATTTCCATGAATGTTATATAAATGTTAAATGATGCATTTTCCTTTGTTAAACAACAATATGTATGTGTGTGTGTGTGTGTTTTAATGCATTTATTATTAGCCTTGGAGTGTCTGTTGTACATGTCCCTGTGTACAAGCTGTTACCATAGAAACAGTAACGTATTAGAACGAGCGAATTAATATAAACCTGGCGTTCATGTTACAGCCGGGACTGCTGTCTGATCCATGCGGCTAGACGAAAATAATGCACACCTTCTGACCAATCAGATCCAAGAATTCAGCTGCACTGTGGTGTAACAATAATAAAAGCATGATTCATGCTAGGGTCGCACTGGCCACCCCTGGCCACCCCTGGCCACCCTTTGAGCTATGCCCATGGTTATGAAAACAACAGAATATACAGGCCAGAGTTACTACAGGATCCAGACCTGATGCTGATGTTTGTTTATACAGAACTCGTAAAGTGAGTAACGCCCTGATGCCGCTGCAGGACTCGTCTCCTCTACCCGAGGACATGAAGCGCTACAGTGATGGAAGTACGTCCAAGCTGCTTACTGCTGCTTTAATGATATAATTATAGTATTTGATAATACCTTTAGTTTGTTAGAAAAGTCGCTGCTTTGATTAAAATCTCTCTGAGTGTTTGTGTAAAATGTTTTTATTTGTACTGTTAATGAACAGGACGCATCGGATACAGTGACAGTGACAGCATCGGAGGAAGCCTGGAGTCCCTCTCCAGTCCAGGTGAGCCGTTTATCACATTCAGCCTCACTTCTTACATACAGCAAAATCCAAATTAATATGTCCTTTTCAGAGGAATTCTTGTCTTGCAGTTATCACACACATTAGATGAGTTAAACACAAGGCGTCTGTTTGTTTGTTTTTTTGCACCCAAAGGCTCTCATATTTTTAATATGCATAAATTTTATATGATATCATTCCACTCTTACTTTTCTGTTGTGTTCATGGTGTTAGCACACACACACACAAACACACACACACACACACACACGCACACACACACACGCACACAAACGCACATACACAATAATATATATTAAACACACATACTAACTTTTAAAAGTGTTTAAAAAAACATTTTTTAAATATATGACCACTTATTTATTTATTTATTTATTTATTTATTAGTTAGTTAGTTAGTTAGTTAGTTATATAAACAATACAATAAAAAAATGCCCATTTACATATACATAATACATAAATAATACATAAAGAATAAGTAATTCATTAAGTAATAGGCACTAAATAACCATTAAAGTGTTTTAAAAGTCATTTATTTAAGAAACGATTTACTTTTTATTTTATCGCTTGTATATAAATATATAAGGAATAAAACAAATACAATGATCATACTCATAAAGATTTATTTTTTAAATAGGGTTTTTGAATAAATATTAATTTAAATGATAAATGATGTATTCAAATGATAATACATGTTTATTCTAATCTATTTTATTCATCTATTACTGACTAGCATTATATATATATATATCGATTCAGTTATTACACTCCTTTAAATATAATTTTAAAAATATTATCCCGGCTTAAAAAGTAAAAAGTTTAACATTTTAAAACTGATGAAAACGACTCACTTTTCAACCCTATTTGTAGTACTAGATAATGTGATGAAATGAATCAATACATTTGTAATTTAAAAAAAAAAATTATTATTATTTTATCGTTTACTTTCTGATTGACTTTGTCCTGAAGCCCATATGAATAAGCTGCCAAAAGCTCCATCTACTGGAACTGTGTCCTCTGATGACCTGGATGAGAGAGAACTGAGCACTGAAGCTGGTAAAAGAACACACACACACACACACACACACACAGCTGTAGCAGGACTGACGATCCTTTTTCTCTCGTTCCTCCACACAGAGAGTTCTGATCCTCTAAACGACAGTAACGGTGCCTACTCTAAAGTTCGCCCCACGTCCCGAGCTGCTCTCACGCACCGCCTCAAGAAAACAAAGAGCAAAATGCAAAAGTGCAAACAGTGCGACAACTTCATCCTGGTCAACGGCATCGAGTGTGAGGAGGTGAGACTGGAAGAGCGACAACACGGGACCGATGTTTTTAAAAATCTTATTATTTATTATTTAATTCATCCTTTATTTAATCTTGTTGCTTATCATATTTATATTATTTTATATAAATATTTTAATAATATAATAATATTTGCACTATCTAATAAAGATCATAATTAATGCTTTTAATTTATGGAAAGTTTTGCTTAGCTAAATCGTTACTATCGTTTTTAATAGTTTTGTTTTTAGCTTAATTTTTGTTCATTTTTAGTTTAGTTTTGGTAGTTTGTGATCTTTTTTGTGATCTTTTTAGTTTCAGATTTCATTTCAATTCAAGCAATATTTCTTCTTTTTTCTTTTTAGTCTGTAGGGTTTTTTTTTATTTAACATTACTATCTTATTTTATTTCATTTTACAATGCAATGCAATTTCATTTGACTTTTTTTTTGTAGTTTTAGTTTACGAGTCTTACAGTTCTTAACATTTCTGTGTTGAATTGTACATACCACAGAGGGTCTCTGAGTGTTCATAGACAGCATCATGTTATATATCAGATATTCAAAGGAGGTGAAATACACGTAGGACAGATGTGAGGAATATTCTGAGACCTCTAGTGAAAATGTGTTTATTTTGTATTCTTTTCTAATTTATTACAAAAAATGTTCGTTACAAATTATATTATCAGCAACAACTTGAGGGAGAAGTAGAATCTCAGATATATTTACATGAATTTTAGGCTTTCTTAGGATTTTGGTACTGTATGTCCCCCTTTTCCTTTAATGACAGTGTGCACTTGACATGGATGTGTGTAGTTTGTGTAAAATCTGATGATCCATATTATATCATGTCCACACTTCAGTGGAAGGGATAAGACTTAATAAAGGAGTTAACATGGTCAATATCACAAATTTGCTTACATTTAAATAGTGACGTTAGAAATAATGCAGAATTGTGAATATTAAATATTCAAGATATTGAACATTTTCTTTCTTTGTTTTAAATTTTCAAGTTGATAAAACCTTTTTTAAATGAAAAAAAATAATTAAGATTTTCATTGTGGTCTCAGACTTTTGGACACCACTGTATGTACACAAACATATCTACAGTAATAATATCATAAACTCATAAAGTTCTCTAATGCTCTCTCTCTTTCTCTGCCCTCAGTGTGGCATCACGGTGCACAGGAAGTGTCTGGACATGTGCCAGATCGAGTGTGAGCGCAAGAGTGGGGTTCTGTTCGGGGTGGAGTTCTCCGTGTTGCCCAGAGAGCAGCCGCATGATGTTCCCTTCATTGTGCAGCGCTGCACTGAAGAGATCGAGAGCCGAGCACTCACAGTGCAGGTACACACTTTACTGATACCGAGAACACTTTAAACCAAGAGAAATGCCAACAACGCCATTAGCACATGTTTAGCTGTTTCTCACAGACAGCAGGATCAAATATTTTGGTCAGCTTTCTGGTCATGCCGCTTCTGTAGGTATATGTATTGTAAACTCATTTTAAAAAAATTAAATAATAATAATAATAATGCAAGCAGCATTTTCGGGGGCCAAGCACCCAGTCTCGGTGAGCCACACATTCACAGACGCGCTACAGTCGTTGCCTAAGCAATCACTGGAAAGCATGGTATCGTTACTTTTGACCAGTAGGTGACGCTGGTATGAGATTTGTTGCATAGCCTCAGGTCATGGTCCTGAAGATGCCTATCAAGATTTGTGTCAGTGCACAAAGTCGTTGCCGAGATACAGCCTCACTTCCTGTTTGGCAGCTTCTCTGTCAGATTCGTTGGCCCATTATGGACAAACTGTTTGGAGTTTTCAAAATTCTTTTCATAACTTTTGTGAGGCTTACTTTGAAGATGACGTGCCAAAATTGGTGATGATTGGATAAATTTTCTAGGAGGAGTAGCGAAAAAAACATTTTTGACAAAATCCAAGATGGTGAAAATTGACGTCGTAGAGTGCATTGAACTCGTCTTGACCCAGGGAATCCAGGGGCTTTTAAATTTTGGACATACAGTTCAAAAGTTATGACCATAAATGTACGTCCAAATTAGGCCAAAATTTGACCCAATGGTGGCGCTATAGCATTGGCCTAAATTTGGTCAGAATGTTCCTTAGACCCTACCTAACTTTTTGCCAGATGGCTCTATGGGCTGCCATAGACACCATAGCCAGAAGAAGAAGAAGCAGAAGAAGAATGATAATAAGAAAAGGTAGAATAACAATAGGGTGCCTATGCACCTTTGGTGCTTGGCCCCCTAATAATAATAATAATAATAATAATAATAATAATAATAATAATAGTGTACTACTAGGAATCTTTAGGAGTTCTTAACAAACTTTTGGTCACGAACCTTTGCAGCAAACAATTTGAAAATTGATTTAAAGGTTTTAATTTTTTTTAAAGGATCTGCTAGGAACCTTTTGGTTTTTTTTTTTAATATAGATGAGAATGTCTCATTGCTAGGTGTACCCTTGAATGTGTCAGAAATTGTTGTTTCTTAGTAGATCCCTGGCCTGATGATGACATCTTCCTTATAAAAAGATCCTTGACAAACACATCAGCAAAGATAGCTATCAAGGTTTCAAGCTAACTTTAGCTACAGAAGTGACACCCTCTCAGAGTAGTAGTAGCTTATATATTTAATGTTATTCTATATTTACCTTTTGACCACTTCTTCCGAGAAAGAATTCTCATGAATTCTTGAGGGTGCGCTCTCTTTTTATTTTCTTCTTCCTGCTCAGAGGTTGGAAATTCAGTTTTTACATGAGTTACAAGCCGTTTTTACAAGTTTTTACATGAGTTACAAGCTTTAGTTGAACAAGGAATTTAGCCTTCGAGTCGCTCCATCTCAGAGCAGCTCTAATTTCCATATTTTAACTTAAACACAGTCTTTCTGCGGGCTGTGATCCGCAGACAGATATGTGTTGGTCTTATAAACTGATTGTAGGTTGTTTTTGGGATGTCTTGCAACATTTTTGTTCTTTATCCTGCATTTCTTTTCCTCTCTCTCTCTCTCTCTCTCTATCAGGGTGTTTATCGAGTTAGTGGGTCCAAACCCAGAATCCTGAAGCTGTGTCACGCTTTTGAGACCCAAAAAGACCAGGTTGACCTTTCGGATCTCTCACCCCACGACATCACTTCCGTCCTCAAGCTTTTTTTCAAAGACGTATGTCCTGCATGGTTTTTAATTGTTAAACCACTCATCGTTCACTAAAAATACAACTTCAGAAGAAATAACGGTAACATACGGTATGTGTGCTTATCGCTTCGCTCTCTTTTATAGCTTCCTGAGCCGTTACTGACCTTTGACCTTTACAACGAGTTCATCAATGCTGGAAAAGACATTCAGCGGCTCACCGAGAGAGACCATTCGGCTGAGAGTGCTCAGATAGTGGAGAACATAGTGAGCAATCTGAAGCAGATTCTAGCTCGACTTCCTCCCTGTAATTACAGCGCGCTGCAGTACATGATGGCTCACCTGTACAGGTAACACACTTAACACACTCGCAATCCGCATATTTATAGTTACCTGACTATATACAGGACATTTGTAGTGTAAATGGAAATATGTCCTGACACGTCCTTAACATCGAATGGCCGCCTAGTCAACAGGGTTGCCAGTTTGACCATTTTCATGCGACTACTTCTAAACTGCCTAGAATGTAGAATTGATCTACACTTCACAACTATTTTTTATTCATGACAATATATATAATAATACAATACAATTTTAGCACCTCGATGAAATAACCTGCCTACTCGCGAAAATGATGTGTTTTTAATACTGAGTTATTGATAAAACAAACAGTATGACTTGTGCTGCCTTCAAATCCCATCAAAAATATCATAACTATGAGATGACTTGTATGATGACTTGTATGGCACTTGTATGTGACACACAGTGTCATCATTACAACCCAAGAACTCGTATTTTAGAACACGAGCCCTGACTTTCCAAGTTGACGGTGTGTTTATAACAAAAAGTCACGGCGGCCGCCAAAATGTGTGTGCCGTCTATAGCAGATTTAGTGGTAAGATTTACGTGGTAATTTTGCATGTCTTAGGTGGACATGAAGGCAACTTTACCACAACTCAGTTTGCAATGATGGTCATTTTAAATCAGAAATGACAAGCTAAATATAAACACTTCATTTAAGTTTCCGTTTGGTATTGGATAGTATTTTTGGGTGACCTTGGGTTGCTTTTGGCAGATTTGGCAACCCTGCTACTGTCAAAATGTGATCGCAAGTGGACAGTGGAGCTGTATTGGAGAAAAATGGAAATACCATGTGTCCACTTGCATTTTTTCCCCGTCTCTTGAGCTAGGTTTGGCTAGTAGTCATATGTACGTGGTATATTCAGGTAATATTTCAGTGTGCAGGCTTAAAAACAAAGGTAGACAGGTTCATTCCGTAATTCACAAACTTGACAAACTGATCAGATTTATCAGAAGCTAAAAAGCCCAATGTGGTGTGGGTTTATTTTAGGCCCCTCTTGTTATTCTCGCTTTTTATGCGCATTGACAAGTAATTTGCAAACATAAGTTAGTGGAGGTCATGCAGAGGCTAAAAAGTGCAATATGGTGTCCCACAAGGCTCTGCTGAAGGCCACATATTGTTCTTTCTTTATATTCAGCCTCTTGGACGTGTCATGGTGGCTTTCATTTCTAAACTGGTGATACACAATTCTACATATCCGTTTACCAGGTTCATCAGCGCAGCCTTGCAAATTAGAAGACATGAAAGGTTGGAGGAATAGAAACTTCCTGCTCTTAAATTCGAAGTAAACAGAAATACTGATATAGAGTAGTAAATAGGTGGAAAATAAGGTTCAGTCAAATCAGAAGTCTTAAACAGGGTATAAATAAAGCTAAAGATATAATTACTATTCTATAAAATAGTGTAATTTTATTATATAAAGTGAATATTATTTTATTATATAAAATACTACTGATATTAATAATACTATTATTACTATTAAAAATAAACATATACATTTCTCTCATACAAGAATGTGTGGTATCTTGGCAGGGGGAAAAAATTATATTGTTTTGATAAACTGCTGAAAGCTAGCAGGGTTTAGTAAATGTCATAACCGTTCTCCATCACAGCTCAGTGCTGCTTAACCTTCTTTCTCAGGATATCTGAGTGCGAAGAGAATAAGATGTCTCCCGGTAACCTGGGCATCGTGTTCGGCCCCACTCTCCTGCGCCCCCTTGTGTCAGGCGACGTGTCCATGATCGCCCTTTTGGAAAGCAGTTACCAGGCCCTGCTGGTGGAGTTCATGATCTCACACCAAGAAAAAATCTTTAGCCCTGATCCGAGGATGTGCACAACTCTTCCACCTTTACCCACCAACCCACCCCCAGGGACGGAGCCTGACACGGCTGACGAGCGTGGAGCGTCGACCAGAGAGCGGCCGCGGTCTCTCGAGGTAGGAAATGTCTCAGGGTAGAGCTGAGGTCTAGCTAAACTTCAACGATGTGATAAGAAAACATGGATGCTCTCGGTGCTGTGGTTCTGTCTGGAGCTGCTGGTGTTCTCTCTTTAGCTGAGTAAGCATCCTAGCATGGCTATGGAGTATCCTGGATGGAAAAAATGCTAAATCAGTCTGGATTACACCAGGCCTGTGTGTGTGTGTGTGTGTGTGTGTGTGTGTGTGTGTGTGCTGCTTTTGCTGGATGCTGGATGCTGCTGAATACAACACTAGACTCAGATCAGGGAAGTCAGAGCAAATGTATTATTTGAATCCTATTGGATTTTTTTTTTTTTTTTTTTTTGCAAATTTGCACAATCAAAAGCAAAAAACAAGATTTAAATAATTATTTATGATAATCTTTGTTATTTTATGCAACCAGTGCAATCAACGTATTTTATCAATTCATTTTTGTGTAACAGTAAAAAAAATATTTTGCACCTTCCGCTATGCTAGCCATGTCATACAAATCAGATGGCACAAATCCCAGTAAAACGCATGTCAATTCCAGGTTGTAACACAACAAAATGTGGGAAAGTACATTTATTTTATAAAGCGATACATACCAACTATACAGTGACCAACTACTCAAGTGAACTTGATGACCTTGTGTAATTTTTAGCGTTCATTAAATCTCGAGATGCTCTGTGTGTTTGCTTTCAGAGCCTCAATAATAGACCATCAGTAGACCTTCAAACTTTTGATAATGTAACTAATAAATTCTTTTGAATAAGACACACCTTTATTCATTTGCATGGTAATTGCTCTTTGATTGATTTATTTAGATTTTTATTCAATTTTAGAGCATTTCCTGTTCTGTTTTGCTTTTTTTTATCGCACACGTTTTCTTCATCTTATTGATTTTACATTGATGATTTACTGTTTGGCGTGAATCCAAAGCTGCGCTGTGATACTTACAAGCACAGAAGCTGCTCTGAATTGTATTAAACATAATCAGGAAAGTACAACTGCTGAATCTCACTTTGTTTGCGTATCTTTATCATCTTGTACTGTGTGTAGAACAGAATATAAACAGCAAACCAAACGTATTTACCAAACGCCAGATATGCGTACGTGTGGTACTGTGTGTGTGGTACTGTTTTTAATTCGGTGTCTTGCTGACGTAAGTATATATCCGAGTGTATATAATTTTGTGTGTAACTGTGGGGCCATTTTGGCAAGGAATCTGTTGCAAATTAAAAAAAAAAAAAAAAAACAGGAGATATTGCTAATCTCATGAGACTGGTCAAATAATGGTTAGATTAAAAAAAAATTAAAATAAATAAATAGATTAAATATGAGGGATGAAAAAACTAAAACCAATCCAAAAATATAATGAGTAGTGTGTTTTAGTCATGTAAATACATCACGTAGTGGTGTTTCCTTTTATGATTAATTTAGCAAACCATAGCTTATCTTATAAGTAAATAACCACTGCACTTGATCATTTTTTAATATTTTGTATTAATAATTAGTAAGAGTATAATAAAGAGTTAATAAAGAGTCCTTGTTTCTGAGAGTAATGACCTGAGCTCAGGAGCTGTAAATATTCCTTAAGCACATATTATCGTCTGTAATTTATTTCTCCCTGTCTGTCTTTCTCTCTTTCTGTCAGTCGTGGCTATGAGGGACATTCCAGCCGCTGCGTGGGGTCACTCTGAAGGTGCACTTGTGGACCCGGTCGAGTCGTGAAGCAACCTAGGTAGTGTACTCCAACGAGAGAACGCCAGCGAGGAACGTGGTGCTACAAACCAGCGGGAATTCTGGGAGGTTGTGCGTATGCGACAGCTGCAGCTCTGCAGCACTCGAGACTAGAGAAATATAAACACCTCCACCTCCAGCAGTGGCCATGCCCCTCAGCCCTGTGAATCCTGAATCAAACATTGCCATTAGGACAGAAATGATGGATAAACGACGGGGGTCACCTGGTTTATGAGAGTGGTGCAGTCCACAGGAAGTGACCTGATGGATAAGGAGACACAGGACCATTTTGTCCAGACTGAACCTGAGACGAAGCAGCTCAAGGAAAGATCAGCAAATCCATTTTGGAAGAAATAAGCAGCCACGTGCTGATACATTCTTAGAAAATAAGCTTCTTCAAGGGTTCCTTGGATAATTATGGGTTTGTAGCTTCCGAAATAGTTCTACAGGGAAACACTGAATAACTGAATAACTCTTAAACGTTACGTCTAACCATTTAACATGGTTTAAGATATGTAATGCATAATTATATAATTTTTTAAAACAATATGGCTTGTCAACTTTTGCAGAGACATGATTCCATACTGACTCTCTCTCATCCTTAAATACTGTATAAGACAGGAAATTATTTTAGGAATATTTTAGGGCAGCACGCAGTTCATGGATAATAATTGTTCTATTTTGTGTATTTGATTTTTGGAGACTGTCACAAAAAAAAAAAGTATGTTCCCCAGTGGAACCTAAATATATTTTTATACAAAGAACAAAAAAAAATCTATAATTTAATTTATGTAAGTCTCTCCAGAGATTCCAGAGAATTCTACTTTTGTGTTGCATTTCTATTCAAATCGAGTTTCACTTGTTCTCCTCGTGTGTGTGTGTGTGTGTGTGTGTGAGAGAGAGAGAGAGAGAGAGAGAGAGAGAGAGCTTCCTCCCGGATCTCTGGTTTCCTCCCACTGTTCAAAAGACATGCCAGTGGATTGCCAATGCTAAATCACCACTAGGTGTGAATGAGTGTGTGAATGTGTGTGAATGAGTGTGTGAATGTGTGTGGTGCCCTGTGATGCACTGGCATCCCATCTAAGAAGTATTCCCGCTTTATGCCCGGTTTTCCCGGGATAGGCTCCGAATCCAGCGCAACCCTGACCAGGATAAAGTTCTTACCGTAGAGGAGTGAACTAGGATTGGGAAATATCATGATAATCGAAGAATGGTTTCAAGATACAAGGTGTGTAGCATGATATTTAGTTTTGCTGAGATTAAAGTTGTAACACAGTGAGTATAAGTTGTTTTATTGTAATATATTACAAATATATATATATATATATATATATATTAGAAATGGAACTAATTACTTGTTACTGCAAGTAACAATAGAGTACATACATGTTAAATATGTACTGACAGTGAGCACGTTAACTGACAATCAGTTATGAAGTGTCATATTATCATATCGGCCACCCTTAATGTCAACTGAAACACAATATATAGTGTTGTGCTCTTTTTATGAGTCATTTAAAGTGCTTCAGGTATCATATTTAGATTGTTACAGCAATGATAATTAGTAAGTAAGCCCATATAGTTAATAATATAACACAAAAAATATATCATACTGTGTATCTTACATAGAGATGGCACAAAACCAGTCTGTGTCTATTATTTATAACAATACCAGTACTGAAACATTGAGTGAAACATCAACTGATATTCATATTAATCTGATATTTTTAGTAAACCTACTAAGCTTTAAAATTATTTTAAAATATTTTTTGAAGCACTTCACTTGAAAAAATACAGGGAAAAAATACACAGCTAAAAACATGACCTACACATCTCTTCCACTTATACTTCCACTTATAATAAAATATAAATCGAATAAAATCTGTCCTAACCAGAAATACAATCTAGTGTCTTTCTATGCAAGTATTTCCAGCTCCAAAAAAAAACAACTTTTCCAAATCCTGTTCCAGGCTTTTCCACTTGTTTTGGGATTAATGCTTTCTTCTTTTCTCCGACATCTGATCCACCATTTTTTTGCTGGTATCCTGGAGATCAGATCCGTGCCATCTCTCATCTTATACATTAGACAGCGCACAGTAAAAAGGTCTTAGCAGTTGGGGTGCCAATGAGAAAAAAAATGAGAGAAATCCTAATACGTACCACAAGATGGCAGATGTGCTACGCTGTTCCACAGTACAGTGTGCTGAAGGAGTGAAGCTGCTGGATTTGTTATAAATGACCAGTCAACAGATATTGAGTCCTGGGTGGATTTGAAAACATGACAAATAATCAGAAATGAAGAAAAGTAAGAGTGCGGGAATAATTTGTGATCGCTGGTGTACTGCTGAGGCTCCATTCAGGATTATTGCTCACCGCAACATCAGGACCAGCTCTGAGGTACATCTGTATAGAAATATTTCAGTGTCTGTTTAGTGTTAAAGAAATAATTCGGCATTTTATTGACCTAATCGCCACCTACTGTGTGTGTGTAGTACACGTGTTTTTCCCTGTACTGAGAGAAGAACAAAAAAAACCCTGTTTACTCCATACTCACTTATAATGCAAGTCTAAGGGCAGATGTTGACTTCTGCATTCTGATTGGTCAGGAGGTGTTGATTCATTTTCTGTAACAGAAGCTCTGACAGTAGCGCAGCTGCCAATCACAGGTTTATATTCCTGGGCCTGTATTAAGTTTTCTGTGAGGAGACACTGACGTAGCAATTTTGGAAGGAGTCTCCAGTGTCAGTGCTTTCTCGATGGAAAGACACTCAGGACTTTTGAGCTTTCTTGTTTGTTTTCGTCTTATTAATTTGAAGAGAGAGGACAAAAGCCAGGCTGCCGAGGGAACGGCTGTTTACAGCGGCTGTAACATTAGTGAGAACTCCACAACATTAAATCTAATTCTAAACGGGTAAAAAGTATACTGTGTTGTTCTTTAGTAAATAAATCGTTAGTGTTGGCAAACTGAAAAGATCCCTTACTGAAGAATTATGGTGATAACGAACAGCTTTGAAGAATTCAGGAAAGCGTTCTACAAAATGTGTTTCGCATAAATCTTCCCTGACACTTTCATCGTAAGTGAGTTTCAACGAAGCAGTTTTTCTGTTCTTTTCTCAGTACAGGGAAACGTGTTGAAATGATCGTCTGTTGTAATCATGTCTACTGCAGATGGAGTATTTCTTTAATTCAGTGGCTCTCATGGTGGCATCCGGAGACTCTCAGGGGTCTGTGAGGCAAGACATAGCCAGAGGTCAGCAGGTCAGAAAGAAAGAAAGAAAGAAAGAAAGAAAGAAAGAAAGAAAGAGAGAAAGATGATAAAAATTGAACAAAACTCCCTTAATGAAAGTCAGGTAACTAGTTTTTTTTTTTTTTTTTAAATGTGGTTTTGAAACATGTGTACCTCTTTATCAGAGTTATTCTACAGGGTGTTCCACAAGTCTCCGTACATCGGGGAAATGAATCCTTTTAAACAACATGTCTTCCGAAATTTTTTCATACTTAGTTTATATTATTTTTTTCAGATAGCCTTTAAGAATGCCTTCGTCACACGAGTTCATCATGAGTGGGAGAGATGTCTCCGTGTCTGTTTACAAAGAAATGGCAATCATGTAGAGGAAGTTTTGCAAATAAAGAAATTTTTTTCTAAAAAAAAAAAAAAAAAAAAAAGGGTCCCATAAGTATGATGACTTATGGGACACCCTGTATATTGAGTTCTTGTAGTTATTAGTAGGTTTGGTTGTTCTCTCGAACTGAATAGGTTTAATCCAAACCTTGATAACTTGAAATCTTGTCATAGGATTATAAACAATGCCAACTGGGACCTAATGTGTTCACGAATAAAAAGCTCTCTGACTCCAGTAAATAATAAATAGGATATTGTCATCCGCTGTCACACAATGAGCCTAATACATGAATAGCTGGAATACGTCTGGACTTTTATTTGGAAGAAATTTGTATTTTACTGTTAAAGGTAAATCCCTGGTTTAATGGGTTAACATCACGTGTTCGTAATGTGTATTCATTTTTCAGACAGAATCCAAGCCCAGATCTGAGCAGGACAAAGTTAAGCGCCGTGTTCAGACAGCGGCTCTGTGGCAGTCGTGAGGTTTGAACTTAAACCTTCTGGACAAAAGCTGTTCCACCTCTGCACCTGATGCAATAATGCAGAGAGCATCCGTGCAGCTTAGAGCAAAGAACAATTTTACTTGTAATATGGCTCTCTGGTCAACACTGTCCAACTGTGTGTGTGTGTGTGTGTGTGTGTGTGTGTGTGTGTGTGTGTGTGTGTGTGTGTGTAAATAAATATATGGAAGAACAAAGGTCCAAAACCAATAGGTGTGAAACGATGGAAGTGTAATGAGAAGTGAACAGATGTATTGATTTGAAGTTGGTGTCTGGAAGCAGCTCTCCCACAGCGGCCTGCGCGCTTCATTCAGCTCATATGAAAAAGATATGAAATACGTGAAGCATGTTGTCCCACCAGGATCAGCGAGAGATGTGAAAAATGAGAGAGAGAGATGGAGAGAAGAGAGAACAGAGGGGAGAAGAAGAGGATGAAAGATGAAATGACAGTGAAGAGACAAGACAGACAATAGAGAGTGAAGGAAAAGAGAGAGATGGGGACTAGAGAGAGAAGAGAATGAAAAAACGAAAAGATAGTGAAGACACAAGATGGAGCGAGAGAGCGAGAGAAAGAGAGAGAGCGGAAGGAGGGGAAAAGAGACGGAAAGAGGGGAAAAGAGAGAAAGGCAAAGAGAGAGGAGGGAGTGAGGGCAAGACAGAGAGCGAAGTAGAGAGACACAGGCAGAATGAGAGAGACAGATAGAAGATAGAGAGATAGTCAGGGGAGAGGGAAAGAGAGAGACATGAGCGAGGGAAAGAGAGACAGGAGGGAGGGAAATAGAGTGACAGACATACAGTAAGAGAGAGACGGGAGTGAGGGAAAGAGAGAGACAGGAGGGAGGGAAAGAGAGACAGACAGACAGAGAGAGAGACAGGAGGGAGGGAAATAGCGAGACAGACAGAAAGAGAAACAGGAGGGAGGGAAAGAGAGACAGACAGACAGAAAGAGAGAGAGAGACAGGAGCGAGGGAAAGAGAGAGACAGACAGAAAGAGGGAGACAGGTGGGAGGGAAAGAGACAGACAGACAGAAAGAGAGAGACAGGAGCAAGGGAAAGAGAGTGACAGACACAAAGAGAGAGACAGGAGCAAGGGAAAGAGAGAGACAGACAGAAAGAGAGAGACAGGAGCAAGGGAAAGAGAGAGACAGACAGAAAGAGGGAGACAGGTGGGAGGGAAAGAGACAGACAGACAGAAAGAGAGAGAGAGAGACAGACAGAAAGAGGGAGACAAGTGGGAGGGAAAGAGACAGACAGACAGAAAGAGAGAGAGAGAGACAGACAGAAAGAGGGAGACAGGTGGGAGGGAAAGAGAGACAGACAGACAGAAAGAGAGAGACAGACAGAAAGAGGGAGACAGGTGGGACGGGGGAGAGAAATAAAGAGAGAGAAACATGAAAGAGAAATAGAGAGTGAAAGAGCAGCCGGGGGGAGAGAGAGAGAGAGAGAGAGAGGTGGGAGGAGTGAGGGAGAATTAGAGAGAGGTATATGAGCACATCTCTAACTCTCTGTACCTCCATTGTGTGTTGCGGCTCTTCACCCGGACACACAGCGCGCGCGCCCGCAGGATTTTTAACTCCAACTTCCGCTGCGGTTTGGTTTCTGTGTTGAGCCTGAGAGTGGAGTTTTAAACACACATCGCTGCTTCTGCTCATCTTCATCCTCATCCTCATCACGAGTGCACGTGATCCCCGGTGTCTTTGATGTTACCTACAGAAAGCTCGGGAGGAGTGTGTTTCACCGTCAGGTAACTCACACGACACACCTGCCCGACGCGTGCGCGCGCTTCCTCACGGGGCTCCGGGTGGGACAGGGTTTAATACAGGGCTGGCAAAGCGCTCCGCATGCCTAGATTCCCTCATTTCACTGCTCTCTCTCTCTCTCTCTCTCTCTCTCTCTCTCTCTCTCTGAGGATGAGGGGATGAACAGAGCTGAAAGCACATCTGCAGTGTTGCGCTGACTCTCACGCTCACAGGACAGTGCTCGTCCAGCTTTCAGAGCTAACAGAGAAAACATCCCAGAACATTCTTCAGCAGGTTCTGGGAAGGTCTTGTGAAACATTACCAAAACATTAGGACAACTTTAGCAAAAACCCAAACCAGGATAAAGCCGTAACAGAGGAATGAGTGCATTTTGGGGGGTAAAAAATAAATGAATGAATTAATACAAATGTTACAGGAACATTATAGAAATGTAACACATTCTTACAAAACTTGAGAAACTTCATGTTCCACCCTCAAAAGAAAAAAAAACCCATAAATAAATAACTAAAAGGACAAACTCATGATGTGCAACAAGGCTTCTGCAGGATCCTTTAAGGGTCCCATCAGTAAAACAACCCAAAGAATATGTGTAAGATGTAAAATAATAATAATAATAATAATAATAATAATAATAATAATAATAATAATCTGTTATAGGGTTCTACCTCTCACACGAGGACAAAGCTACAGAGTGCTAGATGAAAGCTAACTTTCTTTCTAAACACAGGAATATTTATTCACACCCAGGACATTATTTATGGAGTTATTTTGGATTATTTTGTCTCACTGTCCGAAGCCTGCAGGAAAATCGCCGCAAAGAAACTTCAGGCACGAATGGCTCCTAAAAGGATCCTCATTAAACAGACCTAAAGGTTCCTTGTGGTTGATTTATTTTTACAGCTTCATCTGTAGCCTAAGTGTTAGTTTACCTTCACAAACTCCTCTTGAGACAGGAATAAGCTATAAAGTCACATTTAATGAATTATTATTCAGCGCTGTTTGTAATGTACTCCATCCTGGATAATCAGCCCTAATGATTATAAATGTAAATGAGTAGAAAAGTGTTCAATGCTTAGTTTAATATACTACATTTATCACTATAGGTGTCGAAATGGTTCCTCTGGGGTTTTTGGATGGTCGTTATTTTAAAAATAAAAGACCCACTAGGAACCATGGTGTGTTTTTTAACTAAAATGTATTTTAATTGATTTTTTAATTGAAGTTCTCTTCAGGATGTAAGCTATTTCCTCCTTTAACCAGTAAAACAAACCGATGGACTTGTTTTTATTATTATTATTATTATTATTATTATTATTATTATTATTATTATTATTATTATCTTTTTTTTAGAGTATAGCTTTGGAAAAGCTTTATTAAAAGCTCTTAAACTCTGTTGTAAGAATCAGAAGAATCTTTAGGGTCCTAGATAAATCCTAGATTTAAAAAAGAAAAAAGGATTCATGCCCTAGATGCATTTTTAGATACATGTTTAATGTGCATATTAATTCAGACCCAGCATTTTACTCTGTTGCTTTAATCTGATTTTTTTTTCCTTTCATTTACAAATTCAGTTATATTGTCTAGATGATGATGATGATGATGGTGATTAGATTAGATTAGATTATTGGGATCCATCTGTCATCGCGCGCGTTCCTACAATAAGGCAAATGATCTCTATTTCAGATCTGGTCTTTTTTTTTTTTTTTTTATGGAAATCTGAGCTGTATCCCAAACACTAACTAGTAGCCCTACGTCAAAACCAGTAACACCACTGGTACTAATTATGACACACTGTTTAGTGCTGTAGGATGCGGTTTGGGACGCAGCTCCAGTCCTGAACCACTTTATCTGAGTGACATTAACAGATTTCCGTTTTTTTTCCCCCTCAAACAGGCCTCCAAATAATAGTCCTGATGCTACCTGTCACACACTCACACTAAAAGCATGAAAACACACGGATATAAAATGATCCCATGGTCAGATGTTTTTCCCCTGTGGGTGATTAGTAGCCTGATTCCTGAACGTGTCGCATTTCAGGTGAATCACACTGATCTCACACTGATGCAGTAAATCAGAAACTCTGAACGCGATTATTTTTGCATTTGTAAAACCTTTATTAAAATATGTTTTCACTCTCTTTGAGAAATCATGCATAATAATCACGCAATTCGGGTTAAATACGCCTACAGGCTATAGGAACAGCTAGCACATTAACACCAGCTCTCATTAATAAACCAGACTGTCCAAAGCAATCAGACAGAGTTCACATCAAATGCAGAACTGCTTTAATTTGAACTGAATTTCGGTCTTACAAACTAATAATGCTAGTCATTTTCCAGATTGATTTATTATTATTATTATTATTATTATTATTATTATTATTATTATTACTATTATTATTATTATTACTATTAAATTTCTGTGTTTTTAATAAATAAAATAAATAATTCTGTCATTTCTATGTGAAGCTTGTCTAGAACCATCTCAAGCGCTATTCCTGAAAAAAAATAAAAAATCCGAAATATATTTATTTCTGTGTGCAGACATTAATGTGATCACGTCCCCGTTAATAAGAGATTGAACTGAAATCCAATATTTATGCGATTATTTGTATTTATTTGAATCTAAAGATCCCACTCAAATAAATTTATTCTCAGTTTAACGGAATCAAACGCTCGGAGAAACCTGAGGAGCTGAAATCTACACACACCAGGTTTTATTTTTACTTATTTAGCTGGAAGGCAATAAAACCCGAAATTAAACCTTAACATATAATTATAGGCATAGTTTTTTTTAAAAGTCGGTATCTTTAGGAATATACTGTCTGCTACAAAATCAGAATGTGTCCAGGATGTGTGTGAGGAGGTTAATGTAATAACTAGAAGAATTTCACAGAAAAGGGAAATGTCGGTGCGTTACCGCAGTGCAGTCCCGCGCGCGCGAGCTGTGCGCTTCCCGCATTCTGCCGCCGCCAGTTCCAACACATTTCAGGCTTCTTTAAAAATATGAATAAACAGAATCAGTGTTGGATATTTTTACACTATACTGGCCTGCATTGATTGCATTTTAGAAGTGGGAAGAGATCACATTTGGACATGTTTAAAAAAAAAAAAAAAAAAAAAAAAAAAAAAAAAAAAAAAAAAAAAAAAAAAAAAAAAAAAAAAAAAAAAAAAAAAAAAAAAAAAAAAAAAAAAAAAAAAAAAAAAAAAAAAAAAAAAACATGAAAAAAACCAATTCGATTTATTTTATTAGTTATTAAAGACATTCAATTAAATATAATACAGTTATTAAAACACATAAAGGAGTGTCAGTAAAAAAACAAACCCATTGATATGAGGTTGACGACCTTATAATAATAATAATAATAATAATAATAATAATAGTAATAATAATAATAATAATAATAATAGATTAGAATTTACATTTGTTCTAAAATAATTCGTATAGATAGATAGATAGATAGATAGATAGATAGATAGATACATGTTATGAATTTCCTAAGCTAATATGGTTTCCCTTTTCCTCCCTCATATAATGACACTTTAAGAAATATGTTTGCAAAATAGAGTTTATTCTCTTTGTATTTGGTAAAGTTCTAATGTGTTAAATTGTGTAGAAATGAGAATGGAGTTTAAAGCACGTGCATTAACGTACAATATCCAGTTCTAGGATGTCTGACTTGTGTTCAAGCTTTAAACTGAAAATGTTGGGGCCAAAACATTTAAAATAAATATGCAGAGCAACAGGACACTCTCAGAAAACAAGGGTACCAAAGGGTACCGAGCCGTACCGAGCCGTACCGAGCTGTAGCGCTCCATGTTGCTGCGGTGGTACCAGCAGGTACACCTTATCTACCTGCATGCAGTTCACCTTTAAAGCTTTACTAAAGGTGAAAGGTCATTATGGAGGTCATTAAGTTACTTCACATCTCCAGGGTAAGGTACAGTTTAGTACCCTTGTTGTCTGAGAGCACAGGACACTCCAGACATTAGGATATAAAAGAAAAGGCACATCCCAAACCGCATACTACTGCACTAACTACTATCAGTAGTACTACAATAAGATGAAGTGTCTCAGTCTTTATTAATACTCTCTAATATTACGCTTTATTAATACTCTCTATTAATACTAGTAAGCTATAACAGTGCACTATTCTGGCACACTACTGAGTGCACATTTTATACAGAAACCCAAGAAGTGTGTTTCATTTTTAAGCCCTACATCTGATGTTCACTGAGAACTTCAAAACAGTTAAAAATATTAGAAATATATTGACCTGTGGTTGTTAATCAGTTAATCTTACATTGACATATAGATCTTCCTAAACCTGTGTGTTCACGGCTATTCGCTTTCATGAATATACACCTGTATGTGTGTACGTAGACCTGTACGTGTGTATGTGCACCTGTACGTGTGTATGTAGACCTGTACGTGTGTATGTAGACCTGTACGTGTGTATGTAGACCTGCATGTGTGTATGTAGACCTGTACGTGTGTATGTACACCTGTATGTGTGTATGTAGACCTGTACGTGTGTATGTAGACCTGTATGTGTGTATGTAGACCTGTACGTGTGTATGTAGACCTGTACGTGTGTATGTAGACCTGTA
>CM040997.1:3825630-3837916 GCA_022985145.1 Pangasius djambal
ACCTGTACGTGTGTATGTAGACCTGTACGTGTGTATGTGCACCTGTATGTGTGTATGTAGACCTGTACGTGTGTATGTAGACCTGTATGTGTGTATGTAGACCTGTACGTGTGTATGTAGACCTGTACGTGTGTATGTAGACCTGTATGTGTGTATGTACACCTGTATGTGTGTATGTACACCTGTATGTGTGTATGTAGACCTGTACGTGTGTATGTGCACCTGTATGTGTGTATGTACACCTGTACGTGTGTATGTGCACCTGTACGTTTGTATGTACACCTGTATGTGTGTATGTAGAACTGTATGTGTGTATATTCAAGTGACCCCCCCCCCCACCTGCACCCCAACTCCATTCATTTATTTTCCACATGATTTTTTTCACCTGATTAAATTTCTCACGTTATTTTTTTCCACATGTAGTGCATGCATGTATTTTCACATGTAATTTTTTTCCACAGGATTCATTTATTTGTACGTGATTTTCTCACCTGATTATTAATATTTTTTTTCACATGTAACACGTGACTTAATTTTCACATGCAATTTTCTCACAATTAATTTTTTCCACCTAATTTATTCACATGTAGTGCATGTGTGTGTTTTCATATGGAATTCCCTCACACACACACACACACACACACACACACACACACACACACACACACACACACACACATTTATTTTTCCGCATGTGATTTTCTACTAGGATTATTTTTCCCATGTTGTTTTTTTCACATGTATTGCATGTATTTTCACAAGCAATTTTTTCCCCCACATAATAAATTTATTTTCCATGAGTGATTTTCTCACATAATAATTTTTCTTTTTACGTTTTGCACTTGTGTGTTTTCACATGTGATTTCCCCTCCCCACACATTATTCATTCATTTTCCACATGAGATTATTTTTCCCTTATTGATTTTTTTCACATGTAGAGCATGTGATTTTATTTCCGTGAGTGAATTTTTCACGATTCATTAATTTTCCATGTGATTTTCTCACATTGTTAAATTTTTTGCATCTGTATTTTTCCCCACATACACTGCATGTGTGTACTCTCACATGTGATCTTTTCACATTATTACGTATTTTCACAATTCTACACATCTTATTTTTTCACATGTAGAGCAGGTGTTTTTCTTTTCATGTGTGAACTTTTCACACAATTCATTTATTTTCACGTGATTTTTTCACATAATTAACGTTTTCACATGTAGTGCATTTTATTTTCACATGTGATTGTCATATTTATTTTCACATGTGGTTTTCTTCCCACATGATTCATTCATTTTCACATGCGATCACATATTATTCATATGATGTCATATGTCATTTACTTTTCTGGACAAAACATGGTGAAATGCACCTTCATGTCTTTTTTTTCCTTTTTGTCTGTGATGATTTCAGTAAGGAATTTCCAGCCCATATTCACGGGTGAATATTTATTGGATTATTGTGTGTTTTTTCTCTCAGTCAGCACTCAGAAGGAGGCCCGAACGGTATGAAAACAGAGGAAAACCAGTCATGTCTGCAGCAGGCTCCGTCTTCCACACCTTTTGGTGAGAAAACAGAATATCAGACATGATTCAGAACCAAAACAATGCTTTACTCTCAGATTCTGATTTAAACTGAGGCCATTTTGTTGTATATTGCATGTTGTATACTTTTCAAAATTCTGTTAATTATGTATTTGTGTGTATTTTGATGTAATCACATCAATCTATATCTTAACTGTATGTTTAGTAGGATATTTATCTCAGGAATGATATCTAACAGTAACTATAGTAGTTTAAAATCAGCTTTGCTCTTGAAATTATTTTATGGTTGCAGAAGGAAATGCATACGCACCCTCAGAAAGAAAGGGTACTAAACTGTACCTTTTTTTGTCGCTAGGGTGGTACCCTGAAGCGTACACCTTTTATACATTTAGTATGTATACGTATGTATGTATATATCTTGTACCTAGAAATGTGCTTGTAAAAATTATTTTTAAAGGTGCACTTTGTCCACATTTCCAGGTGAAAGACACATATTAAGGGTGCAAAATTAAGGGTACCACCTTAACAGAGAAAATGTACACTTTATTACGCTTTTTCTTTCCTGAGAAAGTGGGTTATGTTGCACTTTCCAAGGAGTAGCGTTTTGCACCGTGTTTTGTTCAGTGCTGAGATATTATTTTAAACAGATTTGCCACTGAGTATCAGACGTGACGCTGCCCTGAAACATCCGATCACTATCTGACTGGATTTGTCATTGCCTATTTTTCAATCCGCTCATATATTTATTTATTAATGTGTTGATTGATACACGGATCATGGATGTGCAGAATCTAATGCATCTTAAAGCATGTTGTCATTGTGTCTCTAATATTTTTCATAACTTACTGGGAGAGTGATAGTGTCCGATCAGCAGATTGGATAATATAGAGTATTCGGCTGATAGACATATCAAAGATGAAAAAAAGGGGGGATTTAATTAAAATAGCATAAGTAGGTTCATAGTCTGCCATCCAGGAAATCCAAATATCCACCATTCCACATATTCCAGCTATGATTCTGCTTCAGTTAGGTGATTTTCCTGTTCTCATACATCTCATTCAATTCATCGATTAAATCCCAGGTTTGGTTTAGAGTTAAAGCACAAAATCAGCAACATCTAGACATCCACATTCTCAGAAATAAAGGTATCAAACTGTACTTTTCCTTTTGTGGTACAATCAAGTGTCCACCATTTGTACCTTTAGTATGTATCTTTATATCTTTATATAAAAATAATTTAAGGTGCATAATCAGACTTTAAGAACGACTGAAACCACTGATGTACATTTAAAGGTTTACTCTAAATGCTAATTAAAGGTACACCACACCAAAGGTGCACCTTCCCGGGTAAAACATACATACTAAAGGAACTAAAAGTATAAATGTGTGCGCTTGATGGTACCACTGCAGCAACAAGAAAAAGTACAGTTTGGTACCTTTATTTCTGAGGGTGCAGGATGTCAATTTTTAATGTTTTTTTTTGCAGTTTTATTGGCTGTGATACTCTTTTGAAAAGGATTCACACAGACCAGCTAAAGGTGATTACAGTAGGATAGCAAGGATTGCACATTACAGCAAAAATATCATTTATACTCAATATGTGTCACATTATTCAGGTTTACTGACAGTAACGCCACAATTAAATGACTTTTAACTTCACAATCATGATTTAAACTTAAAAATAAAATAAAATTAATCAGCCCTGTGATAGACTGGCATCCTATCCTGGTTGCTATTCCTGCCTCATACACAGTGGTCCCAGTGATCCACCTCAACCCTGACCCTGAAAATGAAAGAATAAGTGAATAATTCACCAAGGACAAGAGCTATTGGTTGATGTTACAGAAGCCTTGATGATAATCATGACCTTATATTGGACCTGTGTATTGCAATATTGTTATCATATTATCACTAAGCCCTGGTATCGAGGATGATGATCATCTGTGAATTTAGGGATCGTATATTCACCATGTCATTTTTCACAATCCAATCAAATTCCAATCCTAGTAATCCCTTTTTTTTCTCGCCAGCTTCTTCTGATGTTTCTTTATTTTGGTTTGAAAATATACAAATCGATATACAAAAGTAAACATCGCAGAGCTGAACTGGACTTTCCTGAATGTAATATATTTTTATATTGCTGTGATAATTACCATAAACTGTGATGAAAGGTAAAGCGATTATCGCAGCACGTATAAGTGACATATTAACCTGGGTATACATCCAATTCCCCTCATATTATAGTAAATCAAATCACCACTTTTATTTCAGTAAAACCCTGGTGATTTGAGTCGTGGTGGTGCTCAGTGGTGCTATGTTTAGATGAAAGACAGCATGCTGTTATAGCCAAGTGTATTGAATTTCTGATGAACATAATCTCCAAAAAGGGAAAAAAATGGATTAATTAAGGGTTCTTAACTTTCAAAAAAAAAACCTCTTTCTCTTCTTTTATAGAACCTTTAAGGGTTCCCCAGAGCGACAACCGAAGAACCCTTAAGGCAGGGGTTGTAAAACATTTAAAGCAAGAATTTTAACTGTAAAATACACTCCCACCCTTCGTTATAGATTTATTTCTTGTGTACAGTAATATCTGGCTATTAATTAGAGCCACTGAGATTTTTTTTATTCCTGGACTTTCCACTGCATCATGAAACCCTGGGAATCTCCAGACCCCACTTTGAGATTGTACATTGCACATTACAATATTTCACTGTTTGTTCCTTAAAAGATTTTAACATTTTTTAAAACCTTTAAACATTTAATTTAATGTCACCCAAGAGACGACTGAAATGCCTCAGGAAGATCTCTACACTTTTAGCCATATTCAAAAGCTTCACAATCTGTGAATATACATAAATATACGGGTTGGAAATGGGGTCCCTGAAGGACTAGTGGTTAGGCCACAGCGCTCTCACTGCTACAGGGAACCTGCAACAGTGCGCTCTCAGTGCCGGTCCCAAGCATCTATAACATGTCTTCTCTTAAACTGAAGTAACGCTAAACGTTTATCTTCTCCATTTGTGACCACTGCATCATCTGAAACCTAACAACTTTGAAGAAGGCTTAAGCTCCGCCCACTTCATAATCACACCATGTCATATACTGCATCACTGAAAAGCTTGTTTTCTGATATGTGAGTTTATGTGTCATTATGATATACATCTCAAATTATTAAACCTTATGAATCACATTAACAAGAGTGAAATCACATTAAACCTCATGGTAGTTTTTCTCAAAAACATTATAGTTTCTATATTCAGAGCCAAAATAAGCTCAATTTTTGTTCATTCTTATCCATAATTAGAGGGATATTATCGAGGAATTTTCCAAAATGTTCAGTATTTTTGGATTTACAGAGTTTATACTGAAAAATGGCATTAAATATTTTTATATACCTGCACATGGTGTTTTTTATTACGCAATAAATAAATGACATTCCAGCAAAAGTCTTTCTGTGGTGCGCATCTTCACAGTGAAATTTCCTTATGTATGCAAATTTAGGCCTATTTAATTAGACAAAGACTCATTTAAGTAAATAAATGTCATTTTCTGAAAAAAGTTACACTACAAAAACTTGATTGTGATTGTGAAATCTATTGATTTTAAAAAATGAACCAAATCACCTGCAGTGTTTTAGCTTAAATGTAAATACAACATAACATTGCGTTAACAAATCATAATCCAAACGTCAACCCGAATCACCCATAAGAAACTAATCACGATTCTGAGCCCAGGACGACTTACAAACAAACGTTGCCTGTGCATTTTTACTGCTTGTTACCATGACGAGTCCTCAGTGTGTTTGATGTGTATGTTTGATGTGTGTGTGTGTGTGTGTGTGTGTCCACAGAGCATGTGGGCGGAGGTGAGGTGTGTGCAGGGTGTGAGTCACCCATCGCTGACCGCTTCCTCCTGCGCGTGAACGATCAGTCGTGGCACGAGACGTGTGTGAAGTGTGCCGTGTGTCTGAGCACGCTCAGTGGGACGTGCTACTCCCGAGACCGGCTGCTCTACTGCAAACACGACTACGAGAAGTAAGACAAGAGTCTCAGTACACCTCACACACACCAATTATACAGCATCTCTGCCAAAACAACACCTGTCCTCCAAGTCCTCAACACACACATCAGCACACACACATCAACACACACACATCAACACACACACGAACACACACATCAACACACACTTCAACACACACTTATAAACACAGACATAAACAACATAAACACACACATGAACACACAAAAACACACAGATAAACATACACATAAACACACATAAACACACACATATAAACACACATGAACACATAAACACACACATGAACAAAAACAAACACACACAAACACACATGAATACACACAAACACACACATCAACACACACACAAACACACACATCAACACACACATAAATACACACACGAACATACACATATAAACACAGACATAAACAACATAAATACACACATGAACACACAAAAACACACAGATAAACATACACATAAACACACATAAACACACACATATAAACACACATGAACACATAAACACACACACAAACACACACACGAACAAAAACAAACAAACACACACATAAACACACACACGAACATACACATATAAACACAGACATAAACAACATAAATACACACATGAACACACAAAAACACACAGATAAACATACACATAAACACACATAAACACACACATATAAACACACATGAACACATAAACACACACACAAACACACACACGAACAAAAACAAACACACATATAAACACACATGAATACACACAAACACACACATCAACACACACATAAATATACACACGAACATACACATATAAACACAGACATAAACAACATAAATACACACATGAACACACAAATACACACATAAACACATAAACACACACAAACACACACGAACAAAAACAAACACACATATAAACATACACATAAACACAGACAAATATACACACTAATACACACACAAACACACACACACACACAAACACACACAAACACACACAAACACACAAACACTCTTGAACACACATCTCATCTACGATACAATACTACTATAAATAATCAGCATCAGCATCGTAATAGTGTAACTTCACTGTATTAATGTACACATTCTTCACATTTAGCTTCTTGTAACTGTCTAAAACTTCTCTGCTCAGCCATTTCAGCTAAATAGTTTACATCAGAAGCCATAAAGCGAATGAATTAGTGGTGATACAATGATTTATACCACAGTGCTGATGAATTATCCGTTCTGATTGGTCAGAAGCTGGTGATTAATTTCCTGTAACAGCAGCTCGGACTGTAGTGCAGCTGCGAATCACAGGTTCAGATCAATGCGCTCGCTCTAATACATTACCGTTTCTGTAGAAAATTTCTTTCTTTCCTTCTTTTTTATTTTTACTTTCTTCCTTTCAATTCTTATGTACTTTAGTTTGTTTATTTGTTGTTTGTTTGTTTTTTTGTTTGTTATTCTTCCTTTCTTAGTTTATTTTCTTGTCTCCCTCATTCTGCCTTTCCATTCTTTCTTTCTTTCTTTCTTTCTTTTTTATTTATTTTTACTTTCTTCATTTCATTTCTTATGTACTTTTGTTTGTTTTTCTTCCTTTCTTAGTTTATTTTCTTGTTTCCCTCATTCTGCCTTTCCATTCTTTCTTTCTTTCTTTCGTTCTTTCTTTTTTTATTTATTTTTACTTTCTTTGTTTCAATTCTTATGTACTTTAGTTTGTTTATTTGTTGTTTGTTTTTTTGTTTGTTATTCTTCCTTTCTTAGTTTATTTTCTTGTCTCCCTCATTCTGCCTTTCCATTCTTTCTTTCTTTCTTTCTTTCTTTCTTTCTAAGGATAGATCTTTCGCAAACCTGCCCTTGATAACTGCTTAAATAACATCTTGAGTATCGTGTTGTTTTGAATATTCTGACAGAAGGGAGACGGGGTTGGAGTTTAGAAGAGGAATGTAACTCAGATATAAGTGAATCTCAGCTGTATAATATTCATAAGCAGGAGAGTGGTGGAGTTTGATTAAAGGGAGCTCCAGCGGTGACATCTCAGGGGTCAGAGAGATGAAGGACGAACTCGCTGGCTGCTATCGCTGTTGTGAAAAGTGTCAGACACTGTGGGCCGGCGGCAGCTCTCCCTCCACCGACCCACATCTGGAGCTGTCTCAGGGAGAGCTGGGGAAGGAGGAGAGTGGCAGAGAATGAGGGAGGAGAAAAACAGAATGGGGGAGAGAGAGAGAAAAAGGAGAAGGGAGGATTTCAGACCAAAAAAAAGATAACTGCTCTTTGTACAGCATGATGAAAAAAAAAAATCTTTCACTTTTCCAAAATTTCCATTCTTTCCTCATGACCTTCACAGAAATGTTAGAAAACGATAGATTAAAATGTAACAGGATGTTCTTAAAAGCTAGGCTTTTTTTTACCTTGCTCACATTTACGGATAAAAACACGTTTCACCTCCAATATCAACTCATCGAGCCAAAACCCTGAACCTGTTTCACTTAAAAATACATCATTATTTGGAAGTAAAAGGGTTTATTTCTGTTTCACTTTTTCATTTCATACGGTCAAATCTAATCCTAAAGCGAGCGTACACAGCAACCTCACACTCATCTTCACTCAGTACGCTTCTTTACTCTTCTTTACTTCTTTATCTCAGATAACTGTAACTGTTAAATTCTGTTCATTAACTGTCCACCTGTATAAAAGTGGGCGTGTCATATGCATATGACCTGTAAATAAGGAGCTAGTGGGCGGGGCTTGTTTCCACACAGCTGAAGCTGATCATCATCACTAAGCATTTATACACAGCTTTGTCTTTAGGCCCAGATTGGTTCCTTCATTTATTCACTAAAGGACAAAAAATCATTTCTTTGGTTTTTCCTCTGCTTCCTTCTTTTTTTTGACATTTTTTCGCTCTTTATTCATTTTTCTTTAGCTCTCTTTATCTTTCTCATTCTCCCTTTTTCTGTATTTCCCTTTCTTTGTCTTAAGTGACTGTCCTTCTCTTTCTTTCTTCCTTTCTTTCTCTTGCTTTATTTAATTCTTCTTCTGTAACAACTGATATAAAAACAGAATGTTGGTATCCGGACAGTTAGTTGTCAGAGACAGTGATGTTAGTTACACTCAAAAAGAGTATGATGATGAAGAGGAGTATAAAGAAGAAGAGTATGATGATGGATTGTGAAGATGAAGAGTATGATGAAGGGTATAAAGATGAAGAGTATGATGATGAAGAGTATGATGATGGAGTATGAAGATGAGGAGTATAAAGAAGAAGAGTATGATGATGGAGTATGAAGATGAAGAGTATGATGATGAAGGGTATGGAGATGAAGAGTATGATGATGGATTGTGAAGATGAAGAGTATGATGATGGATTATGAAGATGAAGAGTATGATGATGGATTGTGAAGATGAAGAGTATGATGATGGATTATGAAGATGAAGAGTATGATGATGGATTGTGAAGATGAAGAGTATGATGATGGATTATGAAGATGAAGAGTATGATGATGGATTGTGAAGATGAAGAGTATGATGATGAAGGGTATGGAGATGAAGAGTATGATGATGGATTATGAAGATGAAGAGTATGATGATGGATCGTGAAGATGAAGAGTATGATGATGAAGGGTATGGAGATGAAGAGTCTGATGATGAGGAGTATAAAGATGAAGAGTATGAAGATGAAGAGTATGATGATGGATTGTGAAGATGAAGAGTATGATGATGGATTGTGAAGATGAAGAGTATGATGATGGATTATGAAGATGAAGAGTATAAAGATGAAGAGTATGATGATGGATTATGAAGATGAAGAGTATGATGATGGATTATGAAGATGAAGAGTATGATGATGGAGTATGAAGATGAGTATAAAGGTGAAGAGTATGATGATGGATCGTGAAGATGAAGAGTATGATGATGAAGGGTATGGAGAGGAAGAGTCTGACGATGAGGAGTATAAAGATGAAGAGTATGAAGATGAAGAGTATGATGATGGATTGTGAACATGAAGAGTATGATGATGAAGAGTATGATGATGGAGTATGAAGATGAGGAGTATAAAGAAGAAGAATATGATGATGGAGTATGAAGATGAAGAGTATGATGATGAAGGGTATGGAGATGAAGAGTATGATGATGGATTGTGAAGATGAGGAGTATAAAGATGAAGAGTATGATGATGGAGTATGAAGATGAAGAGTATGATGATGAAGGGTATGGAGATGAAGAGTATGATGATGGATTGTGAAGATGAGGAGTATAAAGATGAAGAGTATGATGATGGATTGTGAAGATGAGGAGTATAAAGATGAAGAGTATGATGATGGATTGTGAAGATGAGGAATATAAAGATGAAGAGTATGATGATGGATTGTGAAGATGAGGAGTATAAAGATGAAGAGTATGATGATGGATTGTGAAGATGAAGAGTATGATGATGAGGGGTATGGAGATGAAGAGTATGATGATGGATTGTGAAGATGAAGAGCACGATGATGAAGAGCATAAAGAGGAAGAGTATGATGAGGTTAATATATTGTGATATTTTGATATAATGGAATGATATCCCTCAGCCCAGGCTCCAGCTCATCAGGATGAGAATGTTCTTACCGGTTCCTCTGACTGATCACACCATTACATCACTGTGTCCTGCAGCAAACACTGAAATACGCTGCAACAATTCAGTGGCTTTTCATCCTCCTACAGTGTGCAGGAAGTGAGATTCTCGGAGAATACTCTGAGCTGCTGCTACCAGCGTAGCGGTGCTCACAGCTAACACCGTCTGCAGTAGCTGTGCAGTTATACAGTCTGTTTCAGAGAGTCATGATCGAAACGCTCGTTTTCACCTTCAGTCCTGATCCATAAACGTCCCATCCTCCAGCACAGAAGCTGATGAGGGAGCGAATGTTTACAGCTACTATAATGTAAGTGAGAACAGGAACTAACTTGTTTCACGGACATTCTTCAACATTAAATGTAACTACAAAAAGCAAAACTGTACTTTTTATCCATTTATTGTTACATTATTGTTTAATGTTTAATGTGATGACAGCTACCAACCGGGGAGGGTGAAGTCTGACACGTGCCTCCTGTGAGACACGTGAAGGCAGACAACCACACGTTTTCAAACTAGTGCTCCGGAACACACCCAGAGGAAAGCAATATCCGCCCTCTTCCACATACATGAGCTCCCAGATGCTCACAATTGGTCACCGTCACTGTGATTGACAAGCGAGAGAGAGTATGCCCCTCCCACCTTTGCGCTCTTAGACGGCTGTGAATCCTCGTCGGGATTTGAACTCGCGATCTCTTTATGAGATGGTGAACAATTTAGGAACAGTAGTTTAATTGTGCGTTATCATTTTATTTATTTTATTTATTTTATTTCATATCACAGGTCTATATTAGAAATCTTTGGACCAGCATTAGTCACATCAGTTAAGTCTTAATGAACTGCTTAATATAAACATAGTTAGAGTCAAATAATGGACTTTTATCACATCTTAATGAGAAGCTCCTGATTTAGCGCAGCATTACAGGCCAGCTTCATCATGTTTAATAAATAGCCAATTAATTACAATTAATTAATAATATTGTTACATGCAAATAGCAAAGGAAAGCACGGGACAAACTGTGTGTGTGTGTGTGTGTGTGTGTGTGTGTGTGTGTGTGTGTGTGTGTGTGTGTGTGTGTGTGCGTGTGTGTGTGGAATGTTCAGTATAAGTTGTGTGTCGTGGTATGTATCCCCATACGAGACTTGGCACACTCCTATGTCGATGACCTTGAGTGGATCAGCAACAATAACTCCTTGTGTCTCCTGCCGTCTGTCCATCGGCACCTCTCTAAACACACACACACACACACACACACACACACACACACACACACACACACACCATAACCAGCAGGAGTGTGTTCCATTTGAAGGGTCCAAGAAAAATTCTGTCAGTGAATTCAAGCAAATACATTTTTGCATTTAACCCTTTCTTTCTTTTCATCTTTGGCTTAATTCTTCTCTCTGTCGTTCCTTCATTCCTTCCTTCCTTCCTTTCTTTCTTTCTTTCTTTCTTTCTTTCTTTCTTATTTAAACTGTTTTTTGAGAGATTATGATGCACTAATGTATCTTCAAAATCGTCTTATTTTTAACTATAATCCCTCGTTCACGTTCGCCTTCTTCCCCACAGTGTATTTCCTTCAGGAAATTTGCATTTTGTTCATTTTAAGCTGTTATATAAAGACACACACACACACACACCTTGGGTATGTACACCTTCCACATTCATCAGTTTACAATGTGGCAGAGGAACACACACACACGCACACACACACACACACACACACACACACACACACGCTCTTCTTGTTCTCTGTATGTGGCAGACAGTCCGTCACCCGGCCCTTCCTGTACAATCCAGTCCCACATTAATAAAGACAGAGAGCCCCGGGGCAGGGCGCCTGAGACCTGGTGCAAAATGAGTCAGAGTGAGGGGCACAGAGCCCCAATCTGCCCCTGCTCCACCCACAGCACCACCCACAGCAGCATGGCCCCTGAGACTCAGTGCAAAATGAGTCAGAGTGAGGGGCACAGAGCCCCAATCTGCCCCTGCTCCACCCACAGCACCACCCACAGCAGCATGGCCCCTGAGACTCAGTGCAAAATGAGTCAGAGTGAGGGGCACAGAGCCCCAATCTGCCCCTGCTCCACC
>CM040997.1:3838016-3857562 GCA_022985145.1 Pangasius djambal
CACCCACAGCACCACCCACAGCAGCATGGCCCCTGAGACTCAGTGCAAAATGAGTCAGGGTGAGGGGCACAGAGCCCCAATCTGCCCCTGCTCCACCCACAGCACCACCCACAGCAGCATGGCCCCTGAGACTCAGTGCAAAATGAGTCAGAGTGAGGGGCACAGAGCCCCAATCTGCCTCTGCTCCACCCACAGCACCACCCACAGCAGCATGGCCCCTGAGACTCAGTGCAAAATGAGTCAGAGTGAGGGGCACAGAGCCCCAATCTGCCCCTGCTCCACCCACAGCACCACCCACAGCACCACCCACAGCACCAGCACCAGTACCAGCGCTGTCCACGTTACAGGAGCTGAGTGTAGCTCAGGACGCTCTGGGTTTAATACTTTACCCTGTGACACGGGAAGCACCAAAAATCTGCCCCAGAGCAGACCAGCTCCATGTTTACTGAACCCCACAACACAGCGTGCTGTCTTTATTTCTCCTCATCCTTCCTTCCAGATAGCAGCTGTAGATCCTCCTTTCTTTCAAACCTTTCCATCCTTTTTCCCTTTTCTCCTCCCTTCTCCTTTTTCTTTTTCATTTAACTTTCTTTCTTTCCTTCCTTCCTTCCTTCCTTTTCATCCTTGTTTTTTCTGTTTTCCTTCATTCCTGTCTTTCTGTCTCTACTTCCTTATTTGCTTCCTTTATATTTTTTCTTGCCATCCTACTATATCTTTCTTTCTCTCTTTCTTTCCTTTTTCATTTAAGTTTTCTTTCACTCCTTCCTTCTTTCCTTTCTTCCTTTCTTTGTTCTTTTTTCTTTCTTTCCCCATTTTTTCTCTTCTATCTTACAGTTATTTATTTATTTATTTATTTATTTTCCTCCTTCATTCCATCTGGTGTTACTTACTTTCTTTCCTTTCATCGTCTTCATCTTTATATATTTTCCTTCATTTTCTCTTCTGAGAGACATATTGAGCTCCCGTGAGATGTGTGTGTATGTGTTCTTTGGTCACTCTGGATGTTAGAATGGTTATTATATAATCCCAGGATGAGTGTCAGTGTTTTTAGGATTACAACACACATCCACTCGTTGACATAATCCTACTCGACAGTTATCGTGAGCGGTGTAGCTCATCAAACTTAGCCTACCACCATAATGCAGTTTACAAGCATGAAACGAGCGGGAATGTTTTCGGGTTTTTTTTTTCTTTCCTCACATCTCTTTTCCTCTCTCCTCTCGCCGTCTCCAGTGGCTCTCTCTCCATTAGCTCGTTCATCACTGTCTGGTTTCTAATAATATTTCTCTGTACCAAACCTCATTGTGTGCTTGTTGAGATTGATAGCAGTCACGACACCAATCAGTTTATCTCTCCGTTTATTGCCCGTTTTCTCTTAATCATCTCCCCACTCCATGGCTCAGGGTGTCTGGGGGAGTGGGGGGTGGCTGCCTTGATTATGGGAACAATGCTAATTACGGTCTCAGACAAGTCTCCTTGCTGTGCTGCGCATAGAGAGCGAGCTGGGACTGAACATCTCTCGCGTTAATGGATGCCACCTACATTTGGAATCCAATATAAACTGTATGCTCAGGCTGAAGTATTTATGTACAAAAGGTCTAAAAACATGCCACGGATTTATACAAAATGCTAGTTCAGTGACAAGCAGGGCACTCAAGCATGCTCTTAGAGGTACAGAGGTGATCGTATCAAAGGAATCATTGTGAAGTGGTAGACAGAAGAGCATTCTGGATGCTTTTACTTATGAATAAATACCCTTGAGGACCCTATTCAAGAAAAGCTAGCAAGCTAGCTATGTTATGTCAGTAATCTTTTAGCTACTGCAGCGAGACTAGCTTATTTAAAACTTAAACAGTGACAGTAGGTGACCACTCAGCTGGCTACCTATTTAAAAGTGGTAAAAATGCGATTTAGTTTCCAAAGAAAGAGAAAAAAACTCACATTTATTGCTGAAAAACTGCATTTATTACAGCTACTGTTTCTATAGCTTGCTATTTCCAGGGAAGCTAGGGAACTAGGGAGCATGTATTACTGAATTAGGTCTATACTACAGCTACTCTCTTGATTTTTCTATAGCTAGCTATTTAACTAAATATCTTTTGTTACTTAATGACAAACCCTCAATGAACTCCTCTAAGTTACACATTGCACAGCATTATGTTACTATTAGCTAGCTATGAACATTAGCCAACATTATTTTATGATTCTATTAGGTAGCTAGCTATTTATATTTAGCTAACATGCTCCCGTGACAGTCCCTCACTAGCCAACTAGCTCTATTTAGTGCATTGTTTTATGTTACTTTTAGCTTGCTAGCTAGGTTATGTAGGTACTATTTAGCTACTGTAATGCTCCACCCCTCCATACCACTTATCCTGCACAGGGTCGTGGACTCGGGATTTGGGGCACAATGCGGGGGACACCCTGGACGGGGTGCCAACCCATCGTAGGACACAATCGCACACACACACACACACACACACACACACACACACACACACACACTACAGACAATTTGGAAATGCCAATCACCCTACAATGCATGTCTTTGGACTACATTTACTACTGAAGTGAACCTACACTGCAGTTACTCTCTGGATTTTTCTATAGCTAGCTACTTAGCTATATATCTTTAGCTACTCTACTGATGATCCTTTTGTGTAACTCTAGCCAGGTAGTTCTATTTGATACATCATTTTATGTTACTGTTAGCTCGCTACGTATTTATATTTAGCTAGTGTACTCCAATGAAGGTTCCTCCATGAGCTCTAGCCAGCTTTTAATGCTATTAGCTAAGCAATAACTCAGGATGCAATTGAACAATGTAGCACTTTGTACTGAATACAAAGAAAGAGCTGCTTTATGGATCAAGAGATAAACATGATCTCAGAAGATGTAATATCAGGAGCAGATAGTATCGCAAAAACTAAAAGATGGGTAAAATGTGCCAGCTTCTTTGTGAAATATGTAAGGAAGAAGCTTAGCCATACTTAGCCATACATCTATTCCAGAGGATACAGTTGGGATGAGCCAGGGGTAGGCACATGTCTTTTTTTTTTTTTTTTTTTCTTTAGGTGATATATATGCACCTTTTTTTTCCATAAAAATATTCACCCAAGTTAGCTGCCATGTCATCCCACAAGTGAAGATTTTTATATCATGGTAGTTTCTATAGAAAGATTTGACCACTCTGAGAAATAAAAAGTGTACATCAAACTGTAGATTTTATATAATTAATGACGAAATCAAGTTTTGCAGTGATCTGTGCTTTTTTTTTTTTTTTTTTTAAGTATTATTTATTCTCTCCATCGTACATTCAGATACTATTCATCTAAAATCTAGATATTCAAATAGCCAAAATGATGAACACATTGTTCTGTAGAATGAAGTATAGCAGAAGGCCAGGAGGCAGAGTGTACAGGTCAGGAGAGATCACAGAAGAGGACAGAAAGAGACAGCAGAGGTGTCCAGATGACTCCGAGGTGTCTCCTGCGATATTGCCGGCGTTTTTGCATAATGTGTGATGAGTTCTCATCATCTCGGCTCCCCCACAACAATTTCATTACAGGCGGCTAATAAATGTTTCATGGCAGAACAAGCTGCTCGCCTCCGCTTTATTAAATCTGAGATAATAAAAGGAGAAAATCGTGAACGGGAGGGGGGGGGGGGGGGGGGGGGGGGGGGGGGGGGGGGGGGGGTATGTGGAAGGAAGGAGATATAGAAAACGGCGTAGACATTCTCAAACAGGGCCTCCGTATCTTCTGTTTCTGGGGCAACGGGTCCCCCCTCGCTCCTCTCCCCCCTTCCTCTCGCTCTGCCACGGAGACACAGGAAATGAGAATCTGGCTGACAGGATATTGCGTTCTGGTGGCCTGGGGATTAGCTGCCTTATCCAAACACGTACGCGTGCACACACACACACACACACACACACACACATATACACAGGTTCACGCTTACCTCGTACAGACACACCTCTCCATTGTTGTCTTATTTAATCTGTACACCGCCGTCTATCTCGCACGCTACATAAACGGCTTTGCACGGGTGATTCAGCTTGTGTAAACCATGTGCAGGTTTATAGTATCACTCGGCCAACATATTACACACACGCGACTGAACAGCCGTGCTGTCGTCCACACCGGTGGCTGTCACCTCATCTTAGGAAAATCATATGAACATCAATCAATAGACGCGACCTCACTCTTTTGATGTGATTATCATAAAATTGCAATATGTTTAGGGATTTCTTTTAGGCCTTGGAAGATTAAAATGTCCAGAGGGCATGAAGAGGGAGGGGACAATAGTGCTATATATCATTCACATCATCATGCGCATAAAGAGCCGGATGTGTCCTGGCCTAATCACAAGGTCTCGTGTAGCTTTTTGATACATTTGCTAGATTTTTTGAGAGCTAGCCAAATAAAATCAGCAACCGAAAAAGAAAAGAAATTCAAAAGCTATATAGCCATATCGTCCTCACTGTCTCTGTTGTTTAGGAAACACCATTTTATTACAGTTATTGCTGATCTTATTCTCCAAAGGAAAATGTATTCTCCAAGACTTATTTATCCGTACTCAATAGGCACATAATCTTATTTTATTTTGCTTAAAACAAAACCTTAAACATCTTCTGTGATACTCAACCTGTGTTGTATTAAACAGGAAAATCCAAACAAGATAGACATGAGATAAACTGATGAATTTGCTAATCAAATTGATCTTGTAAGTATAAAGTGGGTGTGGCCTAATAGTCTCACAAACATGTTGCTTGACATCTCTCTGTACCGGCCTCAAGCCAAGCTAAACACGTTGCTGCAAAAAAACACGAATTTCAATTGTTCAGCAGTACTATCCTCGCTACGTTAGCTTCCACTTGCTAGGTTGGTGTTTGTAGGCTTAGTTTTCAGTTGCTAGGTTGCTTTTCAATTGCTAGCTTTCACTTGCTGGTTAGCTTTCGTATGCTAGGTTTGAAAGGACAATTATTCAGTGGACTTACTAGGTTAGTTTCTGCTCACCAGTTGGCTTGCTCTTGCTAGATTAGCTTTCCCTTACTGATTAGTTTTCGCATGCTAGGTTTGCTCTCACACATTAGTTTGTTTTTGCCTTCTAGTTTTAAAACGTCACACAAATTTAAACAAGTGTGGTTGGAGCTGTTTGATTTCATAAAAAATAAACCGTTCGTAACTTAGCGTATGAACTGAATCATGCTACTTGTTACATGTTACTCATTTGCAAATGTGAAGCCATGTTGAATTGATCAACCTTGCGATTGGCGTGGGAGAAACTTACGCACACGTTACCTGAGTTTAGCCACGCCCACTTTACATTAAAAGTGGAGAAAGTGCATGTAGATATTAGAAACTCACTTGCTATTCATACTTAATGCTGCATTTTGAGAATCATTAACCTCATTAGAAAGCAACCAGGCATTTAGACTCATCCCTAAATGCACTTTTTTTTTTTGATGTACATATTTACCCCAAGAATAATTTTAATAAAATCAAAGATACGTCATGGCCAGTTGCCTTCCAGTCATTGTTTCTGACCTCATATTTGACAGTGAGTGGAACGATATATACATTTATCACCTACCTGTTGGTGTTTGCATATTATCTTTGAGGATATTTGCGTTTCTGTGGGCATGTCCGTGTGTGTGTGTGTGTGTGTGTGTGTGTGTGTGTGTGTGCGTGTGTCTGTGTGTGTGTGTGTGTGTGTGTGTGTTAGGGAGTGTAGCAGGCGAGCGTAGTGGGGAATGCTGGGAGATTTTAATAACGCAGAAGCAGTGCACTGAGATTTAATAAAGGGAGATGATGTGATTACTGAACCCTGGCGCTGAGCCACCTTGCTTCACAGCAATATCCGCTCATACACACACACACACACACACACGCACACACACACTTTCTGTCTCATACACACACACACACACACACACACCAATATAAACCATGCAATTATATTTACATGCATGATTTACATATCGATTCTTAATATATACACAAATGCACCAGCACAAAAGCTTGCAATATTTCTGACGGTGCACAAACCTTTCTTCAAGATGTCCTAATGTGTGTACATGCATGGAGAAGCCACCCACACCAAGATTCATCTCCGATTTGTGTTAAGATTTATCAGAAGGACAGTGTGTTGGCTCTTGCGCCTACCTTACTGTCTGGGTAAGGTGAGTTTCGGTCCCATTTTCCCAGAGGTCATAATCATGGTTAACCCCTTCACTCCTGAGAGATCAAAGCGGTGATGAGTGATTGAACACAACCTGAAACCTCAGGAGTATGGCGCAATGACAGGGTACTTCATTTTCTACGATTCGCTCCCTTTTTTTTGTGATGTTACACTGCGTACTGCATGCTGGAAACATTCTGGACAAATGTTGTATCAATGCCAATCAACTGTTCTTGAGGTAGAGCTTAGAACTTTCATGAACCTTATTAACAGTTAGCCTACTGATTAAATAAAAGAAGAACATACTGCTTTATAACACATTTTACATTAGAGCATATTTTTGGCATCAGGAATCCTTAATTATGATTTAGTGTTAATCTTTTCTGAAATAAGGCAGGATCTTGCTTTTGTGTGCTAGTGATTCGTGTGCTAGCGTTCCTTTTTATTTATATGATTGTTATTTGAGTAATATTGACATATTGATGTTGATATGAATGCTATTTGAATACTTTTGACTGCTGCATGTGTCCTATGTGAATGATACTTGAATATACGAGTACTACTATGACTGCTACTTGAGTACTAATGACTAGTATATGAACACTGTATGAATGCTGTTTGAGTACTATTCACTGCTATATGACTGCTACCTGAATGCTGTTGACTGCTATACAGTATGAATGTTACTTGCGTAGTTGACTGTTGACTGTTACATGAAGGCTGCATAAGTACTATTGACTGTTCTGTGACTACTACTTGAGTATTAGTGACTGCTATATGAAAACTATTTGAGTACTACTGACTGCTATATGCCTGCTATTTGAGTACTATTGACTGGTATATGAATGTTATTTGAGTACTACTAACTGCTATGTGAATGCTGTATGAGTATTAGTGACTGCTGTATGAATGCTACTGTACTATGAGTACAGCTGACTGTATAGTTATTTGAAAAATATTGACTGCTGAATACTATTTCAATAATACTAACTTTTATATGAATGTTATTTGAGTGCTATTTGAGTACTACTGACTTCTATATGTATGGTATTTGAGTACTGTTGATTCAGAATGCTATCTCAACATTAATGACTGCTACATGAGTGGTATTTGAGTACTAGTGACTCCTGAACACTATTTGAGTGCGACTGACTACTGAATGTTCTTTGAGTAATACTGAATACTGAATCTATTTGAGTACTAGTGACTCCTCATTGTTTTTGAGTACGAGTGGCTGCTACTCGAACAGTGTTTGAGTAATGTTGACTACTGAATGCTATTGGAGTATTGTTTCTTCTATGTAAATAGTGTCTGAGTACTGTGGACTACAGATTGCTATTTGAGTACTAATGACTGCTGTTTGAATAATATTTGAGTACTATTGTATCTACAGCAATATGAATGCTAATTGAGTAATATTTAGTTCTGAATAGTATCTGAGTGAATTTGATTGACTCCTGAATGTTCTTGTGTACTACTGACTGCTATATGTGTAGTATTTGTGTACTATTTACAGCAATATGAATGTTATTTGAGTAGTTTCTACTAGTAAATACCTTTTGAGTACTATTACGCTCCTGAATGTGTAGTGAATAGTATCTGAGTACTATTGACAACTGATTGCTATTTGAGTACTACTGACTGCTATATGTGTAGTATTTGATTACTATCTACAGTAAAATGAATGTTCATGAGTAATTTCTGCTACTGAATACTATTTGAGTGATACTGACTCCTGAATGCTTTTTGAGTTGCTATTATATTAATGGTTTTTTTTTTTTAACTAGTATTGACTGCTTTATGAATCCTTTACATCTTGAATGACATCTACTCCCACAAGACTCTCTGTGTGACAGCAAGACACACGACGAGACGAAATGCCATTTGTTATTGTGATCGCATCCGCCGGCGTGCCCGATTCGTCCATCCCATCATTCCCAGTCTCCCGCACGCTCATTTGGTTTGGTGATTCTGGTCTGCGGATCAGTTGCTCAGGGTGACTGTGAAGAGGGCTCAGTGTCTTTGGTATGGGTGTGTTAAGTAGGTGTAATTTTTGTTGGCGCGATTGGCAGATGGATTGAGACAGATTAGCTGTGGCAGCTGCGTTTCGGACAGGATCATCACATCCACGCAGATCAGACGCCTTTATGTACGGACCTGGCTGCCTCTCCCTTCACCAGATTTAGGGAATAACACCTTCTTCTCACTCAGCAAGGGTTCTGGAGCGCACACACACACACACACACACACACACACACACACACACACACACACAAACGTACACACCCGTTCCTCCTTGTGGCCCTCTGCAATAGAATCTTGTTTTGTTGAAAATGTTTTTCATCTCGCTGCTCTTCATTTTATGTTGCTCGCTCGGGTTATTGCCTTTTCTTCTGCAGCATCTCTCACATGAAAGTTCCTCTTGGGTTTCTTATTACTTTCAGCGTTCACTTTTTTTTGTGCAAAGTAGCGTCAGCGCACATGCCGGTATACGATATCATGCCACGATATAAAGTAAGATGACGCGATTACACTTTTTACTTAGGCTCATGCCTGTCTTAATGTGTACAAGTAATAAAAGTGAACTGCACACACATATACACGCACACACAAAGACGAACGCATATGCCTGTCAATGCACGTGAACGTATTCACGTGTCCCTGTGCATTGTGTTTGTTTGTGTACGTGTGTGTGCAGGAGTGTATGAACGAAAGAGCGAGAAATGCTCTGTTTATTTGAGTGTGTGGAAAAAAAGAGAGAGGAGAGATTAACCCCATGCTATTCTCAATCCTCGTTTATGAGTTTATAGCGTCTGTCTGGGCATCGCACTGTTTAAACAACAATCTAATTAATCCCGTCTTTATTAGTTTCACCGAGCTGAGCTGTGCCGGGAGAGAGGGAGGGAGCGAGGAGGGAGGACGGGGCAATTCTGCCAGAAAATACTAACAAAAGGAGGGAGGGCACGGACAGGAAAAGAATGAGGGATTTAGGAAGAATTTAAGCACGAATGAAATGTGCCTTTAAATAAGGACTGACTTGTTGGGGTGAGAGGTAAAAAAGTGAAAATTAGCGAAGTAAGGGTCTATGACGTATAGCTAGGGCCATTTTATTCTTTTTTTTCTTTTTTAATAAAGTGATGGTGATGATCAATTACTATCAATATTGCTACAGTTATTATTAAAATATTTCAACTGAGCTTAGTTCATCACCTGAATAGGACGTCGTTCATTTCCTAGATTAAAGCTCAATAAACTAATCATCAACTTAAATCTAACCAGTTTTAATAAAACTATGCCAAATAATAAAAATAATCAAAGACAGGGTGTGATGAAGTAGATTTACAGATTTGTTATCGTTCCGGTTTTACAGATATGTCAGATATGTATAGATTTACAGATATGTTATCATAATTCCAAGTTAATTATTATTCTATAACACCACATCCTGTGTCCAAGTCTTTTATTCCTCAAATACCATAGCAGTCTTATGTGGCCAACACTAATCTTTTTTTTTTATTTATTAAAAAATGTCATAATTTTTTGCCCATTTCTAGTTATATTTAATGTTGCGAAACAAGTTAGTCCCTGTTATCAGGTACTTTATAGCTAATAAACATTATTGTATCATTCCCTCACCAGCCTCTCTTTGAAAAGAACAAGAAAATGCAGCTTGTCACATTACTGCAAACTCCTCTGTCCTGAAGACTTCCTGTGTCAGAAAGCTTAACAGCTTATGGCTGGCACTGGAGACTCCTTCCAAAAATGTTAAATAAAAGCCTCCTCACCATAACAACAGTTACACACTGGTTTTAAATGTGTTTAGGTGAAGCATCCGCCATACAAGTCCCTGTGTACGCTGTTACTATAGAAGTGACAACATATTCGACCGAACACGTTAATATAAACCTATTGTCTATGCTGCTGTTGGAGAAAATTAATCAACACCTTCTGACCAATCAGGATTGAGAATCAAACAGGTCTCTGGTCTAAATGCAGTTAGTGTCACACTAAATGTTTTTTTTTTTTTTTAGGGAAAAAGAATCTCTTGAATAATTGTGATTATATATATTTGCCTGAATTATATTCATAAAATAAATCTGTGCTGTGATCATATATGGTTCAGTGATGTTTTTCTCTACACTTGAACGGGTCTCTGGATGCAAAAGTTTGTGAACCCCTCGTCAAATATCAAAGTAATGAGTGTGACTCATTAATGCTCTCCTGTTATTTACCACCATTTAATACACAACACTGGGTTAAATGAATTCATACTGTACGTTATCATCATTTCTGCGTCTCAGTGTGTCTTATTGCTAAGTGCTGCCTCCCAGTGTCTAACGAAAAGCACTGCACAGACATTCCACATTTCGGTTTATACAGGACAGGTGCGTGTGAGTGATCAATTATATGATATATCATGATATTTATTACACAATATTGTTATCATGGATGCCTGGATGGAGACTGAAAACAAAGACAGCACTTGCACTTGTCCATGTATAGAGCTGCCTTATATGAGAGGTTTCACATTTTGTCTGAATTTGAAATTTGTTTTCTTTTTATCCTAAAAACCAAGACCTGCTGAGATTCAGTGAAACTGCTTTCCAATCCATTATTTTTAATACAGTGTCATGAAATATATGAAAGACATACTCTATGTACTGGACATAGCACCTTAGTTTTTTCAATATCCATCAAACATCCTGTAACTTGTGGTTTGTGTGTGTGTGCGTGTGTGTGTGTGGTGTTTTATAGGCTGTTTGTGCGGAAGTGCAGCGCGTGCCTGCAGGTGATTGGCCGCTCAGAGCTGATCATGCGTGTGCTGGGGCAGGTGTATCACCTGGGCTGCTTCAGCTGTTGCGAGTGCGAGCGCCGGCTCCAGAGGGGTGACGAGTTTGTGCTCAAGGAAGGTCAGCTGCTCTGCCGTGGGGACTATGAGAAGGAGAGAGAGATGCTTGCTGCCATCAGCCCCGCCCCCACCGAGTCAGGTGATATATAGTAATAATAATAATTTTTATTATTATGCCATGTCTGTACATGTATAATGTAGGATGGAAGGACCAGAATAATGGCACTACATAACTAATTTTCACAAGATTACATGAAGTGTAATTAAAGAGCTACAGTTTCACTAGGAACAAAATGGTACAGCGACTTCAGATGGGTTTTTTGTTTTGTTTTGTTTTGTTTTGTTTTTACTTTTTTTTTTTGGTCATTTGATATTTAAAAATGAGTTTTAAGACTACTGCTCTACCATTGAGAAGAATCTAGTTTTGACTATTTAAGAGTTTACAAAATTTCTGTAAGTCTATAGCCACATTTCCAGCACAGGAACCTTTTCTAGCAAGCCTGGAACCTTTTCAGGAACTCTGAACAATTTTAGTACCAAGATCCTTTTCAGGAACTCTGGAACTCTGGATTTCCACTGGGAATCAGCAGGGCCACTTTTAGTACCAGGAAACTTGTATAAATGATTGTAATGTCACGGTTCCTGTAGTGTAGTGAAAACACAAACCAGGAACATATCCACGAACTCATCCAGGACAGTTTTGGAACCCTTTATTTCCTCAAAAGTTTCCAGGAACCACATTTAAAACACAGGCGACTTAGGACCACTTGGTATTTGGCATTAAAACTAAACGCTTCCTTTTCTTCTTCTTTTTCTGCTAGCTTAAAGATCTGTGTTAATGTTAGCATCATTTTCACACAGCAAGAAAACCATTAAAGAACAAAACAGCTTTAATGTGCTGTGTGCTTCTCATCAATTCTGTTATCATCTTACGTCATGATCACGGTTCCTGTAGTGCCGTGAAAATGCAAATCAGAGACTTATCCAAGAGCTTGTCCTCAAAAGGTTCCCAATTCTGTTTTTTTAGGTCATGATCATGGTTCCCGTAGTGCTGTAAAAATGCAGACTAGGAACTTGTCCAGGAACTTATCCAGGAATGTATTTCTCAGGAGAGTTTTTAGTTCTTCAGAAGGTTCCAGGAACCCGTGTGACTTATGACAAAAATAACTGGTCAGGTCACCATGTTATATTATTAGAGATGGCACTGACTTGATCCCAGGATCGGCATCAGGCTGACATCAGCAAAAAAAATGGTGGATCGGATATCTGAGAAAAAAGAAATGAATTCAGTTTGATTCTGTAACAAATTTTATCTTGGATATTTGGAACTGGAAATATTTACATATAAAGAGACTTAAAATCCTTAATTTTTTAGGATTTTATAATATTATAGTTTTTACTTTACTATATTTATTATATTTGCAATGTAAATTATTTTAAATTATTAGTTTACCTAAATAAAAAAAGTTGTGTTTTTAGCTATGTATTTTTTCCTGTGTATTTTAAGTGCTTCAGTTAAAAAAAGTCATTTTAAAACTTAGTAGTTTTTAGTCGTTTTGAAAGTTTCAGTATCAGTATTGGAAAGGAAAAACTGACATGGTGCCATCTTCAGTAAAAATACAATACAGAGTAGCAATAAAACCAAATGCTTCCTTCTCTTTTTCTTCCTCCCATGCAGTGAAGAGCGAGGATGAGGAAGGAGGCAGCAGCTCCATGGGAGGAAAAGCTGGCGATGATAGTAAAGAGCACAAAAGATCCAAGCGGCCGCGCACCATTTTAACCACACAGCAGCGCCGCGCCTTCAAGGCGTCCTTCGAGGTGTCCTCCAAACCCTGCCGAAAGGTGAGCAATCTGTCCTCGATGTAAACCCGCACACTGCAGGGTGCCATTTATTTTAAATCTTTCATTCATTTCATATTTGTATTCTGCAGGTGAGAGAGACCTTAGCAGCTGAAACCGGGCTGACGGTCCGAGTCGTCCAGGTCTGGTTCCAAAACCAGAGAGCGAAGGTAAAACTAAAAATCTTTCTTTATGTTTATATAGTTAATACATTTTCCAGTCTTTGTTAGAGTTTTGGGTTTTGATTGTCCGTCTTGTTGTGTGTTCAGATGAAGAAAATCGCTCGCAGGCAGCAGCAACAGCAGCAGCAGCAGGAGCAGGAGCAGATCAGCGGCGGCAGCAGGAGGGGTCCGAGCAGAGGAGGACGACTGAGTAACGACGACAGCGAGGGTGAGCCGCCATGTTAGTGCATGTTACATTTCTCTCAAAAAACATGGACTGGTTCAGCAATTTAGCTAATATTACACAAAGATTTTAATTAACCTTATGCGCTTAAATTTTATTTATTAAGGAACGTGAGAGCCAGTGCTGTTATAGGGAAATAATCAACAACACAGTTGTGCGATGCATCCTGACACGAAGCTGAGTTACTCTTACCACCCTGAAGCTGATTATTTTCCAATAAGAGCAAATCATTTAAAGTCATTTATTCCTCTTATATAACAGCAATTTGCATTATTTTCTTGAAAATTTATTCATGAACAAAACCTCATGTTTTTTAACCATTTATATGTACATTTAAGGCCCTATGGTATAACGTGTCTGTTAGCTTAAATGATTGGTATCCTGGGTAGATAGCAATCTATTTTCATGATTGATTGCTTGATTATGTTTTGTAAGTTCTAACCATTGCTTGAAAGAATTATTTTTCTGTAATGAAGGCATTATTTTTACCTTGTTATTAGATTTTTTTTGTCTAAGCTGTTGTCTATGTAGTTTAATATGCCTTGCTAATCTTACAGCTGCTTGCGTTAGCTAAAGTTAGCTCGCTATTATCGCAATTCACAGTTTTTGGTAACAAAAACAATAAAGCCTTCAATCTTACTGGATGGATGAAGAGAAATCGAATTGCAGTGGTGATCATTTATACCGAGATGGAAGGCAAAGTTGCTGATGAATTAAGAAATGTCTAGCTAAGGTTATGCTAACTATTATATTGTGTAAACTAGTAGCCAACACTGCTAGAAAGCTACAGTAGATAATATTAGGCTATTATGTAATTAAAATATTTAGCCAGGTTTAGCCAAGCCAGCTAACATTCAGATAACTGTTATATTGCGTTAGGTAAGGTCGCTATAACGCTAGCTAACGCTAGGCTTTTATGTAATTAAATTCATTAGCTAGGTTAACCAAGCTAGCTAACATATAGGAAATTTCACTGTGTAAACTTGTAGCCAAGTTCACTAATAGGTGTTAGCACACACTATCTCAGATGGGTAACTGTTTTATACCTGGTAATGACAGACTATTCGTCTTTAATAACAGGTTTCTTTTAAAAAAAAAAAAAAGCACTTTGTTGGTTCCAGAGAGTTAGCAGTAATGATAAACACTGCTGCTTTAGTAGCAGTAATATTAGCAAAGTTATGGAGGAAAACTTACTATCTACACACTTAGATGAATTTTTAGGCTCTAAATATTACAATTTAACAAAACTTTAACAAAAACTTTTTTGAATTTCATTTGATTTCGTCCTACACATTTAGACACACTTTGTGTACAAGGTGATGAAGACTTTGTGTACTATTATGTCTCCTCACAGATGGTTCGAGCAGTCACGGGTTAGACGGCATGCTCTCGTACTCCTCCATGCCACGACAGCAGCTCTTGGCTCTCGACCCAAACCTGTACGGGGGTGAGCAGTTCCGGCACGGTCTCACGCCCCCGCAGCTAGGCCCCGAGCAGATGCACCCGTACGGTAAGAGACAGAAAATCACACAGCAGTGAAATCACTGCCATCACTTGTACAGCTGATTCACACACTGCTGTCTTTTTCACCGGTGTCACTAAGACACTTTATTGTTCATTGTGTTTCGTTACACCTTCCTAACTTTAGCACAGTGCAATATTTTGTCTTGTTTTCACCACTCAATTTTCTTTATCATATATTTATATTGTATATTGTATTCATATTACATTTATACACCAATCAGCGATAACATTAAATCCACTGACAGGTGAAGTGAATAACACTGAGTATCTCGTTACAGTGGCACCTGTCAAGGGTTGGGATATATTAGGTGGCAAGTGAACAGTCAGCTCTCAAAGAGGTTGTGTTGGAAGCAAGAAAAGGATCTAAGTGACTTAGACAAGGGCCAAATTGTGTACACAGAAGAGCTACAGTAGCTCATCTGTGGGATCGGACCAGATGGTCTAGCCTTCTCGCCCCATGCGCATCAGTGAGACTTGGGCGCCCATGACCCTGTTGGCAGTTCACCGGTTGTCTTTTCTTGGACCAGTTTTGGTAGGTACTAACCACTGCATACCGGGAACACCCCACAGGACCTGCCGTTTTGCCGTTTGCTCTGACCCAGTCATCTAGCCATCACAATTTGACCCTTGTCAAAGTTGCTCAGATCCTTATGCTTGCCCATTTTTCTTTCTTCCAACACATCAACTTCTTTGATAACTTCTTTGATAACTGATAATTCAATTCACCTCTCAGTGGTTTATATGTTGCAACTGTTCGGTGTATAACAGTGGGGTCCAAAAGTCTGAGAGCACTAGTGAAAATGCTTCTATTTTGCATTATTGTCTAACTTAATACAATCATTTTTATTACAAAGTATATTACTGACAACAATTTGAGGGAAAAGTAGAATCTTTGAAATATTTACATGAATTTCAGACTTTCTTAGTATTTGGTACGTCCCCTTTTTGCTTTAAGTTTGTGCAAAACTTTATGATCCATTTTAGATCAAATCCATCAGTGTGTCAGCTATAGAAGAGATTAGACATGAGGAAACTCTGACCTTTGCTACAAGCAGTTGACATGGTCAATATCACACGTTTGCTTACTTTTAAATAGGGACCTAGAGATAATGCAGAATCTTGCATATTAAATATTTACTTTCTTTGTTTTAAATATGTAAAAATTCTAAAAGTTTCCCAATTTAAATGGAAACAAATCCCAGATTTTCAATGTGGTCTCAGACTTTTGGATGCCACAATATGCATATTTTACTCTATTTTAACAGTTTGCTTTAAATTAGGCTAAAAACATAGCAGACAGTCGACATATCTATCTGGAATGATTGACAGTTGCGCAGGTGTCATGTTGCGATTAGTCATGTTTCTCCTGTTGCTCTCGTCGCAACTCGATTTTCCCGCTCTGTTAATAAGATCATTAATATGAAATAAAATCTATCAATGTATATTCATCTTAGCTAACATTAGACAGGTGCATAGACTCAGGTAACTGTATTTCTTCTTGTACTGAAATGTCAGTTACTTTTTTTTTTGCTGAAAATGGTCAAGTTTTTCAAAAAAGAGAGAGAAAAAGAGTGGAAAATTCTTTATTACATATACAAAGTGTCAATTCTTACACTTAAAAAATAATTTTAATGGTAAAAGTACTGCTATAATTACTATATAATCAGTATATCGATTATATTGAAAATGTAATGTTATGTTTTGGGTTTTTTTCCCATTATTTACTGCGTTTCAAACAACCCCCCCCCCCCACCCCCGCCCCCATCCCCCTTCAGCAGTGTTTCCTCTTCAGTGTTAGTAGATCTGCTATAAGCATTTCAGTGTACATACAGTATACAGTACAGTGGCTTGCAAAGGTATTCAACCTACCTGGAATTTACCAGATTTGTCTGAATTACTGATGATAAATACACATTTTTTTATTGCAAACTCATGTTCTCTTACAGTCAAAATTAATTATCGGTCAAATATTTTAAAAGATATCTGATCAATTCAAGGGGAGTTTAATACTTTTGCAAGTCAGTGTATCTTGACATGCTGTGCAGCTGATAAATAAACTTGACTTTTCTTCCTCGCAGACTCAGAAACCGTTTTCCATGACTTGGACAGCGATGGAAGCCTGGGTCACCTCGGCGATTGTCTCTTGGCGACGGCAGAGGGAGGGGTGCTGGCAGGACGCGTGGGAAATCCAATTGACCGCCTGTATTCGATGCAAAACTCCTACTTCACCTCGTGACCCCTCTTCACCTCTGACCCCAGACTAACTCCACCACAGTCCACAAGAGAAGGAGCAAACAAACAGACAAAGCCACGCTCAAAGCCCAGCGTGTTTGCCCAACTAAGCCTGCAGGATCTCTCATCCCGCAGTCACACATGAGTTTACGTCAGTCATGATCCTGCAGGAATACCGTTATATAACGATTTAAATAGCAAACAGGAAATGATGCGGTTTAGGTTTCGACTAGGAATAAGATCATTGTAGCCTCATGGCTTAAAACCAACACACACACACTTTTACGTCATAGGCATGCTGTATATTCGATTAGGCAGCTGATCACCAACATTTTACCTCATCATCCGTCTCAAACAAAATGCATTCACGAATCCGTCATTTGCCCAAAAAAAAAAATAAAAACACCTTAACCTTGCAACCTTGCATAGGAAGCCTTGCATCTATATCATCACATAGAAGTAGTCAAATTAAAACCACATCACATTTACAACTGAGTGCAAAAGTTTGTACACCCTCAGGCCCAAATAAAGAAGAAATTGATGTTCAGCAGTAAGACAAGTTATTATCGAAAGTGAATGGTCGAATCTCGTATTTTAAGATATTAATAGTGAAAAATGGTGGCTCATCTCACTTTCTGGTTGTGATATACATATTTATTATTAGCTTGTATGCCCACGCTTTGCCCTTTTGCCTCCACCTTCTTTCAGCAGCTTTTCAGTTGTTGTATTTGTCCACAAATTAAATTTTTTCAAAATTCCATTTTAACATATCTGCCTTTTTATTCGTAGAGCATTTGTAAAATATTGGTGGGGTGAAGTCAGGTAAACTGGCATGCAGTTTCCTTTAATATTCTCCAAAAAAAGGAAATGCCACACCCACTTTTCCATCCTCAGACCAATCAAATCATTTGCGACATGTCAAACACTGTTGTGGCAAAAGCACAAAATTATTTTCAGCAATCTAAGAGGTAGGATGCTCCACACTTATCTGTCCCTTTTAATCTCACTTCACCCTACATGTTTCTTTATTTCTACCCAGAAGCCATGGGGGTACAAACTTCTGCACTCAACTACTATAAGGCAAAACAACAAAATCAGACCCAAAGAGGAGTGTTTTATGATTTCTAGGAACGAATGTCATTTAATTTTTTTTTTTAGTACATTTTATCAGATTACATTTACACATTCTATTCTTTTGTTCTCTCTGTTATCCTCACGCTATTACACTTTAATTACCAGGCCTTTGATGATGTAATTTAGGAGTATTAGGGACGGGAAAGACTAAACCGAGCGGCACTCTGGAGTCTTAAGGAGTCTCGGTAGGGTTCAGAGAGCAAACGGAAAGCGTGCATACCAGAGTGATTAAGACGAGGCCAACACAAATCCGCCCGGTGATACAGGGTCAGGTGGACTTGCGTGGGATTAAATGATTAAATACTGGAATTTTTGCCGTCCATAACACATACACTGCCAGTCAGAAGGTTTCTGGACGCTCTGTGTTAGCAGTTTTGTAGAAATGGGTTGAAGATGATTACAGAATCATTAATGTAAGTGAATTAGAAATGGAAGCGAACTGAGAAATGTGTGTGAAGTTTTTGAATTTTATTTTATTGGGTTTTTTTTTTCAGTCTCGATTACTCTAAAGAGGCACTTGTAGCACTCAGTATATCCGTGTTACAGCCGATGCTAACACTAATATCTAAAATCAATACATTCTGGCTTAACTACTTCATCAAGCAAGTGCAGCTTCAGTAAAGCACTCAATTAGACGATGATTAGAGGTAATAATAATAATAATAATAATAACAACAACAACAATAATAACAATAATAATAATAATAATAACAACAATAATAATAATAATAATAATAATAATAATAATAATCTTTATTTCATTTTGCATCATCAAATGAAAATGAAATAATGAATCTCTAAGTGTTTTACATGAAAAACAAAATGATGGAACCTTTTTTTTTCATATTTATTTGACAATAGCGGATAATACTGTAATATAAAATATATATATTTTTTAAACTAAACGTTCAAAAACTTGACTGGCAGTGGATGTATATACTTTTGCAGCGTATGTGAACTCCTCTCCTCTCCTCTCCTCTCCTCTGTAATTTCCTCCCATCTTTTTCTTTCTTTTTTCCATGTGAAAAAAAAACCCATTTCTTCCTTTCTATCAGTTCATCTCATACAATTTCTTCTCTTTCTATTTTTTTCCTCTGAGTTTTCCTTGATTTATGTTTTACTCGCATTGCCTTTCTTTCCCTTTTTTTTTTGGCCCCTCGATCGCCTGCCTGTATTTACCGTGTCTTTCATTCTCCCTCCTAGTTAATAATAATGATCATAATGTTTACGTCACCCTTCTCTACACCGAGCTTTAGTAAGAAGAAAACTTTTAATAAATAGGTGGAATGTTAATAACACGATTATTTAGAGTTGAGACACAGGGTACGTTTGTTGCTTCTGCCTAAGGAAATAATGCTTTAAAAAAAAAAAAAAAAAAAA
>CM040997.1:3857662-3881646 GCA_022985145.1 Pangasius djambal
CTCGCGTTTACAGGGTAGAGGTACATTCTTACGGCATCCGCATCATCTTTACGCCTAGTGTTTAAAAGTAATGGCACCCTGGTGTTTCAGGGGCTACGTGATGCTAAATGTTCTTGTGCTCTAATGTACTGCGCTTAACGTGTTCGTATCATGACTAATATGGTTGCGATTAGCACTACTGTCTCTCTTCGTTCCTCTGTATGATACTGCTGGGTATTTTGTAGCTTTCTCCTGCATGACGGTGTGTACACGTGAGACGTTTCTTATTTAAAAAAAAGATTTTATGACATGTACAGAGCACTTATTATTATTGTTTCACCCCTCTGGACTGTGGATGTTATATGAAACAGACTGGGTAGCCTGAAGCTGGGATTGGATCTGACTCCAGGGATATTAAGGCCACTGTTCATGGACCGCTTTGTGATTCTGGACTCTATCAGGGTAACTGCTGAAATGCGAGAGAATTGACGGCACAATTCTCTTCTTTTAGGTATCTTTTTTTTTCTGTTCTGTGACCTGTTCAAGTGGCTTCTGTGTAGTGTGTTTTCACCTTTACAATATAATCAGTGGTTTCGTTGTTGATATGATCGCGTCTCTTTGATTACTGAGTCTTCTTCGAGACATGTTCTGCCGGCAGCTGCACAACTATTGGCACCCTTTAGGGCAAAAATAATTGTATAAACATTACACACAATTATTTAAAGAAAGAAAGAAGGAACAACTTTTCTTTACTGGGGGAAAAAAGTAGTATGAATGATTTGCACTCTTTAAATTAACAACTTTAAATGAGTGTGTCATCTTGGATCCATGGATTATTGTCAGGTAAAAAAATGAAAATAATTGTACAAACAGTGCAGAAATTTAGAGGAACTACCTTATGAAAAACCATCTGTAGCAAAATTATTGGCACTCCTTAAGAACTTTAAATCAGTGTGTCTTCTCGGATCTGGGATTGTCATCAGGTTAAAATGAAAATAATTGTACAAACTTTACAATTATACAAAACTTTCTCTACAACAACTGAAGGAACTACATAACGTTATTGTAATGAAAACTCTATGCAGCAAAATTATTTTACGTCCCTTAAAAACTACTGATGCAAACCATATGTAGCAAAAATTATTGGCACCCCAAGAACATTAAAAAACCATGTCTCTTTTTTTTTTTTTTTTTTTTGATCTGCGATTGATGTCAGATAAAAATAACACAATAACATGACTGTTCAAAATTTTCCTCAAAAACAATTAGAGAAAATATTTACCGTTACTGTAACAAAACTCCTATGTAACAGAATTATTGGCACCACTTAAGAACTTTATATTATTGTGTCTTCTAGGATCTGGGATGGTTATTAGGTTAAAAAAATAATAATAATAATAATAATAATTATACAAACATTAGGCACAATTATTCAAAAAACATTATGCACAATTATTTTTAAATTTTCAACTGAATGAAACATAACCAAAAACATATGTAGCAAAATTATTGGCACTCCTTAAGAATTTTAAAAGAGTGTGTCTGGGATTGTAATCAGGTAAAAAGAAAAACAAAAAGAGAAAATGGCCTAGAGGAAGGTCACATATGGCTGCTCTTTGCTCCTAGTGACTGAGCCGATAATCAGGGGAAAATAACACAAACAATCCTGTCAGGCATGTTAGTCAGTGTGTTCCTGTCCTCCCACTCATCCCGTCAGTGGTCAAAGGCATGTGCTAACCCATCAGATCTCCCCCTCTTTCGCTCTTTTTATTCTTCTGCCAGCGGGTAGCTAGACACAGTATGAGGGAGAGACGGCACACATTCCTTAGTTTAATATTATACAGTGATTCAGACGGGAGAGAAAAGAGACGAGCCATGAGGAACCGGGGCGAAAATACTCAACCCGCACAGATTAGAATAAATATTTTGCGTAGCTTGTTAAAGATTAACTGTCGTGTCTTTAAACAGCACGAACAAGAAAAATGACTAAATCAGACCTTTATGTCTTCTAAATCCTATAACAAACACCAGCTATATCACAGCCTCGTTATGATATGGAGAGGAGCTATGTACTACATTTCCAATATTCAGGCATATCATTTATAAGCATGTACAAAGTGATCTATTTCCTATTTTTGTAAAAATTACCTTTATGACATTTTTTCCTAAAACACACTGAAATACATAATGCCTGAGTAACTGTGTAGACTCTGTAATTTTTAGCACACAGTGAATTCAAGTTCAGCAAATCTTGCATATAAGTATTACTCAAACAAAGAGCTTTAAAAAAAGGCAGTGCATGCTCTGATCAAGAAGCTGTTATGCCTTTCATAAGTATTCACCCCTTCCTAGAACTGAAATGGATTTAATAATTAATGAATGTACACAAAATGTCCCGTAATAGGAATGGTAGAGAAAATCAATTCAGTCTGCAAAATTAATTACAACTAAAAATTGTGATTGCATGAATATTCACACGTTACCGTGCACCCGTTGTCATCAGACGTGACATAATGAGTTGAATGGAGTCAACAAATAAAAGCAAATAAAGTGTCATGTGATCTCAGTATGAATACATCTGTTCCTGGAAGAACCCAGAGTTTTATTAGGGAACCTAAACACACAGCATCATGAAGACCAAACAGCTATTAAAACAATTCTGGGAAGAGTTTCAATCAGGGTTTGGTAATAAAAAATGTATGATGAACATCCTGCAGTCTGCCTAGAGAAGGCCATCCACCAAACACCAGTGACCAGGTGAAGAGGGTATTAATCAGAGAAGCAACCAAGAGGCCAAGGGTAATGCTCAACATGATGCTGCCACCACCATGCTTCACTCTGTTTGTTCAAAACAGATCACATTTTATTGAAACACCTAAAGTCAAAGATGTTGAGGTCTGCAAGTTCTCCCTAGAAAATATTTATAAACATGAAGTGTACAAATAACTGACATCAGATTCCTGACTCATGATATCTCATAGCTGACGGTCGTCTCTCTGTACAGCTCACAACACTTATTACAAAACGTTCAAATGTGTGTGTTAACACAAAGTGTGTTAAAACAGAACCGTGTTATGTTAATAAGGTCCATGACATAATCTCAAAGTGATGGAAGAAGGTTTCTGGTTGGGTTTTATGTGGCCTGAGATTCTGGATTCACTGCAGAGAGAAAACACACTTTCATTAGTTTCATTAGTCACAACATTCGCAAACATTCACTGGAGTCAGGCTTTAGCATGGGAAAACTAAAGCTCTGCTTTACAGCACGCTGATTTCAAACAGAATCTGTTTCACACTGCCAACATACAGTCAGCTCCAAAACTAATGGCACCCTTTAGAAGAATGGATGAAATGATTAGATAAATTAAACAATACACACAATGATTCAAATTTTCCACTCAGGGAATAATATTCTTCGAGTGGAATAATATTAAAACATTATAAAATATTAGGTATAAAATATTACTAATAAATAAGATTTTATTTATGCCAATAATTTTGCAACTATGCAAAATACAAAAAAAGGATTTTAAAACACTCGATTAGTTTCCAAAACATCTGGAGATGTAACATTACATCTACCTTACAACATTACATTGTAGGTTCCAATAATTTTGTTACCATTCCTTTACGGAAAAATAAATACAGTACTACTTAAGAAAAGTTTTTGGGGGGGGTTTGATAAAACAGCAGTAAAATAAAACTATACAGCTTCACCATATGATTAAGCCCAGAATATATTGCTATATATATTGAACCCATTTTCATGAAGCATGCCATTAATTCTGGACTTGAGTGTTGAGTTGACACACTAGTTTGTGAGGAGAGCAGTAATGCTTACCTAATCCTTTAATGTCCACGGTGTTGGCGCAGGTCAGAAAGCGTGCCACGTGTGGCGAGCAGGCCTGAGCCGAGGACTGGTTCTCCCTCAGGCAGCGCTCAAACTCTGCGAATTCTCCTGCACAGTCTGCCCGGATCTTCCTAATCACTGGACTGCATCGGCAAATGACGAGAAACAAGATGGCAATGCTTAGACATTTTACACACAGCTATCATTTAAATTATAAAGCATAACTGCGTATATAGTGAGCTCACACATGATCAGCTACCCCTACCATATAGATCACGTTGCACTGACTGCATCTGATCTCCTGCACTTTTTGCAGCTAAGGACCCCTTTAACTGTTAAAAAAAAACAAAATCAACAGACCTTCTCTGATTTATTTTTTTTTAAAAACTGAAAAATTGTCATTAGATTTAAGTTGATATTTATTACAGGTGAATGTTTTTTGAGTTAATCGAATTAATCGACTCGTTCAATTAAATTTACTTGTCAAATAAACTACCAACTATAAGAACGCAATAATAAATATAATTACTGTGATAATGTTAAGTTTTGATTTCGACGGCTGTAGTTAAAAATTATGACCACCCCGGTTACACTTCACAGACCACGGCTCTATACAGTTTATCAGCCCACATCCATCATTTCTGAATGAGTGAAATATCTGATTCCCACGACGCATCGTAGGTTCCTGTCTAAATGATCCAGAGGAACCGTTAATGCACTTTGCCGTTTAAAAGGAATAAAGGATCAGACAAGGTCCTAAATCACACCCTAGTCCCTATATAATGCTCTATTCTGGCACTTTTCCTAGCCAGTTCTAAATGCGTAGTGTGGAGTATCTGGAGGATTACTGATAAAAATAGATCTTATCCCATGATGCACTGCAACAGATATGTATTTAAATGATGTAGCCTGGAGGATATAGAGCACTGCACACACAGAAAACAGTCTTTCATTTTGGCGTTCTTTTAACATTGTACATTTTCCATGTCTGGTAAACTGAAAAAACTGCAATTATAATAAATTATAATTTACTAATGTGCCTAACAGTGCATATAGTTATCTGTTAACTCTTAGTTTGTCTAGAAACATCCTACACGCTAACTGTTAATTAAATTAAAACGTTAAAAAGTTAAAGGAATTAATAACCCATACAGTTTATGGACCGTAAACCCCAATGTATCCCAGGACTAATAAATGAAATGCTGATGTTTGGGGAAGGATCTCTGGTGTAGACGTACTGAGAGGAGGTGCACTGCGCCACCTTCACCTTCAGGTGGTGACACTGCTCTTGCCATGCTGCTGGATTGGAGGCCACACAGGCTCCGTACTCCTCCATCTCCTTTTGGCAGAATTTGGCTGTAATGTCCATTGCTGCCTGCCTGCAAAGAATGTCCCATTAAAATGAATGAACCTGTAACTCACAGGAACGATCGACCCTGAACGCCTTGCACAGTAATCTTTATAATTAACATCTACATGATGCAGCAGCGCTTTAGTGCTTTAGTCTGTCCAGCTCTCCCACCTCCTCGTCTGTACACTCAGCTTCCAAAGCTTCAACTTTCAGTCTCTGCCGCAACTCAGCACCACCCTGACGTATAGCTGCATTGCATGCTGGGACTTTGAGTCCAGTGTTTGCATCAACATCTCGCCTACCTCTACACTGGGCTTCTCATTAACATAACGTTAATCGTCGCTGGCAAATGATGAATGAGGAAAGAGGCTCAACCTGTTAGAAGACTATAATTCCTGAGGTTTGAGATTGTTTATTTTTTTCTCCTGTTAAATGCCATTGTAACGGCTAGCAATGTCACCCTGTGACGTCAGCATGGGACACAAATGCCAACTTCTCACTTGAATAAGAAAATACAGCAACACATAACAATTTAGCAGCAGAATCACTGAATATATCACAAGTATTTCAGTATAAACGTATTTAATGTGTTTCAGGGTGGAGTTGAACTTTAAAGGTGGAGGTGTGGGGATTTGCCTGTAACCTACTATTTATGTTGGGTACCATGCCTTATTATGTTTTATTATTATTATTATTATTATGTAAATAATTTCAGATTCTCATTCAAGCATCCAGTGAAACATCCGAAACATCTGCCTAACTAAAAGATCAGAATAAGTAAAATATTAAAGACTAAACCACACAACACCAAAGCATGTGTACCCTACGGCATCATACAAGCCTTTTTTACTCGTTACAAAGAAGCATGAATAACTTAAACTGTGTAGAAGATTGTTTTCTTAAGGTTAAATAACATAACTTACATGTTTGACGCTCGAATTGAAATCAGCACACATGAAGGTTAGATGCACATGCCAAGGCAGCCGGTCCAACTACACGCTTCCTCCTTCCGACGTTTCTGATTGGTCAGCAGTGTACCAGCCTGCAATGCAATTGGTCCGTTGAATGTCAATCAAGACAAATAGGGTGGGTCTTAATAGGGAAGAACGTTTCCTTAAAGAAGCCGTGTCACGGCAACTGTAAGTTATTCAATAATAATAATAATAATAATTTTATTTGTTTATTTATTTATTTATTTTCCCCTAAAAGCTTTGTATAACTCGCTAACTATTCATTAATACATTCCAGCAAAAAACAAACAAACAAACAAACAAACATAATTTTACTAATAAAGAATATTGTTTAGGGTTTTAGGGTTTTCAGAGATTATTCAGTCAGGGACCTCTTTAAGTTAAAAACGAAATTCTTGGACCCCCTCGGACTCAGGACTATTTATTTATTTATTTATTTATTTATTTAACAAACAACTTGTTACAAAATTAGGCAGATTGTTTAAATGTATAAAGTAAAATTTTGGCTAATTATTACAGCCAGGGAGTTGATTTTTTTTCCCTCTGGAATTTCTGCTTTTATTAAATTATCATCAGATTCCAGGTGACATTATTTAATGCCATAATTTTGGAATAATAGACATAGTTTGGATAATGATGGGTTTCCACCACTGTAGCAAAATTAAATAAATAAATAAATAAAAAAACTCACTAACCCCCAGGCTATACTTCACAGACCCCACTTTGAGAAGCATGGCTTTAGAGACCCATTTAAAAAATAATACTTTATTAATGCAACTAATATTGTATCATGGGTTACTGTCAATGATTTAACACATAGGCTTACAACTCTTTTATACTTTTATCATACTATGTGTGTGTGGTACTGTTTTAATTCTGTGTCTTACTACTGTGTGTGTGTGTGTGTGTGTGTGTGTGTGTGTGTGTGTGTGTGTTTGTGTGTAAGTAATTGTGAGGCCATTTTGGCCAGCATTCTCTCACAGAAGAGATATTTCTAATCTCAGGAGATTTCCTGTTTAAATACATTAAAAAATAAAGAGTATTTATATGATACTCTTTATTTTTTAATGTATTTAAACAGGAAGTCTCCTGAGATTAGAAATGTCTCTTTTGATGATATAAAGAAGAATATTTCTGTGCACATAAACATGTAGAAGATGTAGAACAGTTTTGGGAAGAAGGAGAAAACTGGGTCAAGAAGGTGAAAAAACTTGAAGTGCATACATCTAGGTTAAATAAGTCATCTTGTAGGATACAAAATCTTTAATAAATGGTTTAAAGCATGCCTTATCGACTAATGATTAATACTGTATTGTTAAAGTGTACTGTGTTTGTCAGGAGGAATAACTGCAATAAGAAATGAAACATGATAAAGTGTGGAATTAAACCAAAACAAACAGAATGTAAAGGTTTTAAATTACACAATAAATGCGAGAGCTTATACATTAATTAAAGCAATTAAAGAATTAAAGGAATGTATACCTTTCTGTCACGTATTTATTTATTTATTTATTTATTTATTTAACCAAAAAAATTTACATTTTGTACGATTCCATTCGTGTTTACGTTTTTATTTTGTATTTTCAGGACCTTTCGGTGAACCGAATCCGTTACCGGAAGTGTCGTCATGGACCTGCGTGCTTGCGTATGCGGAAGCTGCTGTATGTGTGCGGTAGCTGCTGGGTTTTTTATTTAAATCAGTACAGTAGCCGGACAGGGGTGGTGAAAAATTGTTTATATTTTTCTCCATTTTCTGGTGTGAGGAGAAAGTGGAGAACAGAAAGAGGACTAAAAGAGGGAGGAGGAGGGATAAGCCAGAATGGTGGAAGCTAAAAAAGCGGGGAATATGGCCACGGACGGGATTCGGGAGCCGGCCCTGTACATGAACCACAGCTCGGACAGCGGGATGAGCGACGAGCTGGTGAGCTCCGTGTCCCTGTACCGGCGCAGGCCGCGGCTCCTTCACGGCACGGTGCTCCCGTTCGCCGGGCTGCTGTACCCGGGCTGGCTGTACGTGTGGGTCGGAGTGTACGGCGCCACCGAGTATCCGGAGGCCGGCCTGCTCGGGCTCGCCGCCATCGGGATCGCGCACGTCCTCACCGTGCTGTCGGGTTACTGGTCCGTGCACGCGCACTGCTGGCTGACCTGCTCCAAGGTAATGCGTTGTTGTGTGTATATATATATATATATATATATATATATATATATATATATATATATATATATATATATATATGTGTGTGTGTGTGTGTGTGTGTGTGTGTGTGTGTGTGTGTGTGTGTGTTATAATATTCACACAGCACTCGTAGCAGTCCTCATAAGGATGACGTGTGCAAAACACTTTCACAATTCCATCTGTTTCCTACTAAGCAACTTCAAAGAAGAAACTACTCTGTCTACTGTTCTCTGTCCATCTGACAGATGTGTTCATCCAAAGTGACACATAAATCATGCAATTCAGAGTTAAGCATCTAAAAGTGTCTCTCCAGCAGTCCTGGGTTTCAAACTCACAGCTTCCTGATCACTAGCTCACCCCTGGTCCATCATCGCCCTGGTGCTCATTTTAGTGTTTTCTTGTCCTGGATTCTCCTCCAAATCACTGCTTTTGTCATTGTGACGTCCTGAGAGCATCTGGACCCGGACTCTACCCCGGGAACACTGGACACAAGGGAGGAATACACCCTGACATGGGACACCAGTCCGTCACAGGGCACTGTATACACACGCACACACACACACACACACACACATGCACCTGGGGCAGTTTAGTGTAGTCCACCTACCAGCATGTTTCTGAGAGGCAGGAGGAAACCGGAGAACCCAGAGGAAATGTTATTATGTAGTACACAACTTTAAACACTTGTTTAGGAGAAATTTGTTTCTACACTACAAGTGGTTCTTTGGCTCATTTTAAAATTCACTCACAGCTTTGCCATGTTGTTTCTCCCCTTTTTCTGCTGTAGACACACCACACACACACACACACACACACACACACACACACTAGAAAAGTTGACATGCACACTTTGTTCCTCTTCTTGGGGGAAAAAAAGATGTTCTGTACAGCATTTAATAAGAAAGAGTGCATGTCAACTTTTCTTGTGTTTTACCAAAGACCTGATGGTTGCCATAAATCCCTGTATATATGCGCACTCCAGTTTTTATCTTAAACACAGTGATTTGTAAAAGGACTATACTGAAAATCTAAAAGTAGGGTTCTTGTGCAAGTCTAGAGAATGTGTAATTTAAAGGCACTTCCTTCCAGACCTAGAAAAGTATGGCTGTTTATAAAAATGTATGAAAGTATTAATTGCTTTCAAAATAATGAAGATTATGATTTTTGAATGGGGATTAAAAGATTGACATTTTCTCAATTTACGTGTACCTTTATTTCCTTGTTAATAATACTGTAAGGTGTGTGTGTGTGTGTATATATATATATATATATATGTGGTCATGTGGTACGTCTATGCTCATTAGTCACAGTGAATATGAAGAAATAGAGACTCTCTGTTTTATGTAACGCTGCATAATTCACACTGTTATTGAATCAAACTGCATTGAGATCACAATTTAAATGCTATTTTAATGTGTAGTTATTTATTTATTTATTTATTTATTTATTTATTTTTTTGTGCAACCCAGTTTCAGGCCAGTATTAACTCCAGTACTGCTAATTAGTACTACATCAGCATCCCTACTATTTCACTTTAGCGAGTGAATATGTAATATGATTTAAGATTCATGGCTGCATAATAAGCTGATAATTTAAGGAGTTAATCACGTCAGAGTTATTCACCATGGCATATACCGTAGTAGTGTATGAATCATGAAACATCTCACAAATGACTTTTATTTCAGTTCTGGGTGCCAAGACATGAATATAAAATATACATATATATAATTTGCATCTTGCATACATGAAGCAGCAATAAGCTTCATGTATTTAGTGTTTTTAAAATCAGAAATGTTTGGTATTGTTGGTTTATTTAAAAAAAAATACACCTAAAAAGCCTATGAAAAAGTCATGTGCATTAGTGTAAAAATGTGTAAAAAGGGTGCGTCACGATGCATTTGAATTGATTCCCCCGTTTGTGTGTTTCTGACAGGAGCCCGATCCGAGCAAGGCGGCCCTGGCTAAAGTAATCCCCACCCCTAACAACGGCTCTGCTGAGCTCGTACCCCTGCAGAGAGACAAGGTGAGACTGCTGTCAGAGTAATGTAGCAGTGAGGGAAATCATGGCTCCTGTGTGTTTAACGTTTCATGAGAGGAGTGTAGTTAATGAGTTGACGGGTTTTCGATTATTAATAGCGCTAAGGATGTAAGCTTGTAATTTAGCGCTGTGATGTATTTTCGTGCGGTAGGACGAAGACGGACGAGGCGTCCTGTCCTTCGAGTTCCAGAAGATCCGCTACGTTTTTGACTGGGACAGGAAGCTCTTTTTGCCCGTGGCCTTCCCTGTGGATCAGCCTATGGGATATTTCCAGACGTGGAGAGGATACCAGGAGGAGCCTGAGCTCCGGGCTGCGGAGAAGCGATACGGGACGAATCGTGCCGAGATGGTGGTGCCCGACTTCCTGGAGCTCTTCAAGGAGAGGGCCACTGCGCCGTTCTTCGTCTTCCAGGTCAAATTTGTTTTTATGGGTTTTTTTTTCTCTCGATCATACAAAGATACATTGGTATAAAATAAACGTGCACACTCCGAACAGTCTTACCCTTTTTAAGTTTCATCCCACCCACCCATGGTGACAAGGTAATCTACCCCTTTTCCCCAATAACACGATAATATCGCAACCATTCAATAAGATGGCAATTTGAGAAAAAAAAACAAGAATAATCAAACAATCAATTACATGTAAAACAATTAAATCAATTACAACAGCTCCTTAATTTTATATCCCTCGACCATGCTGAGAATTATAATTTAAAAATTTTTTTTTATTGATTTATTTTTTTCTTCACCGATGTTCACGAAGTCTAAGAAAGAGTTCATGTGACCAGGCTAGAGGGTGTGGAGGTTGCCACTGTAAGGCAAGCATTTTCTTAGCTGCAGTCATTCCTGAGAACAGCAGTCTTTTCTGAGTCAGTGAAAAACTGAAAGATGAGTCGTCATTTGGAAGCAAATATTTAGGACAGCACGGTATATCAGTCTCCTTTAAAGTCGTAGATACCTGTACCCAAAGCTTCTTTACTTCAGGGCAATCCCAGAACATGTGTTTTTAAGTGCCTATGAAGGCCCTGGAACATAGATTACAGTTAGGAGACGGGGAAAGTTTCATTAAATAACGTTTCCTGGGAGTGAAATAGTTGGTGGTTAGGGTCCTTTTTAGACATGTCTATGATTAGCCCATATTGCATCCCAACAAATTTCACCATTATTGGCTTCTGTACAGTACATGCGCCACATATATCTCTAGACTAAATGTCCAGTATTGGTATAGAGATATATGTGGTGCATGTACAGAAGCACTTATGCTCAATATTGGTAGTTGTTTATAGGAAGCTTCCAAAAAGTATAAAGATGACACCATACCCCTTGTACATCCTTTTGCTGTTAGCTCTTCATGCATAGTGGGACATGGGATGGTGGTACCCCACAGAACTCCATGGTGGATCTCAGAAATGAGTTTTTACGTGTTGTCGTTATAAGACTCCTGTAGGTTGTAAATTGTTGTAAAATTTGGTGAACGGTGTCGTGCAGGTGTTTTGTGTGGGGCTGTGGTGTTTGGATGAGTACTGGTACTACAGCGTCTTCACGCTCTTCATGCTCGTTGCTTTCGAAGCGTCTCTGGTGCAGCAGCAGATGAGGAACATGTCCGAGATCCGACGAATGGGGAACAAACCCTATATGATTCAGGTAACCGCAGCAGTTGATGCATTTTTTTCCCCTTTATTAATGTACCTCTCTTTGTCTGTTACATAGCAAACATCTTTAAGTGTTCAGTAGGGTTTAAAATCAGCATTTGTGATCAGATGTTATTTGGTCCTCAGGTTTACCGGAACAGAAAATGGAGACCGATATCTAGTGATGAACTTGTCGCTGGTGATATTGTTTCAATTGGTAAGCAGCATGGGAGTCATGTGATAGTGGGAACCACAAGTGAGCATTGGGCGTGTGTGTGTGTGTGTGTGTGTGTGTGTGTGTGTGTGTTTTTCCCACCCCTGCTTGTTTTTTGAAAGCAGTGAAAGTAACACAGTGTGTGTTTATGTCACTCTTACATGTGACCTCAGGATATAATGCACTGTTCGGCATTAATAGTGTCATTAGAATTTAATATAAAAGTTATAACACCACCAGCCATCACTGTGAGTGAGTGCACAATGCACATACACATCACTTCCTCATACTAAAACCATTCCAGGAAGTAGAATTTTCTCCACCTGAAAAGGTTTTTGAAAAGGTTCCTGTGTTAGAAACGTGTCTGTATTATTGAGCGCTTGCCTCACACATTTCCGCAGGACGGTCTCCTCAGGAGAACCTGGTCCCATGTGACGTGCTGCTGCTCCGAGGACGCTGCATTGTGGATGAAGCGATGCTGACCGGGGAGTCGGTGCCTCAGATGAAGGTCAGTGTGACGCCTCAGCTTTACGGTTTAAAGATCTACAATTACTGGCTGCAGCTCGTCTGTTCACCTCACACCCATCAGTGGAAATGGACCACCATTAGGCTTAAACCTAAAACCACAGTGTTGAACTGATGAGTCGCATTCGGTTTACATGTAAACGACTCGGACATCAATGAGGCAAAACGTTTCTGTAGGTCGGCTCACGCTATCATGGAGAGTAAGGCACAGCAACCCTGTGGAGGAGCCCTTTTTAATTGATTCATAAGATTTGTAGTGTTACTTTCTTTTGTAACGACTTTATCTGCATGTCATGTGGAGCTCGACAAGGTCCGCCATTTTCTCTCCGCAGTTACGGTCACGACTGATGGGTTCACAACTAGTCCAGTTTGAACGTACAGGGGAGTCCAAAAGTCTGAGATCATGTTGAAAATCTGGATTTTATTTCCATTTAAAATTGGAAATAAACAGAGAACTTTCTTAGAAACTAAGAAAGAATACTACCAAGTACTAAGAAAGCCTGAAATTCCTGTAAATATTTTAAAGATTCTACTTTTCCCTCAAGTTGTTGTCAGTGATATATTTTTTAATGAAAATTGTTGTATTGAATTAGAAAAGAATTTAAATAGAAGCATTTTCACTAGTGCTCTCAGACTTTTGGACCCCGCTGTATTTTTAACAAGCTATTTAATAGTAAATGCAAAAATAATAATAAGAAAAATATTAAATCAAGAATAAAATCTCATGCAGTTTAACCACTTAAAGGTGTATTAGGTTTTTTTCTTTCTTTCAAGATTAAGTCTCTAACGGTTAGCCGAGTTTGACATTTGAATATTATTTATTTATTTATTTATTTTAAAAACTCCATGAGCCCATTCCTGCCCATGTTCATGAAACTCCGCCCCCAGGATCTACGGTGGCCTGTAGAGTGTCTATAAAATAACTGACAGGAGGTGCATCCAAACACAAACGAGCATTTCGGATCGGAACAGGTTTTCTCAGCAACTTAATATACTAAGGCCACGATTTAATCCAATGCTTTTTTTTTCCTGTTCTACATATCTTCCAGGTTATTTGTACAACTAAGGGAAAAAATGTTTATTGCACTTTTTAAAAAGAATTAATTCAAGCGTTAAATGGCAAACATGCACAATTTGTTGTATAATATAATCAGCGTAAACGTTACTGGACATCGCGAAGGAAGCATTGCTGTGTTCAGCTAAAACTTTTCCGGATAGGATCTGGGTCGGGGTTCATTCTCACAGTGTCTGTGCGTTTTATATCTGCAGGAGCCGGTGGAGGATTTGGACCCAGAGAGAATCCTGGACCTGCAGACGGATTCACGGCTGCATGTGATCTCGGGAGGAACGAAAGTGGTCCAGCACAGCCCCCCTCTCCGTGCCAGCGCAGGCCTCAAACGTTAGTGCCCACGCCTCTGTCTGTTTCACCGCCTGTTCTCTTTAATGCCTCTGACATCTGTTTTCTCTTTTTTTTTTTTTCATTTTAGACACACAACCTGTGAGTCATAATGCCGTTGCTTATTCATACTGAAATGTCTGTCTTTTTTTTTTCCCCTTTCTGTGTTCTGTGCAGCTGTGGACAACGGCTGTGTGGCATACGTTTTACGCACAGGCTTCTACACTTCTCAGGTGAAGAGATCCTCCGAAATGATTCTGCCTCCTTAATATAAATCCTTTAAATTACATTTGGGGGATATAATGAGATTATATGGATATTATGCTAGCTGTCAGTGCTTTTATCATACACACACACACACACACACACAGTGCCATTGTTACTCATACTAACAAATAGATGATTTATGTCTCTTTTTTTAAAGTATAAAAAAAATATCATTCCTTTTTACTGTTATGCCTGATTACACAAAAATCCTGACACTTTTGTTACGGTGTGTTTATATTCATGATCAATAACAGCATTGCTGCGAAAGGAGTCTAGAAAAAGGTTAAAATGTTGCAGTCCATTAAGTCTTTGTAGGCTATGGAGTGTCTGGTAGCTGTAGTACACTTTTCTGGCCATGAGCTTCAGAATCTCAAAGGCTGCAATCTGATTTGCTCTCTACACATCTAACAAAAAGGAAACCTTTGAAAACTGTGACGCAGTTAGCATTTTGTGGGAAAGATCCACTCGCTGGGCTGAAAAACAAGTTCACTGTATCCTGTTTTTAAAAGTTTTTTTAAAGAGCAGCGTGTAAATGAGATCTGTGCATATTTACCAACAGGCTGTGGGGAAAAGGTTCATGGTTGATCGTCTTTAATGTCAGTCAAACTGCCGTTCTGTCAAAGTATGTGGTTCTTGGCCATGATTATTGAGGAAACCTACCAGACTCAATAGTAAGAACAAAAATAATAAAAGAGCAAGCTGTATTATTATTATTATTATTATTATTATTAGTAGTAGTAGTAGTAGTAGTATTAGCAGTAGTGGTACTGTACTTAATAGTTATTTTAGTGTTTTTAGAGTATTTTTTGGAAAGCTCATGAGTGGTGGGTGAGTCTGGATGGGTTTGGCACACACTATAGTTTTTCCCCTTTGAAAAATAATGAGAAATGGACTTTTTTTTTTTTCTTGAACACATTACATCCTGGTAGTGGTGTTTGGGTGTAGCGTGATTTATTTATTTTTTTACTGCAAGTTTGGGCGAACATGCACATAGAAGGTTTTTTTTAAATATTATATTCTAATAATATACAATATAATATGATATTAGAATAATAATGAAGACATTAACACTATGAAATAGCATTTGTGGAATTATTCAGTGGCCAAGAAAAGTTGTAAAGTCCTTAACCGTGTCCCTGATGGAGATTCGCACGCTCTCAGCAGGCTGAGCCAGTTCTCCTAAAAGCGCTAAATGAACATGACTTTTTTGTGGGAAAGAATTTAACATAATAAATTTATACGCAGCCAGTAACTTCAGTCTTAGAAACAAATTTCAAGCAAAAACGTTTATCAAATTGTCTTTAAGGCAGTGAAAATTGGATATTCAGTCCATGAATTAATCAGATGTGTGTGCTGGTGTTTTGTGTGTTCAGGGGAAATTATTACGCACCATTCTGTTCGGAGTCAAAAGAGTCACAGCCAACAACCTGGAGACATTCATCTTCATCCTTTTCCTGCTGGTGTTCGCCATCGCTGCAGCTGTGTATGTGTGGGTGGAGGGTGAGTTTTACACACACACACACACACACACACACACACACACTTACACACACATTAATTAACCCAACTGTTCCAAATGACACTGGCGTCAAACTGGCATAACCAGTGTGACTGCCCCGTTAGACTTTCCTCAGTTATTCAAAAAATTTTGAATTGTAATTACGCATGAAGAAATGATCATATCATGATAGATCGCGAGTGTGGGTGGGTTTGCTATTGTGTTAGTTACTTATGTAAGGAATAAAACACTTAGGGGTGTGCTGTTATAGGAAAATAATCAACGACAGGGTGATGTGAAGTGGTGTTACTGTTCCCATCCTGAGGTGGATTATTTTCCTGTAAACGCATGTCCTGAAGTGTTTTATTCCACTTTTATCACATAATTTGACAATGATTACAATTTTTTTTTTTTAAATAATTAATCAGAATTAACACATTGTGATTTTTATCTATTTATCGTTACATTTAACGTAGTGGAACGTCCACAAGACAAGTTAGTTCCTTTCATCACTTACGTTATAGCAGCTATAAACAGTCGTTCCGTCACCAGCCTCTATTTATTTTCTCTCTCTCTCTCTCTCTCTCTCTCTCTCTCTCTCTCTCTCTCTCTCTCTTCATTGATGTTAATAAGATAAAAACAACATGCAGCTTTTCATATCAAGAAACACAAAGACCTCTAACTCTGACTGTGAGTTACAAAGTGCCGACACTGGAGACTCCTTCCTTAGATATTAAATAAAAATCTCCTTACAGAAAACTTCACCATATCAATGATATGTCTTCTTTGTTAAATAGCAACATGTGTTTAATCTGTTTAATTTTAGCCTTAGATTACATAGATCGTCAACCGTAGAAATCTCTGAGAATGAGAAAGCTGTTACTATGGAAACAATAAAGTATTAGAGCCAGCATGTTAATATAAACCCGCTTTGCTGCTTCACTATTGTCCAGGCTGCCGCTATAGAAAATTAATCAACACCTTCTGACCAATAAGAATCAGCGCTAAGTAAGTAAGCTAAGACCTGTACACAGCCTGCAACAATTTTTTTTAACCCAAGCGAGTTCCCTTAATATCTCTCATATTGTCACATATAGTCAACGTCCCCAACTTGACCTGTGCTGAGATGTTTGTCGTGTCTCGTTCATCCGTTATTTTCTAACATCAGGATACTTCACCGGGCGTTTTATATGTACACCACATTAGGAAACAGATTAGTCTGTACTTATTTAGCTGTATTTTAAATGCAGAGTAGTTAAAGACCTATCACGTAATGTGTGGCCAAAGCTTTTCTAGATGAATATCTAACTCTTCCAGGCTTTTCCTCTTTCTTCTCTTTCCTCCAGGGACCAAAGACTTGAGCAGGAACAAGTACAAGCTGTTCCTGGAGTGCACTCTCATCCTGACGTCTGTAGTACCGCCCGAGCTTCCCATCGAGCTCTCGCTGGCTGTCAACACCTCTCTCATCGCCCTGGCCAAACTCTGTGAGTGTCTGTGTGATGTTTAAAAAAACAAAACAAGAAAAGATAGAAAACTAGGGAACGGGTAGCACATATTTCACTATTTAGTGATTTATTCCTTTGAAAGGTAGAAATTTAGAGTCTGCTCCAATTTTGGTGTCAGTCAGCTCTCGTAACACTTGAAAATCTTCTTATTTTATTTTTAACATTTTTCAACATTTAATCTAAGGAATCATGTAAGTAAACACTTAAAAAATGTGGGTCTTTTTTTGTCGTTTTTCAGCATTATATTAGGAAATACACAAAATGTGGCTATGCAGCATTCATGCTAAAGTCACGAGGACTTTAAAGACATTCTAAAGATTGTTTGAAATTTTTTTTTTAATATATAATTTACTTTCAGTCTATAATTTGCATAAAAATGATGGTTTATTATATTTTCAAATTGATTTCATCAGTCAGTATCACAATTTCACTCAAACTAAAAAAGATGTACTTTTCTTCTTCTCGTGATCTTCAGGAAATTTGGATGATGCGACTTGAACATGTGACTTGTGGAATGTTCCATATATTTCATAGGGGTGAATGTATTCAGGTAACAGGGTCGAGCGACTTGTGTGAATGTTTCATGCTTGAGATTGTCAATGGGTTCACACAGTAATGCAGAAATTATATAATTTTTGAAGAATTTATTTTTTTTTTTTTTCCCCCCTCTCTCTCCCCAAGGTCCAGTGTAGTAATAGTAAGCTGGTACAGGGAAAAGGCTGCTTTCTAAGAACTGGTTTTTTTTTTTGGTTTTTTTTTTTCCTTCAATTTATGAAATTATTTATCTGAAATAAGCACAAAGGTGGTTGAAGGACACATCATCTGTGTTTAAATGTCTTTTACCTTTACGTTAAACGAAATGTCTTCCCACCTGTGTCTCACGTTCCCTGTTGTGTCCCTTTTCCAGATGTGTTTTGCACTGAGCCCTTCAGGATTCCTTTTGCAGGAAAAGTGGAGATTTGCTGCTTTGATAAAACTGGTACACTAACCAGTGACAGCTTGGTGGTCCGTGGTGTGGCTGGATTGAGGTAGCGCACACAGAGTAGTTTAGAGGGTAAAACTCTGACTGTCAACTCGAGTTACATTTTATTCCTCTCGTATCCCATAGAGAAGGGAAAGAGGTGATGCCTGTGTCTGAAATCCCGGTCGAGACTCACCGAGTCATCGCTACTTGTCACTCGCTGGTGACACTGGATGATGGTCAGCTGGTGGGGGATCCGCTGGAGAAGGCCATGCTGACCGCAGCAGACTGGACGCTCACTAAAGGTCTGGATTTTACTCAGAACAAACTTTCAAAACCACCAGAAAACTGGAACTGTGCTTTTTAAAATGTATCTGTAGTCATATTTCTAGCTGTACACGTGATTTAGCTGCATTAAAGCCAGCCATTATTACACACAAGACTAACACCATTACCTTTAACAGGCATCTGTATTCGAGTTTGTTCTCTCTCTCTTTCTAGACGAAAAGGTGTTTCCTCGTGCAATAAAGACCCCAGGCTTGAAGATCCACCAGCGGTTCCACTTTGCCAGCGCTCTGAAGAGAATGTCCGTCCTGGCGTCGTATGAGAGACTGGGATCTACTGAACTCTGCTACATCTCCACTGTCAAAGGAGCTCCAGAGACACTCAGGAGCATGGTGAGCTCCAATACGAGACTATAACCTAGTTATAATGAACATTAGGTTTTGTCTGGGTTAACCGAATGGCTGTTTTAAAGGAGCAGTATGTACTCATCGGTGCCCTCTGCTGCCTGCAAGGTGAATTAATAAACAGACCTCTTAGAAAGGAAACAGGTGAGGCTTTGTTCCAGCTGGGGGCAGAGCTAATTTTCCTGTAGATGGATATCCGGAATGAAGAAATTTATCAGATTGCTTTGTCTGTTGCATGATAATGTTGCAAACTGCAGGATTTTCTGACGTCTCTGGCATTATATGATGTTTGGAAACACTTCAAAGTTACAAAGTGCACCTTTCACTGATGAGTTTGCATGGTGTTTGTCTTATGAAGACTTCCTTATTTTTTAGCTCCGACTATATACCTGTGAACTGAGATGTATTTTTGGTTTGGCCTTAACATCAAATTTTCTTATGAAAGGCTTACAAACGTACAACTTTACTCTTAAAACCTCTTTTATACACGACTCATTCTACAAAGTGTAGCTTGTGTGAATATAAATTATGTTTACAACTCTTATACAGGTTTATAAAGAATAGTGTGATACAGATTTGTTTTTATAATGAATATAATAAATTGTAATACGAAATAAAATTGAAAATTCTATAATATTTTACACTCATAATTTACCTAAAACTGCAAATTGTGATGTTTAAGAGTGTATTTAGATCTGTAATAATTATATAATTCCTAAGGAACATTAGTCAAACATGTGAATCACAATATTACTATGCAACAGATCTGTCCAGTGTCTTTATTTTTGGCTTCTGGTTACATTTTTTTCTGGGCCAGAAATTGGCTCCGCCCCCAGCCAGAACACAGCTGCCACCTTCTCAACAGCCAACTCGCACAACATATGCACCTTTAACAAGGAAGGCTTGCCAATGTTTTTGTTGAAGTTCATCCCCCGGAAGTTGCAAACAGCTCCTTTAACACTGATTTGCTCCAGTTTTCAGAGTGTCCAGCCAACTATGACGAAGTGCACAGAGAGATGTCTCGTGAGGGAGCTCGAGTTCTAGCGCTGGGATACAAGGAGATGGGACACCTAAGCCACCAGCAGGTACTCCGTGACTGTAGGAGTGAACTGCAGCTTCCCGTTCTTGTGTTGTAAATAGAAGAGAAGAAGGAGCGTTTGACCGGCGTGTCTCTGTGCAGGTGAGGGAGATGAGTCGTGAGGCTCTGGAGTGCGACCTGGTGTTCGCCGGCTTCATGGTGGTCTCCTGCCCGCTCAAGAACGACAGCAAGGCGGTTATCAGAGAGATCCAGGAAGCCTCGCATCATGTGAGCATCCAAAACAGCCACTTTATATATAAGATAATACATGCGTCTGCACATGGTCCATTAATAGTGTCAGATTTTAACATTTGTCCTAAGGAGTTTTTTTTTTTGTTTGTTTGTTTTGTTTCAAAAATTATTTTTTGAGATACATTTTGAGATACATTTTGAGATCCATTCCTCCGTTTTGAGAGATGCTGCTTTAAAGTAAACCTCATTTGCTTAATTTCACCATTAAAAATGTATATGCATTTTAATAATGCATTTTTTTAAATTCTGAATGCCCAAGTAACTACCAAAACGGCCTTAGAAAGATATTTACACTTATTATAAATGTCAGGATCTACGAATAGAGAAATTATAAACAAATCTAACTGAGCAAAGCATAAGTTCTTTGGCTAAAAGTTACAGTTACTGCATCATCCATGATAATTTGCAAATCAGACTGTGATTGGTTCACAGCCGTCGAGCCTATAACGTGACATCACTATCTGATCTGATATTGTAAATAACTGTCCTGGGATCGGATTTATACAAAACTACTGGATAAAATCTGAATGGAGAAGAGAATTAAAAAAAAAAACAAAAAAACAAACAACAATCTGTATAATTAAGTAATATTGCTGGAACAGGAGTGCGGTTATACTGAATATTCAGTTCAACCACATGTTCGTGAGTGAGATATTAGTTTTATATAACAATTCTATAAGAAATTAATATTGAGCGACTGATATTTCAGACACAATATGACCAAATGTCTTCTGTTCTGTTAGTGGAAATAGATCCCAAAGAAGCCACACTGACTTTTATATCCCATTGGCTATCTAGCTCACAGTAATTTGTACATTCCCGTTAAAGGTGACGGGCTTTCATATTTTAAGTCAAAAGTTATTTTCCTGAAAAAGGTATCGTTCGCCATGTCCGCTGATGATGTCACTAACACTACTGCAGTAACCGTTTCGAACCTGGAAGTGGAAATTTACGAACACAGAGGAGCGGAGTGACGCGCACAGTGAAACGTTCCAGTGCAGTTATAGGAAATATAAGCACTCTTGGAACACCACTCGACCAATCAGATTAGTGGACCAGAACTAACCGTTGTATAATCATTAACTGTCTCTGTTATCAGGTTGTAATGATCACAGGGGACAACCCTCTGACTGCCTGTCACGTCGCCCGAGAGCTACACTTCATCCAGAAGGAGCACACACTAATCCTACAGCCTGGTCCTATGCATGGTGAGAGCTACACCAAATGAAGCAACGCCAGTAATATTACAGAGCTTTCACAAGTGCTGTAGAGCTGGGTAATATGATAAAATATACTTATAGTATCAGTGTATATTGTAGTATACAGTATACACTGATACTACAATATACTAAAAAAAAAAAACACTGAGACAGACTAGAGGGACATGTGGTAGAGAATGTGCATTCAGTGTTCATGTTCTGCTTCATGTGTACTGAGAAACTAACATTATTTAGCTGCTTCTAGTTTCTAAATCCAGCTACTGTCTTGGTTAATTTCGTTTCACATGTACGTGATGAGTTTTGAGCATCAGTTTTTGATCTGCATCAGGGGCAGAAAATGTCTGAGCTGATTATCCAACATAAAGGTGCAAGAAAATTGAGTACTGTTTTACTGACAGTCTGTTAGCAAACATAAATATTCTGGTACATATTATATATTGCAGAATTTTTTTTCCCCATCTACCTCAATCTATATTCATAATCAATATATATGATCTATATTGGGATTATGTTAACTCAAGGTTTCACTCCCAGAATTGCACCTCTTTTTTTTTTTTGGCATACCACTCCACTGACAGATGTTAAGCAGTTGTGTTAAAGGGGCATCCTGATCACGCTCAGTAAATTGTATTGTGCTATCTGTGTTCTGCTGTGCAGGTGACTGGCAGTGGGAGTCTATAGACGGCAGCGTTCATGTTCCTCTGGCCCCTCTCGCTGCGTCGGCTCTGATTAGCAGCTATGACCTGTGTGTGACTGGAGAAGGCCTGACCCGGCTGACCTACGACCCTCGACTGCTCAGCGCCCTGCTGCCTCACGTGCGAGTGTTCGCTCGCGTCAGTCCTAAACAAAAGGTCATTTTTAAAAATACTTTTATATGTTTGTTCTGTCACACAAGTAGCTGCGTTACAGGAATGCTTGGTACCATGTCGATAATGTTCTTTTAAACTATCGTTATAAAACCCAAATGCTGCAGTTTTCTAGGTTTTTAAGTCAGTCGCCATTTATATCGGCCATTTAACAAAATATTAATCTTCATAGTCCTCATTCACAATTCTATACATTATAAACTCTGTTTAAATACTAATTGCCTGTTTTGAGTGACCAACGATTTAAAAAAAAAAAGTTTCGCTGTTTGACAGATATAAGCTTTTGTTCCACTGATTTGCTCACCTTTCTTGATTTTAAGCGTTTGTGGGGCAGAACGTTTGCTGCCCCACTTAGCTGCCATAGAGTTATTAATGCACCTAGTGGTCAAAAATGGGAACTGCAACAAGCGATAATAGCGGTCCACTGGAGCAGGGATTCTCTCTGCACCACTTTTGATTTTCAGTGGAGAAGGATCAATGGACAGGACAGTAAATGACAGAAAAGAAAAAAAAAGTTAAGCTAATCAGCAGGAAGCGTTATTGATACTGCAGTGGTTTGTTGCCATTACAAAGTAAATGTAAAATTTATTACATAATGTTTCTTGTTAATATCGTCTTGTGAAGCCTGTATTGGGATGTGTCTCGTATCGTGGCTTTAGTGTATCATCTGATTCCTAGTGTGTGTGTGTGTGTGTGTGTGTGTGTGTGTGTGTGTGTGTGTGTGTGTGTGTGTAGTAACAAGTCAAAACAAATGCATTGTGGTGTGACTGCAGAAGATGATGTCAGTATTTCACTATAAGTATTATTTGGGCTAATGGTCTGTAAAATAATTTAGTTGTACATCACAAAGGCATTGAATGTGAGATTACTCATGCCTGCATTTGTGCATGTACAGATGTCTGTATGTGGAGGGTTAATACCTGTCACAAAGATAAAACAAAACAAGTAAAAAAACTGATTTCATTATTGTAGGAATTTGTCATAACCAGTCTGAAAGGGTTGGGCTTCGTCACCCTGATGTGTGGCGATGGCACTAACGACGTCGGAGCGCTGAAACACGCCCACATAGGTAAGCTCTCAACAGACTTTACTGAAAAACATAATCCATTCCTCCACTGAACTCACGCCTAAGGAATTGTCACTCCTGAGCTCGTGTTTGGCTGGCAGTAGAGAAGAAAAGCTCCAAAATCCTGCCTCATCAGGGGCTTATTTGATTTGCAGAGCTGAAACATGTTCTCATACGGGAGAGCTGATCTACTTGTGCACGCAACGCTGCCGTCGGGAAATCAAGACAGGCATCTTAATCACTTTATTTACAAAACACTTCTCAGCAATGCTGTGTAGACGCAATATGGTCCAATATGTTCTGAGCACACTGTACTCACTATAGCAGCTTGTGTCATTAAAAAAAGAATGCATTAGACTTACATTTCTGCTGTCTATTCATGTGTTTTGTGGGCTTTTTTTTTTTTTTTTTTTTTTTTTTTTTTTTTTTTTTTTTTTTTTTTTTTTTTTTT
>CM040997.1:3881746-3907242 GCA_022985145.1 Pangasius djambal
AAAGGTTAGATTTTGCTCAGATTTTCAGTGCAAATATTCAACAGCAAACTGTTTTTCAAAAAACATTTTAAACCCATCTTTACTAAGGGTGCCAATAATTTTGCAGCTGTTTGTAGCGTAACTTAATTCAGATAATGCGAGACATAATTTTTATTGTCTCAGGCACTTTAAATCCTAATATTTCAGTTCATATCTGTGTTTTATATTTTTATATTTATATATATATATATATATATATATATATATATATATATATACATTTAAAAGATTTACAGTACACTCAGGATGACTAAAGGATAAATTTAAAATGTAAAGGAATATAGATTTTAAAACAAAAAATTTGACCCTGCCCATATTGTAATTAAAATTTGTATGATTTCAGTATTGAGCAAAATAATTAGGAATGTTATTTTATCCACGGATCGTTTGCATAATTATTTATTATTTGTGAATGAAGCATAATTTCTAACGAGCGTTTATATTGAATCCCAGTGCAGCACCGTAGTGCTGATTATTCTGCCACATTAATCATGTCACTGTGTCGTGTCTGCTAATAGGCGTGGCTCTGTTAGCTAACGCGCCTGAGCGCCTGCCCGAGAAGAAGAAGAGAGGACGAGAGAAGGAGCCCCCTGCTGGAGATTCCCGGCCGATGCCTCTGCCGTCGAGCTCGGGGGGAAAAGTGAGCTCCCGAGCAGCCAGACAGAGAGTGATGGCCCAGCGAGAGGAGCAGCTTGCCGCTCAGAAGGTCTGTGGCATCTCTTTACGCCTTTACCCAGGTCTGTAAACATGTTAATTAGCCTTATGTCCAAAGCGAGAGAAATAAAGCGAGACAGTCTAAGCTCAAAGGTGTGTAGGTGATAGAGAATCTATTTAGTTTACGTTAACTGTTATTATTTAATTGGGGACAGGATATTACATGTCTATACCCAGTAAATATTTATATTATTATTTATTATATATATTTTATTGTAAAAATAATTATTATTTTTTTAATTGCGTCATCAGTACACAGTGTTGTCAAGAAGTGGTGTAAAGAAAATGTATTGCCCAAAACGCCAGTAATATTTGTTGTTTTTGCCTTAAAAATGAATGATTTGTGAGTTCTTTTTTTTTCTTTCTTTTTTTATAAAGATTTGCTGCATTGTAAATAAGATTGAATATGAATTAGGGATGTAATGAAAACAAATATATTAATTAGATTGAACACATAATGTGTTCTGAACAGATACAGATACAAATGCAGGGTTTTTTTTTGGTTTTTTTTAAAATAAGGAGACATGCCAGAAAGGTTCACAGGGCATCAGGACTGGAATTACACAGGATGCGACAAAAAAAAAAAAAAAACAACTTGCACAAATCTGTCCAAGTCATCAGACATAAAGCTCACGGGACAAACAGAGACCTCATTCATTTACAGTGTTCAGGGTTGCTGTGGTTTAAATTGGGTTGCTAGTTTGTCTGCATTAGCGCTACAAGGATTCTGAAAATTCAGGAACCAAAAGTACTATCTCTACTGTTTCATCCAATGTTAATGCTTTTTTTTCACCTGTATATATAAATATAAAGATATAAAAATGAGCATAAATAAATAATAAACACAATATCAGGTATATGCCGTTTAACTCCCATTGGTTCCTGACTTTCCGGACACCCTGTAGTTAGGAACTGGAGTGATATAGCTGAGGTTGAGGAACTGTCAGAGCCAGAATTCACACACGATGTCGACAATGGTAACACTTCTCCATTTATTGTTTTTCCAGTGTTTCCAGGTGCCTAGTGATAGGATTCATAGTTGACTAAAAAAAAAAAAAAACACTCTCTGTTGAGGCCATAACCACTTTGGGTTTAAATTCGAATACAGGCACAGATATTTAGGGCACTAAACGGATACAGATATTGCCATTGCATCAATTGTACGCTAGCACAGGACAGTTTTTGACCGTTTTGTGTTGTAATTTTGTTGCAGGAGAGGATAAGTCAGGTACTGCGTGAGCTGGAGGAGGATCAGCTTCAAGTCGTCAAACTAGGAGACGCCTCAATAGCTGCTCCGTTCACCTCCAAACTCTCCTCAATACAGTGCAGTGAGTAGCATACACTTCTATACCACTGATATCTTGTGTAGAATTGGCTCAGCTTTAACACGAGCCCGTCTCTGTTTTCAGTCTGTCACGTGATCAAGCAGGGCCGCTGCACTCTGGTGACCACGCTGCAGATGTTTAAGATCCTGGCTCTGAACGCTCTGGTGCTGGCCTACAGCCAGTCCGTGCTCTACCTGGAGGGAGTGAAGTTCAGCGATTTCCAGGCGACTCTTCAGGGTCTGCTGCTCGCCGGCTGCTTTCTCTTCATCTCAAGGTCAAAGGTGAGAAGAAAGGACTCTCTGTCTATTTATTTTCTGCTGTAGTGCGTAAAGAATTCTTAAGAATCAGTGGTTTTGATGTCTGTCTTATAGCCCCTGAAGACGTTGTCTAAAGAGCGACCCCTGCCCAACATCTTCAACCTGTATACGGTTCTGACGGTGCTGCTCCAGTTCGCTGTGCACTTCTGCAGTCTGGTGTATCTGTACAGAGAGGCACAGAGCAGAAGCCCACCCAGGTATCAGCAAATCTCCTCAAACCGGTGTATTTTACACCAGGTCTGAGGATGTGTTTCAGGAAGGAACTGGGGTTCTAACCCTGTGTGCACATAGTTTTGTGCATAAAACATGCATACGCGCATTTCTACACATAGAATCTGAATCATGTGACTCTTCTGCTTGAGGACTCCTGAGCATGCGTATGCAGAAACCCATCACACTTACAGTCAGTCACTGACAGTGTAATTACTGATATTTTGTAACGGTTTGCTGTTATTTTGCATAATGATCACAGTTTGTGCAGCACACACAAAAGGCAAAGCAGTACTTCTTATTCAGAAAGGTCTTTAATTTCTCAAAAGATCCCAAAACCGCGGCAGACCTGCCAACATTTACTGCGTTTTGCAGGAACCAGGATCCTCAGGCTAAAGACCCAAGCCAGAGATTTGCACTTGTCCTCCGCTTTGCACTTGTCATTCACTTCACCTCCATTTTTTTCTGTCTTTCCCACAGAGAAGAGCAGTTTGTGGATCTGTATAAAGAGTTTGAGCCTAGCCTCATCAACAGCACTGTGTACATCATGTCCATGGCCATGCAAATGGCTACATTCGCTATTAACTATAAGGTACTGTTCAGTTATGTTAACATTATATAACGAATAAAACAACTGAGGCGTGCTGTTTGAGGAAAATAATCAACCACGGGGTAGTGTGGTGCGATGCAGCCCGACGCAAAACCTAGTCGCTGTTACCGCTCTGAAGATGATTTATTTTTCAATGCCAGCACATCCTGAAGTGTATTATTCCTCTTATACCACGGAGAATTTGCAAAGATTACAATTTTTACGTAATTGAAGAATGACATGTCATGCTATTTATCCATCTGTAACAAGACAAGTTCCTGTTATCACTTACGTTATAGGTGATACTAAGAAAAGTGTAAACCCCTCTGTCCTGTGTCAGAAAACTTAATGACTGTTGCAAAGCACTGACACTGGAGACTCCTTCCATAATCTAAATTACATGCTTAGCATAAACGTTTTTAGATTGAGTTCATGCCCATAGACCTTAATTATAATCATACGTAATTTTTCTCAGAACAGGGAAGAGTTCTTGTCCATGGTAATGAGACACAGACTACTACAGATGAAATGAACAACGTAAAGTATTCTTTTAATATATGTGCATTTGTTATTAACACAGGGCCATCCGTTTATGGAGTCTCTGACTGAGAATCGGCCGTTGCTGTGGAGCATTGCCTTATCTGGACTCGCCATCGTGGGGCTGCTGACCGGCTCATCCCCTGAATTTAATGAGCAGTTTGCCCTTGTGGACATTCCAACAGAGGTGAGGATCTGCAGCTCGGTCTACACAACCGTTGTTTCCATTCATTTCCAGAATTCACACAAATTTCCAAGAATTAAAACAAACCCACTGTGCGTGGCTGGTGTTGCACAAAAGGGAAAAAGCAGCGATGTGGTCACTGTAGCTACCGTACGTCTGCGATTTTCCCCGGAAATGGACTACTGCGCTTTGACCTGATCAAAATAAAAAGAGACTCTATTTTAAACAATTTTGTCACTCAGAAATCAGAGCAGAACCATGACTTGTGGTTCGATGTCATCTTTAGGGCTGCACAAACTTAATATTTTAAGTTTAATAAATAACTGATTAATCAGCTTACATGTGGCTTATAAATGATAATGATAACATGATAATGACTATAACAAATATCATAGTCACCTAGTTATCGTTAGTTTTCATTTTGTCTTTATTTTTAGACCAAATGTTTATTAAAATTTTTTTGTTGTAAAAAGGTTTTAATGCACATATTGAAAATTCACATCACATGTGAATCGAAAGCTGTCATGATGCTCATAATTACTTCAGCATAAGAGATGTGCACAGCTGGAATAATATCGTTTCCGTGCTTTATCCTCGCAGTTTAAGCTGGTCATAGCCCAGGTGCTGGTGGTGGATTTTGTGGCAGCGTTGCTCGTGGACCGAGTCCTGCAGTTCCTCCTGGGTAAAGGGACCCTGCGGTTGCCCAACTGAACTGAACTGTCAGTGGCCAAAGCAGCCGCTGCCCCTGAACTCAGACTGTAAGCAGGGGGGAAGTGAAGTCAGCCCTGTGGCACTCACACTCATGAAGGAGCGGTGATGGACGCGCCAGGCAATACTGGACACGCCCCAGTGTTCTCAGTCTTTCTGCTCTTTATCTCGGTTTTGTTTTGTTTTTTTTTGTTTTTTTTTTTGGCTTTCATCCTCTTCGGTTACTTGTTCGGTTACCCTTCCATCCGTTCTAACCTCCTTCCCAATGCTGAAAGGCCAAGACGATAACAGTATTGTGTGGAACGAGTGTGTGTATGTATGTATATGTATGTGTGTGTGTGTGTGTGTGTGTGTGTTGGGTGCGTGTGAGTCACGCAGCTGACAGGGGCATTCTCTAAGAGAACTGCAGAGTGTTTAATTTTTTTGTTTTGATTTTGTAAAAAGACAGATGTCAAACTTATAAAAAGACCAAAAACCTCAAGCTGTGTTGTGTTCCTTCTTTCTAACTTATTCAGACACCAGATATACGGGAAGTCTACTACTGATGTAACGTAAAAACATTTTGTTGTTCTGTGTAATACTGTGCACTTACGCATATGCAGCCTAGTCTTTTTGCACGATTAATAGAATGTTCGATCAGCGATGAGGAAATGAGGAGGAGGAGATATCTTTACAGAATACAAACACGTGTAAAATGGGAAAAGTGACTTATGGCAATAGAAGAGAAGATTAATAACTGATACTCGCTGGCACGTGCTGGCTGGATCGTTTACAAATCTCGGCACTGAGGTTCAGATTCTGCTGAGTATTTTGAGCTTAATTTTTGTAAAGCCAGACCAAAAATCCAATCCTAATTCGCAAAAGTAGGTTTCACATTTTATGATGCAAATTAGCTCAGTCTAAGTGGGCAGAGCTAAATGCTTCTTAGGGCTTTTTTGGCAGAACCCAGGGAATCGGGGAATAAAAGAATTTTCATTCAGTTGTATGACATATGGGGAACAAGATATATGCAAAAACGTAAAACATTGCTCTATAGTGCCATCATCAGACAGATCAGACTCATCTCACATACCTGAGTAGCAGGAGGGAGTACTACCTACTGACCAAGTTTCATGTTTGTATCAGCTATGGTTTGGTCTGCATGGTCTCTCAGCGTTAGGAGAGAAAAATAGAAGGAAAAACAAAAGATTTTTAATAAAGAAAAATTCTAATGTCATACAAGAGGGTTCCAAGTAACTTGTGCTTGGCCCCTAATGAAAAATTTTAACAAAGGTAATAGGGTTCCAGCACCTTGGGTTCTTGGACAGTTAATAATAATTTATTTTTTAATTAGAAGAAGAAGAGGTAATCCTAACAAAAACAAGATGCTTCCATGTACTTAGTGCTTGGCCCCCTGACTAGACTGTATAGGGCAATTTCCATCATTAGCAAACATACTTCATGTGTTTGTGTTCAATGTGAAAAGCCAGAGACAGTAAAATATGTGATTTTATTCTGTAAAGCGCATGAATAAGAATAAGATAATGTACATAATCCTAGAAGAGGATGGGATCCATTTTGAGTCTGGTTCCTCTCATGGGAACTTCCACTTTATCGTGTCGTCTCGGGGAGTTTTTCCTCACCACTGTCACATCTGGTTACCACTTCGTGACAGTGACAATGACAAGTCAATGTACAAAAACGACATGCTTCAAGACTCATCCCCTAAGGCTAAAGACCTACCTCTTCACCAAACACTTAAATTACTTTAAATCACTTAGTTGATCTATCATGCTGTACTAACACTCAAAAGGGATTTAGCTTGATGGTATTCTTAGCCTCTGACCTAATGAACTAGCATGAGGAGGTGTTTTTGTTGGAGACTACAAAGCACTCGTGTATGCCTCTCTGGATAAGGGCCCCTGCTAAATGCTGTAAATGTAAATGTCTAGTGTTAAAAGAGTTTTACGAATAAAATTTAATTGGGAATTCAATGGAATTATGCAATAAAACAATGAAGAATTTTATAAACTGTTCCAGGTCAGTATATAATATGACTGCATTGCTAAATTAACAAAAAAAAACTAAAAAATTAGCATTGCACAGATAGTATTTATGGACTACTGTATTTTTTCTAATTCCTCCAGTCCGGTAGGTGGCGGTAATGCGCAGTAACGCAGTGTGTCACCCGCCTTGAGGCAAGAAAAAAAACAGCGAAGAAGAAAGAAGGCGTTTGTTATTGACAGCGCGCGAAAGAAAAATGGCGGAGCTACAAAATGAAAGGTTTGAGCTGTTCGTATTTGAGTCACGTTCATTTTTACACGACTGGATTTTTTTTTACATTTTAATACGTTTTACTAATTTTAGTACGTTTATTTCGCTGCTATTAAACCTAGCTGTAGATATTTGCTAGCTTTACTGATGTCTCTAAAATGTCTGCCAGGCCATGTTAATAATTAAATAGGTTATTTTAGCGGTTTTGTAATCACACATCATGCGAGTTAGTTTTGCACACAGCATTTTAATGTCTTCTGTCTTCCACAGGTGTCAGGGAGACCACGGGCTTGACACGGTATGCCTTTCAATTCATCAGTGTTGTACACCTCTGTTCAGGGGAAAGTAGTTAATGTATGCTCCGAAAGTCGCTGCAAGTCGCCGCATGACGTCATATTTAATTAGCATATTCACTGACTTGTCGTGATTGTTTGAATATCAGTATCTGTTACAGGAAGATTTTCAGAAGACTTGTAGAATAGAATAGAGTTTTATGAGAGTAGGAAATAATAGATTATAACTTTCTTTCTTATAGAAAGATGATCACAGCACTGAAAACTAATGATTTACATATTTAAAAAATATCATCATCTCTGTCAAGAACACAGACAAAATGACGTGGTGAAAGTGAGGAGTCGGGAAACAGCCATGAAGTAGATGGTTACAGATGGAATAACTCACTTTTATTACTGTAGATATCACCAAGGACAGAGTTTAAAAATAATGGTGGTCAGTGATTGGTCGTTGCGAACAATAGTGATCAGTGATTGGTCGTTGAGAATGATGGTGAGTAGTAATTGGTCATTGGGGACAATGGTGATCAGTGATTGGTTGTTGGGAAACAGTGGTTAATCAGTGATTAGTGATTCTGAATTTTAAAAATCGATGATCTGTGATTAGTTGTTATGAACCAGTAATGGGGATCAGTGACTGGTCATTGGGAATAATGGTGGTCAGTGACTGGTTATTGTAAACAATAGTGATCAGTGATTGGTAGTTGGGAACAATGGTGGTCAGTGATTGGTAGTTGGGAACAATGGTGGTCAGTGATTGGTACTTGGGAAACAGTGGTTATCTAATGATCACCTATTAGTTGTTATGAACCAACAATGGGGATCAGTGACTGGTCATCGGGAACAGTAGTGATCAGTGATTGGCCCATAGGAACCGTGGCTCACAAAAGCACAACTCAGTCAGGCTTTACACCCTGGTACCAGCAGCGGGGTGATGTGAGCTGGAGAGCCACATCGAGTGCCAGTTACTGGCATCTGCTCAGAACGTCTGTAGGTTTGCGTCTACACTCTTTTTTTGAAATAAAGAAAGGAACTTGTCAAAAAATCTCCAAGTTTGCAACACTGAATTCCAGCTGTCGGATTATTTAACTCAGCTCACCGATAAGAGTCGGCTCTTTGGACTCCCGAAAGGCTCACTGCCGTTTATATCTAACTAAAAAGCTTAATTTGTACCACAATTTTATGTTCATGACCCTCAAATTAATCTAGTTTACATGCCGTTGAGATGTACTGTGCTTTAGCCTCTTTTCTTTTTTTCCACTGATCTAGGGTACAGCAGAGGACGTTTCACAAGGGAACAAAAGACAATTAGACAGAACCCAGAGTCCAGAACCTCCACCGAAGTCTCCTCGCACTTCATCTCCCCCTGCAGTCGTCGCTCTTTTAGAAGAGAAACAGCCAGAAGACCAAGATTCAGCTCGTGCAGACATCACACCGAGAGAGACGATGACTGAAGCTTGTGCCGCTCCTGATCTCAGCCCTCGCTCGCGGAGAAAATCCTGGAGGAGGTCGACTAGAGGCAGGGCGTCGCTCCCCGCCCTCCCCAACACCTCCCAGTGTGAGTCCACTTGGTTTATGTTTCTAGTCTTCACATTAGGCATGCAGAGAGAGAGAGAGAGAGAGAGAGTCACTCAGTCATATGTAAACGGAGGATTATCTCCGATTGAAAGCTGTCATTGTGGAGACTTTGAAGACAACACCGCTGGCTGATAGTGTAATCTGTAGTGTAATCTTATCTCCTTTACTTTTCACACTGTTCTCTTCAGCTCTGTGTAAATCCATCAGCCTGGACCTGAGTGATGAAGAGAGGCTGGAGAAACTCATGGAAGCTGCAATGCAGGTGACTTGGACTTGTGTTTTCATTTTAAAAGGTCGCATGAGGTCACTTTTCTGGATTTAAACGTCATGTCATGATCATGGCCTCAAGTATCATGATTAAGTGTCGGAGGAATATCTCTCTCTTCAGCAGAGATGTCTCAAAGGATAAAACGCAAGGCTAATGAGACATGAAATTTTGTTCTTCTTATTTTAATTATTAGCATTATTTTATTCTTTGGAATGGCTTTAGTTACATTATCTTCATGACATCATTAGAGTAGGACAACAGATTATTATCTTCTGTTGAAAATAAATGAAAAGAGGTTTTGTGTTTTGCTTCATATCCAGTCAGACACACACTGGGCCTTGTTTAGTAATCTTTTAGTAAAGTTGTGTACAAATAATTTTGTAGACCAAACTGAAATTTGGCCAAAAATTCCAGACAGATTTACGGAAGTTTCAGTAACACTGGTTTTCTTCGTACTCATTAGCGTATGTTAAGAAATACCGTAATTCAGACGTAAAATTACCAAGCGTGTTCACGGCACTGCCGATTTTACATTTTACCACGCCCACAAAACACCATAAAATCTCACAGGGAGCCGTAAACGGCGAAAGAGCACCTCCTAAGTGCGGGATGTATTAAATCTTCCAGTAACGCAGCTCAGCCACTGCAGTGTATCAGCTACCATAGAGACACACCAGCTCTTCCTGCTTTTACAGGGTGCCATTACTTTTATCCTTATTGAATGGCTAGGTTTGTGTGTCTTATTTTATTTTGGACTCACTTTCTTTCAGGTCATTAATATGAAGTGACTGATTTTCACAAAATAATCATTAAATCAGTGTGTGTAATGAAATCAATAAGAGGTTTAACGTTAACAGCGTAATCTGTGTATAAAATCATAGAAACTCATCACCAATTATCCGATTTGAAGCCGATCAGTTGCAGATACGGACGTTTGCCCCTCAGGAGCAAATACGAACGTTTTTCCGAACTATGGGGATTTTCAGGAGTTCCACGTTTCTTGTGTAAACGCTTCTGAAACACTCTTCACAGAAACACGTGACTACCTGTGAATTCGTTTGTCATTTAGCAGATGCTTAATATTGCCTTTGTCCACTCTCCGTGTGTGTGTGTGTGTGTGTGTGTGTGTGTAGGTTACAGTGAAGAGGCTGCAAAACACACTGTGTACCATCCCCGGTGCTGATTTGGAAGCATTTCAAGCCCAAGGTATATATATTTGGCGTATCACCACATACTCTTGACACAGTCCTGTCGAGTTCTCAATTCGGATTGGTAAGAAGGCGCTGATGAATTTTCTATAACAGCAGCTCTGACAGTAGTGCAGCTGCAAATCACAGGTTTATATTAACGCACTCGTTCTGATACCTTAGCGGTTTTATGGTAACAGCTTAGACAAGGATTTGAATAACTAACGCTTCATAGAAACTCGTATATATAAAAAAAAATCCATGCATAATTGTTGATATGGTTAGGAGACAGTTATGTCACATTTATGGAAGGAGTCTCCAGCGTCAGTCGACGTTTACATTTTCCACCAAGAGAAAGTCTTCAGGACAGAGGAGTTTGTGCTTTCTGATTTCTTGAATTATGATGAGCTCACTTTTTTTTTTTTTTTTTTAAATGTAACTATAAATTGATAAAAAGTACAGCGTGTTGTTCTTTTAATACAAAGAGAAATCTAATAATTAGCAAAATGTTAATTGGAGAACAGTCAGCTTCCGAGTGGTAACAGTGACTCCGCTTTATCGCATCACCCTGTTGTTGATTGTTTTCCTTTAGCAGCACATCCCCAAGAGTTTTATTCCATTCTTAATTTATTGCCCGTGTCCACTTTTGTTGTAGGTCTTCGTAGTTTTTGGTTTGGTTTGGGTTTTTTTTTTTTCCCCACACAAACATGGCAATGGAAAGCATTTTATTCAATTTATTTTTTATTTATTATTTTTCTTTTTTCTGTAGTTGACTCCCTGCAGACTGAGTGGGCGAGTATGGCTAAAGCCATTGGTGAAGAAAGTCAGCTGTCATTTCCCAGCACCAGCAGGTAATAGTGATGCTAGTAATTATGCATTATGTCAGCTTTGTCCTGTTTATAACATAAAAAAATGCTTTTTTCTCTTTAATTCTTTCATTAAACTACTGAGGAACCTGAGAAAAGCCCTTTTTTGTTGAAAAAGAGTATTGATTTAACTGTTGTGTATTGATTCTAATGATTTAACTGTTTGACTTTGCATATTTGATGCTAATCCTGCAGTAGAGCCAAGAACACTTAGTATTGGCCCCCACACATACGTAGTTTGTCCAAAGACGTCTCTTGTGTCATCCTTCAAAGTCCTAAATCTTATTTTAAAACCTCTGTATGAACCTTGTATCCTTTCGAACCCGCACTCATATGGATAAACGTAGTGTCCGTTTCTCTCCAGCGATCCTGCTATTCAGAAAGCCATCGAACGTGCAAAGGAGGACCTGAACAGGTGGGAAATTTCTTAAACCGATTACTAGGGATGCACATGTCTATTGGTACTCGTCGATACTGAACTAAGTAATCTACGTAGTATTAAATAATAATTTTATTTAGCTCTGTTGCTGTTTGCCAGGTTTAAATAGTGGCCAAGAAGAGCGTACACATGGCTTGTTCTTTATAATGTTTTTGTTTTTTTTAAATGAAGTGCATTAGCTAGCTACTTCAGCTAGCTTGGATCGAGTAGAGTCGCAGCGGAAAAGAGCAGATTTCGTTTCCTTTCAGAAATGTGTTTCTGTACAGCTTTAATTAAAGTACGGTTTTGTTTTTAATTTCATCTGAATGCCTTGTTGTCGATAAACGATAGCTGGTCGTCAAGAACAACATACTGGCTAAGAGCTCAGCTCTTATTTCTTATTTCTCACCTAGCCAGCGTTTGCTGCTAATAATGAACTCCATGTGCTGAGGTTTATGTTACTTATTTTCCCAGAGCACAGTTTGCAGTCTGCTTTGATTCAAATGGCATCATTAATCGTGAAATACATCGCTGTCGTTTTGCGTCATCTGTTCATTAGTGCGACTACGTACACTAGGCTTACGTCACATAGTGTATCCTTATATTTTTATTTGGATATATTTGTTCACATCTTTCCGTAGCCATACAGTTTCCACCATAAAATATTGATAAAAGTATCGGTAAGTGCGTTCTGAAAACATAAAAATGACAAAAGTACTGAAAATTCTTTGTCACATTATTAATTGATTTTCTTCAGAAAACGTAACGTACGACAGTGCACAAAATATCATTACCCAAAAAAAACACATTAGTGGTGGTACTTAACAAAATTATACGAGACTCAGAAGGACATCCATCATTTAAGATTCATTTACAATTTTAAATCATCATAGAGCTATTAATCTTAACTCAGATCTTATCGAATGATTTTATTAATATTGTGCAATCCAATGTTTAAGGCTGCAGGCTGAGAGTTTGTCCTGGGAGTCGCTCCTAAATAAACATCGCTCCAGAGCGGAGGAGCTGGCCAAGTGAGTGCGAAAACACACACACACACACACACACACACACACACTACTCATATAAAGCAGTTCCCACTTTAATCCCTTTAAATACCCTCCATTTTGTGTTGTGTATCATGTGCAGAAGAGTGGAGGAGGGACAGGAGAGAGGTGTGAAGCTGGACCCGTCCTGCCTCGCTCAGTCCTCTCAGAGCAAACTCGTCCTGAATAAACCCGATTACCATGCAGTGCTGCAGAGACAGCAGAGAGTCCTCAACACTATGGAGCTGGTGGTGAGAACACACACTGCAGTTACGATGGCACCAGCGTTACAGTCACCTTAAACCTCGTAAATCTTCCGTTTTATAATGAAATGCTCCTTTTTCTTAAACAGAGGAGGATTCGTGGAATGGAAGGCATTAGTTGTTCATTTTTTTCCCCACTGCACCATGCTGTTTCGCAGAGAACTAGAACTAGGGAGTGTCTAAGAAACACTACATCACAGACAGGAAGTGATGCTTTGCAGTGATGCTTCTTATACATAATGCCAACTAGGAATTAAAAAAAAATAAATAAATAACAGACCGGACATAAAATCTGTGTAACCCTTGTGTGTGTATGTAGATTTTTATATATATATGTTTCAAGCTTGATTTGAGTAAAAATGTCTAGAAGTAGGTTTAGGAATCTTAAATTTGTTTTTTTTTTTTTCTTCTTTTTTTTAAATTAATTAATTAATTAATTTTATTTATTTCTTTTTTGCAGTGTAGCGCAACATGCAGTTAAAAATATCAGGAGGAAAATAGACACTAGTCAATCTTTAATAATATTTTAACATGTCATGAGAACAGAACATTTTTGTTAAGGGCACAAAACACTGTATGAATATATTTATTAGTAGAGGATGAGGACTGTGGCTACGCAGTCGTCTCCTCCCTGGGAATTCAAACTTATTCAGTTTCTTGGTCTGCATTAAGGCACTTAACTAGCTAACTAGCATGCAACGTTATTACTTTACATAAGCTACCACGTTTTAGGTTTCCAAGCAACCAAATCATGGGACTGGGCAGCACACTGGTGCTTTATCCTACCCAGTGGGCTAGGTACAATATTTATGATTTGCCCACCCCTGTGAACATCTTCCTCACAACCAGTACTCTTTGTTAAAAACTACACAAAGCTTTGAGTTTTCCTTTAAAGAGACAGGGCAGTGATGAGCAGCTTAATTCTTGCTGAGGCAAAGCGAGTTTCCAGGCAAGAAAAATGTCAAAGAGACAAAAGCAGACTATTGTATATCAGGAGTGTGAAGGTAATTGAAAAATGATAGTTATTATAGGTGTGTATGCTCTTTTAAACATTTCAAAACTCATTAAAAATCATCTCGGATATAAAGATTGCGATTGGTGCATCCTTTAAAAACAAGTAAGTATCAGTGCTTGAACAAATGCTGACTATCACTGTGGTTGTGTTTGCAGTTGGAGTCGCAGTGCATGATGATGAGGGCGCTTCTGTCCTTCCAGGAGGACTCTCAGTTACTGGTGAAGGAGACCAGCGCCCGACTGGGTGAGGAATGCTTTTTGGAGAAAATGGTTGCCTGTTAGAATAAAGCAATAAACCACCAAAGGGCGTGCGTTACGAAGATTTTATCACAGGATGATGTCAGGCATGAAGAGAAGCCCCAAATGGCTTATTGCTTTTATTACAAGGTGACAAAAACAATATGATCAAATCCAGCATTCTAAAAATCACGTAATTTATTATTAATAATATTTGCAATAAACAGAAACAGGATAGACTAAGATTAGTGTATTCAGTGGAGAGAGAGATGGTTTAAGTGTAATGATTTTACTGGATTGAAACTTAATTAAATTATTGTGATGTGATCACACTGCAAAAAAGTGTAACCTTATCAAGTGAAAATGTCTTGGATGTAGTCGTGTTTATGAAGAACAGAGCTTCCTGAACTAGGGGTCACAAGGGACGAGGGTGTGTGTGTGTGTGTGTGTGTGTGTGTGTGTGTGTGTGTGTGTGTGTGTGTGTGTGTGTGTGTCACACTAAATTTACAAATGAGGTCGTGAAAAAAAACTCAAAATCTTCTCTTCTGTCATGCAGTTATTTTACAAACTAATATTAGAAATTTTTGTGTGCTAATATTTTGAAATGTTACTGGAAGTCACATTCAGACAAGCCACGTTTAAATTAATATGGTGCATGTTATTTTAGTCTTTTTTGCCATCCTGACATGCTGCACTAGAGCAGTTCAGGCAATACAAATGCACTCTACCTCCATCTACCTCCGCCAAACAAGCTAGAGTTGGGTCTCTAATCGCATACTTTTGTGCTATTCTATACACTAATACTAACCGGTTTTCCTGTTACAGTTAGTGGCCGCATGTCTACTTAAAACCTACCGAAAGCTCTGTTTTGCGTACCATACCTTCTGGATTTTCTAGATTAGTAAATACTTTTGAAGGTAAGGTCAGAGTTTTCAGTTTGAGCCTGAGCTCATGACAATAATCACGACGACAGCGGAAAGGTTTAAGAGAGAGTTTGTCAGTGTGTTTAACGTCACTGTGTATAAAATCGCTAACCGTTTTACAGTTTGACCTGGATTCTCATTGGACCGGGACGTTTTGGCTCTGACCAGTGCAAGGAATATTCCTTTGATTATTATTTGAGAAGAAAATGTTCAAATGTAGGAGTAGTCCTATATTATAAATCTGGAATTAAAGAAAAAAATGTAGCACAGTCGCGGCTTGGGGTCGCAGTAAAGTCATAACGTTCACTTAGCGCTTAAAATGGCCTTGTTCTATTGACAGATACTTTTGCTAATTTCAATGAAGCATTTAATTTTTTTTTTAGAAAGAAGCAAAACTATGTGCCAACTATATAAGAAAACTGAAAGCTTGAAATGAGTAAAAAAGTCTAGAAATAGGTTTAATAATCTTATACTTGCTTTATTATAATCCTGTAATACTGTAGTGTAAATTTTATTGTGCTGAAAATATTTTAAGGATTTTACGTGGCTCAGTCAGATTTTAGAATCGAAACTGTCCGTTTAACTTATGACTCCTTTTTTTTCTTTTCTTTCTTTTTTTTTTTTTTTTTAAACCACAGCTCGAAGTGCAGGATTCCAGGATCTCCCATCATCCCCGGTGAAGACGCTCCTAAACCTCCCTCAGTCTGCCACTTCATCTTAGTTGAGATTCTACAGCATTCTCAATAGACCTGTCCATTTTACCAGGACAGTAAACGCAGTTTAACTGGACAGTGTGACGCGAATATAAATAACGATACACAAAGACCTGTCCATAACGTTACAGTCTGGTTGTGCTAATTATGCATCAACAAAACATCAGGACCGTTATGGACAATACATTTAGCATGTAAATAGTTTACGTTATGTAGCTTCTTTAACTGTTGTTATTCAGTGATACACTTTTCTGAGTATCATGAGTATCATACTGGGTTTATATCGTGATATCAGTATTGTGTTATCATATTGCCCGGCCGTAGTCTGTGTTTTGTGTTTTTATACACCTTTCTTTTCGCGAGGGGGGGAAAAAATTGTCGTCGCTAAACACGTACGTGTTTAAATCTTTAGTTAAATCATTTGAAAGGTGTCACGTTGAGAGCTGAAGGCTTTGCTGTTTAAAATGGAGTGTCATTGCCGGTGTCATCTGTTCCCTAAATGTGTTACATAATTATATACTCATTATAACAGCAGGTAATCATTACCAGAGATAAACTGCAGCAACGTTTCTCGAAAACTGTCGGACACTAGATGGCAGTGTGATTCATTTACAACCCAAATAATACAACTCCATATTACTTGTGACTTGTTTACCCGAGTTCCATTATTGTTGGTTTTCTCAAACATCAGCTCAAATATTAGTTTTAAGAGAGATGGATACAGAAAGATGTGCACAGATTTTTACTATGAAATGAAATGCTTTGGCTTTACATGTTCTTTTTTTTTTTTTTTCTTTGCACTACAGGTTCCCAACCCTGGTCCTGGAAAACACGTTTTAGTGTTTTTTTTTTCTCTGCTCTAAAACCCCCACTTCATTTCAGAAAGGGCTGTTATAAATCATAAACGTGCAGGACACTGGGGTACTCCAGGACCAGGGCTGGAAACCTGCGCTTTATATTAATTATAGCCAACTTAACACTGTTTGGTTTGCAGCCCCATTTTGCAGTCGCAGACGAAAATCTCACATTGTGAAAGAATTCGTGAGATCCAAGCTCTTCGAATGAATAATGTGTTGTGCTCGATTTAGTGCCATTGCAACCAAACAAGGTCCTGGCAATGTTGGAAGTTTTTTTTAATTAAAATCTCGGAATGTGAGCTCTGCTATGAAAACCCGCCAATAGGAGGACCGTTCAGGATGACACGAAACTCACGGGACAGCTGCAAATACGGTAGCATTTGACTTAAAACAGAAACAAAACATGCAAATGAAAAAAAAAAAAAAGTCCTTGAACATTTCTATTTATGTGAGCCTGGATCAGCCTGCGTCATGATGTCATCTGTAATCACAGGTCTATCGTTAGAGGATCTTCATTGTATAATCCGACATACAGAACACATGATCACGCAGTCGATATAGAACTCAGCCAAAGTTAATCTTAAAGTTAATCTTAAATGACCGCAGTGTAAAAAAAGGTTTAAGGGTTGGGGGTGTTTGTACACAGTTTCCACTCTTTCATATCCCAGCTTCCCAACTCTGGTCCTGGAGAACCCCCTGTCCTGCATATTTGTGTTTTCTCTGCGCAAATGAATCAGCTGTGTTAGAGAGAGAGAAAGCCAGCAAATGTCCAGGACTAGGATTGAGAATCTGTACTTCAGACAGCTTTAGTGGGGAAATGGTGGCACAGTGGTTAAGGGGTTTGGGCTATTGATCCAAAGGTCATGAGTTCAAATCCCAGCAGCAGCAACATGGGTTCTTGAACAAGACTTGTAACCCTTGAACTACTCAACTGTATCCTCTCTCGATTGTAAGTCTCTTTGGAAATGAGTAAACAAAGGCTAGTACATGACTGGGGGGGGCAAAAAAAAAAAGTTTTCCACTCTTTGATAGCATCCAGTCTTATGTTTAGGTCTATAAGTGTCATGGTGTATTAATGATCTGTGCTGATTTCCTGACTTGTTTCCTGTTCTGTTGAATGCTGCCTTCTAACATTCATAAATAAACTATTGCTCATTCGCACATACTCGAGTAAACATCTATCTTGAGCACAGATCTTTATTTCCTCAGCTTTTGGTGGATATTGTGCTTTCCTGTTCCCCTTTTCTACCTCGCGAGCGTCATGAGTTTGAGTGTTTCCCCTCCCCCACACGCACCCCCACAGCCACACCACACCAACCCCCTCTCCACCGAGGCAGAACCAGGCTTTTCATTCACATCTTCTCTTATGTTCGCTCTCTCTCTCACTCTCTCTCACTCCCTCTATCAGTCTTTTGAGAGAGAAATGATGCAGTCACAAGTCACAGCTGGTCGTTATGGAAGAAGGAAAGGATGCACGCGTGTCCTCCAAGCTGCTCGTGCCAATAATAGTGACATGGCACGTGGTCTATATGTGTGTGTGTGTGTATATGTATATACAGTACTGTGCAAAAGTCTTAGGCACATGCAACGAAATGCTGTAGAGCAAAGACGCCTTCAAAAAGAATGAAATTAAATGTTTCTACATTTAAAAAAAACACTGTAAAGAGCAATAAACAGGAATAAATGAAACAAAGTCGATATTGGGTGTGATGACACTTTGCTTTAAAGGAAAAATTTGTAGTCTCAGGTACAATTAGTGCAGTTTTATAAGGAAGTGAGCTGTAAGTGTCACTGAGCATCTTGTACAGCCGCAGTTCTTCTGGAGACTCGCTACGACTCGCTTCTTATTTCTGCAGCGAAACCCAGCAGCCTTCATTCTGGTTTTTTTTTTGTCTGAAAAGTGTCTCTTGCATAATCTGCAGCTTTCTTTACTGACATACAAACATTTTTCTGTAACATTTAATTTCGTGCTGGAAAACTATTGTTTGGAATCTAAAATGTTTTTGTACTGAATCCATAATGTAGACGTCATAAAATAAACAATCTATAACAAAGTTTGTGCTAAAAAAAAATAGGGAGCCTAAGACTTTTGCACAGTACTCTCTGTGTGTGTGTACATTATTTATTTATATATATTTATATATATATATATATATATATATATATATATATATATATATATATATATATATAAAACGTGTGTGTGTATCTCTCTCTCTCTCCATGTATATGCAGATATATATATATATATATATATATAACGTACGCACACAGCAGATAGTTTCGATGATTTGTTTAGACCACAGCTCACTCAGCAAAGGTTTTATCTGCAGAGCTGATATCTGGATGTTGGTGTTGATTAGTATTTGATATGCGTAGTGAGAGATAGAGGAGGTGTGTGTGTGTGTGTGTGTGTGAGAGTGAGGGGGGTGTTTTTATATCTTGGTGGGGACCAAATGTTTTCACAAAGATCTGACAGTTTTGACCTTGTGGAGACATTTTATTGGTCCCTATGATGGGGAAAAAACACTTTTTTTTATAAAAAAAAAGAAAAAGAGCCAAAGCGTTTTCTATTGGTTACTGAGGTTAAGGTTAGGCATTAATTAGCTGCATGAATAATTATGTCAAAGGAAGGTCCTCACAAGGATAGTAAGGCTGACACTAATGTGTGTGAGTGTGTGGGGAAGAGGGGAAAGGGGTTAAGTCCCCCGCGTTGCATGCACTGGGGGAAGCACGCAGCTAGAGATCGATTCTTATTTAGATGAAAATGAGGCCGAGAGTGCATCTGCCTCGAAGAGTGAAAGAGGACGCCTATTCAGACTGGGCTAAAAAAAAACCTATTTTCTCGAGGTGACAGGTAGTCTTCACTTAGAAAGTCAGTGAACAGAAGATCAGAGTCTTGCACATATTTTCCCTGTTTTTATATTTAGTAAAGATTTAAAGGAATACCTGAGTGTTTTCCGACCCTATCTCTGTCTACCGTATATGTACGTGTGTGTGTATGTGTGTGTACATGTGATCAGCCTGGACAAGAATTATCGAAACATTTCCCCGCATTGAGAAAACAGAAACCTGTTCACTTTAAACGCATTTATAAGAGAAGCCTAAGGGCGGTTGTGTCAAAGATGTTTATAACGTGTAGCTATGTAACGTAAATTAAAAACTACAACCGTAATGAAGCTGTTACGATGAGACAGACATGAGAGAAGATCTTTGCAAAGCTGTTCATCCATTCATCTTCATTAAGCACTTTATCCTGATTAGGGTCGTGGTGGATCCGGAGTCTATCCCGGGAATACATGGGTGTGAGGCAGGAAAACGCCCTGGATGTTCATCACAGGGCGCCATGCACACCGCACACCGCGAGGCAATTTAGTGTCCACTTACTGGAGTGTTTTTGGAAAGTGGGAGGAAACCAGAGAACCCGGAGGAAACCCACACAGACGACACTGGAATTTCCACACAGATAGTAACCTGAAGTCAGGATTGAACCAGGAATTCTGGAGCCGAAGGATGGCAAAGACAAGCAGAGTTCTTGTGGAGCTATCCGACTTTCCAGCACTGGAACAGTGTGGGGGGGGAAAAAGTTGTCCCGGTTACTTTACATTTCCTCGGAAGGTTTTGTGTTTTCGTGGTAACACTAAAACAACAACTTCGCCTCTGGACGAACAAGTACACATTTAGATTTCACCCAAATTTCATTTAACTGATGAATTCATTACAACCTTCCTACAAAAATATCCTTATCTGCAAGATTTCGGTTCTTTCCTCATCGCAGGGACGTGTGTAGAAATTCTCACCTGTGATAATCACACATACGCTGCACCTGCACTAATTTAAGATTAGGTTGAACAATGCTGGAGTATCCCTTTAACCAGGGCTTGGAATGACAATGAGGGGAAAACTCAGAAACTAGCTGGAGAGAGAGATTAAGTAAACATGACCCAAACTTTATCTCGTGTGTGTTAAGAGCAGTCATGTGATAATGAGTTCAGGTCGTGGTTCATTCGCTCGCTCTCTTCCTCGCCCCTCTTCTCAGATTGATTAGCTGTAGATTGCAGGAGAGAGATGTGCCGAGCGTCAGCAGAAAGCACAGCCAGGTTTGTCCCGCTCTCCTGCTCGGACACTTACCGGCTCCCGTTCCTGTCATATTCCAGGAGACTGGTGATTTTCTGATAATCTGCTTCTCCAGCTATTTTTCTTTCTTTCTTTCCTTTTTTTTAAATTTTTTTTTTAAGAAGGCTGTCTTCCTTTTGATACTCCAAAACTGCAGAAGAATAAGTGGAGTGCTTGGTTTTAATCTGCTCTCCCAAAACCCTGTGTGTGATGTGAAGTTTTCCGTGTTTATGAATGAGCTGGAAGGAATTCAAAAACTTGGTGCGCGCATTATGATTTCTCCAGAACAAAATAAGATTTCTGAAGTACCAAGCTTCAATGTAATCTGATCAAAATGGCCATAAATGTGCTCCAGTTCTGTCTTTACACCAGTAATTCCATTGCGATTTGTTTTTTTTCTTCTTCTTCCTAAATTAACTTGAAACTCAACTCGAGTGTCTCATCTAGTTTTTTTCTTCTCTTCTTTTTTCTTAAGATTTTTCATCTTTCTAATTCTCTCGTTCCAAATTATCGAGGTGATCATATTTGTTTCTTGTAGAAACCAGACAGTTTAACATTACCTATATTCTGAAAGATTTTCAAAATCGGCCCATGACTGTAAACATCAGCTCCAAAGCTTTACAGCTGAGTGTAAAAGTTTGTACACCCTCAGGACAAATTGACAAGAGGTCTATCAAGTTATTTAGTTTGTTAGGTTTTTACAGATGTTCCTTCTCTATCCAGAGAATGGTCAAATACTGCATGTTAAAGATATGAATACTTTTATTTATAAATATATATAATCTTAACACATATGCTGTACCACTTTTTGCATTTTTATTTTTGGTTTAAAATATATTGTATGTACAAAATTCTTATCAAATAGTCTCACGTTTTTCTTGATTTCTTGATGTTCCTGATTTAGTTTTTTTAAAAATGCTTTCACAAAAATATCATAATACGATATAATGTTTCCAAAGATCTTTCTTCAGGAGTACACTGGCACAAGTATAAATAATTAGTAGCAGTTTTTAATTAAATTTAATCTTTTTTTAACCCTTTGTAACTGACCCTGATCTATTTTACTGTAATGTTTTCCATTTTGTTTATTTCTTTATTATTATTATTTATTTATTTTTTAAATGTCATTTGTTGGTAAATAGAATTTCATATTATACATTTATTTCCACACTGAAACTATAAAGGATGAAAAAATATATTTTATCTTTGCCATTTTAGCTGACCCCAAAGTATTTTCTTCTACTTTTCTTCCCTTTAATTAATTAATCCCCCCAAGATCATTCTCTAATTAATCAGTGATCAGTTTACTATTTTTTTTTTCCAACCCAGAAACTCTGTAGGTGAAAACAATCCTTTTAAAATGAATAAAATATAATGATCAGATACAGCTTTCCCCAGTGCACACATGATACCAGTATCAACAGTAATCATCTTTGCCTTTTTACTTCTTTTCTTTTCTTTTCTGCCTATTTTCTTGTTATATTATCACATATGGTTGTTTATATGTTTATTTATTTTAATTATGAGTACATTTGTAGATAAATAGTGGTACATTTAATTTTTTTAAACACACAAATTGCAGGATTTTGCACTGAGCCTCTACTCCAACATCCACTAAAAACAGTTTAGGGTTTAACCATGTGCCATGTCAGGGGAAGGAAAAAAAACAAAACAAAATCAGAATGAATGATGTGAAGTGACGCAGCTGATCTAAGATGATTTTTTTCCCTTTGTAATTTGTTAGGAGTGCCATGTAAATTTTGTTTTTTTATTAATCACTCGGAGTGATGAGTGTGGATGTGAATGAGAGTGACCACTCTGCCCCTAGAGGCTTCAGCCCATACTCCAGCCTCCGCCGTGACGTAGCCAACTCAGCGAGTTGCCAGATTGATATTAATTCCTCACACAATATATCCTTTTAAATACATTATAAAGAGACCACTGCATGATGAATTAAGTGCACTTCGACGTGGTTGGAGGTGAATAATAACAACAGGAATCCTAGTGTATTCATTTTTAGAATATATTATGAAAAAAGTACTGTTTTGTATCACGAGGGATAATGTGGAGAATCTGGCAACCCTGGCAGCCCCAGTGAAAGGGCTGAGCGAGTGTAGCAGAGCGAAAAGGCTTTTTCGGGGCAAGCAACCGACTGGCCACTTCGCCTGGATGGAGCTCAGCATGTTTACCGCGGTTCGCGTTACATTTTCCACTTAAATTTTTATTTTTTTTTTAAATGTTTCATGTACACATATTGTACGAGCAACACATCAGAGCTAGCTTTAGCTCGCTCCGCTCTGCTCGGCTAGGCTGCATGATTTCTGTTGTGTTGCTGGCTAGTTTAGCTACAATGCTAGTTCGCTAGTTAGCTTTGTTGCTAAAAAAAAAAAAAAAAAAAAAAAAGCTAGAGAAGGGGCTTGGAGAAGTCAGATTTGTTTTTTAGTGAACTCTGAATACACCGAAAACTGTGCTGTGTTGCGTTATTTCTGCGTTGCTTTATTTTTTCCACTATTGTAGAGATTTTTAAACGCTTCGTAACCGTTGCGCGTTTGCAGAAAGTGAACGCTGCTTCATTATTCTCTTTTTCCTCCAAACACTGTTTTTTTTTCTTTTCATTTCGTAACTGTATTTGGTTTTTTTTCCTATTTTTTTTTTTTAAAAACAACATTCTCAAATGTTGCACTGTTTAACTTTTCAAGTTGTCGCATTTTATTCGAACAAATTAATAACAATTATTATAAAAAAATAAATAAATAAATAAAAAAAAACCACGGACGATGCTGTGTTCCCTGTCTGGAGAACTTAGAGTCAATCCGTGTTTATTAATTCCTTTTGTTTGTTTAGTTTAACGCTTTGCTTTTGTAAAATATACATATATATTTCACACTCAGTGCTCAAAGTAGGCAGTTTAAACAAACAAACAAACAACAAAACTAACTACCTTTCTAACATTTCAGTGTTTTAAATAGTATTAAAGGTGCATTTGGGTCTTTTTTTTTTTTTTTTTTGGCGCAGCCGCGGTACATGATCTCACACTCGGGCACATAACTACATCCCAAGCTCCCGTCGTGTGTTTATCACTAAATATCATCTGTTTTTGCAATTTGGGAGCTTGGTTTTTTTCACATCTGAAAGCATGGATGATCATCAGACCCGCATGCTGTCGGGACTAACCGGGCTCGGGGGACTGGGTCAGGGCGACCCGAATGACCCGGATCCGGTCCGGAAGCAGCAGGACATCGGGGACATCCTGCAGCAGATCATGGCCATCACTGATGAAAGCCTGGATGAGGCCCAGGCCAGGTAGGGTTTATTATTGATTTCCAAAAGAGAAGTGATGGAAATATGAAAATGTCTCATTTGCTCAGGAAGGAGCACCTTAAACTCCTGGCTCTGAAATCTGTAACAGTCTGAAAACATGATGCATTTTAATGGATTTTTTTTTGTTTTAAAATGTGAAATGAAGAATGCATGTGGAATCACTTATAAAGCAAAGTAGGGAGTTTTTTAGTAGTCTGATTTTCTCCCGCATTGTTTCCTCTTGGAAAACTTTTCCGAAAAGCAAACCCTCTTTTGTGGAACTGGATCAGAATTGGATCGGATCAGATAACAAACCTATCAATCCAAATACCAGAAAGGGTACGGAGTCAACGTTGGGGGAAAAGCAGGACTCCTTGATCCTCTGTGTTTTAATACAAGCGTATAATAAATGTAGTAAAAGTTAAAGCGTAGTGTGTGGAGTTTCCAGGGTAACAGGACGCTCCGGGGGAAAGTGAGCCTGCAGGAGGTAAAACCTGAGCTTTAAATTCAAGTGTTTTTAAAAAATTAATTAGTCAAACAAGCTTTTACTTTCTACAACCTCAGCGGTGTCCTGTTTCTCTACGCTTAGACTTCCACTGCATCCAAGATCTCTGCTCAAGCGCTCTACCTTTCCGGCTCACACCTCCGCTGCATGAAACAGCCGAGTTTTGTTTACATTCGTTCATATTTCAAGTTAAGTGATAATGAAATGCGTTGATTCAGTGACGACGCGTCAGTGCTGATTTTACGAGTAAAGAAACCGGGCTTTGAAAACGTGACACAGAGTCTGCAAAGGGTTTAAGTAGCACCTCTTGCCTTTGGCACTTCTTTCTTTCTCTTTTTCTTTTTTATTTTTGAACAGTGTAAACGAGATCCTACACTTTTTTATAAAGGTGTCCCGTTAGATTATACGGCATTGATGGTAAAAGGTAATATTTTCCAAAGCAATAAATACCCTCTCAGGAAAAAAAAAAAAGAAGGGTACTAAACCGCACCTTTCCTTTATACCTTTAATATATGTCTTTCACCTGGAGATGTGGATATAGTGCACCTTTTAAAAACACATTTAAGCCACATAATTAGTTTTTAGCTGCAGTAAAGGTTTAGAGGTCCACGGCACACACCTTTGTCAGTAAAAGATGATAAACTAAAGGTACTAAAGGTGTTCGTGTGACAGCTCCACCTCAGCAACAAAGAATGGCTTTTTTTTTTTTTTTTTTGGGAGAGTGTACTTTAATGGTTCCCCAGAGGACCAGACTGAAGAACCCTTCAGGGAACCGTTCTCTTTCCGAGAGCGTGCGGCCCAAGGTGCTCGTGATGTTCAGGTTTTATGTGTGGCTGAAGAGCGAACCTGGCTCCGTGATTAATACTTTACTGATCCCGTGAGAGAGTTCAGTTTTGGGCGAAAAAAAAAAGGATTTCTCTGCAGTTTTTTTTGGATGTTTAAAAAAAAAAAAAAAAAGCATTCCCGAAGCTTTTTACAGTGTTGCGCAGAACCTTTAAGGGACGAACTGAAGAGCTCTTGGATTCAAATCCTTTTTTTT
>CM040997.1:3907342-3923851 GCA_022985145.1 Pangasius djambal
TGAATCATTAAGGTCTGTTTTTTGCCGTATTTGCCACATCAGCGCAGCTTCCCTAATGCATCTCCCATTTCACCCTTTCTGTTTTAATGATGCTGTTAATGACCTCTCGTATAATTAGTCAGAAATCAGAACACGGAAAGGAGAAAGGAAAGGTCTTGAGAGCCGTGTTTGTTAGCTGGAAGGTGCTTAATGTTTTTTTTTTTTTTGTTTTTTTTTTGTCTTGTCTTTGTTTCATGTGAATTGAGCAGTGTGTGTTTGGGTGTCAGCGTGAGTGAAGGAGCCTGTAAAAAGTTAGTTTTTTTCTCAGGGGAGGGCAATACGTCAAAAATATCATATCGCGATATTTCTGCTATACACGATATCTATCACGATAACTAGCCTAGATATGTCTTAGCACAACCACCTTGGAGTGATACTTGTGTTTACTTTCATGATTCTTCTGTTTAAAGGTCTGCGATAGCTGGTTTTTAAAGTCCTTCTTTTGCGCAAATAACCTGGACGGTATGTAGAACATGATAAAGACAACAGATTTAAGCCTTGGCCTTAGCGAAAGTGTATTAAATCGCTGAGAATACCCGTTTGGAAAACAGATTGCTGGTGTGCAATGCTTGTTTGTGTTTTGATGTGCTTCCTGTCAGTCATTTTATAGACACTCAACTCTACAGGCCACCGTAGGTCCTGTGGGGCGGAGCTTCGTGAACAGGGGGCGGGAATAGTGGCGTGGGCTTCAACCGTCGAACCCTCCAGACTGTTAGAGACCAATCTTACCTAATGCCCCTTTAATATCTACAAAATAAATCATTTAGCACGTATTATTCATATAAATTATAATAAATCACATTTATTATTATTATTTATAATTTTAATATTTATTACTTATTATTAATGTATTAACCTATTTATAATTTATTATTATTATTATTATTATAATTATTATTATATTAATTTAAAAAGTATTACTATGACTAATTCTTGAAGTATTATCTTTATAAAATGTAAAAAATGCTCTGTTTAAATAATTTAATATTCATTATTTAGCGATTGTTTCAAATGGGGGGAAATGTAAAATATATTCTTTAAGATATTTAATTTTAATAAAAGAAAGATATTATGATATTAATACTTTTTAAAATATTTTAAACGAAAATAAAAATTTAAATTTCCTCCTTTTAAAAGGTTGTTCAATTATTTATTATTAATTATTTAACAATATTTAAAAGGAAATATTTATCTATGTATGTTAGTTACCATTTAATTAAAATGAACAGTTTAAACATTTTACAATTTTAACAATTAAGCGCAACAATTTTTTACCAGTTACCACTTTTTAATTAAAAAAAACCCTGTAAATGATTTTTTAAAAATGAAGTGTGTTGTGTCATCATTTTTCTCAGTATCGATGTTGAGTTACTGAGACATTTTGCCCAGCCTTGACTGAATTCTTTAGGTTTTATTTGCATTTATAAACCGGACGTCTTTTCCTTTAATCGATTGTTCCATCACTTAATACTTTTATTTTATACCAGGAAGGTGCAGAAGTCCAGTTTAAAGAAGTGAAATAAAAACCAGGAGCCGTGAATAAGTTAAAAGTGCTGCTACTGTACTGTGAGCAGCAGAGAGCTCGGTGCTGTGATACTCCACCTGGTATAAAGCGGTATACGGTCTACCTGCAGCACCGCTGAGCCATAATGACTCCAGTAACGCTAATGACGCTACCGAGTGTGCTCACTCCATAAGACTATCCGACGTTGTTGCACAGTGAACATCCATCTGTTGCGCATTAGTCACATGCAGAGGAGTTTTAATGGAGCAGTTCGGCTCTGCACAAGTTTTCCCAGTGGGCCGAGAAATGCAGAGGAGCTCCGGCTTCAGTCACGCTACACGGATTTAATCTGCTGTAATGACCGTTACTTAACCTCCTGTTTCACTTCGCTCTCCTCCTTCAAGGTCTCAACGCACGGATAACCGTAAAGCGCCATAAAGTGAGTGTTGATACAGAGAGCGGCGCATGTCCTGCGAAGTGTGCGCGGATGAACGAGCGCGATTAATCTGCTCCCTCATTAACATAGATAATCACGGAGTCTTAATTAAGTCATTGCCGTCGTGCTGAGAGCGAGATTTCAGAACGATGCCTCGTCAGTACCGCTGCACTACACAGGCAGAGCGATGCTGTCATTCGATTGTTTTACACCACGGCGACGTCGGGTTCTTGCTCGGAAGGCGCCGATTAATTTTCTGTCGCAGCAGCTGTTCTACGACAGTAGAAATCATACCTTCCGTGGTTGCCATGGGAACAACTTGGACAGGTCACTTGTACGTCAAACGTTTTTTTGTCTTAAACTTTAAAAATTGTCTGAAAACTGAGGGATAGCTGCTATAACGCAAGTGATAGCAGGTGCTTCGCAAAAGTTAAGTGTAGCTATAAATGGATAAAAAGCATGACGTGTCATTCTGCAATACATGAATAAATCATAATCGTTGCTGGACTGCTGTGGTGTAAGAGGAATTAAACACTTTGGGACGTGCTGTTATAGGAAATGAATCAACGTGAGGGTGGTAGGTTAACGTTCTGACCGTGGACTTGAAGTTGTAAAAAGTTTTGGCACCCACAGTCCTCTCGTATCGGCATTCTTCAGACTGGTGTTTGTCAGTAAGGCTACATTATGCTGGAAAAATACCATTTTATTATTTTGTCATGTTGCATTAGTGCCGTTAGTGTGAATGGAAGAAAAGCCTTGAGTAACACGGGAGGATTTGTGAGGCGTGGAAAGTTTGGCTGCATTATTTGTTGCAAAATATTTCCGTTTTTTTTCCCCTCAGATTGTGGGAATGCTGGGACTTACGCAGGCGAGTATCTGCATTTAGGTTCTCAGCAACAGAGCATGAATACTGCAGTGAACAAAATATATAACGTGCAGAGTAAAGATCTGCGTTCAGCTCGGGGGGGGGGGGGGGGGGGGGGGGGGGGGGGGGGGGGGGGGGGGGGGGGGGGGGGGGGGGGGGGGGGGGGTTTAGTTGTAAAAGTTTTGGCACCCACAACCACCTCTTGGTCAGTCACTGAGAATAAATATTTCAAACTGATGTTTTCATATATGCAGGCATGTACTGTAAAAAGTTTTGGCACCCAGAGCCTTCTCTTTTAGCTCCTGAGTCATTCGCATATGGTAGTTTTGTGGGTCTTTGGTGAATCAATGGTACAGAAATCTCAGAACAACGCAGTCCGAAGTTGTATTAACATTAAACTAACGTTAACCCACACTTTTTGATATATGAAGTACAGGGCTGCACTGAGCGGCCCGGCGCTATGGACCGGGATTGGATTTGACATTTATTTCACATTTGACACGAGTTGACGCAGCGTCACGCCCGCGACGTTTTGCATAACTCGGCAACGACATGGTTTGGCTCGGTTACTGTAAGGATGATCATAGCACGTGTTTCTATTGTAATGAAAATGGGGAAAAAAAGCGGTCAGGGCTCGCCTAATGATTTTGCTCAGTAGTACGCAATTTTTGGATCACCATTAATTTGACACACTCTTTAGTACATACGCGGACAATGTAGCCTCAAGCTTTTTTCCCCTGATGATGCTTTTTTTTTTTTTTTTTTTTTTTTTTTTTTTTTTTTTTTTTTTTTTTTTTTTTTTTTTTTTTTTTTTTTTTTTTTTTTTTTTTTTTTTTTTTTTTTTTTTTTTTTTTTTTTTTTTTTTTTTTTTTTTTTTTTTTTTTTTTTTTTTTTTTTTTTTTTTTTTTTTTTTTTATTCATTGAAGGATCACGGCTGCTCTGCTATGCGTCATTAGCTTGCGATCTCCCCCCTTCCCTCTTCACCAAACCGTTTGACCACCTGGTTCTCTTAATTAATTCGCTTCTTTTTCGACCCCCGTCCCCCCCCACCTTCCTACTCGTCCCTCCCTCCCTGGTGTTCATCCTTTTCATTGTGTGCGGCGTGCAATCAATTCTCCTATAATGTGTGCACGAGAGCAGCTGGTCGCAAAATCGAGTTTCTATTAATGAGATGGAGGGAGGACGGCGCACGGACAGGGATATTGCCTTCTACACTTGAATTGCGTGTTAAAGGGTTGTTTTTTTTTGTTTGTTTTTTTTCAAAAGCGTGAAGCCACTTCCTGTATAGATGGTCCTCGCTGCACTTTTTGTTATTCCTATGCGGTTCGAATGACAGTCAGCCATGTGTCCTGATCCTGAAAGAGGAGCCGAGTTGGTCCAAATGGTCCGAGTTGGTCCTGTAGTACAATTTATAGGTGTCCGAGATGTGTGTAGGGGATGAACTCTAGACTAAACCAATCAGAGCGTGCGTGCGTGATGTACACTCTTCAGGATATCTTCACTACCCTGGTAGACATCAGTTAGATTTCTGGGCAACCGAAACATAAGATTGAGCTTTCAGTTGCGCAACAAGCGAGCTAGAGAATGAATAGATGAATTGAAGTGACCGATGTGACGATATAATATCAATATCGTGATAAGTGGTACCATGAGACACTTGTCTGTTCAAAAATATCGTTGGTATATCTCGTCGTCACACTCGTTTCTAAGTGTGAACAGTTTTAATGCCGCACTTGTGTGTTGGCTGAACTATACCGAATATCGTGTACAAATCGTATCGTACAACCGCCTTCAAGTATCGCGGAATGATATTTTTTTGCCACATCGCCTGTCCCTAGTCTCAGGTAGCGAAGGTTGCGAGAGTTCTCTGAACCCCTGTCAGTGGAGGTACCTGATTTTCTGGTGTGACAGGACACATTTTTCATGAGTCAGTTTTTTCTTTAGAGAACATTTGCAGAATGGAAGGCATGCAAATTAGCCCCCCCCCCTTTTTTTCTTCTTCTTTGGCTCGGTTCACGGCCAATCCAAGGCTCTGTCCCAAACACGGATGAGAACGAGTATGACACCAGGCAACTCGGCTCAGATACGGCGTACTTTTTCTCGCCATCGCGTTCAGAGCCAGGAATGTTATTTTTAAATGAACAAAGGACGCGTTGTCTATAAGCGAGTTGCATCACGCCTGTAATATTTTGCATAACTGGCTGGCAGAGACTCGGTTACTAAGAGGATGTCTGTATTGGATTAGTATCGGGTATCGGCCCACACTCGTAGCTGTGGTGTTGGCGTTGTGTTGTATTTGTGTTAAAAATAGGATCACTGATTTTAAAACACGCCTCGAACACCGTTCAAACAAGGCTTCCTTTGTGTTCGTGCGTTGTCATTCGAGTGGTTTAATGATCTGTTGCGTCATCCATAATGCATCGCACGCGTCCATCATTTTTAATTTAGAAGTGTCACTTAGAGCTCTACGTTACACGCTTTTTTATGGGCTGGTGGGTTTTTGTCACGCGCAGAATATTCTAAGTATAAAGTGAAATGAATTCTAATTAAAACCTCTTCTGACACTTAACACACAGCATGACAATATTTATAATTAGCACGTGATCTTCAGTGGGATGCAGGCTTTATTTTCTCGACAGTTCGATTAAGCAGCTTTCGTTGACATCAGGCTTTTTTTTCCCCCCTTTCCTTTTTTCCTTAACAGTTTCTGAGATTACCCACAATACCGTTCGACTACCTGCTGATAGTGGTGCCACTGGAAGTTTATCTCTACCTAAAGAAAGTGATGCAGCGGCGCTTTAGCCTCTTTGCCTGTCCGGCTCTCTTATCTCTTATCTCTCTTATCTCTTATATCCACTCTGCTCAAACAGATCAGCCTCCAAACCTTCAACTTTGATGATAATATCGCTGTCAGTACGTAGATCGCTACCCAGCTCAGCGATGCATTGCATTCTGGGACTTTGAGTCTCCACTACTCTTTAAGGTGACGTTGTATGTTGCTGGAAATTGGTGGGTGAGGAAAAGATAACTCTTGTTTAGCACTTTTTATTTTTTTCCCCCCTCTTATTAAACTCCAGTGTAACCGCGCTAGCACCGTGTGGCAACCGAGCAACACACCAAATGCAACACCGGCCAACAAATTAGTGCCAGAATCGCTAAACATAGTACAGCTATTGCAGTATAGACATCTTTAACGTGTGTTTTTCAACATGGAGGTTTCTCCTTTATTAATATACATTAAGAAGTCGTACTCCTTGATCTCGCTGGGGCTTTCTGCAAAGTTGCTTCGTGGATCAGCAGTGTTTCTATACATTAGGAATGATCTTCTAAGCAGATCTGAGCCGTCTGATCTCCTCTCGCTGAGGTAATAAAGAGAAGCACTGAGCACTTTCCCAAAACAAATTCAACACTGATGATGCTTTGGAGGGGGAAAAAAAACGTCTTGGTGCAGGTCAGAACCTGTCGATAAAGCCTGCAGACAAACAAGGATTGGGGGGGAAAAAAATAAGCCAGCTAATTTCCTTTTGGTAATCAGTGTATCTATTTATAGGCAAATTGATTCATAACATCACTGTTATGTATAGGATTAGAGTATAAATATTTCAGGGTCGAGACATTTCTACGATACATATCACGATTGTGTAAGTTTCCTAACAAACTGGCAGCAAAAAGGTAATGTTAGATTTCAGAATAAACCTTTAAAAATGAATTTAGGTATTGATAAATGAACAAATAGATATAGGAATTGAAGCAGTCGTTCCATTCAAGCGAACAAATCAGAAGCCTGTTAGTCAAATACATTTAAGAAGTTCTTCGAAAGGATCTCACGATACCTGCGATATCTCAAACTGTGTCACAGTAAACTTTTCTATCGCGATATCGATGTTCTCTCGTCGCATCGCCCAGCCCTGGGGAACGCATCGCGTTAGTAGACGTCATGTGAAATATTTTGATTGGCTCTGACTGCGACAGTCACGTCAAGTCCAAACACATGGCTGTGAAACGTAATTAAATATTAATTAAGTATCATTTGCATCAGAAGGCAATAAAATGAGCTGAAATCATCATCATCATCATCATCATGTGTAAAGAGATACTGATTACTGCTGAAGCTTTTCTCTGATGCCCCGTTGCTAAAATCTCATCGCTCGTCTCTGGTTATTAAAACACTGAAAGGGATTTTTTATAGTGTTTAAAGTGACTGAACGCTGGCTTTGACGAGTGCTTAATAATAAACTCGGAACGTATGTAAAACCTATTGTGTGAGATATTTAGCGTATATTGGCTAGCTTTGTTTTATAATAGCAAAGATTGGAATCGTGTTTTGCACACGGTGCATGCTCCATTTTAGTTTCCATGCTGCTTCTGAGTCTCCTCCGTCACTCCTGCTGATGGATTCAGCTAAAAACTCTGAACTTATTCCTCAGTATTTTTTGTGTGTGTGTGTCTCTGACAAACAGGAGCTAGATGTAGCCCAGGTGTTAAAATGTACACTAACTAATGACTAGCATGAACGATTAAAGATTATTAGCAAAAATCCGAGCTGCTCGACGGCGGGTTAGTCTGTTCTCTGGGGTTTTATGAGTGAAGCGAAAGAAACTGGCTCGAGTTTACACGAGACGTAACTCACTTGGAATGTCCCGATGTTGATATAAGCCGGGGGGATTTAGCAAGTTGCGCACCAGCTCTGCCCTTTTTTTTTTTTTTTTTTTTTTGTTTAAATGAAGACGACTCATCTTGTGTGATTGCAACACCGTTTAACAGCTACAAACTGATTTAAAGTCTGAAATAGCATGTGTTTAGGAGGGGAAAAAAAGTAAGCAGGTCCTTTCTTGAGCTATTCCATATTCTACTTTTTAAGAGGCATGTTAACAAAATGGGTTTCCTGCTGAATGAAATCGAAAACCACTTTTATGGTGTTTCTCCGAAGCTTCAACACTGATTCGATCCGAATTACGATTCGAAATGAACTGGAAAGGGGTTTATTTTATTATGGCATTGTATCAGAGCGGAATCCATACTTCTGTTTCGCGTGCTATTTGTTTTAGTTTGTTTTCTCGATGCACGCGAGTAAACTTCTCGAAAGCGGAAAAGTGTTAGCTGTAGCACTGAAAACGCGTGCGTAAATCTTCATTCATTCATTCATTCACTGGTCAAGGATATGACACAACTTGCCACAAAGTCATAGTCATCTGAACACAGAGAGCACTGAGACGCGCTATTAGTATTAGGAGATATGTCTAGTTAATCATATTCCACCCTTTTTCTCTGTTTTGTTCATCAGTGGAAAATCTCATCACATTTCCAAAGCACTAGTGCAGCATTCAGGGGGATTTAAAAAAAAAAAAAAGAAGCCATGGACGTCTCGATGTTCATATTTCTAAGCTAGTCAGCGTTATAGATTTAATAAGTGAATACATCTGTACGTTGATTGCATCTAAAGCAAGTACTAGTGTATATACAGCATTTAAAATCATTTAAAGATAAGAAGTGCTATTGTGTTTACTGTTGATGCTGTGAGCGGCCATGTTGGTTTGACGTCACTTGCTGAACTCGGGGTTAAGGAGACCGCGAACCCGAGTTCACACATAGGAGGTTACGAGTTACGACCTTCAGTCAAACGCAGCATTCGATCCGTCCTTTGGGTCAATTTTCGCAGCTCACATGTACAAGAAAACCTTCCACAGCCCGAATCAGACGGCATGAGTGGATCACTTCCTGTATTTGGGTCGACTGAGGATGGAATCACTATGCTAGTGTTCATTCTGTCTTTTTTGGATTTGGACTGAAATTTCAGTGCGTTTTCTAAAGCCGTTACATCTCTCTAAATTTGGTTCTGAGATCATGTATATCACTATCGGTTTCATGTGTTGTTAAGAGAGCAGTAAGTCGGGGTCACTCAGGATGCGCGAATGAAACACGGAGGAGGTCCGTTCTACGGTGCTTTCTTTTCGGCTCTCTGTATATTTTGGTCAGCTCCACTGCGGGTTTCACTGTCAGGGTCTCTGTTTGGGTCTGGGGTTGAGTGGGGATGTAACCGGGGCAGTGGGAGGCGATGCCAGTGCTGGCGCTCTCCGCTGGATGCCCTCAACCTTTCCCCCTGTGCCGTGTGTCCAGATGCTGGCCAGAGGAGGGACGAGGCGACCCCACACAGGCAGGGGGAGCCGGGGGGAGCGCGGCAGGGGGGGAATGCACCCTGCCGCTCGACTTCCAACACAGGTCAGTACAGGACTGCATGAGAAACCTCCCACCTGCCCCCCCTGCACCCCTACCCCCCTTCCTACCCTCCTCATCATACCTCCCTCTCACTCGGGGAAAGAAAACCAGGACACACTTGGAGTTAGTCCTGGGGTTTTAAATATATAAATATAAATATAAATGTGTGTGTGTGTGTGTGTGTATATGTTTAATGTTGCATACAAATAGGAGTAGATAGAAGTCTTACACTTTAGTTTATTTCTCAGATTTCAAACCTCTGCAATGTTTTATCTTCTATAATCATTCACCTGTAAGAGAAGTTTTAGATTAACGTCAGTATTAGCCATAACCATTTTTATTTCAGACTCTTTTTTTGTTTCAGATATGTCACATCTCATATCTGGTATATAACTCTGAAAATGCGATGTAACTAATCATCTCCGTAATGCCTACAGACTTGAACGAGTCTTTTTTTTTTTTTTTTTTTTTCTCCCCACCCCATCCGTGTTTCATCCTGTTGCTGTATTAAACACTGACTGTATCACCTACTTCTTCTTAACAGCGAATGTGCCTTTTTAAATGAGAACGCTAATTAGCGTGGGTTATTTCTGGCAGCGCGTGATACACTGCAGGCTAATCTAAGTGCGAGGTGTCAAAGGTTATTAGGTTATTCACATGCCTCAGCCCTTAGGCCTGGTTATTTCCAGAAAGCAATCTGTGTGATGTATTTCCACACAATGCAGATCATTTCTTTTAAAGAGGAAGAATTAGTTTAGCCTTTGTTCTGGACCGTTATACGCAGATAAGTGAGCAGTCACTGTGTCGCTTTGCAGTCTGTTGTAGTTTAGTTCATTGTGTTAAGCGAGGCAAATGTCTCGTGAGCCGGAGACGGCTGTAAGCTTCAGGAACCCGTTCGGTGGATTACTGACATGTTACTGCGTGGAAAATGCAGACATTTACGGAGCACAGCAGTTGGTCTCTGCATCGTCATTCGTGTGACGCGATATAACGAACGTATCACTGACTCCGAGTGTATCGTGTAGATCTGGGCTGGTAAACACATCTCTGACTTCACGAGTCGACGAGTGCTGTTAAAGAACCGTTGTTGTGCTGTTCAGATTTTGCTCCAGTATGAAAAAAACGACAGTCAGCACCATGTCACCTTGAAGTAGGGCAGGGCGATATAGTATCAACGTCACAAATACACTCACAATACACTTTTCTGCGATATAGTCAGTACTTTTATAACTGTAACTGACTTGTCTGTTAGTCACGGTAACAAAATGGCTAATTGAGGGATTCCTCCTTTTTGGTGTTAAATTGTTTTTTTTTTTTTTTTGGTAGTTTCTTGATTCTGATTGGTCAGAAGGCGTTGATTCATTTCCTTTAATAACAGCAGCTCTGGCAGTAGTGCACAGGTTTATATTAATGCGCTCCTTCTAATATGTTCCTGTTCCATGGTAACAGCTACTTCATATGCTGTGGTATGGCTCCACATAAAACTTGTATAATTGTTGATAAGGTGACGTTTTCTATGAGGAGATGTTTATTTGACATTTATAGAAGGAGTCTCCAGTGTCGGTGGTAAAGCTGTAACTTTTTCGGACATCTTCAGGACAGCGGAGTTGATGCTTTGCGGTTTCTCGGTAACAAGATGTGCTGTTGTAGCAAAGTAATCAACTTCAGGGTGGTAACAATTATACGTCAGGCCGCATCGCCTGACCCTGTCGTTGATTATTTTCCTGTAGCATCACGTCCCCAAGTGTTCTATTCCTTGCTTATGTTGAGCTTCGGTAGCCTTACTATATAATAGTGTTAAAATGGCGGCCATGTTATTAACCCCGAAGTAACGTTTTTTTTTCCCAAACAAAATTGTCACGGTCATTATTTATTTTATGCAAATGCAAATTTCTGTTAAATATGCACTCATGCATATTTTCGTAGATGATGTTTTATTTTAGTAATTATGTCTGGAAGGTCTTGAACCGGGATCTCCAGCGTCCAGGAATCATCGGGATGATATGACGTGTAGTGACAGGACGCCACACTTCAGTGACGGAGTGAAAAGCGTGGCGTTTCTGTGTGTTGTCGGCTCTAAAGCCAGTCCGGTGTCGGGGTGTAAAGGGGAGGTGGGAAGTAGCGCTGGAGGGGGAGATGCTGCTGCTGCTGCTGCTGCTGCTGCTGCTTCTTCAACAGCTTTTCTCTCCAGACAAATTAGGGCTATGCTTCATTTAACAACTCATTTAGCTGTGGAGAGGCATGGAGGACCGCTTCAGCACCCTCAATATCTCCGTTACAGGCAACCGAGGTCGCTTTAAAAAGCTCTTCGGCTTGTCACATTTATATTAATAACGTACGAAAACTCATTGTGCTTTTGTGACTCATTTGTGCATTGTCCCATTTAGTCACGTGTGGTGTTGTGATTAATTTCCTTTGCGTTTTGCGGGTGAGAAACGTGCACTGGATGTTCAGGGTTGTAAATAAGCATTTTCAGATTGTGAAAATATTCTATACTATACCACACTATACTACATACTTGCCATAATGTATGTTCTGGTATACACCGGCTTCCTCCCTACAGACTAGAACAAAGTCATACTGACTGTCTCTCTCTCTTCTTTTCTTTTTTTCTTTTTTTTTTATTTCTCTCTTTGCAGAAAACACGCGTTGAACTGCCACAGAATGAAGCCCGCTCTCTTCAGCGTGCTGTGTGAGATCAAAGAGAAGACGGGTAAGTCATTCAATCCTTTCAACTTCACTCCAGCTCATCGTTATTCTCTCCTCCTCTCTCTCTCTCTCTCTCTCTCTCTCTCTCTCTCTCTCTCTCTCTCTCTCTTTCACTTTTAACTCTGACGTGACGTCGTTCATGCAGAAGGAGATGGAGGTTTTGTGCTGCCTCCTTCTCTTCGTATGCATTTCCTGCATTTCAGATTCATCACCTGGGTCTTGACCAGTTAGTCCAGGGTTAATATTTGCATTTGCCTTGTTGTACAGAGAGGAGGATTATGGGTAAGCATGAGCATGGTGCACAGAGACAGCCGGTCCTCCAACATGCTGAAAGCGTGCTGTGCGTAATTACAGCGCTGCGTGTCAGTGCTGATCGGCTGAGGTGTGTCTGGTTGCATACTCGAAACCGTTGTACAGTTTATAGCAGGTCTATAATTAAGACAAAGCATCCAGGAAGTGCTGATGAGCAGAGAGAGAGAGAGAGAGAAGGATCAAGCTGCAGCTACTCTCATCACTGTGGGTTAATAAAACACCAATTAATACAATGAATGTCATTACTGTGGTATAAGGGGTGGTTTAAAATACTCCAGGACATGCTGTTATTGGAAAATAATCAACTTCAGGGTGGTAACAGTGACGCCGCTTCGCATCAGGACGCATCACACCATGTTTTCCTTAGTTATTTTTCTGTAACAGCATGCCCTGATGTGTGTTATTCCTGACTGGGGTCTGTAGCCTCACTATGTAATATGATTAAAATGGCGGCCATTTTGTTACCCCTGAGGTTAATAAACTCTGCTTCATCCTGGGCCGCGTCACACTTGGCCATGGTTGATTGATTATTTTCCGGAAACAGCACAACGCCAGGTGTTTTATTCCAATACTTACATTAAGCCTCTATAGCCTTACTATGTGATACTGTTAAGATAGTGGCCGTTTTGTTAATCCTGATACATTACGTTAGCGCAGGTAGCACAGCAGCAATGAACCAGACTGTTACCTCCCCAAAGTTGATTATTTTTCTATAACAGCTTGCCCCGAAGTGTTTCGTTCCTCGTACAGCTCGCTAAAGATTAAAAGTTTATCCATTCACGGTTATGTTTAACGCTGTGGAACGTCCACGTGACAAGTCATTTCCGGGTCTCGCGTACGTTATAGCAGCTATAAACAGTCCTTCCCACACCAGCCTCTAATTTTTTTATTCCTGTCTTGAAGTTAGTAAGGCAAAATACGCTGCTTATCATGTGACCAAGTCACTTGAGACGCCTTTCACAAAATTTTTTTGTGAAATAACCGCATGCTTTTTTTTTTGGATCCAATTATTATTATTAGTCTTAGATATACAAGTCCCTATGAATGAGCAGTTACTGTAGAACCCATAACATATTAGCGAGCGCATTAATATGAACCTGTGATTTGCCTTGCAGTTGTTATAGAAACCTTCTGACCAATCAGATTTGAGAATTTATCATCTTGCCATCCATATGCGTCGCTAGCTTCAGAGCACTTAATCTCAATCTAGCATGCTACATTTTTCTGCCACAGCACATATTTTGGAGCAGGACACAGTGTTTTTTTTTCCAAATCTAATTGACTTTCAGTAGGAAGGAAGTGTTTTCTAGCCTAAACATAAGGCTGGAGTAACATTTCTCCACGCGAAGTGACTGGCGTGTAATGAGTTAGAGCGGAGTGTGCCTTCACGGTGCGGCCTTGTCTTGTTTATTCAAGCCGTTTTTTAGTGAGATGCGAGATATTGCTTTGCGCTGTTGAAACAGTGGCAGCCAGGCGCATCATTAGCGCTGCTCTGTGTTCATTAGGATCTTTTATCCTTTCGTTTTCCTCGCGAGAGTCCGGGTGCAGTCCCTTCGGCCGATGACGAGGTCTCGGATTACAGCATAAAAAGGTTGAGTGGGCTTCAGTCGGTGGTGATCTGTGAATAAACCGAGCTTCACTTTCCAGCTTAATTGGATGCAAGAAACGGGTCGAAGTGGAGGGGGGGGTGAGGGAGGGGTGGTAGGAGGTTGGGAGGGTGGTGGTGGTGGTGGTGCTCTTCTCTCCTCTCCCTTCTCCCTTCTCTCTTCCCTCCCGTCACCATGGCAACCTGCTGTCTTATTTACCTAATGTCATTCACTTTGATTTTCACATCGAGTCCGGCAGCCGAGGGCGGACCTGTGAGAGAAGACACACACACACACACACACACACACACACACACACACACACACACACACACGTGCGCGCACACACACGTGGAGCACGTCTGTACTGCAGCTCTTTTGAGTGCTAAGAGGTAAGCTGAGTGGATGTAAGGTGACGGAGTGCAGCGTCCATGCTGCTGTAAGGACCCGAGTCTCAGACAGAGGAATGAATTAGCACTCCTTTACTTTACCTCCTGTTAACACGTTTATAAGCTCACACACACACTCTCTCGCTCTCTCTCTCTCTCTCTCTCTCACACACACACACACAGTCACTCACACTGTCTGCTCAGCTCACACGTTCACACATCCAAGTCTCTGAGTCTCTCGCTCTCTCCTTCGCTCTTTTTTTCTTCTCTTTTTCTCTGTGTGATGAACAGCAGGGATAAAAGCAGCCTGAGCTCGGGTCGGTCCTGATGCTTCTCTCTCTCTCTCTCTCTCTCTCTCTCACACGCACACACATGCACACTCACTCTCCTTCTCTCTCCCTCTTTTTCTCTCTCTCTCTCTCTCTCTCTATTTTTCTCTCTCTGTATGTCTGACTCTCCACTCCACCTCGCCCCTCTCTCTCTCTCTCTTTTTCTCTCTCTCTGTATGTCTGACTCTCCTCTCCACTGCGCCTCTCTGTCTCTCTGTTTTTCTTTCTCTCTCTCTGTGTGTGTATCTTTCTATCTCTCTCATTCTGTGTTTCTCACTCTGTCTTTCTGTTTCCCCTCTCTATTTCTCTCTCCCTTCTCCTTTTTCTGTCTCTCTCCCTGTCCCACTCTGTTTAGCTCTGTCTATTTCTGTTTCCGTATATCCCTTGTTTTTGCTCTGTATCTTTCTTTCATTCCCCCCCATGTCTCTGTCTCTGTTTGACTCTGTATATCTCTTCTCTCTTCTCTCTCTCTCTCTCTCTCTCTCTCTCTCTCTCTCTGTGTGTATGTATCTTTCTGTCTCTCCTTTTCTCTATTTCTGTCTTCTATTTCTCTGTTTCTCAATTCAATTCTTTGTCTCTCTCTATTTCTTTTATTAGTTCTTTGTTTCTGTCTATATTTCTCTCTCTCTCTCTCTCTCTCTCCCCCTCTCTCCCCTGAAAGAGGAGACTTTGCTGTGAACTCGGGGGCTTTGATATGATAATGGCGGGGGTGATGGGAGGACTAGCGTGGCGAGCGGTTGGGGGAAGGGATGTCGAATTCCTTGGAGCCCTGCACTTCTCCTCATTGTTAAGGAAACGCAGTGCTCCAGCGTGCCATGTGACCTGTGGGAGATTTTTTTTTTTTTTCCCTTTTTTTTTTTTTTTTTTTTTTAAAGATTTGTTAATTAATCTCCTTTGGAGCTGATTAAGACAATAGAAAGATGTTAAGAGTTCTTTTCATTGTTTTTTTTTTTTTTTAAATTTTCATCTTTACACCCCTCCACCCCCTTTATTCTCTTTCCCTTTCTTTTTTTTCTTCCTTTTTACACCTTTAGTATTATCTCTGAACGGCTGCTCGCAGCTTTCCCTTTGTCAACACGCTGACTTTTTGTTCACAGATTGAGTCATTTTTGATCGCGTTATCTCTCTCCTCCTGCACCGTAGCCAGAAATTCATTTCGAGAGCCGGGTTATCGCGGCGAGCCCAGGCCGCCCGTTCATTACCAGTATTTGCAGTGCGGCCTGATAGAAAAATTGAAATGATTAGCTATCAGGGTCATATTTGCGAAGGTGGCTGTGCGGCGTGGACGCATCTCGGCACGAGCAGATAATGACGTGTAACCGGAGGCACATTCGGATCCCATGATCTTCCGAGCTAAAATTAAAGACGAGGAGAAAAAGTTTTTAAGCCCCAGGTCATCTAACAGAAGAAGCATAATTCATGTAGACCGTTGTCTTATTCCATATTTGCATCGTGTAACATTTAATCGTAACGAAGCCTTGACCTTTACGGATGCAACATCTCATCTAGTGTGATTTACACGGCTGCATGTGCTCAGAAATTAAACCCCAGCTTCACATTTTCATGCCGTTATGAGCTGGAAGTAAACATTTAACGCCGAGCCAACACTCGTGTGCTGTTGGAAAGTTATAAGAAGTGCAGAAGTAGTCCACGTAACACAGTCACTTAACGTGCAAAAATACCGTGGTTTTTTTTTTTTTTTTTTTTTAAATCTCATTTCCATGGTGAGGGAACACCTTGGCAGGCGAACGCAGCGAAGCTCCTATTAGACGTGGAATTTGTCAGAGACTCATTTGCACATTAGATTGTGTTTTTAGATCAACTCGAGTCTCGAATGTGTTCCTGCACCACACTTGCATCATACAGACATTAAAAAGCAATTAATCTGATTAATAAGGTAGAGTCATGTGATGCGTTCCTGCTGTTTTAATGGGAAAAGGGACACGATTGCTAAATAACCAGTTAGAGCTGGATGATATAATCATATAATATTGATATCGTGATGAATTGTCACAGTGTTTTTTTTTTTTTTTTTTTTTTTTTTTTTTTAATTAAATCGTAACTGCGAACTGATTGGAAGTAGTCGGTGTTAAGATTCTGTATTTAATTTTTAATAAGGTTTGG
>CM040997.1:3929666-3932166 GCA_022985145.1 Pangasius djambal
ATCGGCCGAGGACGGACAATGACAAGCCGGTACTGGCGTTTCGTTCCTGTGGCCTGAGCCACTGGAGGCTTTGTGATGGCTGCCAGACCTGGAACGATGTGCTGAAATATCGATCAAGCTCAACCAACGAGTCTTGCACTATTTGAAAACAATTGCGGTCCATCATTCACATCCTTACTTTGTGTGTGTGTGTGTGTGTGTGTGTGTGTGTGTTATTGCCAGCCTGGATCAGTCCAGTTGCTGTTTCAGTGTTCTGCGTCTGCTCTCAGTAATGACATCAGATTAAGTTCTAGACGTGATGTCTTCATTTTCCACACGAGCGGATCTTTAGGGAGCGGGGTGGTGCGCACATTTCAATCATACTTTTAATTATTTCAAGTAATTAATAGACGCCTCATGATTGTAAATTACAGCAAAACAGCCAACCGAAGTGAATCAGCAGCCCAGATGCACGCTCCAGCATGATGAGATCTTCATGTCAACCCTGTCTTGGGCCGGCGGAAGAAGCCGGCGTCTCTTTTAATTAAACGTGAACGTAAACGCGGCCTCAGCCGGGCTGCTTTAACCCGCGTGGATGTGACGGGGTGTTCACATGTCACATCAGCTCATAATCCACACTAACGAAGGATTAATTACAGCTGATGAGAACCTTTCACCTCGTTGTGAACCCTAAGCTTAATTTGCTTTAATATCTCGCTCCCCGATGCCGAGTTATGGAGTGGGGCCAAGATCTTATAGGTTTATCGAGAGGCTCGTTATTAAACCCTTTTTCCACACACAAGACTCTGGTGCTGAGTTCTCGAGCCAGTGCTTCATTTTCCACCAGAAGGGAATTTTTCAGTTCTAGCAAATCATTTTTAAAAAGCTGCTGACTTGGAATCAAGAACCGGGTCTTGGGCTTTGTGCCGATTTTGTCCATGTGACTATTCTAGGAAAGAATATAGTAACACTAAAGAAATTATAACCAAAAACAGAGAAAGGTTTGACCTGATTCGATTCACTGTTCCCACTGTTCAAGTCGATTATTTTCCAATAAGGGCACATCCTGAAGTGTTTTATTCTTGTTAGACCACAGCATTTTGGTAATGACTACAATATTTCCTTACAAAATCTCCTTTTTTGTCTCGAATGAAGATAATAAGATAAACATAGTTTGCCATGAAGCCTGACAACCTGTTCTGAAGCACTGACCCTGGAGACTAAATGCTAAATAAGCGTCAATTTCATAGCAATAACTGTACATTGTTCTTTGTTAAATACTTGCATTTGATGAAGTAACAGTTTGGTTCGTAACCTGATACTGTACTTCATGTACTTCACCAGCACTGAAAAGCTTTCATTCAGGAGCTCGGCTTGAACTTGTGTTAAGCCACGTTTTAAGCTCAGACAATCTGCCTGTCTCACGCAAAGGTGTTGAAAACGCTTCCCTGATCAAGCTGAATCTCGCAGGTGCATCTAGTCATCCAGTATCTGCAGTGATGGAAAGACACGGTTTTATGATATGAAGTCTGCAATTTCATTCTAGACCCTTGTTTGTCCAGCACACACACACACACACACACGGTGTTGCTCTAATGCCGGGCTCTCTCGGGCCCCGTCATGCCGCTCGTTCACTCGTTATAAATGGGAGCTGCTCCTCTGATCTATTGCTTAATTGCCACCTAATTTGCATAGCGGTGCAAATTAACGACCTCTCGAATGAGCGTTCATTTTTCACAAGGTCTTTAGGAGCTCCTTAAGAGGCGGTGCTAATTAGCACAGGAGGCAGCTGTGCTGATGAGGCACGGCTCGTTGCGAGCAAAACGCATCCTTCATCCTCCTCTTCCTCGTTCGCGGACATCTGCGGAAGCTTCATTTTTCTCCCTGACCCGTGTGAGAGTACAGACTCGTTTCGGTTTGTTTTGCCTTCGCTCCCATGCTGCGGAGGGAGGGGTGTTGTCCCAGCTTCGAGGTGTGTATGAATCACTAGCCGAGTTAATAGTGCTGGGTCGAAGCCACGTGTTTGCTCAAGGTGTGAGCGCCTCTGTTCACACGCTAATCACATCGCAGTGTTGACACTCGCCACTGACCACTGCGTCACCCAGGAAGCACAATGCTCTCTCTCTCTGTGTGTGTGTGTGTGTGTGTGTGTGTGTGTGTGTGTGTGTGTGTGTGTGTGTGTGTGTGTGTGTGTAAGAGAGAGTGATTGAGAGGGATGTAGGGAGGGAAGTAAATACGTGCCACAGTGCTCCAGTAAATCGGCGGTGCTTAACCTGAGCTGCTTAGCGCTGGATCTGACCCGTGGGTTGGACAGCTCACTCCTGCCTCGTGCAGAAACACAGCCGCCGATACGAAATCAACATTCATAGCACGATACTCTTTCCTGAGAGCAATATTGCGTGTCGTCAGTACCACACTCGTTCCTGATTGGATGTATTTGGTCTTTTTTTTTTGTTTGTTTAACTTTTAGACTTGGATACGGTTTCAGACAAATGTGTAGTTCTTCTAGGGTTTGTTAGCA
>CM040997.1:3934666-3952166 GCA_022985145.1 Pangasius djambal
CCCCCCCCCCCCCCCCAGTGAAAGGCTGCGAATCCCCAAGAGAGCTGATGCAATTAAAATGCTAATCCTGTCTGTCTACAGAGAGAGCGAGGGAAGGAGGAGGGGAGGGCTGACAGCATGAGGGATTGCAGCTCACATGGAGAACTCGACTGAAATGGAGAACAGAGGGAGAGACCGGGGGGGCTGGGGAAGTGCACCGACACGCACACACAGAGAGAGAAAAAGAGAGAAAGAGAGGGTGCGCTAAGGCGTACAGAGGGAAAAACTGTCGTCTGAGAGCCGAGCTGCGAGCTCTGAGCTCCGAGGCACGCCGTGATGGACTGCGTCTTCTGTAATGCACTCAAAATGGCACCATTAATATAGCGCTAGCAGCGGCGAACACAAAAACCCCTCCGTCTGCTCTTAACTCATCACCTGGATTGTACCTGAGCAGCACAGCTCCGTCGTCCACACCTCAACCACATAGACTGTTGTTGTTGTTGTTGTTATTATTATTATTATTATTATTATTATTATTATTATTATTATTATTCGTTACGCATCTGCTCACGCTGAATATTTTATATCACGCCTCTCCACTCAGAAGCCTCGGAGTGTCTCTAAATCGTCTGTGTTGATTTATACATTTGTTTATTTTTTATGTAATGGAAGGATATTAAGCTGAGCTTGGACAGATGTAGCGCATTAAAAACGTGCATTATCTCATTAACACGTGGGCGTGCGCGTATTAACGAGCCGCGCTAATTGAAAGATTTAGCGTCTGGCTTTATTAATCCTCTTAAAGGAACGCAAAGAGGCGCTTCGCTGCAGATGGAGGGAAACCCGCCGAGAACGAAAGGAACGTATTCTTCCATTTGTCTTTGACCGTTTGCCTTTTAATTAGTCGCTAATTACGAGGTTTTTTCAGGGCTTTCGAGAGGTGATCGGGTGTGAATGACAGGAGGACGGGTTAATCGTCAGGTCTGTTAACCTTAGTGAGTGCTGAAGGGGCTGTTTGGGGTATGATTAGCAATCAACAGCTTAATTGGGGTAAGTGGGGTAAATGCAGGGTGTAGGAAGATTTCGGGATACACCTGGAGGGTATATTATGTGTTTTCTCTCTCTCTCTCTCGCCCTCTCTCTCTCTCGCCCTCTCCCTCCCTCCCTCCCTCCCTCCCTCCCTGCGTGTGTGTTGTGAGAGAGAGGGGGGAGGGTTGAAGAGGCCTGTGGAGGAAGGGCGAGTGTGTGACTCTCCTGATAAAATGGTGCCTCCTTTCTTTCAGTCATTAGTATTTTATACCTGATAGGGTTTTTTTTTTGTTTGGTTGGCTAGTTACCAAAAAAAAAAAAAAAACATTTAAAAGCATCTTTTTAAACTGTCTTCTTGCAATACTTTTTTTTTTATTTTTTTTTTTTATAAATTACAAATCTGCTATTCAAGCGCTCTGTCTCCAAGCAAATGTGCACACGCACTTAATGTGATTTAGTGTAGTCCCCTGTTCTCCCATCCCAAAAAAAGTTTTACTTCTCGTTTTATTGGAGTTTTACAGGCTGAGAGAGAAAGAGGGGGGGAAAGAGAGGTGCACAGAGAGAAGGGGGGGGGATGGGCGAATGAAGGTCATTAGTTCAGTCGGCTGGGTACGGCGCATTCCTGAACCGTGAGAGGGGGAGTGATGGAGAGAGAAGGAATGCAAGAGAGAGAGAGAGAGAGAGAAAGGGGGAAACGGGGGTAGACCTGAATGGAGGCACCCAAGAGAGGCAAGAGGGAACAAGAAAGAAACCAGAGAGGGAGGGAAAAAAAAGTTTAAAGGAAAGGAGATGGTTTAAGAGAGGGAGCGAAGTTAAAAACTGTGTGTGTGTGTGTGTGTGTGTGTGTGTGTGTGTGTGTAGGGGGAGGTTCAGACTCATCTAAAAAATGTGGTATCAGTTAAGTTTCACCAGGCAAACACAAAGGGAATGTTTGATTCGTGTTTGGAAGGAAGCAGTCAGCAGATCCTCATTAGCTCCACACACACACACACACACTCAGGAGTGATGCATGTGTGTGTAAAAGAATGAACTCTTTGAAGTTTGTGTTGCTTTAGAAACAGGGTGCACACACACAAACGGAGAGAGCAGGAATGTTGTCCTTCAACTGGATTTTCTTTCCTCCTGTCCTGTGATGCACATCATAGTTCTGTATTGTGTGATATGAACCCCTGCCGTGTGTGTGTGTGTGTGTCAGCAGTGTGAGAGATGTGACAGGTCTCGGGTTAATACACTGCCGGATTGCTGCGGCTGATGGCGCACACTCTCGCATTACTGCAGCCATGCCTCATGCTCGCCTCACACAGACCTGCAGGCCCTGAGGCGGGCGATGCTGCCCTCTGCTGGACGAGAGCAGAGCAGTTCGCTTAAAGTTTACAGAAATAAAAAAATATATATATAATTTTTCATATCAACACCACATTCAGATTCAGTACTCTGGTGTGAAAAGCTGCTTATGGTTGAACCTGACAAGACCCTGTGAATTAATATGAAGTTTAATATGAACTCGAGCATTTTGAAGACTGCTTTAAGTGTAGAATAAACATGTATACACAGCCGTATGTGCATACAGATGTATAGGTCTCGCCTCAGTTTTCCACAATTTAAATATCTACCTGTCACGTTGATGTGTGACCCGTGACCGTAGCTGTGTCCTCTCGTCCCGCAGTGTTGAGCATCCGGGGTGTGCAGGAGGAGGATCCCCCCGACCCCCAGATCATGCGCCTGGATAACATGCTGCTGGCCGAGGGAGTTTCCGGTCCCGAGAAAGGCGGAGGATCCGCGGCGGCGGCGGCAGCGGCGGCGGCCGGGGGATCGCCCAACGACGGCAGCGTGGAGCACTCGGACTACAGAGCCAAACTCGCTCAGATCCGCCAGATCTACCACTCCGAGCTGGAGAAATACGAACAGGTGGGTGTGAAGAAGCTCGTGTCGCTCAGCTGGAGCGTTTAACACCTGCCGTCTGTCTGTGCCGTCTGTCTTCCACCACGTTTATAGTGTTTGTATTTGTCTCGGCGTGATTAGTCTGAAATCTAAGTAAATACGAATCGTAGATTTACGCTTGTATTTACTGCAGGAGCTTTCATCCAGAGTGACTTAATCAAAAATCATATCCAAGATTACCATCAACCCAACATGCTGTCAGTGAGGATTTAGTACAAGTTACCAAAACAAAAACACAGCAAGTGTACTACAGCAACTAAAACGCACAAGTCAAGATTATTTTCTTTAGTGTACGATTTTTAAAAAAAAAACATATCTAAGGTAAAGTATTTAAGGTTGTGTGTGTATAAGAAATAAAACACTTGGGTGCTTGTTGTTATAGGGAAAATAATCCACAACCGTAGCTATTGTTACCTCCCTGAAGTTAATTATTTTCCCAATGTCAGCATGTCCTGCAGTGTTTTATTCCCCTTAGACCACAGCAGTTTGTGTATTCATATGATAGTCACTTAAATAAGGCATGATTTTTATCCATTTATAGTTGTGGAACGTCCGTGAGACAAGTTAGTTTGTGTTGCCACTTACGTTTAAGCAGCTATAAACACTAACGATTATACGTTTTTGTTCGCCAAAAAAAAAAAAAAGTATTTAAATTATGTGGCGTGTCCACCATACGTGGCCGTGTAAGTTGTTACTACGGTAACGTAATAACGAGCGCATTAATACAAACGTGTGATTTGCAGCTGCACTACTGTCAGAGCTGCTGTTGTAGGAAATGAATCACCACCACCACCTGACCAATCAGATTCGAGAACACGACAGTACTGCAGTGTAAAATCAATTTAACATGAAATCAGTCGCTCTTTATGGACTGAACGATGACATTCATGATACAGAAAAGAAAAGTTATGTATTATAATTACAGGGCAATGATGCATTATGTGTATGTAATTAGAATCACAGGGCTGTGATGCAGCTGTGTGTGGTTAGTTCTGTGCAGCTGTGCTCTCTGACCCAGTTGCTCTCTTTCTCTCTCTGTGTGTGTGTGTGTGTGTGTGTGTGTGTGTGTGTGTGTGTGTGTGTGTGTGTGTGTGTGTTTCAGGCCTGCAGTGAATTCACCAACCACGTGATGAACCTGCTGAGAGAGCAGTCACGCACGCGGCCCATTTCACCCAAAGAGATCGAACGCATGGTGGCCATCATTCACCGCAAGTTCAGCTCCATCCAGATGCAGCTCAAGCAGAGCACCTGCGAGGCCGTCATGATCCTCCGCTCACGCTTCCTCGATGCCAGGTGTGTGTGTGTGTGTGTGTTTTCAACAGAAAAACACAACCTCGAACAAGAAGGCAGGTTTACTCTGGGTACCACACATTCTCTACTTTGATTCAGAGATGAGATATCGCTCTTGAGTAACACTAGTCTAAGTCACCACTTGGTTACTGTTGCTATGTAGGGCATGTGGACGATGAAGCCATAGGGGTAAGTGCATAGCAAACACGGCAAATCTGCTTAGAGATCTTTCTGCTTAGAGGTTTCCTGTAAACCTTTGGCTTGCATTCGAAGAAACCACAAATAACGTTAAACTTTTTCAGCTTTTACTGAAATGAAGAGATTAGCTGAGGTGAAGTATTGCAGTTGTCAGCTTGTGCTGTTCGTTATTAACAGACATTACCAGAATCAACCCGAACAAGTTAACCCCGAACATTCGGATTGTTAAGACTGGAACTCTTTACCGACACACAGCGTATTATTTCCTAGGGCCGGGCAAAATCTGACTATTTAATATCGATGTCATGATAAAGTACGCCACGGTACACTTTTCTCACATGTAACATTTTAAGATGTTTCTTTTATAGCAGTTACATTCGAAGGATCTGATTTGATGGTGAAATTTTGTACTGAATCTTTTCAGTACAAATTGTAAGACTGTAAATTGTTCCCACTTTTTCAGTGTGATTTAATAACAATTGCTTTTAGTTAACGAATTTACTTTAATCAACCTCAACCTCACACAGTACAGCTCTGTATCATGATTAGAGATGGCACCAGTCTGATAATGGCCCAGTGTCTGTATGGGGACGATACCAGCAAAATAGAAAAATGGTGGAACAGATATCAGAGAAATCATGTCATATATCCGATCCTGTAACAAATAGCAAAGGTTAGAACTGGATTTGGAAAAGAAGTTTATTTCTGGAACTGGAAATGTTTACATATTAAGAGACTTGACTGATAGAACAGACTTTATTATATTTATTAAATTTACAGTGTAAGTGGTATCTGTGTGAAAGAGTTTAGTTAATAAAAGTCGTAAGGTTAGTAGTTTTTAAAGAAAACAGTGTCAGATGGATATCAGTTGTGGGTTGACACTCAAAGTTTCAGTATCAGAAAAGAAGTGGTGATGGTGTGCCACCTCTACTCATGATCCATATAATGTCATTATAACTATATAATATAGGTGTATATATATAAAACTATATAATAATTTTTTTTGGCCATATCACCCTCGTCTGTTGTTTCCCCAAAGCTAGATAATATTGCCAACTAAGTGAGCTGTGGTTATGATATTTGGTCTAAATATTACCGCACAGATATTTCTTGAAATTCTCTTATAGGCTATGGAAATTGCTAGAAAAACAACAGTCTTTACTCTGTCTCACTATTAGTGTTATTATTACTATTATCGGGGGCATTTCGTGGCCTAATGGTTGGAGAGGTGGACTTGTAACCTGAAGGTCGTGGGTTCGAGTCTCAGGTCCGGCAGGGATTGTAGGTGGGGGGAGTGAATGACCAGCGCTCTCCTCCACCCTCAATACCACGACTGAGGTGAGACCCTTGAGCAAGACACCGGGCGCCACAGCAAAAAAGGCTGCCCACTGCTGTGTGTGTGTGTGTGTGTGTGTGTGTGTGTGTGTGTGTGTGTGTGTGTGTGTGTGTGTGTGTGTGCACTTGGATGGGTTAAATGCAGCGCACAAATTCCGAGTATGGGTCACCGTACTTGGCCACACATCACTTCACTTCACTTAGGTCTAGCTAAGTCTGTGTGAGAACCACACAAAAGCCAGTAACCCAATTCTAACAATATTTAGTATTATTACAATAATAGTATTATTTACAAAATAGCATTGTACAGTATTTTCTAAGGAAACGGCATTAAAAATCATTCACAGTGAGCACTCTTTTATTTTATAAGCATTTAAGCAGTCAACATGGGCAAGCATTAGGATCTGAGTGACTTTGACTATGAAGGGCCAAGTTGTGTTGGGTAGACGACTGGGTCAGAGCATCTCCAAAACGGCAGGTGTTGTGGTGTTGTGGGGTGTTCCCAGTCTGCAGTGGTTAGTACCTATCAAAAGTGATCCAAGGAAGGACAGCTGGTGAACTGGTGGCAAAGGTCAAAGGCTCACTGATGCACATGGGGAGAGAAGGCTAGCCTGTCTAGTTCAATCCCACAGCAGAGCTACGGCAGCACAAACTGCTGAAAAAGCTAATGCTGGGTTTGATAGAAAGGTATCAGAACACAGTGCATCCCAGCTTGCTGCATATGGGGGCTGTGTAGCTGCAGACCGGTCAGAGAGCCCATGCAGACCCCTGTCCACCCCTGAAAGCACCTACAATGGGCACATGAGCATCAGAACTGGACCATGGAGCAGTGGAAGAAGGTGGTCTGGTCGGATGAATCACGTTTTCTTTTACATCATGTGGACAGCTGGGCGCGTGTGCGTCGCTCACCTGGGGAAGAGATGGCACCAGGATGCACTATGGGAAGAAGGCAAGCCGGTGGAGGCAGTGTGATGCTCTGGGCAAAGTTCTGCTTGGAAACCTTGGGTCCTGGCATTCATGTGGATGTTACTTTGACACGTACCACCTACCTAAACATTGTCGCAGACCAGGTAATGGTATTCATGGCAACGGTATTCCCTAATGGCAGTGACCTCTTTCAGCAGGATAATGTGCCCTGCCACACTGCAAAAATGGTTCAGGAATAGTTTGAGGAACATGACAGAGTTCAGGGTGTTGACTTGGCCTCCAAATTCCCCAGATCTCAATCCGATCTAGCATCTGTGGGATGTTCTGGACAGACAAGTCCGATCCATGGAGGCCCCACCTCACAACTCGCAGGACTAAAAGGATCTGCTGCTAACGCCTTGGTGCCAGATACAACAGAGGTCTTGTGGAGGTCTTGTGTCCATGCCTCGACGGCTCAGAGCTGTTTTGGCGGCACAAGGGCGACCTACACAATATTAAGCAGGTGGTTTTAATGTTATGGTTGATCAGTGTATTTGGATACACCATTTCACACTGACGCATAGTTTTATTTACGCCCATACATAAATATATTTATAGATTGTATTAAAATAACTGTGATGTATACAAAACATTCCAACCACCAACCGAGGGGAAAAATTGTCAAAAGTATACAGTTCTGTAGAAAAACCACAGTCACTAAAGAGAGGAAACCTTGAGGTGGATAATAACAGTTGCTAAGCTGTAATTAGATGTTCAAGAATATAAAGTACTTGAAATCATTTTCACACCTGCACACAAACAGGAAATCTGGCCAGGATGCATTTGTTTGTGATGTAACCTCTGGGCCTGATGCTGAACTGCTGTCTAAATTTCGTTTTCTTTTCTGTCCGCAGACGCAAGAGACGTAACTTCAATAAGCAGGCGACTGAGGTGCTGAACGAGTATTTCTACTCACACCTGTCCAACCCATACCCCAGTGAGGAAGCCAAGGAGGAGCTGGCCAAAAAGTGCGGCATCACTGTGTCTCAGGTCAGAAACTCAACAGCAGCTCTGTCACCGAGTCTGAGCAGGACACGAGGGAAGTCGCTAACCCAGTCAGAAGAACTGAGTTTGTTCTTTCTCAGCGAAGTCAGCGGTCAGAACAAACACGAATAACATTCACCTCACGGAAAGGCTGATTCACTCAAGAGGAGACGGAACGTGAAAAATGTTCGCTTATGATCGCGTTCCTGTCGCCCGTATCTAAGTGAACTTTGACCCGTGAATTCATGAGCCTCAGTCTTGCGAACCGATAGAAAACGAGTGGGCGGGGCTGTGGTCTCTTGAGTGGGTAAAAAATAAACGAATAAATTATCCTTCTCATGCACTGATATTCAGCATGATCGTGATCTTATGGTATAGACCTAATGTGTGCTTGTTCTAGGATGGAGCTAATATGGAATTTTTATTCTCACAATTTGCATCAGCCTCTCCATTTTGCTGTTTTCTTGTTTTTTTGTACAAAGGGTTATATACCATTTAACCTATAGAGCAAAAGAGAATTTCAGGGGTCATCGAATTTTTCATCAGACACAATTCACAAAAAAAAATTTTTTTAATTAAAAAAAAACAACAAAAAAAAGACTTCAGGGTGGTTCAGAGAACTCCTGTGCCATTAAGACTGAATCTCAGACGATCCAAAATGGCAGCTGCTGTTGACTCCCTTCACATTGCAGTTCCTAGCTTTTAAAGTAATGAGCTTTTAAAGTTGTATCGTTTCCATGGTGAGAGTGCGGCCGTGATTGTGGAGTTAGCAATAACGCGATGAAATGCAGCCAGCGACCAAAGTTCAGAAAACTCCCTGCTAATTATCTCCAGGAAGTTATGAAATCAGAATATCAATCCGTGAGTCATTACTCTGTCACTTTAATTCTCATTTAGCTAACTCGCTCATCTAATGCTCTGTCCTGATTTACACGCTTCCTCTTTCTGGTCTTTCGTTCTCTTTTGATGTTTCATCTCTTTATTTTTATTGCGTTTTCTCACAATGTTTTTTTTTTTTCTTTCTCTTTTTCTTCTGTATAGTTAACATTTTAGCATTCTCCCTCTTTTTGCCTAATTAAGGCTGTTTAGCCAAGTACTATATAAATGTTAAATAAAATACTGCCCTCCGATGAATTACAGTACCCCTCATATATTCTCATTATTACAGGAAACATTTCTGTTTTTGTTTCCGTGTATGAAATCCTTTTTTTTTTTTTTTTAATTAAATTATAATATAGTTATTGTGTTCTTTTGAGTTTCCTACATCAGCCGATCGCTGTTAAGATACATTTCCGTGAAAGCCCGCCCCCTCACAGCAGGACATTGATCAGGTTTTAAAGGAAGTCTCTTATCTAGGAACATGAAGTGGCACTTAATAGAACTCTTGAGACGCAAGATAAGATTTAAAAAAAAAAAAAAAAAAAAATTTAATTTTGTGCATACTGCCCCCTCCCCCTTTTTTTAATATATATATATATAAATAAATAAGTGCCATTGTGTAGATATTGCAGTCTACATAAGGAAAACCTACTGATTTGTTTTAGAGTGAATAGTTAGATTTTACTCACAGCATAGTGTGTACTTATTTCATGTTTGTCTTTACAATGACACAGTAGTTTGATGCTAGACTGCATTTGCTGTACGAGCGTCGCACTTACGGACCCCTCGTCTCTCTCCACACTTTCTATTCAGTGTTTTTCTTTGAAATCTGAATTGTAGATCATTTATGTAAAGGAGTAGCACATGACAGACGTGCATTTATACGAAAATAATCCACACCGGGATGGAGTGATGTGGCCTGACGCAAAAATTGCCTTGTTGTCATAGAACAGCATGGAGTGTTATTCCACTCGTTTATTAATGAAAAACGTGTCGCAAATTTTAACAGTTTATAGTCAAGATGCAGCAGAACGTCCAGGAGTCCACAAGTTTGTTCCTGTGCTCACTTACACAATGGCCATGTTTAACAGTCCTTTCTGTACCAGGATATATCTATCTCTCTCTCTCTCTCTCTCTCTCTCTCGCGCTCTCAAATGCGCCGCTTTGTCCGTTAGATTATATAAAGCGTTTGCCATCCAAGTCCCTGTGTATGAGCTGTTACTATAGAAACGATAACGTATTAGAATGAGCGCATCAAGATTAACCTGGCGTTCATGTTACAGCCGGAACTACTTTCCAGGTCGTGCTGTAATATATACACACACACACACACACACACACACACACACACACACACAGCTGTAGTGCACGCCTTCTGACCAATCAGATTCGAGAATTCAATCGCGATGTGGCGTAAATATCATGTATCTCATTATTAGTTTAGAAGTTCTCCCCGACGTGCTCCTACCTGCCGTGAAATTAAAAAATTTGTTTGTTGTGTACCGTTTCAGGTGTCTAACTGGTTTGGCAACAAGAGAATTCGGTACAAGAAAAACATCGGCAAGTTTCAGGAGGAAGCGAACCTGTACGCAGTAAAAACAGCCGTGGACGCAGCCAACGTTTCTGCACAGGCCAGCCAGGCAAACTCCCCCGCCACACCCAACTCAGGTGTGCAACACACACACACACAAACACACACACACACTCTCTCTCTCTGATCCAGACATGGATAAACCCATTTCGCACTCTCTCTCGCACTCACACACACACACACCCCCATACACTCCCACACACACACAGATAAAGACATGGATAAACACATCACGCACAGCACCTCCATTAAAACAGGCACAAATAACATCTTACAGCTTTCTGCTTTTCTCACATCCTCTCTCTCTCTCTCTCTCTCTCTCTCTCTCTCTCTCTCTCTGTCTCTCGTGTCCTTTTTTTCTCTTTTCTCCATTACTCTCATTTTAATTCTCATTGTCTTTCCATCAGACTCTCTCACCTGGTTATTCTCTTCCTCTCTCTGTTCTTTTGTTCTCTTTGGCTTACTTTCGTCTCTTTATCTCTCAGTACTTTTTTTTTCTTTTTCTTATCTATAGTTTACATGTGAACATTCTCCTTCTTTCTCTTTTTTTTTTTTTTTCTTCTTTTTTCATCTTCATGTTTTAGTCCCTGGAGGACTAGTGGTTAGGCCACAGCGCTCTCACGGCTGTGGCCCGGGTTCGATTCCGGGTCAGGGAACCAGCCACTGGGGTTGCGTGCGACAGTGCGCTCTCAGTGCCGGTCTCAAGCGCGGCTAAAATTGGGGAGGTTGCGTCAGGAAGGGCATCTGGCGTAAAAACTGTGCCAAATCAAATACGTGAACCGACGATCTGCTGTGGTGACCCCTAACGGGAGCAGCCGAAAGAGGAACAACGACTTATCTTCATGGTTTACATTTTCCCTCCATTCTCCCGCTTTCTCTCTTCTTTGTTTCTTTTTTCTCTATTTCCTTCCTTACTACTATCCTTCTACTCACTGTTTTTTTTATTACCTTTTTCTTTCCATCTCAGTTATTTTCAAACTTTTCAACTTTTTTTTCTTTCTCCATCATTTGTTAGTGTTCTTTTGTTATTTGTCTTTCTTTCTTTTCCCCTTATCTCATACTATTTGGTTTTCTTTGCTCCTTCTGCCTTTGACTTCTTCTCTTTGTTCTTCCTGCATTTCCTCTGATTTTTCGCTCTCATTCTACCTCTTGCCTTCCTTTCTCCTTCGCCTGTCTTTATTTATTTTTCACTCTCCCTCCTTCCTTTTACTCATCCATCACCCTGTTACTTCCTGCTCCTTGACAGCACTCTGTTTTCTCCAGGAAAAGCAAATGTAGTTAATGATGATGATAATATTTAAGAAGTTTTTTTTATCATTTGAGCCTAAAATCATTTTCATAATAAAACGCTTTCATACACAATATACAGTAAAACAAACAAACAGCAACAAAAAACTACAGAAGGTTCCCAGAACTGTGTGTGTGTGTGTGTGTGTGTGTGTGTGTGTGTGTGTGTGTGTGTGTGTGTGTGTGTGTGCGCGTGCGCGCGCGCGCGTGCGTTGGTTAAACATGAAGCGTGTGTTCCTGATGTTTCCTACTATTCCTGGGTTTAAGGACGATGTTGGAGAAAATAAACAACAGCACAGTGGTGTATTGAGGGCTTTCACTGACCTTGAAACTTCTTCTTTAACACACAGTCTCTGTGTCACATTCTCTCTCACACACACACACACACACACACACACACACCCCAAGCTCTATTGGAAGGTTCCTTCATTCTCCGTGTGTCTCTTTAGCGCTCCTGAGCCATACCGTTCTCAGTTTTGCTTCCCCTTCAAGGTCAACCATCTGAATCTTCAGCTTTTACGGCTTAGTTTTAAAACCTGCAAGTTCTGACAAGATGCTGATCCTCTGACTGGGTGCGATTTAATGGAAGGTGATCTCTGTACCGAAATTCCTGGCAGATTCCTTGCGTAAGAACCTGCATGCATGCATTACGCATATAATCATACGAGTTCATCAGGAAAGGCGCCTCGGCATTCTTCTACATTTATAACCTGATCTGCTTAGGATAAACCGCATTACTGCCACACTGCCGTACACGTTGTTTACAGTAATAACTGCTGAGTTTCTCTTCAATAATCACCCAAATCAGCTTCCATCTCACGCCCTGAGCTGAAGGTCACTTGCGCCGTTTGACTCAGCGTGATGTGGGAAGTAATATCTGAGTCATTCAGTCAGTTTTGTTACACTCCATACATTTCTTGTTATTAACGTCTTTTTAAAGCGCTGTCCGTCATTTACCAACACAGACGGCGTGAAGAGGGAAAGAACAGACGCTCTCTTTCTCACGCCGGTCTGAAGGGAAATAAAATTAGAGTAGCATGTGCTAATAATAATAATAATAATAATTTAAGCGAGAGTTATAAAAGCTTTTATAAGGCTCTAGAGATTTTCCAGAGAGAAACTTGTTTTCTTTTTCCATCCCACCTTTTTTTTTCTTTCTTTCATCATAACATTCTTGCTTGTTCTTCCTTCTCTGTCTTCTCATCCTTTTTTGTATTTCTTCTTTTCCTCTTTTTTCCCCCTTTACGTCTTTCTTTCTGTTCTTATACTTTTTTTCCATTTTCATCTCTTTTTCCCCTTTCTCCACTTCTTCTTTCTTACTATTGTCTTTTGTCACACTTTTCCTTTTTTTCTTTAATCCTCTGTAGTTCTTTCTTTCTATTATCTGATTCATTTTTCTCCTCTTTTTCCTCTTCCTCTTTTTCTTTCTTTTGTCGTCCTCTCTCTCACTTATTTCTTTTTTCTTTCTTCTCACACTATTTTTCTTCTTTCGACTTCTCACTTTTTCGTTCTGTTTTCTCTTTCTATTGTCTTTTTTTTCATTTTTTCTTTTCTCCCCCTTTCCTCACTTTCTTTCTGCTGTCTTATCTCACACTTTTTCTTCTTCTTCTTTCTTGTTTTCTTTCTTTCCCTCTGTTTTTTTTCTTTGTTTCTGTTGTCTTATACTTTTCTCTTTCCCCCCTTTTCTTCTCTTTTCTTTATTATTTTTATTGTCTTCTCATCTCACACTTCTCTCTTATTTCTCTGTCTCTACTTCCTTCTTTCTATTGACATATCTCACATCTTTCTTCTTTCTCTGTTTCTTTCTTTCTGTTGTCCTGAACCTCTATTTGCTAGTTCATGTTCGGTTAATAAATTGTTTGGGTGTACTGGTTCTCGCCTCTAACGGAAGCGTGCCCATGGTTTACAGAATAAGCTGATTTAATCCTTATCCGCCTCCTCTGGTTACACTTCACTGGAATTAAAAGGAGTTCAGAAGTTTATTTGTAATTATTAACAGTCAGTCCTTTTATTATTTTTATTTTTTTTTAACAATGGCTCCATGGCAGTCGAACATAAGTTCAAGGTCAGAATCACGGCATTCGTTCATTTCCCGCACACGATTTTACTATTAACTCCTCTCTAGGTGGACTTCACACACACACACACACACACACACACACACACACACACACACACACACACACACACGTCTCCTAAGATGTGCTGAAATGTAGCTTTAGGCCATGTTTCAATTTCACTTTACCTCGCTTAGTTAGGACTTGCCCAGGTTGATGCTGATTCTCTTCACCTCCATCAGCATTCCTGGAAATTCCACTTTTTTTTAGGCAACAAGTCAAAACAGGAGATGTGCTGAGTGAGAGTCGATGCTGGACGTAATATACTGTAACCAAATACAATAGACTCCTGTATCTTCTTTAAAGAGAGGCATTCTTCAGTCTCCCTGTCTGTTTCTGTCTGTCTGTCTAACTAACTAACTATATAAACCAGCTGCTTTGAGCCTTTTTTTTTGCCCTAAATGTTGTGCTATTTATCTCTAGTCCAGGGGTTCTCAAACTTTTTAGACAAACAACCCCAAATGAACATCATGAATTTTCTGCCACCCCAAGCTTCAACCTTCCTACTGTTTTAAAAAAATTCCAGGTTTATAATATAAGACTACTGTAACATTCGGACATTTCATGCTGTCAGTAACATGCGTATGTGTAAGGTAAATGAGTAAAAACCAAAGGAACATTCCTGGCACTGACTTATCAGTGTACCAGCGACATTGACTAGATAGCACGTCAAAACATTCTTGTCCGTCAGGTTTCCCAGTTGAAAATGTTTAATGATTTTATGCACAGCAAAAGGGCTCCGTTTCCCTGTAAAGCTTTCCGCTGTCGTCTTGATTGCTGCATCTCAATTCAAAAAAAACTCTGACCTCAGAAATTTGACTCATCTAGAAAATCCAAGACTGGTACGCAAAAAAACTAGAGCTTTCGTTAAGTTTAAAGACGACACGAGAGGTTTTCAAAATTCAAACACCTCAAAGAATTCGTACACTATTAATTTAAACATGGCTTGTCTGAAAGTGACTCCGAGTAACATCGGAAAATATTAGCACGCAAAACCCATCTTCCATATTTCTAATATTAATTTGTAAATAACTGAATGAACAAAGGAGAGCTGCTAGTTTCTCTCACGACCCCATTTGTAAATAAGTAAATGACCCCCCCCATGTGGGGACGCAAACCTCTGCTGTAATCTGTCCAAGTGTCTGTCTGCCTGTCAGTCAGTCTTTCTGTGTCTAATTTTGTGTGTGTGTGTGTGTGTGTGTGTGTGTGTGTGTGTCTCTACTTTCATGTCTGTCTGTCTGTCTCTAATTTGTTTATCTATAATCTGTCTGTCTATCTACATTTAATGATTTTAATAAATAAATGTTTGTTTATTTTTCAGACTATATATTTTTGTAAAATGTGGGGTTAGTGCATCTGCTATCATTAATAATCACGTCATTAATACTCAGTGCAGAGAAAACGCTGTTCATACATCAGAACTACGGCCCAAGAACGTGGGCTGCTGCAGAGTTTCCTGTGGTGGAAAATGCGCATTTTCCTCTTAAATGCATTTCTGATAAATCGGATTGTTAACCACGTATCAGGACGTCCATTATATCATCTCATAAAGAGACACACACACACACACACACACACACACACACACACACACTTTTACCACTTCATGTCTTGCTTCATGTCTGCTTTCAGTTTCTCTCTCTCTGTACACTTAGCATTGTACTACTGCTGAATTGTTGATTCACTTTTCCTTCTGGGAACACGAGCATCTGGAGCAGCATCTAATCGGATCAGTACACTACAGCCGGACAGCTGTGCCACTAAATCTCTCACGCTCGCACGCACACACACACACACACACACACACGCGCACGCACACACACAGCTGACAGTAACATTACTGAAAATGTTTCTTGCATAAACATAGAAACAGATTTCCGTTAATCATATTGATCTTAGAATTCCTTTTTTTTTTTTTTTAAATACACATTTTAAATATTGACAAGAAAAGGAATCATTACACATGATAAAAGACTATTGCACAAGAGATGGCTTAAAAAAAAATTTTTTTTTAAAAACTACATTGACACACACACTTTTCACTGAACTGAGAAACACCAGAGATCGAACACTGCAATCACTACAATAGAATCGAATTCATATCAGCGTTTGTTTTGGAAATTCCGAAGAGGTTTTAGTTGAATTTAGCAATATTTTTCTCGCCGGAGTGACAATAAAGCGTGCCAGTCTCTGGATATCAGAAGGCTTGGGCATTGTTCTTTTTTTATGTAGTAAAATATGTAAATATTACAGCATAACGGCATCCAGTCATATCCAAAAATTCTTCTTTGTCCTATCTGTCTGAGGAAAAACAGAGATAGATAGATAGAGTTTACATTTTGCTCATTTGGCTGCTGATGTTATCCAATTTGCCCTCGTTTTTCTCCCTAATTTGGTTACATGCCAATCATCATCTTTTTCGAACTGCTACTTAGGCAACATAACAAACTCAGAGGAAAAGTGCTATCTACCCTCTTCCGCATACATGAGCTGACAGATGCCCACGATTGGCTAGTGAACCTCTGATTGACAGGGGAGAGAGAAGATGCCCCGCCCTTCCATCTCTGGACTCCTAGCAGTGGGTGGCTGTGTCATTGTCGCGATTCAAACTCTCAATTTCTTTTGTGTTGCGCTGCTCAGGAGCCCAAAGCGACGTACAGGATACATCTGAGCAGCTGAGCGGTTAAGAGTCTTGCAGCTTGGCGATTCTGGGGTTTGAACCCAGAACCTCCTGAATGGACTTTATTTCAAATTAGAAACTAGCTGGTGTAGCACGTAGGAAAACTACTAACTGGAGAGGGGGAAAAAAAAGTTTACATTAAAATGAAGTTTGGGTCAAAATGGCCTCAAAATCAAAAAGGTCAAAATCATTTATTGTTGATTGCGGTGTTGCAGGTGGTGTTTTTCAATTCAGTGAAAGCCTAAATGTATACGGTGTATGATGAGCTTAGCGTGTGGTTAGCCTTCTCTTGCTCAGTAGGCTTCTGTGCTGTGTAATGTTGGGCTTTCTTGTATATATTTTAAGCTTTAGAAAATAGTTTTACATAATTACTTTATGCATTTTACATAATTACTTAACCGCTAACATAGCACTTGCTAACGTCATGATGATGTACTTCCTTTAAGTCGGATCTCTAATGAATTGTTTACAAGGAACTTCTGAGTCACTGAGTCATTGGACAGCTTAAGCAGCAAAGCTTTCTGTTTGAGACACACCTGAAACCTAGACAAGGCCTCTGATGTCACAACTGCTCTTTCAGATTTTTCGGTGTGAAAAGTGCACATCATAAACGTGCGCTCTATTTTTAGGCATTCGAGGCTGAATACCAGCCGAATCTAACAATCGTGATTATAAAAGAAGGATCAAGTGCAACTGAAGTGTTATTGTGTGTACCGGCTTAAAGGTGTGTGGGTGTGTGTTGAAGGCATGTCGTTCTTTGTGTGTGTGTTTAACAGGTGGATACCCAGCGCCGTGCTACACACCTGACGGCCGGCTATGAGGAGCGGTCAGGAAGTGCCCTTTACACCCCACACTGCCTAGACGTGAGTAATAAACACACACGCACGCACAAGCAGACACGCATTTCCAGTTTCACTCATAACTGTTTTTGTATTTAAGTTCACTTCTGAAGTTTACTTGTCCTTAATATTTCCTTGATTTTTGCACTTCTTACCCATGATCCACATAAAATCCTAACAGACCTCTAATAGACTTTCTATTCACTACACACGCTCACTACATAGGGTATAACAAAGACCTTGTAGAACCTGCGTTTGAGACACAGCCAAAGCCAGTGCCTGACTACTTGCATTTCCATTCTGTTTAAATGCCATCTGACAAAGTTTGCCCTCAACAGACCTTTGTAGTGTCACTTAGATTGAAAGTATTGGCACCCTTTGTTGG
>CM040997.1:3959580-3979730 GCA_022985145.1 Pangasius djambal
TTATTAGTTTACTTTTTTTTTTTTTTTTTTTTTGTATGTGTATTTGTTTTCATTTCAAACATTGTAATAAAAGTCTGGAGTTAAGTAGATGATTTTGGCTCCAAAACCAGGCACAGTGTTTACAGAAACATCCTAACTGTAAAATCCTTATCTGTTTTGTATCCGTGACAGCTAGAAGTTAAGATCTTAGGAAGCTAGGACAATAGATATTAAAGAAGAACAATGCCTAAGTCCTTTATCTTATCTCAACTCCAGATAGGAAATGAGGATTAAAGGAGCATGAAAAGTGTCCCCATCAGCAGCTGTGACAGCAGAGCCGGGTGTAATTCAAATCACAGGTATATATTAATGCTCTCCTTCTAATATGTTAGCGGATTTTTAGTAACAGCTCGTTCACGGGGACTTGCAAGACAGACGATCTTGGTGCTATTTTACAAAGAAAACATATTTGTTGATATGACAAAGCTTTCTTTGTCTCTTCTAAGGAGACATTTATTTAACATTTATGGAAGGAGTCTCCAGTGTCAGTGCTTTCATAACACAGAAAGTCTTTAGGACAGAGGAGTCTGTATTTTCCGGTTTCTCAGTAACATGACAAGCTGCGCAGTTCCTCTGCAGCATGACAGACAAAAGTAAAAAAGAGAAGCTGCTAAGGGAATCACTTTTCATTTTATATTAAACATAATTATAAATGGTTAGAAAGTACAACATGTTCATTAATAAATATAAAAGGAAAGAAAGAAAGTTCGGATTTAAAGAATCTTGGAATCGCAAGTCTGATTTATGATGATTATTATTATTTTATTTTTTTATTATTAGGCTATTATGATGTCAGTATTTTTTGCAGATGTACACTTTAAAGAATACTTCTGTTTTTATCCTATAACCATTATATGTTCAAATATATGCATTTTTTTTTTTACCAAACCGGCACAAGAATTTCCTTCTGGATCAGTAAAGTTTATATTATCTTAATATGGTTGTTTTCAATAAGTGTGAATGATTTGATTTAAAATGTGTCAATAGCAGTAAAACTCCAAGACTGTCCAAACCAGGCATCACCATCACCTTCTTTTCCACATTTATGTCGCCTGTGATATATTCAGAAATGTACAACAGCACATTAGTATCACTGTGATCCCCTGGAATGACTTGCGCTAGCCCGTCCCAGTAAGAAGCAAAAATAGACTTTACCCAGAATCATGGAGACGGTTTTCATCAGCCCGACGAGCGTGTCGTTCTGCCGGACGTTAAGTGTGTACTGCAGCGTGCTCTGGCTTTTCCGGCGTACGTAGATGAAGATGCGGGTGTATATGGCCACCATGATGGAGAAGGTGATGAGGTTGAGTACAGCCCAGAAAACCAGGAAGCTGCGGGAGTAGAGCGGCGCCACGGTGGAGCAGGATTCGATGTGGCACACGCAGTTCCAGCCCATGGTGGGGACGAGGCCCATGATGATCGCTATGACCCAGATACCCACGATGAACAGCAGCACACGCCGGTTGGACATGGTGCTGTGCAGCTGCATGGCGAATATGCTCTGGTGTCTCTCCCATGCCACGGCCAGCAGGTTGACCACAGACGCTGTTAGACTCATCTCGATCAGCGCTCCTCGCACAAGCCACTCATTCTGCGTGAGCCCGATGGTCCACGGCCCCGTGTGGAAGATGAGGTTGAGGTAAGAGATGCCGGCAAACAGGTCCGCCGCCGCCATATTGCCCAACAGGTAATAGATGGGGAAGTGGAAGCGCCGGTTCACAATGATGGCCACCATCACCAGCAGGTTGGCGAGGAGGATGAAGATGCACACGGGGACTCCGAGTCCCACCACCACAAAGTCCCTCGGCTTCCAGTTTTGGCTGATGGTCTTGTTTCTAAACGTGTAGAAAAATGAAACGTTCTTCTCGCGTCCCTCGCAGACATCAGCTGCGATCAACATGGAGAAGTTCTGCATTGGACAAGTGATCCAAAGTGTTGTCTGCTAGATTCTGCTTTCCTGTGGGAGTAACTCGCCCTCCATCGGGGACATCCAGTCGGGAAAGTGAAGACTGAATGTTCTGGTCATCAAGGTTGAGCTGGTTTCTTTCCTGGAAAAAAGAAAACATAGTGAGAATCAGAATACATACATTTATCAGCAGGACAGGAATTAAAGCGGGGGTCTGACACCTCTAATTACGATTAATTACGCATTCACTGGATTTTGAGTCAGAATGTTTCTTAAAAAAAAAAAAAACTCATACCCAAAACAGTAAAACAGTGAAGTAAAAAAGATTTACCCAGCATCATAGAGAAGCTTTTCCTCAGCCTGACAAGTATGTTGTTTGGCATTAAAGACGTCATTTTAATAGTAAAATCTAAATTATGTCAGAAAGACACAGGCTTCATACCAATTCTCAAGCTTGATTCCCTCATTGCCTGTGTATTAAGTGTGAAAATGAAATGCAAGTATGAATTAGCAAACTAATTTAGTCTTTTCTTTTAAATTCAACTGTTAACAAGAAAGTAGGATACACCTATTTGTGTAAAAAGGTTTGGGAACATTACAAAATCTGTACATCAAATTCAATACTTTCAGTACTTTATGAGGAGCTGGTAGGAAAAAAAAATTACATAATAATACTTAAATATGTTTTCATGATAGAAATTATGTAAAAAATGTTGTAGTTTTGCAGGTTTACTCTGAGAAAAAAGCATATTGTGACATAATCGCAATAAACATTATCATATCATCACTGTCATTACCCGGACATTCTTTCAGATCATTATATAAATTCAGTAACAATATGTGGGTGTTGTTTCATGCCTATCCATTTCCTATTGACTTCAGCTTCAGGGTCTCCGATTCGATCAGGAGCTCAGGTTCTCTGTGTGTGGGTTTCCTCTGGGTTCTCCAGCTTCCTCCTATCTCCCAAAAAACATGGTAGGTAGGTGGATCAGATATGGTAAAACTGCCCCAGCTGTGAATGTGTGATGAATTGGCATCCTATACAGGGGTGAATTCTCCCTGCCTTATGCCCAGTGTTCCTGGGATTGGCTCCGGATCCATCGTGACCCTGACCAGGATAAGGCCCTTACTGAAGACTGAATGAATGAATGAATAACTAGAGATATACCGATCTCATATTAAGTATAGTATTGCGGTCGGTATTGGGCTGAAACACTGGATCAGAATCAGATCCAATCCACTGACTAACTTTATGCCTTGTGATGTTAACGGAAACAGCAGATCTTGAATCCAAACGCGAACTGTAGAGTATCCGATCAATATCTGATCAGTATCAGGTATCTGACAATACCCAGCGTGGCTATCAGTCGTGCATTAAAAACAACTCCACCCAAACACACGCTAACCCAGCCAGTTCCAGGCTTCTAAACGAACACAGATGTAGCTGTAACTAAAAGGAAAAATGAAAGAGATGGCAACCTTAATGAAAAACATAACCTCCACCTCGATGGTATTTACAGTATAAATCTACAGCACCTCGTATTAATTACAATTCGACACCAAGCCTCGGAATGAAGACACAGAAATACATGAATAATACTCAAGCAGAATTTACAGAGTTACAGATATGTCATGGGTGTAATGCAATGCAGTGATGTCATGAAATGACATGCAGCTGAGCTCTTGTGGTAAATCTGTTATGAGTGGTGAGAAACGTCTGTATCCACTTAAGATGTAGTTCTGTTGTAGCTGTTGTAGTTTTGCAAGGTTACTCTGAGAAAAGCATATTGTGACAATTTTTTGCATAAACATATCAACATATCATCGCTCTCATTACCTGGACATTCTTTCAGCTCATTATATAAATTTAGTAACAATATGTGGGTGTTGTTTAACGCCTGTAACTTTCCAATTGACTTAATAAGTGTCCCTCGTAAATTATGCAAATCTTGTAGTCTTGTAAATTTTGTAAATTAATATTGTAAGTTAAACTTGTGATGTGGTGCTGTTTAAGGCGACCTCATGGGAAAATCTTACATTGCAAACAAATTGCATTTTCAGGTTCATTAGCAAATCTAAAACACCCACTCACACACTCAAACACACACACACACACGCGTGTGTGTACAAAGGGAGTTGTAATGAGTAACATATGTGCGCTCGTGCTCCTGCAAACAAATCAACATAAATGCAAAGTGGTTTAGATTTAGGCATGGGAGTTACGATGAAATGATATCAGCGACACAAAGTATTAACATCACGATACACTTTTCTGGGTATTGTATGGATCGTCACATTTCTGTTTTATAATTTTTAAATCCGATTTTAAAACATGTTTATTCTGCCAGACATTCCATTCTTTTTAAGGTCTGTAGTACAGAGTCTTCTGTTTTGTCCTGTCTTTTTATCATTTTGTCTTTTAATTCTATTTATTGTTTTTCAATTTTAATTTATTTACTCTATTCATTCAGACTTGATTTTATTTTAACAGCACAATAGTTGGCCAACACTTGGAGTCTTAAATGTGCTATATAAATAAAGGTGACTTGACTTGAGAGCTCCATCGTGAATCACTGTAATGAGTAGCTGATTGGATTTTAAAATCTATTTTTGCAGTTTTAGTTTCTCTCTTTTTTCCTCAAAAATAAAATCTCTGAATGTACTGTCAAATATGGCACCACTTCAATATGTTGTTGGTCTTTTGTTCAGAAAGCAAAAACTAAAGATCATGATCCATATCATCTACTGTGACTTTTTTTTTTTTTCATATCGTCCACACACGGTATGTTGTAAAGGTGAGTCAAATCAAAACCTTAATTTTTTTTTATTTCACATTGTTTATTGCATATAGGTGTCATAAAAGTGTATCAGGTTTTAGATAGCAGTAGAAAGGGCTGCTGAGGACAATGGACACGGAATAGTAGAGGAAGTGGTAGCTCATTGGTTAAGATGTTGGACTACTGATCGGAAGGTCATGAGTTTGAGCTGCCACTGCTGGGCCTTTGAGCCTCAACTGCTCAGTTATATTAAAAAATGAGATAAATATAAGTCGCTCTGGATAAGGGCGTCTGCTGTAAATGTAGTTAAATATTACATTTGCAACTACAAATTTGTCACACTTTTACGGTTTTCATTTGACTCACCTTCATATAATTCATTTGATACCTTAAACCCAGTGTGAAGGATGAGAATCATCATGACAACCCCTTTATCCCTTTAAACAATGACATTTATCATTGTTTGTATCTTTAGTACTTTAAGTATCACATTGTTTAGTTTTGCTAACAGAAGACCAACAATGTTTTTATTTATTTGTTTTCTTGACATAGTATCATTTTGGTAGTGATATTGTATCATGACAACCCTGGCACAAATCCTTGTATGAATCCATACACAATTATTACTGTTTGCGAAGTACAGAATGAATTATAATATACTTGGTGTAAGCGGTAATATTCTTTGTGAAGACATTGTCATGATACAAAAGTCACCAAAAGACCAACAATGATAAGTGTTTTTATTTTCTTGGCATAGTATAATTTTGGTATGAGTAGCATTATTAAATAGGAGTGTAACGATACACTGTGACACGGTGCATGGTGATGTGAAAACATGACGATGTGCACCGTGGAAAAGTGCGATTCACACAGTGGAAATCAGCATTCTGTTAATTATGCATGTAACGCAGTTGCGCTGTTTGAACATCAGAGGCCCCATACTGTACAACCCATTGAGTTAAAATATATAGAGTGTGAGTTGGTCACATGATCGCATTGTTTCATGGCGAGCCTGCGAGATCTGTGCTTTTGAAATCTGATAGCTCCAGATTTCAAAAAACAAAATACGCATTATACGTTATACGGTTACATGATCACGTTATAGCGGTTAAAAAGAGCTCTTCAGTAGCTTTCAAACAGCACTAAAAGCCATGGAAACCGGCACTTTAGTCGACTTTGGAGCTCTATTTCTGCTACAGAGCTCATTATGTTTCACTTGATCATTTTCATTTTATAAAAATTTTTAGGAGAGTTTATACATTTATTTATTCTTAAAATATGGTGAACCTGTAGTACATTTTGTATACAATATTATGCCTCTGTTTGTAGCCGTTTTGATTTATTTAGTTTTATACACACAAAAAACACAGTTTTGCGTTGACTATGATTAAGAGATTTTTAAAAAGGAGTCTTTTCAGTCATCATTTTTTTCTTCATTCAAACTATTCTGAGAATCGAACTGAATCGAATCGATTAGTGACAGGAGTGTATCGTTACACCTCTAATATCGAATGATACGGTATCGGCACAACCCTTGAGCAAATCTGTGTATAAACCCATAAACACTGCTCATGAAAACAAGGCAAGGACACTTTCTGGCCACAAGTGCTGGAGGTTGGCTGAAAAACAATGAATTTTCTCCCTCACTGAGCTCGAGTGTACAACTAAGAACTGAACTGCAACAACAGTGTTCTGGTTTTTCAGGTTTTTCTGAGCTGCACACTAAAGAGGTGTTGGCTTGCAATGAAAAAAAATAAGAAATAAAAGAACACTTTGGGGTTCAAAATAAAAAAATTTAAAAAAACGAGGTTATCTAAGACAAACAAAACATTTCACCTCTTCTGACCACAGCAAAGCACAAGCATGGAGATGTGTTTATTCTACACTAAAACACGCTTTGCCCTCTGGAGTGATATTATTATTATTGTTGTTGCTGTTGCTGCTGCTGCTGCTGCTATTATTTTTGCGCCGGTGTTTTGAGCTCGCGCCTTGCTCTCGTTCCCGATTGGAAACACGGAAAATGAATTTCCTTCCGTTTCTTTAAACTCAACACAAAACCTCGCCAAAATGTGCGCCGAAAGTGTCGCGTCACTTACCCACCGGTAACTCTGTTTCCGTCCAAATACATCCAGACATGGAGCTCGGAAGCGCACAGGAGAAGCCCTCGCCTAGGCGATGCCCAGCCTCCAGAGCGTTCTCTACGCCTCAGAGCCGTAACGTGCGCGTGGAGCGCGGCGCTGCTCTTCCGGCTCTCTGATTGGCTAGGATGTATTGCGTCATCATAGCTATTTTATGACCACACACTCTTTCTCTCTCTCTCTCTCTCTCTCTCTCTCACACACTCACACACACAGAGAGAGAGAGAGAGTGAGAGAGAGAGAGAATTTGAATTTTCAAAATCCCTTTACCACCTCATCTCAAATGTACCATGATCCTCTACAGAATTGTAAAAACAAAAATCAGTCAGTACCCTTGATTTAACAAAGCTGCAAATAGTACAGTAACATCTTGACCAGGCATTTGTTCAGTCCTATTTTTTCCACTGACATAGATGGCCAACTTCCCTTGACCCAAGATAAAGTTTAGCAATTATCAAGTAACTTGTTTCCTCTGAACATATTTCAAACCGAAAATAAAAGTCTCCATAGAAAAGTCATCACTAAAGGAATTAAACAATTTCTGCAATGTCATAAATAAAGGTTTCAACAGTTTCTCTCTTTAAACAAAAAGATTGGCTGGAATTTATTGCGTCATTATAGCTATTTTATGACCACACTCTCTTACAGAGAGAGAGAGAGAGAGAGAGAGGACGTTTTTAAAGACTGATAGATCGTGTTTGACTCGTGACGTCAAGTTTAAACGTCACATTCCACATGCAAATACATAACCGTGATATTGGTGCCTTTAGGAACCTGTAAATTTTTGTATTTTTTTGGGGGATAGTACTGGACAATACTTGAAAAACTGTACTTTGTCACTATACTATTATTTTGTTTTTTTCTTTAAGTATTATACTGAAGTAATAAAATGAAATAAAACCAATACTCACTGTAAGCTGTTTGCAAAAACTGGGATTAAAGAGTTGTTCGGTTAGTGCTTTGTTTATTTTTAAAGTGGACGCGATAATTTACCGTCACTAGTGACGAAAATGACATGAAAAAAGTAGTTCGATCAAAAATCTTGCAGAAAATCTTGTGGGCATTGGTAACTCAGTGGTTAAATGGCATATTTAGATTCATGAATGTGACCCATGTATGCCTCGTTTATTCGTTTTTGGGAGGTGGGAGGAAACCCACGTGGACATGGGGAGGAAATACACAACTGTACACAGATAGTAACCCGAGTTAAAGATCTCACCAGGAACCCTGGCGCTGTGAGGCATTTGCATGTAATGACATCCTAAAATGATGCTCAGACACAAACACATCTATCTTCCAGTAATCATGCTTGACCAGGCTTGTAGTCTATTGTCATGGGATTTCTGCTTGTTATGGGAGTCTCTGTAAAAGAACAGAACTGAAAGCACTGCGCTCTCCACTGCTGATAATCTCTAATACTTCATGCAGGGGCATGAACTTGTTCACGTATAAACCCACTGAAGACTGAAGTCTGCACACAGTTAGCTCAGTTCAGTGATTTAATATAATGGGAAAAATTACACAAACACACAAACGAAGGCCTAAAGCCAAACATTTGTGTAACTATTCCTGTTATATTAAATCACTGAACTGAGCTAAATGTGCGCAGACTTCATTAATCAATAATCTCCGTTAAAAAAGCCTGAACCGAGTCCATGTGAAGCACCTCAGTCAAACCATCATGACAGTTCTGGTATTGTTCTCTATCTTAACACAACAAAGTACTCACAAAGCTCGGAAACGGTGAAGAAAATGTCAGAGGTCTTACTTTCAGTTTATTTTCCACAATTGTGGGATCTTGTGTGTAGGTTTTGGACAGAACTTGAGACAGTGCACGGCTTAGTGAATGCGAAAGGTCGTTATCTCAGTAGGAACATGTGGACGTGACAGAACTGGGAACAGGGAACGAAAGCGAGAACCAAACACAGTTTTATAGATCCGTGAATTTGGTAACTAAGACAGAAGCAAAACAAAGAAGAGAGTGAAAAAAAGAGTTTTTATTGTTAAATAAACAAGAATATTGCAAACCACCAGACGTTATATGCTACTGAGATGACAGAATAATGACAGTGATGGAGGGATTGGTGTCCCGTCTGAATATTTGAGGGCCCAAGAGACATCTTACTAAGGGCCCCTTACAGACATCAATCATATTCTTTTATATGCAAGAATGAACAGAAAAGAAGTGTTAAATAAACAATAACATAAAAAGACAGAACAAGATACTAGCTAGCTAGTTTGTTAGTTCCAAACCTTTTCCCTTTCAATTACATCAATGTGCAGAAGCAAAGTGGAGAAATTTGCTAAATCCAATTAATTAAGATGAAATTCTTACTGGTGTTTTGGCCTCTTCTGCTTTTTTCTATTTCCATCGCAAATAGACACAGTATGAACACTTAATGATCGCAGCTTCTTCGTGACCTTCTGATGTTAGTCACGTTAGTTACCTAATTTAGTCATGTAAATTGTAGTTTCTGTTATTTTTACACCACAAGGGAGCCTCCTGAGACGACCTGATACATAAACCCTTTCACCAAATGATAGTAAAGTGGGCTTTTTTGCAAATCTATTTTAAAAATCACAGGGCCTCCGGTGGTCCGGAGGCCCTAAGCAGCTGCTTATACCACTTCTAACAAGAAACAGTCCTGTTTCTGACCAGGAATATTGACTAACCTAGCAAGAGCAGGAGTTTTACCCTAACTATTCACACATATACACATTGCTGAGGAACAACAAAACAGCAATTTTCTGTCCAGTAGGCTCAGGCCAGTTAATAATGTGATCAGACTGATTTATCTTTTACTGCCAAAAACTTTCAGTGGCTTTCAGTTGAAGCTGCATGAAGTCTTGCCTATTTTCTATTTTCACTTGTTGTTGTGCCAGTCACACTCATATCTGCCAGACGTTTGCAAATGATATGCAGATTTTACCCAGATATCTGGCAGTGTTTTATAGCAGTGAACCATATTCCATAACTGTTATGGACAATAAATGAATTAATTCATTTCAAGTTTCAAGTGGAGTTTATTGTCATTTCAGCCATATACAAGTACATAGTGAAAGGAAACAACGTTTCTCCAGGACCAAGGTGCTACATAAGACGACACAGAACAACACAGAACTACAAGGGACTGCATAATTTATACATAAAGTGCACAAGTGCAAACGTGCAGACAGCACAGGACAGTACAAGACAGTACAATGACTACAGCGCCGACCAGTACGCAGTTCTGGCTAAAGTGAACCTAGTGACAATAGTGCAGAGTACAAGAGTACAATAAAAGTAGCTGAAATAGTGTAAACATAGTGTAATTAAAGGTACCTTCTGTGGTTTTGTTAAAAACAATTAGTCAAGCTAGCTGTTTAATCCAAAATTCAAACAAACACCTCTTTTGAGGAGCAAGTTTACCCACAAAGCAAAGGGACAAGCTATCAAATACTGACTTACTTTATCTAGGTGTTTAATTCTTGCTAATTTCCTGACCAATGATTTGTTGTTAAGACCATTAAAAGCTTAATATTTATCCCTTTTTTTTTTTTTTGCCCAGGAGTGTAGTAGGACGCCGCCTTGTCCTGGTTGGTTGAATGATGGTGGTCCACTTCATTTGTTGTTTTTTTTTCTTCTGTCTTTTAAAGGTGCATTAGGTCTTTTTTTTTTCAAGATTTGGTCACTAATGGTTGATGTTCATGAAACCCACCCCCCAGGGTCTATGATGGTCCGTAGAGTATAGTGTCTATAAAATTATATGTTATTTGTACATGTTATGAATTTTTAAAATAAATCAACAATTGCACCTTTAAGGAGTGCCACAAAGACTGAATACAGTTTACTGAAGATGCCGGAATGTGAGGAGAATATTACACAGTTACAAAATGTGTTATGACTTGAAAATCGCTGAGCCACCTTTAAAGGAAAGAAGGCTTTGCTTTTCTTGATCAGGGTTCAGCTTAACAAAAGAAGAGAAGAAGGAGTGGTGTAGTCTAGTATGCTCACCTACATGACTGTCACTCATAACCTACTTCAGGAACAATTAATAAATAAGTGCATTGCCCTGAGATTGAACACGTAGGTGCGTTGTTCCCCGACCATAAAAACATAAATTATGTGGAAGTGCCCATGAAAGAGGTATATAAAACATACCAGTGACTAATCTACTGAGGTAATAGTACAGGCTAATTAACTCTGGAGTACAGAGTAGGATCATGACTCAGAGCTCTATATAAAAGTAATAAAAAAAAATGAAGCCTCCATGATACACAGTGTCTATGAACTGATGTTTCATATACAAGAGATCCCTGTAACTTAGATATTATTAGAGTCACTCTTCATTGCTTCTAGTGACAAAGCTCTAAAAAACCTCTTACTTCCTCTTTGTGTGGTTTGCTGAGGAAACTTCCTTTTCCTTGAATATGCTGAAACAGTTTACATTAATCTGTAAGTGGTTTCTGCTTTCACCCTGGAGCTTCATGTTATAGTCATGCCCCGAAGGGCCCTATTGCACCGCCCCATCCGTACTGCTCAGTAACACAAGCATGCCAAAATTCATGGCTAAACAAGATCCTATTACAAGATACTGTTTTTGTGGGGAAAAAATCATTGCAAACTGTTACAAAAAGCACAGTGATGCCAAAGCAAATAATGATGCCAGTTGTTTTGACAAGATGGAGAAACCTGATGAATGTAAAAGTGATAAATGTCCCCTCATTTCTCCTGTACAGGTAATGCCAGGTAATGGCAGATTGGCTAGTCAGTAAAAAAATCAGTATAATGTATAATTTTTGGGATGCACATCAGATTATTTAGCGTTAATAAATATAAAAAGCTGGACTATATTGGACTTTTGTGGAACCGAGTGCATCAGCACCACCCGTGGTCATAAGGAAAACACACAGAATGGTCTGAAGAAGCAAGAAGTGATGCTGGGGCTGATTTCTTTGAAATACAGTCGTGGGTGTAATGAATGTCATCCAGGTGGATTATTTACTCTATCAGCAGTCTATAAGACTAATTATACATTGTCCAGTCCAAGTACAAATTACACAAAAGATTGTTTGGGAAAGTTCTTCAGCTTCTAAGATGCTGCCTGATGCTGTGTTCAGCGCTGTGCTTTAGCCATAGCTCACCGTCCAGTGATACCGGTTCCACAAACTCTAACATCACTCTCTTCATTTCGCCTGTTCTGAGCATAACAGAATTCATTTTGTAAATCATTTCACAAAAATAGGAATTGCATAGTAACTCATTATCAAATGATGTCTAGGCTACTGACCGTGGTGAGAAACTGTCACGTCCACCACAGACAGTTCTTCTTTCATGTTTCCACTCGTTTCCTGAGTTTGTGCACGCCTGTCCTGTGTTCAGCACGAATTAGTCTCCCTGTATAACTTCCATGTGTTCGTTGCTTAGTGGCTGTTGTTTTTTGCTAGACTAGTGTTGCTGTTGCCCGTTGTATGCTTCATGCTGTGTTCTTGTTTTGCTCCCTGCTCTTGTTTTGTGATTGTTGCCTTGACTTTGTTTGTTTTGCTAGTTTTTTGGCACCTCCACCCACCTCCAAATCATTACATAAACTTATTTTAGATAACGGGCCATATTACACTCAGTTCAGTGTCTAGAGGGTGGAACAAAAAAAATCTGAGTAGTAGACCAGTAAGACATCAACAATTCCTCTTAAATGTTCAGTTATATGTGTTTACCTTAAATGTTTATTAATATTATGAATGAACCTTCCCCAAACTGTAGCAAATTAATACATCTAAAGGTCAGGTATTAAATTTGTATAAGCCCATTTCCACAATATGAAACCAAAAAACGTTATTTCATTGATGATTTTTGAGAATGATGTCCCAGTATCACAAAATATTAAGGTTTCTTTTTGTAATTATGACTTAATTATTACTGGGAAAATTGGCTGTATATTAGTTTTTAAACAGTTCACACCTTCAATGGCAACAGTGTTTAAAAAAAGCCTTTTCAGTGTACACTATGACCAAAAGTATGTGGACACCGGAGCAATCACACCCATAGGGGAACTTGTAATGCTACAGCATACAAAGACATCCTGTACAACTGTGTGCTTCCAAATTTGTGGTAACAATTTGGGGAAGAAAAATACATATGGGTGTGATGGTCTGGTGTCCACATACTTTTGGCCATATAGTGTATACTTGCCATAGTTATAATGACATACCACAGTAGAATGATGGTACTATCATGGTTCAGAGTTGGGTAACCATACTTACCCTAAAGTGTCTTAATAAGACCGCAGGAATCTATAGTGATTGTAAACTGCAACTTGCAAACACAGAGGTTTTCAGATCAACCTCTACAACTTCTCAGGTTTTGAACATGTAACGGAGCAGTGAGGTTTTTTCTTTTTGGTTTAATTTGTATCTGGCTAGGCAAGATTTCTCAGATTTCTCTCTTCGCACAGTGTTTCACATAGGAAGCAAAGGTGTTTTTTTTTTTTGTTGTTTTTTTAGCTCTATCGGTTTTGAAATCTCCCACCTTTAAGATGTGTTAACAATTTGAAGTCATTTCGTCAGCTATACCACAGATATGCTGCTGTTCAGATGTACAAGTTGCTGCATGTTCAGTTTCCTGCACATGACATGCTCAGTCAATCTGTTGTCTACACTCATTGCCAGATTAGTAATATGTTAATGTGGTAAAACACCTCACTGCAAACTGGTTTATATTAAAGATGGATACAGTGCACTACAGTGAACCACAGATACATGTAGGCCATGAATATATGCGTGACTTCTTTTAGCCTCTTTACATATGACTTCTAGAGCCTTTTAAACACCGACGCTGTGGTTGAAACCTTTTTTTCCATCATGCTACTCGCTCTGCTCTTTACACTTGACCTGTACGCAACCTCTGCAGAGCAAACGTCTGGGTTACCACAGAAACACAAAGAGATGCATAAAGGATAACACATAAAAATTGCAGCTGATAGAAAGCTATCCAAAGATCACCAGTAATCAGTTTGTTGTCAAACTATGAGTGAAAAATCTTTCCAGTCACAAAATGGCATGCATCAGTGAATGACAGAGTGGAAATAGTGTATAAAAGAATGAAAAATAAAACTGCTACCTTAAAATGTCACCATGCGGCGGTTCAAGTCACCGAGATCACATTTTCCCTCATTCTGATGTCTCACATGAACAGTAACTGAAGCTCTTGAGCTGTATCTGCATGATTTTATGCACTGCACTGCTTACACATGACTGGCTGATTGGATATTTGCATGAGCGAACAGGTGTTCAAAATGTGTTTTTGTGTAGCAGTTTACCTTGATACAAGAATTACCAGTGTACCAATGTCCTTGAGATACTCTATACATAATAAATAAAAGATAATGATATCAAACGAATCTGTGTGCTACCTCTCTGGTCATGACCCATGAGGATACAGTTGTCACTGCTATTATACTCAGTGTCTTGTACTTAAAGTTGTGTGTTATTCTTCTGCTGCGGATGTGTAAGTGAAACTGTCTCCACACGCTGCAGGCTGAATGTTGATCTGCAGAAGTGTTTTGAATTACTGTGCAGCGGTGTGTACGTGTAATTGTATTAAAAATTAAAGCCAACTGAAACTTACACCCACACACTGCTTTAAACACCACAGAATATCACAAGCCAGCACAGTTATGCACAAAACACTTCTCGCCAAGTCCGTGTTTCTGAGGTCATGTAAGATATTCTACAGCAAGAAGAGCATCATAGCCATACAGATTTAGCGCCACTGTATGGGAAACCTGATGCATTACATGGGGAAAAAAAAAAACATGTTTAACCAGCCAGGTACTCAATAAATATGTTGAGATTAGACTTGGTTTGGTTAAGAAAATAGTTAAGGTCATGGGGACAACTTATGCGGGACAGACAGGATTTTATTAACATAAATACATAGAGAACGCACTCGTGTACACATCTATCTATCTATCTATCTATCTATCTATCTATCTATCTATCTATCTATCTATTTATTTATGTATCTATCTATCTACCTATTTCATGTCCATTCTTATCCTCCATGGTGTCTCTCCACTTTCTACCTGACGCTTAAATAGCTTAAAACAATTATATGTACTATATAAGGAATAAAACTCTTCAGGACATGCTGTTGTAGGAAAATAATCAATGACATGTTGGGGTGATGAAGCAGAGTCACAATTACCACCCCAAAGTAGACTATTTTTCTATAGTGCTACATCCAGCAGTGTTTTGTTCCTCTTATATGACAGCAGTTTGCCCAAGAATAAGATGTTTCATTTATTAATGAACAACATGTCATGCTTTGTAACCATTTATAGTTGCATTTAATGTTGTGGAACGTCCGTGACTGCTATAAAGCGCTGACCCTGGAGACTCCTGCCATAAACGTTACATAAACGTCTCCTTACGGAAAACTTCACCATGTCAGCAGTGAAACATTTCCTTTGTTAAATAACAATGCATTTTTTTCCTCAGTTTGTTATTAACCTTCGATTATGTGGAACGTCCACCGTACAAGTCTCTGAGAATGTTTTTCATTTTCATTCAGAAATGCATTCATTTTGTTTTCTTTATGAAATACATCCAAAATGAGGCTCAGTAACTATTAATAAGAATTTCCTTAGCTGATATTATAAATGTGCTTTACAGTGCTGGTTCTGCTGGTATGAAGACAGAATTTTTTTTTCTTTAATATGTATTCACATGTTTTCTCTATGTTTTATGCTCATCAGCTCTTGAGAATCTAACAGTTCTCCGTTTTATCTTCATGCTCATCTAACCAGACTCATCTTACTAGCCAAACGTTTCATCTTTGTGGTGTTTTCACTGTTAATTAACTCAAACTCCTCATGTGCTTTGAACTGTGTAACGATTTTCATCTTATTCTATACCCTGCATTTGTTCTGGTGCAGTGGGAAATTTTTTGAATTAGCATTAAAGAGCATTAAAGGATTATAGGTGAAAAGTGAAAAACAGCAAACAGAAGAGAAAACATTTTTCTAGGAAGCGATGCATGAGAGAAGCATGCAGAGCATTCTGTGGTCTCAGTTTGGTTTCCTGTCTGAAATAACTCCAAAAAATGAGACCCAGTAAAACAATACAATTATTTATTTATTTTTAAATAGTCCATTGCACTGGATGCTGATTCTGAACAACAGCTCTGCTATTAAGACAGAATGTATTTGTTTTATATCAAAAATATTCATTATATTTCTTTTCACCATAGTGCTGTTGAATTCTTGGCTCTGATTGGTCAGAAGATGTTCATTCATTTTCTATAACGGCAGCTCTCACTGTAGTTTTGGCTGCAAGATTTATATTAATGCACTTGTTCTGATACTTTATCGTTTCTATAGTAACAATTGTTGATGTAGTGAAGTTTGTAGTGGTTTATTTAACATTTATGGAAGGAGTCTCCAGTGTCAGTGCTTAGTCAGTGCAGTCAGAGGTAAACGCTGTTAATTTTAAGTCTTCAGGCCTGAGGAGTTTACACTTTGATTTCATTTTTTTTCGTGTGTGCGTGTGTGTGTGTGTGTGTGTGTGTGTGTGTGTCATTAACTTCAAGAGAGGGGAAAAAAAAACTTCTGGTGAAGGAACATCTGTTTATAGCTGCTATAACGCAAGTGAGAACAGGAGCTAACTTGTTTCACGGACGTTCAACAACATTAAATGCAACTAATAATGGATAAAATGGATGATGTATAGTTGTTTAATTAATAATGAATTATAATCACTAAGAATAAACCACTGCAGGATGTGCTGTTGGTAAATAATCAATTTCCAGGTGGTAGCACTAACTTCGCTTGGTGCTGTTGATTATTTCCCAATAACTGCATGCTGCAACCGTTTCATCTTTACCTATATAACAAGATTTTTGATATTCAGTCATTTATAATAAAATATGTTCATTGTACAAGGTTACATCAATCAAATTAGATGCTTTTTTCTCTTCTACCTTTAAAAATATAACAGCTCTCCTTTCATCTTTGTCCTTGAATTTACTAGCCATACGTTTAATCTCTGTTTCCATTGACACCCAGGATTTGGTCTATTGCACTGTGTTCGCAATGTAATAAATGTAATAAATGTAATAAAACAGATCATGAGAGCATGTTCAATATGGGGAAATGTGAGGAAAACGATTTCTTCTGAGAATCCGAGAGGAAAACGGGAGGCATTTCTGTGGTCAGGCGAGTCTGAGCTGTGAGAGAGGAGAAGAGCAGTATCCAGCCCAGATCGACACCTCCATTACAGCTGTGTGACAACCATCTGCCCCGTCTGTCTGATTCATCTAACCACAATCCGCCAGAGGCTTAAGACACTGAAGTAACTGACACTCAAATGTTTTCCATCGTTTTCCTGTGCAACATTTTAAATGTGTGCAACTGCACAGATATATTCTGCTAAAGAGCAAAGAGCAATCCTCTTAACAAGTTCACTTAAAAAAAAATACTTTAACAAGTTTCCCAAAACTGTTACTTCAAATGGTTAACTCCAGAATTATTGGCACCCATTACAAAGCTGAGGACAAACGATTGTATAAAATAAGTAATGTATAAGTAAGTGAGCGATTTAATTCTTTTTCATCTAAACAGTTGCTGCTTCACAGCTCCATGATCGCCGGTTCAGTTCTGAGTTTCTGTGCATGTTCACCTCTTGTTCACATGGGTTTCCTCCAGGTTCTCCGGTTTCCTCCTACCTTCCAAAAACATGCACCAGTAGGTGGATTGGCTAAGATAAATTGCCCCTAAGTGTGGATGAGTGTATTTGGTGCTCTGCGATGGACCAGCATCCCATCCAGGGTGTGTACCCTCCTCTCGCCAAGTGTTCCGGGGACAGGCTCCGGATCCACCACCACCCTGACCAGGATAAAGCACTTATACTGAAAGTCAATGAGGGAGTGAGTGTGTTGGGGGAAATCAATAGCAATAGTAATATCTCTTTTGTGTGGTTTCTACACAAGGATACAGATGTTTGTTGACCTGCAGAAGTCAGATAATGGATATAAAAAATACATTCAGGTAAAAAAAAAAAAAAAAGTCTCATTAAGCACATTCAGATAGGGGTGAAAGGATCAGATGAGTTGGATTGATGCATTGATTTAAATGAAATTTAAACTGATAGGCCAACGTTAGGCCTACCCCAGATTCAGAGAAAAGGTCAGTTGGAGGCTACTAAATCATATCATATCATAGCAGATTCAGTCTTATCGGCAAATATCGAATTATTGCCTTATGAATCATATCGTATTGTATGCCTGAAGCTGGAGGTTTACACTCCTACAATCAGGTACATAATAAACAAATGTTTATTATATATTTATCCATTTTTTACAAAAGGGTGCCAATAATTCTGGAGCTGACTGTACTGCATTTAGAAGATATTTATTTGACTATACGCCCCCAACACACACACACACACACACACACACACACCACACATGGCAGTTTAACAAAACTGGATTATGTGACAATTTATGCATCCAATAAAGATTGTAAATTATCAAAACATAAATGGTATAAATGGTAACACAATCGAAAATAAGAGATATTATCGAGATATAGAAGAAAAACGTGTTCTTATTATGAATGTGGTAGGGGATTCTTCTGTACCTCTTAGTCGTCTGGTTAAGATAAGATAAGATTTTCCTGGAAATAAAAATGAAAATGGAAGTATTCTTTAAAAAACCGTACATGACAAAAACAATTATCAAAGTAACCATGAGCAGCATTTTGGGGATCTGCAAAATTCCTGAATACTAGAATATTTATTTATTTATTTATTTATTTATTTATCTATCTATTTCCTAGATGAAGAGGAATGCAGAGTTGGTTTACTGAAAAAGATCAACAAGAGAACTGTACGTGGAAAAAAAAATAGAATAGGATTTCAATGTCAATATCAGCCACTAGAGGGCGTTATTGTGTAGCTGAGGAGGGACAGCAGCCCAGAAAGACTACAAGATTTTTTTTTTATTGCAGCATGTACAAATTTATTTAATAATTTTTTGTGATTAACAAAAGAACAAAAGAGAAAGAAAACATCAGTAGTGAAATGTGACCACATCTGTGACGTCACTCTTAGACCTGTAGTAAACACAACAGACTAAAACAGTAATTACAAGTGATAGTGCAGAAATATTAGATTAATTAGTAGAAATGTTTCATGATAGGATAAAGGTGATCAGTTGAAAGAATTTAGGATTGCAGTGATAACTTCACTCTAAAGGACCTGTGCAGCCAAACCATGCCAGATAAATAAATAAATAAATAAATAAATAAATAAATAAGTGCCCCACAGAAATGTGAGCAGTGAACGAAATTCTCAGATGATCTTGGAGGACTTTCAGTGCTAGTGTTCAGGCTTAAAATGGTCATTTATTTCAGTGCAACTGGTTTCTGGAAGAAAATATCTATAGACAATAAAAGTCTGGGAAGTTACAACTGAAATGTGGTGCATTCTGCAACAACACAATAATCCAAAACATGAAAAATGTGGATCGTCAACAGAACCGCAGCATTACAGCTGAGAAGATCCAAAAGCTCCTCAGAAGATTTGAAAGTTGAGAGTTTTGAGGCATTTATAAAAGCAAAAGCACAAAATAGATTAGTTATTTACGAATATTCATATCACATATTTATATATTATTATATCAACCATTTGCTCTCTGTGCATGAAATGGTTAAATTCTCTCTTCCTGTTTTAACCACACAGAGGGGTAATATGGTTGATTATACAGAACTGTGTGTGCAACACACATCTAATATATTCTAATAGAGTTCAGCATTCACAGGATATAGTCAAAAGTGCAGTAATCAAAACATTCATTAATTTTACTTATATACTTCTGTCAACAGTTCCTTGTGTAGGTTGGGATGATATTTAGTTAGTAGTCAATTGGGGGAGAAAAACAGGAATAATCTTTAAGATTATGCACAGAATAGGCTGAATGGTATATTTCAAATCTCAGCTTTGGCATGATATGACTTTTTATATATATCTGTGTGTAATGTATCTAAGCTGATATGACTCTGTGTGTGATGTGTTAGTGTTGATATGACTCTGTGTGTGATGTGTTAGTGTTGATATGACTCTGTGTGTGATGTGTTAATGTTGATATGACTCTGTGTGATGTGTTAATATTGATATGACTGTGTGTGATGTGTTAATGTTGATATGACTCTGTGTGTGATGTGTTAGTGTTGATATGACTCTGTGTGTGATGTGTTAGTGTTGATATGACTCTGTGTGTGATGTGTTAGTGTTGATATGACTGTGTGTGATGTGTTA
>CM040997.1:3982747-3999743 GCA_022985145.1 Pangasius djambal
TTTTTTTTTTTTTTTTTTTTTTTTTTTTAGCGCACTTTTATCGAGCGTCTCGGTCAGTACCGGAGCCGTCGTCGAGTCTCGCGTGAGCAGCGCAGCGGCGAAAAGGGAGCGCGAGGAGACCGGAGGGAGGCCCTGCAGAGACTAACGTGGAGACTAACGAGCTTAATTAACGTCAGCGGAGAGCTGCGCGCGCGTGTGTGTACAGCGGCGTTTCTTGCTGTACTAGCCGTGCATCAGGAGAGCAGGAGTACACTTCATTCAGCGGCTCACCCAGCTAGCTGTTATGGCTAGGCTGTTTATTAGCTAGCGCGGCTAAGCTAGCTGCCATACAACCCTAGGCCATTTTCCTCATAGGTAGGTTGCGCGACATGCGTGAAAGCAAGCTACGCTGTTTGCGTTGCGTAACCTGCCTCAGTCTGAGTGCGCGGTGCGTAACAAAGCGCGCGGGTTTCTTTTCGGGAATGTCAGCGACACTACGCAATATATTTCCACAATAATTGCGTAGGCTCGCGTTTATCTCAACTAAACGGCTTTTTTTTTTTTTTTTTTTAAAAGAATGGTATCTTTTTTTTTTTTTTTTTTTTTACATTTGTGATACGTTTCAATTTTGACGTTCGGCTCCAAAACCGTACTGCATACTACCGTACTAAACTAAATAGCATGGAGTATGTCAACAGTTCATACGCCACAGCGCTCGTTCTTCGTAGTACAGTAGTATGCAGTCAGGCTGAATCCCAAATAACGACACGCTTCCTATTTGAGTGCACTACATTCTCTGTTTTCGTGTATGCATCGTGTCTACGTCCTTCCTAGTGCCCTAGGTGTCCATTTGTGATTCGGCCACCCCTGCCGTGTCAAACCGTAGCCGGTCAAGCTAACGTTAGTTAGCTCGGCGAAAAAATAAGTACAGCGCAGACGTTATTGCCGCTTTTTTTGTTGCCTTGTTATTGTTATTCATGTTTTAACTGCGTTTTGTGTTGGCGTTTAATTAAATATAGAACACGAATATTAAGTATCTGTGTATACCGTTGACCACAAGTGCTAACTGGGCGCTTGAGAATAAGGACTCCGAGGCTGTAACGCAGTGGTCGCCATTTTGTGCGCTACCCGGAGGACCGGAGAGAGAGAGAGAGAATAACGTTTTCAGTTTAACAGGCGGAAATATCATTGTAAGAAAGTGTCTCATGGCAAATTTGTTTTCACTCCAAACATCTGTCTTCTCTTTAAAAGCGTTTTTGGAAAACAAGTTTTGTTATATTTTCAAACTTGGTCCGCTTGTTCCATGCTAGCATGTTGGCTAGCTAGCAGTCTAGCTAGGGCTTTATTTGTTTTTTTTTTGTTTTTTTTTTGCTGTTAGCCATAATCAGGAGTGCATTTGTAATTTTCAGAATGGATATATTCCTGTTTGTTAGTAGGAGTCTCGTTTCCTAAACCTTCTCTTTTATCACATTTACACAGTAAAAAAAAAAGAAATGCGTTGTTTTTGTTTTGTCCACAAAACCCAGTGAGACTGTCATCTTAGCCATTTGCAGACGTCACTTTTGGACGTTGCTTGCTTTACTGTAGACAGCATCCCTTCTCAGAGGGATTTATTATGATGTTTTGCAGTATAAAAACAACAAAACTGAAACTGAAAACACTTGAAGCCTGCAGCTCGACACAGTGTCCTTACTTGTGTGTTTTTCTCGTGTTAAACGTGGTTTATTTATCAGTTTGTAAAGGTGTTTGTTGTCTGTTTTGCTGCTGTTATCTCAGGCAAACTTTATTTATTTGCATGTGTGAAAAGGTGTAAACTTCAGATCAGTGTGTTTCCTGGTTCAGTTTAGATCAACACCATGAAGACAGAGACGGTGAAGTTTTCTATAGGGAAGTGTTTATTTAACATTCATGGAAGGAGTCTCCAGTGTCAGTGCTTTGTAACGGATATTAAGTTTTCCACCACAGTGAAGTCTTCACGGCACACGCTTTTGCACTTTGCTGTTTCTCGGTACTGTGTGTGTGTGTGTGTGTTTGTTTTCTTTCTGGGTCTAGTTACCTTCAAGAGAGAGAAAAAGAGGCTGGTGAGGGAACGATTGTTTATAGCTGCTATAACGTGAAGAATAACAGGAGCTAGCTTGTTTTGCAGATGTTCTGTAACTATATTTGGTTGAGAGGACGTGCTGTTTTAGGAAAATAATCAACTTCAAGGTGGTAACAGTAACTTCACTTCATCACACCACCCTGTCGTGGATTATTTTCCTATAATAGCACACCCCAAGTGTTGTTTCAGTCTTTTATCGAGCAGAAATTGGTGCGGTTTTGTTTTTTCTCAGCGGTAACAGAACTGACATGAATTACACCCAAAAGAAAAGATGATGTTTTGTTTCTTGTCATTGCAGTGTTTCACTACTTTCTACTCGAGTGACGAGGGCTTATTTGCAGTGCTTGTTACATTTGATTGTGGTTAATGCTGGAGCACTTCTTATAGATGTTAGGTTGCATTAAAAGTGGTTTCAAACCACAACTAGTGGCATGAAAGGTTCATATTTTACAGCTGAGAGTAAGGAGTTCCTTGTCAATCATCAGAACTAAACTCGTGCATGATTTGACGCTTAGTAAAACTCCAAACAGGATGAATTCCTGTCTGTGTGGAATTATGACCAATATGGACAAAAATACGATGCATATCATCGTAGGCTGTATTGTATTTGGTTACAATGTAAGGAAGTGATTCGAATTGAAACTGAAAGTGACTTTTTTTCCTTTGCTTTTGCGAAAAGGTTAAATTGGTGCCACTTTAACCTGCAGCGTGAACTTGGGCATGAGTGCTTGTCTCGTCTTTGTGTGAATTCAGGTTCTTCTCAGGTGTACTGTTTCAGGTGTGCTTTCACATATGCAGCGTTCAGTCTGTTTGAATGGAACCCTGATGGGTTCTCCAGCTCGGTGCGGTTCTTTATGCAGGTCAGAACACAGCAATCACACAACCAGGCCAAGAACGTCTGAGGCCCCGTTCACACCTGGCGTTAACATGCGTCCCGGGTGATGGGATAACAAGCGGACAGTCGAGACGCGTAGCTGTTCACACCTGGCGTTATGAACGCGTCCTCGGTGACCACTTGATCGGATTTCTTGCATCGTTTCCCCTGGAGGAAGGCTGTCATGCACATTTATTACATCAGTCTTCCATAACTTTTATTTTCAGGAAGAAATGTCCCTTGAACGAATCCTCTCTGATGTACCTGCACAGACTGTTTCCCACCTTTTAATCGCATCGTCTGCTAATGAAACTTAGAAATGAATGAGAAATAAGACGACGAATGAAGCTAGAAAAAGCAGCTGCTTTCGTCTCTGATGTTACAGCATTCTCCAGCGAGAAGTTGGTCCTTTGTTGCTGTCCGGTGGCATCGAGACGCAGTCGCGTCCACACTACAGATGTGATGTGGTCATACGCGTCCCAGACCACCTCCGAATGCGGTTTGAGTGATCGGATCGCAGCAAGTCTTTGTAACCCTGTATATACCGCTGCCTACTTACCATCCGATCACCCAGGACGCACGTTAATGCCTGGTTGTGAACGTGGCCCAAGTGGCGTGTTCTCAGTGTGTTTCCGAACGAACTCTGCAGGAAGTGAAGCAAACCTACCGTGCAGCAGGATTTAAAAAAAAAAAAAAAACTTTCTTGGTAGCTGCATGCTGCTAAAGGACAGAGCTGTAGCGCTGCACAATGATGCATGATGTGTTCTGAGATTTGGACTTAGGAGCAAAAAGAAAAATTAAACATTTGACATGATACATAAAATGTTTAATGTTAATTCTTTATATAATTATCTAATCGTTTATTTAGCACCAGTTCTGTGTTCTCCATGCTTGGCTGATTTATTTTTATTTATTTTATTTATTTATTTTTTTGTGATTTCTGTGCACACTTGGTAAAGGTTTTTTTTTTTTCGTTTTTTTTTTTAATATGAAACGAATGAACGAGTGTTATAAGTGCTTTTTCAGCACTGTCCGCTCTTCAGCCAACGTTTGTTGCTTTTTTTTTTTTTTTTTTAAAATGATTTGCAGTGTGAAACCAAACAGCAAACGATCCAAAAGCGTTGAATTTCAGTCTGATTTGAACGCTGCAGACGGCCTAATGGGTGTGAAAGCTCCCTGAGTATACAAGTGCTACTTTTTTTTTCCCCCAAGTTCTCAGACTGAACATAATGTTCTTTAAAGAAGCACAGATAATGTTTGTAGGGCAAGGCGTGTCCTGTCAGTCAATGCCATGGCGTGTTTTGGACAGAGAGTGACAGCATGACGGTGACAGTATGTGATACAAGGTGTCCTTGCTTTGTAAGCTGCGGATCCGCCCTCACCAGGACTTCCTGATGAACTTACTACAAACTTTGTAGCTGTGTGTAGTCAATGTGCAGCCTGTGTGTGTGTGTGTGTGTGTGAGAGAGTGAGTGAGTGAGAGAGCTCACGCACGCATGCATACCTTTTCTACTCATCACAGCCGGCTATGTACATAACTGTTAGGCAGAGCAAAGTGCATGCAGATTGCAAGAGGTGACAACCAGGTGCCTGTGGAGGATAAAAACAGGCAGTAGTACACACAATCTGTGACTTTGTACACTTTATCCCATAATTCCAGTTGGCAGTTTAGCATTATATTAGCGGCAGGATTGCAGTTGGATTTTTGCTGTTTTCAGTTTTTTTTTTTCCCCCGTTTCCGAATTCTCTACATAATCTCCGAAGTCCAGTTGCTGTGGTAACTCTATGACTGTAACCTCTTAACCTGTGTGTGTGTGTGTGTGTGTGTGTGTGTGTGTGTGTGTGTGTATGCAGGAATTGACGAAGAGGTTGGGGCAAACAGATTCAGTCAGTTGAATGTTTCGGCTGTCAATACTGAGATTCTTTCTCAGAGTTACTAATACATAATAAACCTCCCAAAAGTACAGTAGGATCTGATTCAGCGTGTATCCTAAAGCAGCATGCACGGTCACTTTTATCCAAAAATGTGTGAGATTTGCTATGTATATTAATTCCAAAAGGGTAATTCAGATTTTCATGCTCACCTGAGAACTGGATTAGTTTAGTCGGGTTGGATTGAATTGTTTGAGGTAACTGCGTACTCCCGTTTTTCCCAGAAAGGGTGGTGCAGAAACTGGGAGAGGCCCAGACGTTTCTTTTTTTTTTCTCCTTCTTGTTCTGCCGCGGTCTTCTTGTGCGGCCTCCTTGTAAAAAATTCATGCTATCCGAGAGCACAGACTTATCATGTCTGATAATGATTAGCAGTGAAATGTGTTAAGTTGTTGAAACACTTAGTGTATGTGTGTGAATGAGTGAGTAGTCATAATTCATATGTGACACCTTTCCAAAGCCCAAGGACACTTCAGGAAGATAATCTCATTTGTCTTGTGCTGAATGTATCACACTGACAGTGTGTCTCTCTCTCTCACTTTTACAGTAGTGAGCTCCTGATCGGGCGTGTGTGAGATCGTCCACTCGTCCTCCCTCCGATCGGCTGACGTTTCTCTGGTCGTGGACGAGAGCAGCTCCTCTGCTGAGTGCTGCTGGGGGATCATGAGCGCTCTCAGATAGGGAGGGGAGGGACTCCTGACCTAAGCATGTAAGTCTTTCTGTTTTGTCGTCCTGTCGTTTCATGTACACACGCATGCTGCACGCTATACAGTACGTTACATAAGATAGCAGCGAAATGTGTGTAACCGGTGACCTTTGAAATGCCACATGCTAATTATCCTTCACCTGTGTTCTGTGGTAAACCGGTTCACACTGTACCGTATTCAACCTGATATAGCTGCCAAGGACCAAAAATCCTTAAAGCATCCTCTGGAGTCGAGGTCGGAGGTGTTCGACAGCATGATTAGGGCTGGGCGATACGACGATACCAATGTCAATATCATGATAAAACGTCATAAAATGCGTTCTTTTTTTTAAAGAGATTATTGATATCATTACATTTTTGTTTTATAATAAGTACAAACCAACAGGATGCAGATGAGTTTACAGATTTTTTCCCTTTTAATGTTCATTTTTTTTACAAGATATTCAAATTATTTTAATAGACTTTAAAGAAAATATCTTCAAACTGTCTTTTTTTTTTAATGCAGCACTACTGTTTTGCTGGCAGTTTGTTAATTAACCAGTAAATCGTGATGCGTATCGTAGAAACGTCTGAGAATCGTGATGTGGTATTTTAGTCTTATCGCCCTTCCTCTAATAGTAAAAATTTCTGGGCATACAATCGGTGGTAAAGGGGCAAAATAGGCTAATTTTCTTTTATTTTTTTTAAACTAGAATCTAACTGTCCCTAAATTTACGCAGTGCACACCAATGACTCCTCACTCAATTAAAAGGACAGACGTGTACCTAAATCCATCATGGATTAAAAATGTTTCATTAAACTTTGATATAACTGCTGTTTCTGCCAGTCGGCTGTATCTGTTGGAACACGAATTTTTTTTTTTTTTTTTTTGATGGTAAAAAATTTTGGGTTCCCAAGTGCCACATGACATCTGGATTTGTGGCAAGGCGTGAAGTCCCGAGGCGAGACGTCTGTTCAGTTATCGAGTGAGAGAGGGAAAGCTCAAATTTCATATGTGGATAGATTACTTTGTAAGATGACATTTGTTGATATTGCCGCTATTGTCTTTATGCGAAAGCTATTTCGCTGGCGTCTGCGTATGGCACTCATCTAAAAGCAGCCAATAAGAGGAGGATTATGGCGTTGGGCTTGCGTGATCGTGTGTAACACGCCATTGTCCTACCCCGCCCCCAACTATCGCGGATCGGCAGTATCGCCTGTATCGCCTGTGGCTGGGAGGGGCGTCTGTGGCCAGACATGCGTAACGCGTGTCATGTGTACGTAGCGTCATTATGGTGAAATAAATACCGCAAGTTACAAGTCAGCTGTGGCTGCAGTCGCTAGCATCAGCGTTGAGCCAGCGTACTTTTTGGCTTAATTACCCGTTAACGAGCTCGGTAATGCTTGCTAAACTGAAGCCGGGACTGTAAATGAACATAAGTCCAGAGCTGTAACTAAACTCATTATAAAAGTTAAATCTGTTCGGCAGCACGGACTCGTGAAGCCAAGATGCATCAGAGAAAGTTTTGTTGCTCTGCGTCGAAGTCAGACAGCAAGTTATTAAGTTTCGTACAGGATGCAAAATATGCGAAGACACTTTATTCTTGTCGATCATAAAACTGCGGACATGGAGTTTTCCGACGGACATTTAAATCGTTGATAAATCTACACGTCACACTGGCCTCGCTCTGTAAGACGTGCAGCTGTGGTCTAAGCGTGTGTACTAACAAGCCACAAGCTCCTTCATGTTTAAGAAAGAGTTTGTAGCGGGGAAGCCATGGACACACCTCAGATTCTTAAAGGCTTTTCTGCGTTATGTATCACGAGCACAACGTCTCAAAAAGGTTTCTTTTTATTTATTTTTTTTTAATATTTAAAAAACATTGTATTTATAATAAGTAAACAACACTGAGAAGGAGGAAAAAACATCAGTAAAATTATTACATTTTAACATTTAAAAGATTATGTGGAAAATTTAAACATCACGTCAGCTGCTTCCCGTCAGTTTGTAATTCTTTAAAACGACGTGTTCAAGATGTTCACGATATCCAAAATTATCGTAACGTCGTTATTATATCGTCATATCGCCCAGTTCTACGCTAAGCTGGTGGCGTTTAGTGGGCGTTTCTCACTCTGATTTACTTTCGGTTGCCATGGTTACGTTGGTATAGCTACGCCACGCAAAGCTGGCTACATATACGCTAATGTATGTTCATGTAACCAGTCGTTTGACCAGAAATGAAATGTTATCCCTCTGTGAATGATAAATAACATATAAAAATATGAATATAAATAAAATTCAGCACTGTTTTAAAGATTCTGTGCACAACTTTTAAACGTCATCTGGGTTCAGTCATAACTGGGCTCAGTTATAAAGTTTTAAAAGATTATATATCTCATCTGCAGTGTCAGAATAAACCCAACGCACGATTTCTGCTGCCTGTTTAACAGGTGTTTAAGTTTTGTGCGCAAAAGACAGGTGAGAACTCAGCACCGCTCTGTTTTGAGTGAATGAAACACATCAGGCTCTTAGGGCTTGGCGATATAATATCGTGATAAAATCTGTCATGATGCACTTTTGAGATCTGAGTATAATATCTTTTGAACTTGTTTTTTTTCTAGCTAATTTTTATTTTCCGTTATTACAACCTCTGATTGGGAGCAGTTGATTTTAATGTCAGTATTTTGTTATGAATATTAAAACCTGTTGAAATGTAAAGAAATTTAATTGGAGTTATTAGAATAGATTGTTTTTTTTTTGCCTTTCAGTTCTAAATAACTTATGTTTACTCCCATATTTTATTTATTTATTTATTTTAACTGTTAGTGCTTTTTTGCTGGAAACCTGTTCTTAGAAACCTATATATTTTGAAACGTATCACGTATCGAAAAAAACGTCTTCACGTATCGTGATAGGATATTTTTGTTACATTCCCCAGCCCTAGTGAGCATGCAGGAAGGAATGTTTGAAATAAAGAAATAAAAAAGAAAAAAAAAAAAAAAGCACGGGGATTTTTCCACCTTTAGTGTTACGGCCGTATGCATATGTCAGTCCCATCGCTTTGCTTCTAATCTGCATTGATTTAAACGCCTAAACTTTTTCCCATCGCTGTAGATCATAGCTGCTGAATGAACTCGGGGAAATAATGTGCACTTTTTTGTAACTGGGTGAAATCTTTATATGGCACCGAGCTCTCACAAGGCTGCTGCCGGTCGTTTATCACCTTTTCGTCTTTATAACTTGGAAAAAGATAGAGGAATAGACGTCCTTAATTGTGAATGCTGTGTAATGATGTGTTCCAGGTATAACACATGCAGGAATGTCGCAAACTTTTTCCTGAATCGGTGATTGTTACAGCACAAGTGTACAGAAACCCCTTTATCCGTTATTGGCCCGTAGAGGGTGCTGGGTTTTTTTTTTTTTTTTTTTTTTTTTTTTGCAGAGGCTGTTGGTCACATGCTGGGTTTTTCCCCCCACGTGCTCCTGTGTTGAAAGGACAGTTTGTGAAGGAAGACTACGCTGGACGTGTGAGAAACCTAAACACACATGCACTTTTTCATCAGCTGAAATGTAATAAAATCGTACGGTTGTACATCAGAATTGTACAATTCACTGTAACGAGAGTCATTTTTCCTGTTCCGGTGGGAAACAATTTCAGGACACGTATCTGTTGCCAGAGGATGTCTGTGTCTCTTTACCACGTACACATAGTCATCACACCAGTTGCGCTTGATCACATGACCGTAACATACGTAACTATACCTGTGCTGTGAAGTCAATAATTTACATAGCATTGCTTCTCTGACACGTCCTTTTGAAAAGCTTGTGTTCTTGTTCTGCATTTTTTAACTCGGACTTTTTTGGTTGTGGCAGGAATTGATAGAGAAGGGCGAGCGTTTCCTGGAGTGTCCTTAAACTTAGTAAAAGGTTAAGTTGTTAACATGGACGGGAGATATATATATATATATATATATATATATATATATATATATATATATTTTTTTTTTTTTACACAGGGTTATTCCTCGAAGGCAAAATGTGGCATAATCTTTCCAGACACGTGTACACACAGCCTGTAAAAATGTCAAACTAAAATCCCAGATGTAATGATGACATTACACCACCTCCTCATGAATTTTGCCACAAGATGTTACATGACTAAGGGGTGACTAAGGGAATGAAGGGAATGAAGTTCAGGCTCGATCAGAACTCCGTGTGGAAAATGAACGCTGCGTGTTGACTCACTCAGACGAGACACATGCTTGATGGTGATTGGCTCCTGCATGCATTTGGTACTGTGGATCACCTCGGGCCTGGTCGGGGTCGATACCTTGTTACGAGAGTGTAGCAGCTTGTGATGCTCCGAAAAAGAAAAACAAAACCTCCTACTGCTTTTCTGTTCTGCAGATCTGGATTTTAAACCCCTTACTCATTCGTGCTTTCGTTAATGCGATGCAATAGTCCCGGTTCTATTCAGATGGGATTAGTCTTCCAGATGTGCACGGTAATTGATCTTACTAGAAGACTTGTGTAATAATTATCACTGATCCGTATGGGGTCAGAGATCTCTGTAGAAGGAGATGAAAGTGTATACGCCGTGGATGTGTCCTCTAATTAGTCGGCTAAATAATGGATGTATGGAGGACATGTTGATTCCAAGAACATGGGGGAAAAAAAACCCTAAACTTGCTAAGTTTTGCTTTTCTGACAAGTGTTTTTAACCAAATCATAAAATTTTTTTAAACACTGTCTGCATTTTATTGTTTGTTTTAAACTTTTGGTTTGCAAAAAAAAAAAAAAAAAAGGCTTGGTTTCAGCAGTACAAAAGAGAGAACCCTTCGTAGACTACCTCTTTACTTGAAACACGTATATTGCATGCCTACTGTGATGAAATTGTCATCGCTTTCCGCCATCAAATTGACCGACAGGTTTTCTTCGACGTCACTATCGATGTTGATATTCCATGTCTCCACAAGCCAACCAAATTACAGTGAATAAAAGTAAGGTCCAGTCTGCCCAAACACGCCATTTCACATGGAAGTCTTTAGGAAAAAGAGCTAATTTGTGCCAACGTGTCAGTTTGGACATGATCAGGTTATTTCTGAGTTTATAAAGTTAAATAAATAAAAAAGTCTTTCCAGGAACAGGGATATGTGCAGATTACTGCTGTTGTAGATTTGGGAGGAGCTGAAATTGCTGTGATCATTTTTACGTTACGCCATGACGGTGTAATCCTGTCTGAATTAAGCTCTATGTGCTCTGGATTAGTTTTACATGATGAGGTGAGGTCATGTAATTATTACTGTAGTGCTTCTGGAATTTCAGGCCCCACCCACGTGTGTGTGTGTGGATATTTTTGATGCGTTTCGGTTTCCCGACCACCCAAAACGCATCTTTTCTAAAAGGGTCATAAATTGTAAAACCCTAAAATAAATTGTGTGGACAGGAAAAACCTAGAAAACCCTGATTTAATGTTGTGGAACGTCCGAGAGACAAGATAGGTTCTGTTCTCACTTACGTTATAGCCTCTATAAACCAACGTGCTCTCACCTGCTTGCTCTCTCTCTCTCTCTCTCTCTCTCTCTCTCTCCCCCACCCCAAATCTGTTTCTAAAAAACGCAGCTGTCATTTGACAGAAAAATTTGGGAAGTTGAAACTCCTCGGTCTGAAGATTTTCCCATGCTGGGAAACTTTGTTACAAAGCGCTGACTGTGGAGACGCCTTCCATAAATGTTAAATAAACGTCTCCTAACAAAATCACACCACATCAACGCTTATACGTTTTAATTTTCTAAGTAACACATTTTTAAAATTCTGTTTATTCTTAGTCTTAGATTACCTACAGTGTCTGGCGTGCAAGGCCTGGTATATGAGCTGTTACTATAGAAACAATAACATCTTAGAACGAGAGCGTTAATATGGACCTGACGTTCATGTTACAGCCAGAAATGTTATACAGAAATAACACACAGCTCCTGGCCAATCAGATTTGTGGTATAAATATAACAACTCTCCAGTGTAAAATGTCAAAAGTTAAAATTAGATTAGATTAAAGCAGTGATGCTTAATGCTCTGTGCTTCTGGCATGCGATAAGTAAATGCATCCATCAGATATTTGTTTGAGTTATTAGTCACGTTTGCGTGTCGATGAAACGACCAAAACTTTGAGTCATGTTTACGTTAACTGAGTCGTATTATCGAGAACATTGGCCTTCTCTTGATGATACATTTTTATGCAAAGCACATCTCATTAACTTTGTGTCATAAATGTGCAGTTTGTGAGTAGAGCACATTGTTTGCCCCGGGCGTCACGCAGTGTGTGCGTCAAGATTAAAGAAGAGTGTGTGTTGTATCTTCTGGCCCGTGATTGGTTGCTGTGTTTCTGAGGGCTGTGCAGCAGACTGACTGACTGTAACACCCTGGAGATTAAACATCAGGGGATAGCGAGGGGGACTGCTGGTGCTCCGCTGTGCCGGTGTGTGACTGCTGTGTCATCCCTGGATACACGCATTCAGACAACAGATGGGAAGTGTGTGTGTGTGTGTGTGTGTGTGTGTGTGTGTGTGTGTGTGTGTGTGTGTGTGTGTGTGTGTGGGGAGGGTGGGTGTGTTGTGTTTTGAGCAGATGGGAGGAGAGAAGAGTTTTTCAGTCCTTCATTACAGCAGGATTGGATGTATGAAGCAGATGAAAAGGCTTTGAGTGCCCTTTTTTTTTTCCCCCTGCTGTAATTCCTGTGTTACTTATCTCACCATCACCTGCCTCTGGTGCACGGGGTTCGTGTGTGTGTGTGTGTGTGTGTGTGTGTGTGTGTGTGTGTGTGTGTGTGTGTGTGTGTGTGCGCGCGCACGCACGCACGCACGCACTCCTCCAGCCAGGTTCTTGTTAGTTCTGGCTGCTCACATGATTAATGACCTCGGAAGTCTGACGGCACTTCCTCAGACACAGTTATTTTCTTTCATGTCTTTCTGCCTACGACTCTTCCTGCTACAACCCAACCCCCCACTCCATTTCGTCCTCCATCTCCTCCTCTACGACTACACACACAAACACCAATCCTCCCCAAATGGGGTGTGTGTGTGTGGTGTTCCAGCTCCTCTTGAATCTCTCAGGATCCCGGCTGCCTCTTTGTCACTCCGGCAGCTGCTGTATTGTCCTGGGGAAAGATGCATATGGCACGTGGACTCTGCCTGATTGCACCCTGGACCTTTGGGTGTGTATGTGTGTGTGTGTGTGTGCGCGTGTGTGTGGGCACGCAAGGTTCACAAGAGGTCGTGATCACACATGAAATCGGATACACTGTATCTCCTGAGCTCGTGGACATTGGAGCTTTTTGTTTTCTGAGGCAGAGCGAGTGAAAATGTCTCACGCGGACTGCAGATAGTGTCTGCTTTAATGAGTGCTGGTTTGGGTTTGAGGTCAAAGGTCACAGGTCACAGTCTCCTCCCAGTTCAGCAGTGGCATTTGCCCAGGTGTGGTAAAGTAATTAGTCGCCCAGCTACAGAAAACATTGTTTGTAGGTTGTAGTCTGAAGGACCAGGCGATACAACACGTTTATTTATTTAAGATAGTATGTCATTATTTGCATACAGGTAGGAATAGGTAATTATTTACCCGACTTCATTTTTAGAAATCTGAGTGAGATGAAAATCTAATAAATTAGCAACCAGAAGATTTATTTTTTTTCGTAGAGGAGTCCGGGCACTCCTTAAGCGCTGGAACACTTGCATTTAAAACAAAATGGAGACTATGTAGAAAAATGATGCACTTTTGACACCTATGTGCATTAAACAATGCAGAATATAAAAATTACGGTCTTTTAATTCACCCACCCTCATACTGGATTTTTTATTTATTTATTTTTTTAAATGAGTATCAGTTTTTATTTAATTTATAATATTATGCATGTGCATGGGGAAACAAATGGATGTAAATATACTGCAAAAGTTATTATTTTTGGCTGAAATACTTTCTATCCATCAGATACAACAGGAATCCCATGGCACATCTGTTTGAAATATAATATAATAGTAAAAAGTAAATAATGAAAATAAAATCGTTAGTTATATAATATAAACAAATTAGACAGGGATACAATTATTAAAAAATGCTATGTAAAGATTAAATGGAAATGAAATTAATAAATACATGTAACTTGATTTTAATGAGATGATAAATGTAAGCTAAGATCTTAATCTCTTATTGTTATATCAGTATTTAATTTTTTTTCCTGAGATGGTAATGAGCATCTAATTAATCATTAAATTCCCAAAAGTGGTAATTAGGGATTTTTTTATTTTTTTTTAATGAGCACCTTTTATTTATTTATTTTTATTTTGTTTGTTTAATTTAGTACACTTATGTCCACAGGACACACATGTATGCATCTATACCACTAAAGCGTGTTGTTTTCGGCCAAAAAAATTATATCCTTATAAAAATAAGAATCAGTGGATTTCTGTTTGGAATAAAATAAACAGGTTAAAAAGTAAACAATGGGCCTAATTTTAATAAAAAAAAAGAAAAGAAAAGAAATTCCTTTCTAACTTCAGATAATTTCATTTTGCACATGTAAACCACTCCCCCTTTGCTTTGTTCTAAACATTGTGATGTACATTATTGTGTAGAAAGTGTTCGGGTATGATGAGTGTGTTTGCATATGGCCCACGCTGAGCAGCGTCTGTTGCCGTATCTCTCTCTTTCTATTTACAGTCTTGGAAAATAGCGTATTAAAGATGTGCTTCCGGGTGCGTGTGTGCGTGCGTGTGCGTGCGTGTGCGTGCGTGCATGTGTTTTTGTTGTGTCGTTAAGGGGTTTATTTCAGGAAGAGGCGAGATGAAGGATACAAAAGCCCATCTCTCTTTCACATCTGTTCCTCTAGATCTGTATCTGGTGGTGTTGGTGTGTGTGTGTGTGTGTTGGGGTGTGTGTGTGTGTGTGTGTGTGTGGGTGGGTGGATGGCTGTGTGTGTGGGTGTGTGAGATCCTGGCTGTAATTCCCCATCCTCCTCAATTATCACTCGTCCTCTCTCTCTCTCACTGTCTTTCACACACACACACACACACTCTCTCTTTCTCTCTCTCTCTCTCTCTCTCTCTCTCTCTCTCTCTCTCTCTCTCTGCCAAAACCACAGGGGCGAGACACCCACCTTTTATTGTCTCAGTGAGTGATAATAGCTCATTATGTGTGAACGTGTGTGTAGTGTTTTAGCCCGATTAGATTAGTGTTTGTAAAAATGATCACAGAGCCAAGAGAGGAAATCAGATCACTCCTTATTTAAATTAAAATCTGATTTTTTTTTTCCCCCTAATGTAACCCCCCCTTTCTTCTTTTTGATGAATTTCCTTATTGAGCATTGTTTATTTCTCAGCAGTGTTTACTCTTCCCATCTCTGGCTGATTGCTGTCTCTCCCTGTCATGATCCTGCCGGTAAACGAGAGCACGTGGAGTGCACAGGATTATCTGTTTAGTGCATTTATATTGGGGCTTATTCACAACAAGGTGGGCACTTTTCCAGGACAAATGAAACCTCCATAAATAACACCGTTTCTGACAGGATGAGCAAAACTACAAACGCAGCTGATGTGTATTTGCCTTAGAGTGCTCTTTATTACAAAACTACTGCACATCTGGAAGAAAAACTCCGTCAGCACTCCTCATAATCATTAAGTCTCTTCACTCCAGCTGCAGTTACAAAGTCAGTCTCACTGGCTCTGATTTTCCCCTGAAAAATGAGATGATCAGTTCTGAAACAGGATTGCTTAATCAAGGCTTAAGGTCTTTGTGATCAGGAAGTAGTTTTGAAGCTGCAGGGCTTGTTTGTAGAGGTGGGGGATATTTTACATTTACATTTGTTATCCCTTATCCAGAGCGACTTACATTTATCGCATTTATACACCTGAGCAGTTGAGGGTTAAGGGTCTTGCTCAAGGGCCCAGCAGTGGCAGTTTGGCAGTGCTGGGGATTGAACTCATGACCTTCTGATCATTAGTCCAACGTCTTAACCACTGAGCTACCACTGCGCTGCACGTATTAGAGGGAAAAATATATCATGATACTTTTACATGATTAACAGATTTTACATGATCAGGTTTACTGACAAAAGCACTAGTGCCCATAGCTGGGATATCTCACAGTATTGTGAATATTGGGATTATGTAAGGAATAACATGCCTAGGAAGGTGCTGTTATAGGAAAATAATCAACAATGGGGCAGGTCGATGAAGCAAAGTTACTGTTTTCTTTAACAACATGCCCAAAAATTGTTTTTATTCCTCTTATACTACATTTACCATTGACTGTGTTTCATAATGAAAGAATGACACACTTTTTAATCTGTTTTTAGTTACGCTTAATGTTCAGGAACGTATGTGAAGTTGGTTCTTCTTATCGCTTACGTCACAGCAGCTGTAAACAGTCGTTCCCTCACCAGCGTCTCTTTTCTCCTCTCTCCTCAAGTGGAAGAAGACAAAAAAAATTGCAGGTTGTCACGTTTCTGAGAAATCTCCTTACAGAAATCTTCACCTCATAACGTTTTTAAGTTGTTAAGAAGTCCGGGTGTGAGTGGTTACTGTAGAGACGGTAACGGATTAGAGCGAACATGTTAAACCCGTGAACGTTAATCAGCACCTTCTGACCAATCAGAATCGAGAACGCATTCTGGACCTTTTAACCATGTGTATGGTGCGGTATCTCTAGTGATTTTGTTTTTCATGTGGAACTGTATCATTAGCCAGATCACCCACCCCTTTCCCCACAGTCCCACTTGTTCGCTTTGGCATGCCCGCGTTCTCACGCCTCCGTCACTAATTACACCAATATGTTCTTCAGATGTGGGCCGCTGGTCCGGTCCGGTGTGGTTCGACGCGGCTGTTTTCTTCCTTCCTCTCACACCCGGTTACGTGTTTCTATGGTGCGATGGGTTTTCACCTCCGCAAACAGAGAGAGCAGCATGTGAGGAGCGCTGCGAGAGTGAAGGGATTTAGCCGTGTCATGATGATGTGAGAAACGTTTGTGTAGACAGATGGCAGCTTGATTAGAAGAGGGAGATGGAAAGAGATGCCTTCTGGGAGAATAACTCCCCTCTCTCTCTTTCTCTCTCTCTCTCACACAAATCCACCCGTCTATAATTCAGTCCCGCTCTGACTGCAAGTCGGGGTTCCCTCTGTGCTGTCTGACATAACAGGAAACGGAAACGGTGTTTACTACTGTGCTGAGACTTTTAGCCCGAAGTACGTCAGTTTGTTTTTTATTTTTCTTTCAAAAGGTTTTTTCCGATGACTGCTGTTCCGTAGGAGAAATGAGAGAGGCTCCACCTTTCTCACTGCCCGCTGTATCTCTCTTGTACGTGTTAGATGGCTTCAATAATTGCAGAAAGGTTTCTCTTTTGTGCCGCTGCCATAGTCTAGACGCGTACGTGGTGTGGGGGTG
>CM040997.1:3999843-4017129 GCA_022985145.1 Pangasius djambal
AGAGAGAGAGAGAGAGAGAGAGAGAGAGAGAGAGAGAGAGAGAGGCAGGAAGGGTGGGAGGGTGGAGAGACCTCAAGCTATTGATGGGTGAAGAAGGGAGGGGTTGAGCGAACGAACAAGTAAGCAAGAGAGTGTGTGAGAGAGAGAGAGAGAGAGCACAGAGGGAGGTGTGTGTGTGTGTGTGTGTGTGTGTGTGTGTGGGCGGGCAGAGACTATTCTGAATGAGGAAGCGGCAGAGCCATTTTCACCGTTGAGTAAGAGCACGCTGCTGTTTCGGGAGAGAGGAGGGGAAAAAAGAAAGCTCAGTTTCTGGATTTTTCCTCATTTCTAGGCGTCTTTCTCTCTGTGTCTCTCTCTCTTTCTCTTTATCTCTCTATCTGTGTGTCCGGGTGTCGAATGAGCGAGGCTTTCGGCGGCGGGACACAATGGGGCAAAGTGCCTGTGGCGACTGGGCCGTTGTCCTCCTGAGAGGGGGAGGGGGAAGAGAGAAGACCGGCACACAGAGCTAACGCAGCTAGCCGGCCTCGGGCCTCTTTTACCGCTCGCTCTCTCACTCGCTCCTTCTCTCTCTTTAAGGCGGACAGGAGCTCTCTTTTCGGGACTTCTCTCAGGACTTAAAATCTTCACTACGCTCAGGATTATTGTGGACTTCCTGTGGATTTAACATGTGTTCAGCACAGTGGATCTCGGGACACATTTATCTGAACTGGAGATTTGAAAGCTAGCTGTTCTCATATTTTGGGGTTAGAGCAGTCCATTTAAAACAAAAAAAAAACAAAAAAAAGTTTTCAGCCTCTCTTTTTGTTCCTTTCGGTTTTGTATTCTGGAGACAGAAACCTATAAATGGATTACAAGATGCATTCCAAGTCCAATGATTTGCTGGATTTTCAGACACTGGATGCCCTTTTGGAAAAAATTGCACATTATTCAGCAGCTGTAAAAAGGTAACGTGTGGTTTTTTTTTTTTCCTTCTTCCCCCACCATGTTCTTTAGGTTTATAAGCTTTCATGCCTACAAATAACCTTTTCCCCCACAGTTCTATCCAGGTTTGTTTATAGAACTGATCAGAAGCAGTTACGGCGTAAGTGAACAAGCAGTTTTCACACACAGTCCTCAGACTTGAGACGCTTTTCGAACACACTTCCTTCTGTAGGAGTTTTTGGACAAAATGGCTTCAAAAAAAAAAAAAAAAGTGTTCATTGTTAGCAAGGACAGCTAAAAAACCCTGGCCAGGCACCCTCCTGGTGAGAGAGGGGTGTGTGTGTGTGTGTGTGTGTGTGTACGAGTGTATGTGTGTACAAGAGTGAGTAAGCCGGGGGGAGGGGGTGCTTTCGGAGGAAGATGGGGGTGGCGTATTTGTTGTGGCAGCAGGCGAAGGTTTTGGAAACCGCTCCCAGCTCGACCCGACATGAGAACGTGTATCTCGATTTTTATTTTGAGCCCTCATCACGTTTAGTCAGATCCTTCAGGCTTTATTAATCCTAAGACTTAACCCTAAAGCGGTTGTTTTTCCATGCTGTCCGAGTTCTGTTGCGTAAACAAAGGGGGGGGGAGACACAGTGGAAAATGCGACGTAAGTGACAACGTGGAACTTTTCGCCGTCTTTGCCGATACCGAACGCCTGTTTTAATCACGATGAATTGCCCCCGTGAGGTGACCCCCGGCCGCGAATAGCGTCTGACCTTTTTCACTGCACCGAGACACGGCGAGCCCTTCCCGTCACTCTTTGATCGTCACGCTCGGCAGATACGCGACGGAGGCTTATCTTTGTCAGATCCGTATGCGAGTCAGACTGACGCAAACGTGGAACGTTGCAACAGTCAGACGGTGGAAAAAGTTCTTGACACAGAGGAGCATAGTGCACATGCCGCTCTCCGACTACTGCCTGGCTGATAATGACCAGTGCATGTTTTTTCCACGGCTGGGACTTTAATGTTTTCAGCATGCCTTCCCTTCCCATATATGTGTGTGTGTGTGTGTGTATACGTGTGTGGGGGTCAAGCAAGCGAAACAAAACATGCGGTGCACTCTGTGTTGTCAGATTGGAAGCAGAATCCTCCTGAACCCATGTCCAGATCTTTTAATTTCTAGACACAACTGTACGTAGAAGCCTGAAGAGCGTCTTGGGATTTGGCGTTTAGAGTTGGAGTTTCCCGGGGTTGGAGCGATGTCCGGAGTGTGTCCGAGCCAGCGCTAACTGGAACCTAACTCATAGTAGCATTTATTATTCATGCGTAAGCTTTCAAGCAAATAACCAGCCTCCCTCTTCCTATGTTTTTTGTCCTCTGGAAGTCCCCACACGCACATGAAAGATTAATTATTTACTCGTGAGCGCCTTTTTTGTTCTCTTTGTGCGAAAATAAAAACTTGCTGACTGACTCTTTTTTTTTTTTTTTGTGGTTGTACATGGGCTTGGCCGGCTTACAGAACCAGATTTCCTGGTTTTTTTTTGTTTTTTTTTTTGGCGCCTCTTCATGCTCACGCTAGCTAAAGCCACTTCCTCCTTCACCAGGCATTCCACAGGAGTTTGTAATGATTTATGCTGAGGTCAAAGGTCAACGCTTATTCCAGAGAGGCTTTGCTGAGGAAGGAGATGCAACAGGGGGAAGTTTTTAACAGCCGTTAGGAACGCCTCCACTAGTTTATTCCGACTTTTTTTAGCAGTAGCTGTAAATAAGCAAGTGTGTGCAGCTTGATTGTTCTCTTAGGTATCTTGTTTGTTTGTTTGTTTGTTTGTTTGTTTGTTAGTTAGTTAAGTAGTGACACACACACACACTTCTAGCAGGAACTTTCGTGGCAGTGTTTTTCCCACCTCATCTCTATCCACTGTAGTGAACCTGCAGCGCAAGTCTATGAGACAAGGTCAATAAAAATTTAGCGTAAATGCACGCCTAGAACCCATACACTCTAACAGTAAAGGTGTTAGGATGGCACATAGGAGAGAAAACACAGCTGTGTTGTTGGTTTTTTTTGTTTTTTTTTAATGAAGTGTAATCCAACTTGCAAACACGAGAGCATAAAAAAATAACTGTTTACTTACACTGTCCTGAACATTTTGTGGTGTTCATGTGCAGATTGAATCAGTGTTTACTTTGTGTTTACTTTGAGTCATGTTGATTATGTTAGAAACAACCTCAAGATCTTCCCTCGGCGGAGGGGGGCGACTGACGGTCGTCCCGTGTGTCTCTCGTCACAGTGATTTTAGAGCAACACCTCTAACCGAAGAATTCCACGAAATGTCCTATAAGAAAGGAAGGGAATTTTGGAGATTTTCCCAGAATTAAATTCTTGCTTATACACTTAGATTTAGATAGACGCGATGGAAGACCTTTCCTGTAGATCAGCTGGTCTCAGCTTGTTAGACCAGTTTACAAACATAACAAGAGACTTGTTCCATGTTTACATTTAAATCCACAGATTAGGTCTGTATTTAGCCCCAATTGAACAGGATTATATTCTCTTTGTGATGTCTATAACAGCATCCTTACTCGTCTCCTCCATGAAAGTGCTCTCGCACTGACCGAGTTTGTATGACGTGGTGTTTCCTACGACCTCCTCACACGTTTGCGTCATATGTGGTCGTGTGTTTCTTTATATGCGCTAATGGTTTGAATATGGAGAATATTATTGGCTCATTTGAAAAAACTTTGGCAGAATTTAATGTTGGTGATAAAGGACAGCGATCCAACTGCTCATTCATTTATTTCTAGAAAACTAGAAGCTACGTTGCATTGTGAGACGTGTCAATATAAATTGAAATGTGTATATAAGGTATAGAAATATAGTATATAAGAAAGTGTAAACATACCTGTAGCTCCTTTTAATCGGCACGTGTGATCGCATGCTTATCAGTTCGGGTAGGATTAGAGATGGCACTGATGCGTTACTAGCAAAAGCAAAATCATGGTGGATTCGGATATCAGAGATCAAAAATGTATGAATTTGATTCGATCCTATAGCGAAAATAGTGTGAAATATCAGAGAAGTTCTTGTAATGTGAAGCAGGTTGAAGTATGTCACGTGAGCAATAGTTTCCACGTGTCTCAGTGTTAAAGTTAACTGAATGGAAGAAAAGTTGTGTTTTACAGATGTATTTTTTAAGTGAAGTGCTTCATTTTAAAGCTTAGTCGTTCCTGCCGCCATAATCCCAGAGGTGTCACTCGGGAATAAAATGGTCAGACAACGACAAAGCAGGCGGTTTGATCTCTGAGGGAGGAAGCGGGAAAAACATCTGAATGGCCGATCTGGCTGGGGGGGGTTAAAAAAAAAAAATCACACAGGAGCACCTGAGGAATGGTGGCGTTGCCTCAGGTCCAGGTCTAAATCTAATCCCGTTCCGAACAGGGCTTTTTTTGGGGAACTGCTTGTGTATAATGAACAAAATCCTCATTTGCGTCGTCGAATCATCGTTCCTTATTTTTTTGTTTTCCACATTACTTTACTTTGCTAAAGTAGGATTTGACCATCGATGGCATGAATTAGAGCGTTAAACACTAAGCAAGTGTTTAGTTCCATATTAGTTGATTTTTTAATAAAATCCCGTGCTGCTTTTTCATCTGAAGTGCTGTACATGGTTATGATGAGTAGATGTAGATCCGTACAGCAAGTACTTCCATCAAAAAAGGCGTCTCCATGTTGTATTAAACAGCCTAAGTAGCTTCTGGCCTTCCTGCCTACCTGTCTGCGCCTGTTCTGCAGTTTGTGTACTCACTGTTTCTCTTCTGTACATTCCTCTAAAAAGTGACTAATCAGTCGATTAAATCTGTAAAAGAATGATTGAACCCGTTCTGTTAGTGTAACACGTTCAGATCAGCAGGCTGTTTTTGTTTTGTGTAATTCCTTAATGCGGTCACAGTTGTTGTTTCTGGGTTTTATGGCTCTGAAAACAGGAGCATAAACAAAAGTAATCAGCATTAAGTGTGTCACTAGTCACACGTCATCTTGAAAAGCTTCAATCTTGCTCTAGCATTCAGCCATTTTTGACGAAATCACCGACTGCACCTTTAGCTTTTTGAGATGGAAAGTCATTGACGCTAAATTAGGTCTTTAAGCAAGTTTGCTTCCACTACATGACACACGTCCTGTTGTCTTACACTGAAATATTTGCAAATGATGTTAACCCAAGCCTTTTTGTGTTCACCATCGTATAGTAGGCAAGCTTTATAGTTAATAAAAGCAAGAACTCGTTTAACTGTAAAATATATACCATGAAGTTGTTTAAAGGTGGCCAGGAATACTGTCTTTATTTCGACCTGTAGAGCTTTTTATTCCTGAACTTTCCACCCACAGAAATTATTTATAGGCATCTTGTTTTTGAGTTATTTAAGGGATTTGGATTAAAACCCATTCAATTCATATAAACTAATAGTCATAAAAATGTAATAATAAATATTATAACTTTTTTGATAAATGTCAGTTGTTGGAAATCACAGACATGAGTGGAACTTGTTCTAGGGCTGAGCAATGTGATATAATATCAGTATTATGACAAATAGTTTTTCTTATATATCGTGATATCTTTTTAATCATTTTAATGCTTTTTTTTTTTTTTTACAACCCAAAAATTTAAACACACACACACACACACACAAACACAGAGCCATAACATTTAAAACCACTGACAGGTGAGGTAATAACATTGAGTATCTCGTTACATTGGCACCTGTCAAAGGGTGGGATATATTAGGCAGCAAGTGAACAGTCGCTTCTCAAAGTTGATGTGTTGGAAGCAGGAAAAATGGACAAGCGTAAGGATCTGAGGGACTTTGACAAGGGCCAAATTGTGTTGGCTAGACGATTGGGTCAGACGTCTCCAAAACGGCAGGTCTTGTGGTGTGCGGTGGTTAGTACCTACCAAAAGTGATCCAAGGAAGGACAACTGGTGAACCGGTGACAGGGTCATGGGCGCCCAAGACTCACTGATGGGCGTGCGGAGCGAAGGCTAGCCCGTCTGGTCCCATCCCACAGAAGAGCTACTGTAGCACAGATTGCTGAAAAAGCTAATGCTGGGTTTGATAGAAAGGTGTCAGAACACAGTGCATCCCAGCTTGCTGCATATGGGGGCTGTGTAGCTGCAGACCGGTCAGAGAGCCCATGCAGACCCCTGTCCACCCCTGAAAGCACCTACAATGGGCACATGAGCATCAGAACTGGACCATGGAACAGTGGAAGAAGGTGGTCTGGTCGGATGAATCACGTTTCTTTTACCTCATGTAGACAGCTGGGCGCGTGTGCGTCGCTCACCTAGGGAAGAGATGGCACCAGGATGCACTATGGGAAGAAGGCAAGCCGGTGGAGGCAGTGTGATGCTCTGGGCAAAGTTCTGCTTGGAAACCTTGGGTCCTGGCATTCATGTGGATGTTACTTTGACACGTACCACCTACCTAAACATTGTCGCAGACCAGGTAATGGTATTCATGGCAACGGTATTCCCTAATGGCAGTGGCCTCTTTCAACAGGATAATGTGCCCTGCCACACTGCAAAAATGGTTCAGGAATAGTTTGAGGAACATGACAGAGTTCAGGGTGTTGACTTGGCCTCCAAATTCCCCAGATCTCAATCCGATCTAGCATCTGTGGGATGTTCTGGACAGACAAGTTTGATCCATGGAGGCCCCACCTCACAACTCGCAGGACTAAAAGGATCTGCTGCTAACGCCTTGGTGCCAGATACAACAGAGCACCTTCAGAGGTCTTGTGGAGTCATGCCTTGACAGCTCAGAGGGGACCTACACAATATTAAGCAGGTGGTTTTAATGTTATGGTTGATTGGGGTGTGTGTGTGTGTGTGTGTGTGTGTGTGTGTGTGTATATAACATCAGAAATGCTGCTGTATGCATCACAGTGTGTTGTATAAATATGATCTTTTTGTCATATCACCCCTAACTCATGCCGTGTGATTTTACTCCTTTCACGGAGAGGTTGATGTTACAGTAACAGCGTATCAGAAACTGTTTATGTACACACCATCAGAAAGAAAATTAGATGCAGATAATTACAGACAATTATCATCAGGTCATTAGCATTTACAAGCTTGCAAATGTCTGGAACATAGTCAAATTTTAGTCACCCTAGCAGCAAGCCTGACTCGTAGCTTTGACAAACTCGTCTTGCTTGTAGTTTGGCTTTTGAATGTTCTGTACGTGAGCTGGTGTTCATTTTTTGCCGTTTGCCGTTTGTGACTGAATGTCTGCCACACTCATATAATATAAATAGATTTCCTTTCTTCCTTCATGGTTCATCTCAGAAAACACTTGCAGGCAAATTCCTTTCAAAAGGATCAAGTGCTGCTGTTTAAAACATTATCAAAACAAAGATAACTTCTTTGTCTTAAAGGTGAGGTCAGTGATTATTTTACTGAGTCAGTAACTTCAGTAGAATATCTGTCTATCACCAGAACATACAAGGGTGAATTAGAGAAACCTACTGTAAAGCATATTAAACACTGCAAAGGACCAAAATTAACATCTTTCTTTTAAAGATTTTTAATATTGTACACCTGTCTTCAGTAAACAGTGCAAAATAAGATGATATAGTTTTCATTTAACTCACCCTCGATCTCTTTGTAAATATTTAGTTTGAAAAGATTTTTTTTTTTTATGTAGATTAAAGTCCCCACGAAATCAGAATTGAAGTTTTGAGGTTTTTAGTATGAATTTGTTAGCCTTAAGGCTATCTATAAGCTGGCGTACTCCAAAGCAGTGACAAGATTTGCATTTAGAAGATACATGTGTTCAAAATCTACCAATACGGATCAACAAATTTGATGACATCATTCTGCACTTCAGATTTTCTGTCCAATCCGATACTCTCTAGAATCTCCAGTGTCCCGCCCCCTTTCCGGACTTGCCGTTATTGAGCAAAAGAAATCATATCAGCGTAGCCCGGGCTCTGAGGTAAGCTAAACGCTATTGGCTCTTTAAAAAGGGGGAGGAACCAGTCGATATGTCCCGCCCCGACTTCCTGTTTCAGTGGAACTTACGTCAACACATCGAATATCGCTGCGAGTTTCAAAGCACTTCACGGGGACGTTAAAGCCAGCTTCATGCTGTATGTTTTTGCTGTCACAGAAAGAAAATGGCACATCGTAAAAGAATTCTTTGGTGGCGAGTTGAATGTGCAATGCGACATGCTCACTGGCTGCCATTTAGTAACACTGTGACTAAAACACAGCTGTAGACTGTAAGTCGGACGTTTTCTGTTTCAGGAATTATCTAAAATTCCGATTTGCCTTTTTTAAATTAATTAATTTATTTTTTACATTTAACGTAACGTTACCAGGCTGCATGCTTGACCCTGTGTACAGTGTGTTGCAGAGCTGCCACACGTGCTAATGGGCAGAAAATTATTTTTACTATGTCTTGGTCACTTTGAGGAATGGACCATCTGTGTCTTTTTACCCAGCTTTTAAAATTTGTTTTCTCCATTTATGCCAAGGACTTGTTTCTGTTTATGCAGCACCATTTATTTAATTCCATGAGCCCCGAGCACGCTGGCGTAAGCAGAACGTCACGATTTTCTTTGATCTGTAATCACAGGTCTATGTTCGGAGGATCTTGATCGTGTCATCTGAAATGTTATTACACAGCGTGTTGTAGAATTCAGCCAAGATTTTATTTGGATCATCGCACAGTGTGAAGTGTAATCATTTTAAAAGACCACTATAAATCCCTGGCTTCAGCCGTCCATCCTGCCAGGTTGATCTCTGTGATGTGACTGGTCATTTCAGGACGCTCTCTTTTTCTCGTACTTGAACTTCCAGTTAGTGCTCTGTCCTCCGGTTTGGTGGTAGCTGTTAGCAGTGACAAAGTGGAATTTTTTTCCCCTGCTCAGTAATCGTGCTTCGAAACACTTACTTCCTCCTTTCTCTTGCTTTTCACCGGAGCTCTTCTGGGTGTGGAATATACAGTCATGTGGTCCACCCACCGTTCTCATCACAAGGTGAGTCATGAAGAATGCGGTTAGTCAGAGGGCCACAATCGCTCTGTGTGTGTGTGTGTTCATGAGAAAAGAGAGGTGTGCTGGAAACTGTGTGTTTTGGACAGCCTGAGGCTAAAGGCTAAGAGCTTTAGCGTGCAGACTGAGTGGGTGATTTAGAACTGATCTGTCCACATCAGAGCCTCAACACGTTGCTCGACATTCCTCTTCCATTCGGAGTGCTTCGAGCCTTTTTGCTGTTCTCTGTCTTGTAAGCCGTGTCCCGTATGGTGTAGCTGGAGGAGATTCAGTGGAACTTCCTGAATACTCCCAAGTCCTGGACACTTCTGAGAACCAGAGACAATGTTGGCTAACACTCTGACTCACACTAACTAACTGACTGTGCTACAAACTCTGATAAAACTGGAAAAAAAAAAAATCAATCTAACACCTTTTTTATAATGTCATGCTTATAGAGTTAGTGATTTTATGACATGATGGATTCTGCCTTTCTTCCACGCAGAAATACAGACCCTGCTTTACCTCTGACTGTTACAAAGCACCGACACCGAAGGCTCCTTCCATAAATGTTAAACATGTCCTTACAGAAAACCTCACCATGTTAACAATTATGCATGTTTTAAAATCTGTCCATGTGAACAATTGTTACTATAGAAACGAGAACGTATCCGAGCTGCTGTTATAGAAAATCTTTCGACACCTTCTGACCAATCAGAATCGAGCGTTCGGCAGAGCTGTATACTGTATAAAATCACAATTATTGTGCTCAGTACTGAAATCATGGTTAGTAACAACAAAATGTTTTTCATTTTTAATAAAAAATAATACATTTTCTTGCATTCCATATAATTAAGTGAGCCATTTAACATAGTCACAGTAATTAAATATATACAAATTAGACTAGAAAATGTAAATCTCCAGCTTTCGTATGCAACCTGGCAGACGGTTGAAACGTATAAAAAGGCAGCTCGTGAGTTTTAACGCCCCCCAGTCAGTGGAAAATATATAACTTGAGCTGAGCCCTCAGCATTGCAGTCAATTACCTTTAATGAATCATGGAAGCTGTAAATCGTGATCACGGCCAGTTTGTTATTCTGCAGCATCACCAGCAGCAGAAACCCGGTCACGTTGTGTGAAATCGCACGGTCCGTTTGAGCCGGGACTCCTACGTGCTGTTTTGTGTAGTGATGGAGTGTACTGTACACTCATTCCTGGTATTGCCGCTGTGTATATTTGATTTGATTTCTCAACTGCTGTTATGGGATGCATCATCAGGGAAACTCCATACTTCACTTTAGCTCCGCATTATGCAGCCTGATAACGGAAACATCGTATGGCCGTTTTTTTTTTTTTTTTTTTTTTTTTTTTTTTTTAAAAACTTAAAAACAACCGCCCACTTGACTATCCATTAGCTCACTGTGTGGTAAACTGTTTTCTGTGCCTGCATCTCTGCTTAGACTGATTATTTATCTGATAAACCCACGTCTGGTGTGGTGATAAACAAAAGGACTGCGTGTGAGTGGTTTACTCATGCGCTTAGAAGCTTCAGATCTGCAAACTGTGTTGAAGGTTAATGCCTACATGGTTTTGACTTCTGACCAGTCTCAGAAAAATGTCAGTTTCCAAATAACATTGTGATCAGGTTCATTTTTGTTTTTTCTCTACTTGATGATCGCAGATTTTTTTTGGTCATGTGGATTTCAAGTCCAGGCAAAATGTTACACACTTACAAGCTCTGTTTCTCTTTGAAATTGTCTGCTGCTGTTGTGATTGTTGTCATGAGCTGTATCTCAGATCAAAAGTTATGACCTCACATTCTACACAAAACAGACATTTAGATAGGTTTGAAGGCATTCAAACACTAAATATAATAGGAAACCTGGTACTTGATATCAGTTTCGAATCATACATAAGTGTGTGTTTTGAGAGACAACGCTAGTTTGTGTAGTCAGTTTGTGGACACGGGGTCACATGGTGCTATACTGTCCCCACTGTTTGTGTTGGTGTTGCACTGCCGCATGTATCTTGTGGTCTTTTGGCTCGTTGCTTGTGCACGCCCTCAGAATTTAACGCAATGTGTCTGTGCGATACCGACATGTACAGTGGAGACAGTAGAGCACCATGTGACTCGTTGTCCACAAGCAAATAAAGAATCTAGTGTTGCGTCTGGAATTGCATACTTGTGTACTATTCTAGACAGCTATTGAGTACTAACACTAATGTGTTTTCCTATAACAGTTAGTGTTTGACTCGCACACAAAAAAAAAACCTCTTAATCCTACTGAAAGGTGTGTTTTGAGTGCAGGTCTTCTAGATTTTTGGATTAATAAATATTTTTTGAATGTCCAGTGAGGTGTTTTTGATTTGAGATTCAAATAATGACAACAATCACAAAGACAGCAGAAAGTTTTAAAGAGAAACGGAGCTCCTCGGTGTGTTTGGAAAGCACCGTATTTAATCCTCCAGATGTACATACTGTTTTGTTCACAGACTCGCTTGCGTAGCAGCTGCGAGCGCACATGCGTGTGGGGGAATATGAAGTATATTTGCACCTTTTTAATTTCTGAGGATTTGTGCAAGCGATCCTTCAGACAACGACAGGATGCACACAGAGCCATCCTGCGTCCGCCTACCTGCAGTTAAATGCTCATATAATCCAGCCTTAATGCCTACTTAGGTAGGCTTCTGTTCAGTCTTTGGAACATTTTCTTATCCAGATAACATCATGATAAGGTTCGTTTTTGCTTTTCTCCACTTGATAAAGTTGTGGATCCTGATTGTTTAGATTTCAGATCTATAAATCATCACAGTGTACAATGTGGAAATGGTTGAAATTAAACTCCCTTGTCATGTAACGTCCACAGCATCACCCTGCACTCGACACACAGCCACGATTTCATCGCAAGCCACATGCAAATTTCGATTTTCAGAAATTAGGTATGACAAATAAGCGACAAATCCAAACGACTGGCTTCCAGTTCTACCTGCAGTTAGTTCCCATTTACTGTTTGACATACAAACAAGCAAAAACCGTGGTTTCATCTTACCCGGTCATCTATGACCTCTCATTAAATGTGTATAGAGACAATACAAGGAAATATAAAGCTTGGAAGGAAGTAGCAGTGATCGTTGGAGCCTTGTTGAGTGTATGTAGCTGGTCTGGTTAGCTATACAAAGCTGAACACAGAACGGAAATCAAACAACTACTTTTTTTGACACCAACAAAGCAACTTTAATTTAAAGTCTCATTGAAAATAAGCTGTATTTAGTAACTCATCTGGCCATGAACATCTTTTCACTTTTCAGGAAGCTTTTCAGGAAGTCAGACTATTCTTGCTTCACCAGTTCAGTTTGATGTTTGTCGAACACCAAATGTTCCTTGTCTGTGAATGTTATTCAATCATGAGGAGCCAAATCACAGAGAAGAGTCATCAAAATAAAAAGTGTTGTCTGAGCGCTTGTCTCTTACCTCCCCAACAGACTTTTGGACTGATGGTATTCCTAGTTTGTGACCTAGTGAGCCAATATCAGGATGGATTTTTGATAGACTTCAAAGCACTATTGTAAGTCGCTCCGGATACGCTTTCTTCACTGACGCCTTGTCTTGATTTTATTTATTTATTTATTTTTTTTTGGGTAAAATTTTCCGGCCACAAGCTTCAGAATATAAAATGTTATACGAGTATCTGCAGAGTTGATATTGCAGCATTAACACGGCCAGTTCTTTATTCTGCACCGTCAGCAGCAGCCCTGCTATTGATCTTTGCCAGTCCAGTCTGTGAAAGTTTTGAACATTTGCCCGTTTCAGCAGCAAGATGATAACTTTTGAACACTGCAGTGCGATGTACAAGAGCGTCACTGTATTGAAGACGGTTCACAGAATCTAATCTTTGAAAGTTTTGTTTTTAGCAGTACGTGCTGCGAAACCAGTTAATCAGCTTGACACTCTGGAAAACGTAAAAGCAAAGGTTTGCATAAAAGTGACGGAGAAACATTAATTTTTTCAATAAATCACAACATTGCGGATGTTTCAGCGCTATATCAGGATTTATCTAAACATAAACATGGCCACAGAGGAAGTGTGACGTTTGGACTGATCTTATTAACAAAAGCCTCAAACATAGCTGCAGCTCTGAATGTTACAGAACATGAGCAGATATCCCACATCACATCTCTCCGTTACGCTGCTGTTTGGTCTCGTTTCACTCTTACATGCCGTTCATGTTCTTCTCCATGACTCTGCCTCATTCATTTGCTTTCATTTTCTTTTGCCGACTTTGGAAATTTGTTGTAAAATTGTGAAACTTTTCGGTGGAAGTGCAGCTCCAGAGAACATCAGTGCCAATTTTAAGCTTTTATTTCTCTTTACTGTCAGCTGCTCATAGTGAAGCAATGAACCACAACTAAGTGAGAATCGGTTCATTCCAGGCTTTGTAGATGCAATACACCTTGCATATAGTTTTTTTTTTTTTTTTTTTTTTTTTTTTTTTTTTTTTTTTTTTTTTTTTTTTTTAATTTTTATTATTATTTTTTTTTTTTTGGTACGAGTATAATTGGCGTAAAGCCACAGGGCCATTTGCATAACCTGACATTTCTGTTATGTTCTGGTTTATGCCTCTAAAGCAGTAACTTTTTTTTTTTTTTTTTTTAAGACCTTAAAGCACCCTTTTGAATAGTTTTTAATGTTTTTCTTTTTTGTGCACAAATGTAAATTACATAATTTTTTTTTTGTTTGTTTGTTTTCTACATTCACTTCCTGCTGTTTCTCACGTCATACCCCATGATTCTCCCCAGTTTGTTCACCTGCCGAAACCGCCGTTTGCCCTCTTCTGCATACGTGACCTCACAGACACACATGATTGGCTAATGTTGCTGTGATTGACAGGGGAAAGAGAGTGTGCCCCTCCCACCGAGAGAGCACAGCCACTTTTGATCCCTAGACTCCCGCCCACGGATAGCTGTAGCACTGTCAGGATTTGCACGTGCGGTCTCTCGGCAGCAAGGCCATATCTTGTATTTTAAACCTGCCAGCTGCGCAGCATCCTGAATTACACTGAGCACGCTGGAATGAGGTGCAGTGCTGTTTAAAACCGTTACAGCAGATAAGAGGCTGTGTGGAACTGCTCTAAGTGCTAATTAGCCTCATGCATCAGTAGACTACTGGCTCAGCTCAGTTAGAGCAGCGTAACAGGTGAGGACTGCTACATGTGCTGAGGTGAGGCAGGGTGAGGCAGGGCTGCTGACTCGTAACTCACCTGCTGCTTTCACTTAAATCATCATATCTACACTTCAGCACACATCATGCACGTTATTATAAACACCTCACTCTCTTTCTTTCGGTTCTTCCTTGCATTTTCCTTTCTTTTTCTTTCTTCCTTTACTTTTTTCCCCCTCATGTTTCTTTCTCTTATTTGGTTTCTGTCTTAGTCACTCTTCTGGTTGGTTTCTTTATGTATTTCTTTTTTTGTTTCTTTTGTTGCTTTATTTCATGTCACTTGGTTTCTTTTTCTATTTCTTTCTTTCTCTTGTTACTTTTTCTTTCTCTGTTTCTTACGCTAGCTGCAGAATGCAAAGATGAAAGATTAGGTGAATGTTAAAGAATGACTTAAACCCCAAGTCTTTAAATATCTAAAATATAAGGTCATGTACCAAGTTTAGTTTCTGTGTTTTGACCAGTTAAAATGGTCTCCACAGATGATCTTTTGATAAAATAGTCTATAGCTTAGACTGAGACTAAAGACAGAGCTTTGCTGTGCTGGGCTTCTCAGGGCTTTGAGTCGTACTGTTGTAAAGACCACATTGTCTGCCTTAACTAATAAAAATGCACCTAGTTTGATGTGCAAAGTCAAAAAATAGCTCAGTAACAGCAGCTGCCCAGCATCTGGCTCCAAACCTTCTGTAGTTTATAAGAGACATTGGTCACAGTGCACTGAATGACATCGTGGTTTATATCCAGACTGTGTATAGTAATCTATTAGTCACAAAGTTCAGTACAGACCATGTGACGCACTGCTGTGACTTTCTGTCGCAAAACCTGCAGCAATTACAGGAGAACGTTCAGAATTCCACCTCTAGGTTATGGCTGCTGGACCGAATCATGCGGAGGGTTTTTACAGTAACCAGAGACTTGAATATAGAGCTGGAGAGCTGTCACTGCTTCCACTGATGAGATTTAACATACTGTTTAACAGTACACATCTTGCTCACAAGCTAGCCTAGCTTAGCTACGTGTTATAAATGACAGCAGTCTGAAGATTTCTGCTGTGACTTGTTTTCTTTTCGTAGCTTGTCGTAAACGGAAAGGATTGTGTATTTATCTCAAAATTCCTGAGATGAAGTCAAGACCGGTCTATCGACCTGTTATTAATCCTTTTTGCCAGGCCTCACCAGAGCAAGCGCTAATGTGGTTTTATAATTATTGATGAAAGTCTCTGGACCGAGGACGGGGAATGACGGGCTGGCTCGTTAGCCGGTGAATTATTGATGGAGTAAATTGAGTAGTTGGGCCAAACAGATTATTTTCCTCTATCTGAGATATAAAACGTGTGCTTTGGAATTAATGACTCTGATTCCATCTCAGTTACTTGGTTATAACTTTTGAATGTTTGACGTTTACAGAGCTAATCATTCTCTCACTGCAGTAAAAATAAAATGATTTGTTTTGTTGAAGTGAATTTAAAAAAAAAGTGCAGTCCTCAGTGGACATCTGCCAGTTGTCACAAATCAGTTACGGACTAGTAGCTTATTTCTCTGTTTCAGTTGTGACTGTTCAGGATATCAGATACTAATGAGGTTCTCTTCTCCTCACAGTAACTCTCGCTGAACATCAGATAGAAAATTCCTTTATCGCTACGCAACGGTGTTGGAGGTAATTTGGTCCGTTTCAACTCATCAGTCAAGAATAAACAATAAAATAAACAAACGTGCAAGACGAGACATGTGCTAGAAATTTTACTTTTATTGTGCTGTAAAACACGTCCTGTGTTTTTGTCCAAGGTCTGTATCCCGTCAGTGTAACACGGCCTTCACGGAATAAAACACCGATCCGAAGATGTTCTCGCAATTCAGACTAAAATTGGCTCTGTACTGATGCTCAGTGTCAGTTTGGTATAAAGCAAGTGTGTCGTGGAAGATTTTTACTTTCATGCAGACCGTCCACTCTGAAGCTTGCAGGACTAAGTGCATGTAGATTAACTTTCGCATGCACTGGATGAGGCACGATGCCTGTGAGAGAGAGAGAGAGATATATATATATATATATATATATATATATATATATATATATATATATATATATATATATATATATATATATATATAGCATATTATATATAGCATATTATATATAACATATTATATATAACACTCTTACATTCTTGCTTATATATATATATATATGCTAGAATGTAATCCAGTATGAACTGACGAAATTGCCGGTTTTATTTACAAGTCTGTAATAATTTAAGGTGTGTTGGGTAAGATTAATGGTTAAGTAGGTGAGACTGATGTTTGAATGATTATTTTTTCCTTGAGCCTCCCCCTCATTCCCACCCATGTTCATGAAGCACTGCCCCAGAGCCTAAAGGAGCACATCAAGTAAAGTGTGTATAAAATGACAGACAGGAGGTACATCAAAACACAAACGAGCGTTCCGGACCGGAAGTCAGTTTTTTCCCGAACGGGTTTCCTTAGCAACTGCGTACACTTGTGCTGAGGCCACTGCTTAAACCATTTATTTATGTCCTACATATTGTCCAGGTTTAGATTGAATCACCCTAAATGCTAATGTAATAACAGAGCCTGGTGACGGGCATGATCTCGTGTTGTGGCGGTAACAAGCGCATCCGTGGTTTGAAGCATCACTCCGGACCGATTTATCCAATCTGAGTCAGCCAGTGCAACCTGCTTACATAACACTCGTGTATATTTAGCTCTGGGAGAGGAAACACAGTTGAAAGTATAACATGCTAGCTGTCATTTTTCTAGCACTGACAGTGACATGTAGTGCGTTTTGTAGCTTGTTGGAAGCAGTGTGGCTCACCACGCTGCCCCAGCAGGAAGCTGTCTACGCTAAACTGGCCACACTGCTATATCCACTGTCAGAAAGACCGGGTGGAACTAGACATGGCACTTTTTTTTTTATTTTTTTGTTGTACAGTCGTGGCCAAAAGTTTTGAGAATGACACAAATATTGGAAATTGGAAAAGTTGCTGCTTAAGTTTTTATAATAGCAATTTGCATATACTCCAGAATGTTATGAAGAGTGATCAGATGAATTGCATAGTCCTTCTTTGCCATGAAAATTAACTTAATCCTGAAAAAAACTTTCCACTGCATTTCATTGCTGTC
>CM040997.1:4023302-4043169 GCA_022985145.1 Pangasius djambal
AACGCATTACAAGTGCTTTTGCACCCGGAACTGCTGTCTTAAGCTGTGCCAACCAATCAGAATCGAGTATTCAGGTGTGCTGTAGCGTAATGTGATACATTGTGCAACCAGTTGTCAGGAGGTGCCAAATAAACATGCGTGATTAAGCAAGGTTAAGGTTCTCATAGCCATGCTGAGGTATAATGATGGTTTGAATGAGTAATTTATTTTTTTTTTTTTCCCCTGCCAGGAGTTCCCTTCTGCTGACTCATGCATGGCTCGTGAATTCTGGTAACTGACATGACTCTCTCCCTCCTTTCCTTTAGGACTATTATAAGATAATAAAAAACCCTATGGACATGGGAACAATCAGGAAACGGCTTGAGAACAGTTACTACTGGAACGCCCAAGAATGTATTCAAGACTTCAACACCATGTTTACCAACTGCTACATCTACAATAAGGTAAGCAGTGTGGCCGCTGTCATCTGCGGTCTCCTCTGAGGCTTGCTGAGACTCCACTGCATGTGTGGGTTGTTAACGGTACGTATCGCCCTCTGCAGGCAGGGGATGACATAGTCTTAATGGCCGAGGCACTGGAGAAACTGTTCCTCCAGAAAATTTCGGAAATGCCCCAGGAGGAGAACGAGATTGCAGTCATGACTCCCAAGGGCCGTGGTCGGGGCAGGAGGGACCCAGGTATACATCTCTCTCAATGAATGTGGCAACTACAAATTTTACAGTGTAATTTTTTTTTTTTTAATCGTTTGTACATCTAGGACAACTTTATTTTAATCGCGATTTTGATTGTTGTCTTCTTTGATTAGCTGAACATAACAGACTGTTACTATTGAGTGTGTTAAAGTTAACCAGTTGGCTAACATGAGATGTGTTTTATTGACTTTGTGAATTATATTGCTCAGTGTTTTATTTTGCCAGGTTGGCTGCTAACTGGTCAAAATTGAATCTTATAATTGTTATAGTTAGCATTTAAAAGAGACGCGTATGTGATGTGAGTAAATATGTGATGTGAGTAAAGTGCCGACTCAGTCGTGATTTATGCACCTGAAGAATTTATAATGTACCATTTCGAGTCCAATTCCTGCCACTAACTCTCTCTCTCTCTCTGTCTCTCTCTCGCTCTGTTTTCAGGGTTGAGCTTGAAGCCCCCTGGTCCCGGCTTGGATTCTCCGTCGGCAACCCCTCAGACTCGTGGCATTTCCAATCACGGAGCAGGGCCACAGACTAGAGCGCCCTTACCAGGTCCTCCAGCTCTCCCTCCGCAGGTGGCTCTGCAGCAAGCTCTACCCCCTCGAGTTCCCCCTACAATCCCTCAGCTGGGTCCGCCCTTTCCACTCGGCCCTTCAGACTGCAACCCTCCAGGCACCATCATGACCTCGGTGCCTCCCCCGACCCAGACTGCCCTTCCACCCATGCCCATTCAACAGAATCCTGCGCCGATGCTTCAGAGCGTCATGCCTAAAGTGAGTCCTCAGAGATTAAAGGTAACGAAAGTTCAAATCCAGGTAGATCAAGTGGGCATTTAGAAAGGATTTTAGCCATCCAGGCATTTCTTGTAATGTGTACTGCAAGTTTTATGGTAAATCGTCAGAGGGCTCGCTAAAAAGCATGAAGCCCCCTGGATCAGTGGTGAAGCATTGACTCAGTCTACTCACTTTGACTTAAATCAGCTATTTACACGGTTATGTTTTGCAATAATAAGCATTTTAAAAAATGGACAAGAACCTATTTTTTCTGCCTTTTCTGTTAGTAAACACTTCCCTTAAAATTGTACTTTCATAACACATGCTTTTAACAGGAAATGTATTTGAAAATGCACTGGTGATGGAAAAATTGCTGGTAAATTTGAGATTAAGTGTGTCACAAAAAATGTTCATTTAACATCATATATCATATATCATATATCAAATTTATTTCTACAGTGTTTTTTAAGCTGGTATTTCATAACGCTAATCAGCATTATCAAGGGGTTGATGTGAATTCCTCACCGTCGTCCCTATTATTAATGATGTATTAACTACTGAAGTACTCTAGTATTGATTGTATTTGTTACTATTCACAAAGCTCATATATTCAAAATATTGTATATTCAGTTATAATGTCATGATGGCTCTGAAAATAACTTTTTTGTTAAAAAGGTGAAGTGTTGTCCAGGCCATTTATTATCTCTTTTTGCCACAAAACGGCAGAGAAAAAGCCAGAAGAGGAAAGCAGACACGACGACTCCCACCGCCAACGACCAGCTGAGCGAGTCCTCTCCTGCCGAGTCCAAGTCGGGAAAGACTCTCCCTCGGCGAGAGAGCGCACGGCCGTGTAAACAGCCCAAGAAAGAAGCGCCGGATTCCCAGCACCACCTCGGCTACAGTGCGCCCGCTGACCCCAACAGCCCCAAACTGCTGGAGCAGCTGCGCTACTGCTCCGGCATTGTGAAGGAGATGTTCGCTAAGAAGCACGCCGCTTACGCATGGCCCTTCTACAAACCGGTGGATGTGGAGACTCTGGGACTGCATGACTACCATGACATCATCAAACACCCCATGGACCTCACCACCATCAAGGTGAGAGTGAAATGTGAAAATTTGGAATTTTTGAATTCATAAGTTGAGTATGTGTGGAATATTTTCTGATCCGGTAAACAGGTGAATAAACTTTGATCCTAAAACCCGAAGGTTTTCTGTCCTTCAGATGAGATATGGACTGACACTTCTTTTTATCCACATAAAATGTCTAGGCGGTTTAGATGATTTCCACATTATGTTTATTCGTATTTGGTAGCAAGGTTTATCCTCTTTTGATCTGATGACACAAAATCAACTCGTAATAAGGAAAGTCGTGTTAACAGAGGTGTACCAGCACTCGTCACGTGTAAAACTGGCTTCCAGTAGCTTTCCAATTCTGGCAAACACTACATCTGTACATTTCCAGTTTACATCTAGGACAATATGTGAAGCGTTCATGATTTATTCTGTGCAGCTTTTCAGAAGTTGTAGACTTAATTTTTTATTTTTTTTTTAGTTGGTTCCCTGACCAAACCAGTCATGCTAATTTCTTCTGAGAAAATGTCAGTAACCAAAACTCTTTATACTCTATTTGGTGTATTTGCTTCTTCCTGAACTGTGTTTACATCATAACAGTATTTTTCGGTATGAAGCGTTAGTAGCATTAACCCACAAGGGTTCTTCTGTTTTGTTTTCATCTGCTAATGACCACAGGAATTCCCTTTACTGCTGCTCGCGGTGTAGACAGCCACTGACGTCATCACGCAGTGTTTTGATTTTTGTAGACAAGTTATCGTCATGCAGGTGTGTTATTTTGACTATCGTTTTTTTTTTTTGTAGGAGAAGTTGGACAGCAGACAGTACAGAGACGCGCAGGAGTTTGCTGCAGACGTGCGGTTAATGTTCTCTAACTGCTACAAGTACAACCCTCCAGACCACGAGGTTGTGGTGATGGCACGCAAGCTGCAGGTCCGTAGACATTTATGGCATTTGGCAGACGCCTTATTATCCAGAGCGACTTAGATTTATCTCATTTTATACAACTGAGCAGTTGAGGGTTAAGGGCCTTGCTCAAGGGCCCAGCAGTGGCAGCTTGGTGGTGCTCTGGATTGAACTCATGACCTTCCGATCAGTAGATCTTCCGATCAGTTTTCGAAAGTCTTAACCACTGAGCTACCACTGCCTTAGACGCACGGTGAAACGCACAAACATTGCGGATCTTTATTTCAGGTCAATGAGAACTCTGTCTTTCTACAGGACGTGTTTGAGATGCGGTTTGCTAAGATGCCGGATGAGCCCGAGGAGGTCTTTACCCCTGCTCCTGCCCCCGTGCTGCATCCCGCGGCCCCTGTGAAGCCCCAGCCGCCCATCGCCGCCGCCTCGTCCTCCGACAGCTCCAGCGACTCCTCGTCCGAGTCGGAATCCTCCACCGATGATTCAGAGGAGGAGAGAGCTCAGAGGCTGGCGGAGCTCAAGGAGCAGGTGTGGAAAACAGACTCTTTTTGTTTTTGCCTAATGTTAGGAATAACATACTTGCGGTCTGCTGTAACAGGAAACTAATCAATGACTGGTAGAGTAAACGGAGTTGCTGTCACCGCCACGGTTAGTTCGCTATAACAGCATGCCCTGTAGTGTTTTATTACTCTTATACCACAGCAGTTTTCCAACACTGACCATTTTTATTTTTTGAAGAAAGACACATTTTCCTTTTTTACCCATTATTACCCATTACAGCTACAGAAGCTATAATTTATTATTTTTTTAACCTGTTTATGCAGAGTGTCCACTCTCACAAGTCCCTGTGTAAATTATTACCCTTGATTCGTAGCTGCACTACTGTCAGAGCTGCCGTTAGAGAGAATTAATCAACACCTCCTGACCAATCAGATTTGAGAATTTACTCCACTGTGATTTATAAGTAGACTGTACATATATACATGCACTCATATACCCAATTACAAGTGTAAACTTTAGCCACAGTGTTGAGCTATGTATTCACATAAAAATCAGAGAAGAAGAACTTCTGGATTAAAAAAAACGTCTGTTGTGGGAATTGAGTATAGTTTGACTAATCAGATTATATTTTATTATATGTGTCTCTTAGCCTATTCTTATATTTTTCTGTTTCAGAAATACTTATAAGACTTATAAAAACTTAGAAGAGTTTTAGTGCTTTAAAAGCAGGTGATTTACATAAGTTCTCAACTGGTGGATCTCTAGCGATGTCCACATTAGAGGGCAAAATGAGTCGAAGTATAATTATATCACGCTGTACTTCCTGTTTCTGCGATGCAGCTGAAGGCGGTCCACGAGCAGCTGGCAGCCCTGTCTCAGCCCCAGGCCAGCAAACCAAAGAAGAAAGAGAAGGACAAGAAGGAAAAGAAGAAGGATAAGCACAAAAAGAAAGCCATCCCTGGACTGGACGAGATCCTCGAGCCTCCTCCCGCTCTCCCAATGTCGAAGAGCAAGAACAAGAACAACAAAGATCCTCAGCCCAAGAAGACCAAGAAGCCAAGGTGAGCCAGAGAATTATTCATTTTTAAGAGTGAGAAAGTAAAATGAATTTTCAGGTGTTTCTTTGGATTCATATTAACTGTTCCGAGGTATACGAAACACTTACATATATATATTGTAAGTTGTATTAAATTGTATCCTATTAAATATAGGAAATGCTAGATATGACATCGGCCAGTATAACACAAACACAAGAAGAATCCAGAATTTTTATTTTTCTGTCGCAATAATGGTGTCTCTCTTATTAATTTGTGATTTTCCAGAATGTCATTTGAAAATTCCTCTTTTCTGTTCTGGTCCTGTAGTAAGAAGGAGGGCATAAAGAACAATCGCTCCATTCCTCCCCCTGGCGCCGCACCTCCCACCCTGCAGCCGGTGCCTGGCCTCGACCCTGTGGAAGAGCTGACTCTGGGAGGGGGACCAGGATCCGCAGGCTTGGTGCCTGCTGAGAAGTGTAAGCCCATGTCCTATGAGGAGAAGCGGCAGCTGAGCCTCGACATCAATAAGCTGCCTGGGGACAAGCTGGGACGCGTGGTCCACATCATTCAATCCCGTGAGCCTTCGCTCAAAAACTCCAACCCAGACGAGATCGAGATCGACTTTGAGACGCTAAAACCTTCCACACTGCGGGAGCTGGAGAGATACGTTTCGTCCTGCCTCCGCAAGAAGAAGAAGCCTCCAGGTTAGTCCCTTCTTTATCTGTTTCGCAGCAATTCAGCGTGTCCTGTGTAGTAATTTTTCCAGTAAAAAGATTTTAAGCTGTTTATAAGGAAATCCTCTGATTACAGTACGGGCTGTTACAAGTGTGATTTGTAATATTCCGTGTCGGGTTGTTTGTGGTAATTATACTATGCTGCCTTCTTGCCCAAGGATCTGGTTAAATAAAGGATAAATAAATAAACAAAAATAAATAAGAGACAAATGGTGGATGTTCGAGCCAACAGCCAGTTAGATATTGTACTTGTAAAGCTTTGCTTTTTACTGAGGATTGCACAATGAAACATTTTCAATAACAATCCCAATTTTGGCTTTCTCAATGACACGTAATAAATTATACAATAAAATCAACTATAATAATCTTACACAAAAATATGTAAAGTACAATATTGATTATCTGTACATGGATGATAATTGTCTGCAGTAAGTGTAGTGCGTCTCGTTCAGAGGATTTAGCCATCTGTTTGGTGGCATATGTGTTTGTTTATTTCTGTCGTTAATGTGCCTCATCCTCGAGTTTACTCAATCAGCTATTCATCTGTGTGAAGGACTGCATATTTATAATGTACAAGAAAACCCAGCTTTCTGTAGATTTAAAATCATTAAATGTTCTAAATGTGGTTAATAATTGTGGCCAGTAATCACAACTTTAATATAGAGCATAAGCGTAATTTAGCTGTACTTTTTCAACCTCTTAATAAGAAGGAATAATTCTACTGGCTCATTTTGCTGAAACACTGTTATGTTAATTATCTTATTATCGACAAAGCACATTGCTATTCACTCTACCCGATTACAGAAAAGACCATGGAGACTAAGCCGAAAGGCTCGTCTTCAGACTCGGGGAGCAGCAGTGAGTCGAGCTCGTCCGACAGCGAAGACTCGGAGTCAGGTAAAGACTGTGCGATTCCGTCTTCTCAGTCACTGTCACGCTGCTTGGTTTTTGATTACAACCAGCTGTTTATCTTCTCACTAACACAGGAATGGCCACTAAATTGAAGAAGAGAGGTCACTCTGCTAAAGAGGGGAAAAAAGGCCACCACCCGGTGATAGCGCCAGGTATAGTCCAGCCCCAGATGCCCCTCCAGCCCCAGGCTCCGGTCTTACAGCCCACTGCTCAGTTAAAACAACAGCAGCAGCAGCAGCAGCAACAGCAACAACAACAACAACAGCAGCAGCAGCATCCGTCTCCTGCAGCGTACATGGCTCCTCCGGTCACAGCGCTGGAGTCGTCCCAGGTGCTCGAGAACACGTTTGACTCTTTGCCACACTTTGGACAGCCCCTCATGCACATGCCCCACCACGCCAATGACTCGTCTTCTCCTGCCCCGCCTCACCTCAACGCTCACACAGCAAGTGGCCCCGGGTCACCTGACACGCACCCGTTCTTAAACCAGCACCCCATCCTTCCATCCCCAGGTACGTAACAGCATCTGGTCAGAGATCTAGCTCAGAACGCTTTCATCTGCAGTGATATTGTTCTAATACAGAGCACTTGAATACAATATCAAGGCCTTTTCTTGCTATAATTAGTTAATTCACTGAATCGGATGTGTTCAAACTTGGGTTAGGAATCCTTAAGTACTTCATGATTCAATTCCAACTTGATTTAGCGTGCTGTAATGTAATTATAAGTTGACTCCTTATGCATTGTGATTTTCTTTTTTAAGTACTACATATCAGTCTGTCATAAAAACATAAGCTTAATGCGTTTCTGTTTCAGCACATTTTACAGCACGAACACGTTTCCAGTTTGACAGATTTACAGAGGCAAAAAAAATTAGCATTTTGAAGATCGAAGAAACACATGATACCTAAACATTTTGGCTTAATGACTGTTGTTGTTTGATGGTAGCAATTTTTGGCATCCTTTCTTTTCACTTTCTTAAACTGTGTATCAATTTTCTTATTAAATCTAATTAAAAAATATCTAATACATATAAGGCTTTAATAGGATTCACTGTTCTTCTGTGTTTGGATCTTCGTCTGTGGTCATTATTTGGAGAATATAGTGCACTACACAGGATCAGCAGTGTCATCACACGATAGTTCATGTAGTGCACGTATATTGTGAATGTGACGGCATTTTGGGTTTGACTGAACTGAGTTAATTCTGTGTGAGGGTAAGTAAAAAAAAAAAATGGTGGGATTTTAAGGAATGTAAAATCTAGCCCGGGGTGCATGGTGGCTTAGTGGTTGGCACGGTTGCCTCACACCTCTGGGGCTGGGGGATCAAATCCCGCCTCCGCACTGTGCGCGTGGAGTTTGCATGTTCTCCTTTGTGCTTCGGGGGTTTCCTCCGGGTACTCCGGTTTCCTCTCCCAGTCCAAAGACGTGTTGTAGGCTGATTGGCATTTCCAAGTTTTCCATAGTGTGTGAATGTGTGTGCGATTGTATGCCCTGCGATGTGTTGCTCCCTGTCTAGGGGGTCCCTCGCCTTGTGCCCAGAGTTCCCTGGGATAGGCTCCAGGCCCCCGTGTGACAATGGATGGATAAAATCTCGCCCAATCTGAGCGACAAGAAAACCTTGTGCTGTGCTTTTATGTGATACGAGCACATGGTGTAGCTCTACTGTTTGCATAAAGTGATGTGCATTTGGTTTCTTTTCCTCACGTTTCTCTGCAGCACTGCACAACGCTATGCCTCAGCAGCCTTCACGTCCCAGCAACAGAGCAGCGCCGCTCCCCGCCAAACCTCCACAGCCCACGACTCCCCAGCAGCCCCTGCAGCCCCTGCAGCTCCAGCCCCAGCAGCCCCCTCAACCCCAGCCGCACCTCTCTCATCACCTCCTGCACCCCCCTCAGCCCATCCGCCAAAGGCCGCTGTCCCCTCCTACGCTCACCCCGCAGGGCCTTCTCTCCTCACAGCCTCCTCAGTTGCTGCTGGAGGATGACGAGGAGCCAGTGCCCACCATGCCACTCAACCAGGTCCTCTACCTGCAGCACCTGCAGCAGGGTCGACAACAACAGCAGCATCAACAACAGCAGCAGCAGCAGCAGCAACAGCAGGTCCCGCTCATGCAGTCCCTCCAGGGCCGTCAGTCACAGCCACCGAGCCAGGCTTCCCTGCTGCAGACGGTGCAGGTGCAGTCACAGCTGCCTGTGCAGACCCAGCTGCCTGTCCAAACTCAGCCCCAGGCTGCTCCAGCGCACCAGCCCTCGCCGCAGATGCCCCAGCACGCACCCAGACACATGCAGCAATCGCAGAGCCAGCAGCAGCAACAGCAGCAGCAGCAGCTGGCTTTCTCACAAGGCCCAGTGCAGACCACGCAGACGCAGCCAGCGCAGCACAAGGTGACCATGACTCCCAGTAAAGCGCAGCAGCAGATTATTCAGCAGCAGCAGCATCCTTCTCCACGTCAACACAAACCTGATCCCTACAGCACAGGTCAGAGTTAACAGCCCAGGTTTATAATTATATTGTTGCTGTGTTGTTGTCATTATTATTATTATTACATCCGACGCCTGTTGCTTAGCAAGAGCACGTTAAAAGTAAACAATTTTGCCTCATAAACTAACTCATTTGCAGACGTTTTCCCTTATAGAACTGTACAACAGGCCATGAATTACTTACATTTCAAGCTTTAGATTTAAGAAGTAATCTTCAAGATTTAACTAAATTGACTAAATTCTTTTTGTTTTTGGTTTAAACATATTTCACCGCCGTGTTGGTCTCTTTTCACTTCAGTTTACTGTTTCCTAATTTACCTACAATGCCAATCAAATACCTGCTGATAGTGGTGCAGGGGGATTTAGTTTATCCAGCTCCCTTTCCTCCTCATCTCTGCTCAAACGGTTCAGCCTCAAAAGCTTCAGCTTTCATATTGCCTTCAACAAAATGACGCTCGTCATCTCGCAGATCGCTAACTAGCCAAGCGGAGTCTCTGCCGTGATTTGATGTGTAGCTGCTTTGCTTTCTGGGGTCGTGATTTGTTTTTTTTATGTTTTGAGGTGTCAAAATTTAATATTGTTTTGATAAAAGACTTTTTAGAACTTGATGTATTAACAGCAGGAAAGAAATGAAAGTGCATAAAATCTCGGCTTATTTAAAGCACTGTTCCTGTAGAGGGGTTAAAAGGGGTTACAAAGTAAAACTGCTTTGTGGTCACGACTTGGGCAAATGCATTTCGTGAGGTCAAATAGATCATTAATCCGTTTTTGCCACAAGGATATGTACAACACCTTGAATGTTTAAGGCTTGTTTTCTGTTTCAAACAGGGCACCTGAGGGAGAACCCTTCTCCTCTTATGATGCATTCCCCTCAGATTTCCCAGTATCCTCCTGTAGTCCATCAGTCTCCTCCACAAAACCTCCAGCCCAAAAAAGTAAGTGTCCTTCCATTCACGCCATCATCCTCCTCGTCCTCCGTTATTCCGTTCTGCGTTACTAATCTGTGACCTTGTCCTTCCCACAGGAGCCGCAGCGAGGGCCGCCAGCTCTCGGGCCACTGAAGGAGGAGAAGCAGGCGCCTTCACCTGTGATGAGGAGCGAGTCCTTCAGCCCGCCCATACGACAGGAACCACACAAACAGCCTGAGAGCAAGACACACATGCCAGGCCATGGCCAGCAGAGTGAGTCACGGGGCTGTTAACGGATTGCGCTGTTGAGACCTTTGAGAAAATTTATGAATTCAACGGATTTCACATTTGAATGTTTAGGATCCTGCGTTTTTTTTTGTTTTTTTTTAATACTTGCTGCCTTCCTCTTTTCTATGGGAGAACAAGTGGTTTTGGTTTTATCATCCAAAATGCGCTCGAATGAGGGGTATGTTGGGGGAGTGACCATGAGTGTAAGTATATTCAAGGAATTTAATAATAATAAACTTTATTTATATAGCATACATAAAATTCCACCCAAAGTGCTTTACCGAAAGAATGCACAAAAAAATAAAGGCGAAGTAAAACGCAAAATTAGTTCTTACAAAGGACTGATTTGTGATCATTAAAAAATAATAAATAAAATGTGTGAAATTACAAAAAAAAAACGATCATACTGGATAAAGCAGCATATTACCGGGCCAAAGGAAGTGAAAAGGAAGGTCTTAAGCTTATCTGTAAAAGAAGACATTGTTGTGGCTGATCTCAACTTGTCAGTTTCACGGAGTAGGCTCATCACGACTAAAAGCACTTTAACCTTTTTAATTCTGGGAGTGACTGAAAGACCTGCGGCTGATGATGACGGTGTGGCTTATACACAGCGAACAGGTCTGAAATGTATTTAAAGCCTCTTTGAGCTCAGTCTGTTTATTTTTCTTTGGCATCGTAGCTATGTTCGTTTGTGACCGCACGTTGACGCTTATTAGGCTATTGTTTTGAATGAACGTCCAGAAAGTTTTCGGTTCTGGTAGGTTCCTTCAGTTCATTTAAAAGTATGAAGTACATCACTGATTTCCCCCATCCTTCTACTGGGGTTGCTGTCCTCCATTGTTGTTTTGATGCACTGCTGATACTGGATGATGATGGCGATGACATGTCACTATATAGGATCACATAGGAAAGTGGCTCTGGTCTGATTTGGAAAGAAATTGGATTATTATGTCCACACAATCCTGGAGAGAAGAAAAAAAAAAAAGCATTAAGGCAGAATATTGCATTTGTGGCAATTCACTTCACTTTGCTAATGTGAACAGCCCTAGTGTTAGCATGTGAGAATGTTTGGGGGGGAAAAAACGTCAGATTTCAACCATGTCTTTACGTCTCAGGGACAGACATGAAGCCTTTGGACACTTCTCGCCCTGTAATCCGCTCCTCAGACCAGAGCGGTCCTCTGCCCACCATGCCGGACAAGGACAAGTTCAAACAGGAGCCCAAGACTCCTGTGGCTCCTAAAAAGGTACAGGTGGGTGGAAGGGACAACTTTGACCATTTTAAACATTTATAGAGACAGCTGGCATTCTGTATACAGTGCTGAAAAACAGAAAGAGTCTTCTCACATGCACAGTTTAATGTTTTTCTTGTTTCTCCTTCAGGATGTGAAGCTGAAGAACATGGGCTCGTGGGCCAGCCTGGCGCAGAGGTCCACATCTACGCCGTCCTCCGCTGTGAAATCGAGCAGCGACAGCTTCGAGCAGTTCCGGCGTGCAGCCCGGGAGAAGGAGGAGAGGGAGAAAGCGCTGAAGGCTCAGGCCGAGCAGGCTGAGAAGGACCGGCTGCGCAGAGAGCAGGAGAAACAGCGGTGAGACAAGCGTTCAGCTGATAAGGGGAGGGAGTGTGTGTGACATGATGCATGGGATGAGGTATTAGTACAGGAATGTGTGTTTGCATGTTGGTCAAATCTGCCAGCACTGTAGTGTTATTCTTACGTATCTAGCGTCTGTATTTTTGTGTTTAATAGCAAGCTGATGCTGTGTTGTGCTAGTAGTGTAATCATATTTTGATCAGTTTCGTTTCGTTGCGTTTTCTTTTTTTTTTCTTCTTCTTTTTTTTTTTTTTGAGACGTATCCTGCTCATTGTGCAACTTTTGCTTAGAAGAAAGTTCCAGCACAATCCGTTCAAGCAGAAAGGAAAAACAATTTAACCACAAAATCCCTAGGGCATGTCGCTGACCCAGACAGTTATTTTTTCCGAATGGTCAACAAACAACAGTAAGAAAAGTCTGGTGTATTGCTACTTGATAATATGCAGCTCCTCCCTTTTGACCAACTGACCAAAAACACCAGAGTCCTGCATTCTTGCTTGCAATTGGCGTACATGGCCGAGGCTTATGAATTTACGGGTCACCTAGAAGAGGCGTGAAGCAAAAGTCACCACTACCAGGAGCAAATGTCTTTCACGTCCCGCGTCTTTTCCCCTTTAGTGAATCGGCTTTTCTGCCGGGTCAGTTTTATTGCAGTTTCCTTTAGGCTTGGGACGATTGATGGTAGTTTTGGGAATCACAGGAAAACGTAGTGTCTGCAGCTTTAAGATCGACAAACATAAAGTGTGTTGTACCTCATAATATGTTTCCTTTTCACCCATTTTCATATCTTATATGAACCTTACTACCTTGCTGTCTGAGTTCAGAGCAGAGCAGCAAACTGCCTTTCTCTGGTGTATCTTAGCTTCACTTGTCCGTGCTGCCTAACAGATAAAGGCATGAATGTCTTCGCTCTCAAAACACGAATGGGGGATTAAAGTAAGAAAGCGAAACAGAGTAGTGTTTATCAGGGTGACTTCACTGTACAGGAATTCAATAAGTGTCTCCACTGCTGTTCACCGCAGAGCACATGTACGTGTAGATGATATAATTGTATTTAAATTTCATAACGTAATTAGTTACAGCTACAAACTCGTTACATTTACTTAAAGTCCCGACTAATGCTGGTGAATGCAGCTACAGTCAGCTCTTAACTGCTCGTACCCTCTGGCGTTTTTCTCCTGTGATGACGTTACGTGTAAACGACGTGTGTTGCGTATGTCTGACCGCACCTCCCCCCACCCCAAAGCCACAGGCGATAGTTAGGGGGCACGATAGGACAACGGCAATTTACACACGATCTCACACACCTAGTTGTGAGCAGTTTTAGCTGAAAAAGCAGAAAAGCGTAGTCTTGAGTTCCGCCATAAGGAGTAAGTAAGTAAAAAAAAAAAAAAAACATAAATGCTTTGACTAAACTGTAAATTCTGGCACCTGTGCATAATACTGCTGCAACCAGTCAGGCTCCGCTTCCTGTCCATGACTGATTACTGATGTCACCTTGTGCCTTTCCCCAATTGACACCACATTATAGCATCAGGTTTTTTCCTTTTTTATGTGAATAATTAACATTCTTCATGTCTAATAAAAATGGCAATAATGAAAGTAGTAACAGCTCAGTGAAAGACTCATATATTCTCTCTCTGTCTCGCTCTCTCTCTCTCTGTCTCTCTCTCTCTCTCTCTCTCTGTCTCGCTCTCTCTCTCTCTCGCTCGCTCGCTCGCTCTCTCTCTGTCTCGCTCTCTCTCCAAAGGGGTCGTGATGATGAAGATTCGATGGAGGTGGCTCGAAGGCCCCATGAGGAGCCGCGGAGACGCTCAGAGCACCAACAGGCCCAGGCTCCTCCACCACAACAGCAGCACCAGGCCCCATCCCAAACACCGAACCAACAGCCCCAGACGCCGTCCGCCACACAGCCCTCACAGGCTCCCCCTCAGTCTCCGGCCTCCAGCCAGAGCGCCCTTGACCAGCAAAGAGAGATAGCACGCCGCCGCGAGCAAGAGAGGAGGAGGAGAGAGGCGGTGAGTGCGTTACCTCCTAGGGCTGAGTTATCCTTCTGTAAAGATGGACACAAGCGTATCTGCATCGACACCCAGGCCTTGTCCGCACATACACAGAGATTTTTATTTTGGCCTCCAATTCACACAAAAACCATTTTTGAAAACAAAGCTTTATTTGAAGAATGCCCTCAATGAGAAAAGGAGAAATTTTAAAATTAACACTCAGAGAGGAGGATGGTTAAAGAGGGGAAAAAAAGTTTCAAGGTTGTAGATTTTGTGCAGGGAGGCTGCATGAAGTACTAAATGCAGTGCTAAAGTTTTCTTAAAACTGAATTATCTTCAATTAAAGTTTGATTTCTTTGAATATTTAGTGTGATATTAAGCCTTTTAACCGGTCATCCTTCCCTCTGTAACATTATCAGTTTTTTACCAAGGGTGCCAATAATTCTAGTGCCGACCATTTAGTGTAAATACATACTTGATTAATGTGACTAATATCTAGTCTTATTATACTTGAAAAATGTATACATTTAAAGGAATATAGGTTTTTAATATAGTGTGGAAGAAACTATATTTCTGTTGCTTTAATAAAATAATAAATAAATTGTTTTTAGATGCTAAACTAATTTAATTGTCAAGCATAATTATATAAATGTGAAAACAGTGTTTAAATATTTGTATTTTAATATTAATCACTCAATATTGAGCTCAGTTATGATGATAATGGTTGTGCAGCACTTGACATCTTTTGCTCTTCGTCCTATAGATGGCAGCTACCATTGACATGAATTTCCAAAGTGATCTGATGGCTATCTTCGAGGAGAACTTGTTTTGAAATGCACGAGGAGGCACGAGAGACTGCAAAAAAAAAAAAAAAAAAAAACTAAACAGAACCGATAACGGATTCCTCTGCATAGAGAAAAACGGACTGATGAAGCAGTAAGGGAATTTAAAAAAAAAAAATAATAAAAAGACCCCAACTGAGAGCATGAGAAAAGCGCCGCAGAGGCGGAGATGGCACTGGGCGAGCTGAGGCCTTGACAGGACGCCCCCTGTAGCCTTAGCGGGGGAAAAAGAGAGACCCTCGAGCTGGGACATCATTGCCTCTCTGGCATTATTCCTGGATTTAAACCCATATAAGTAGCAGGAAGGAGAAGACGTTTCCATGGGGCACTCTTTCGCACGTATGGGAGCAACGCTTTGGACCTTGATATCAGTGGAAGTATATCTAAGTGACAGCAGTTTAAACGTACTGATTTACCCGTAGTAGGCTGTTCATCAACTGCCAGATGTGTGAGGGGTATTGGTTTTTTTTTGTTTTTTTTTTCTCCTTTCACTTTTTTTTTTCCATTTCTTTTCTTTTTTTTTTCTTTCTTTTTTTTTTTTTAAAAACACAAGCAAGCGATTTATGCTAACAACTCATGATCATAACGTGATATCTCAGGTGAGGAGGAGGTACATGCCAACCTCACCGTACACAACATTCACCAACCAGGGGTATCAACAACAACAACAACAACAACAACAACAACAAATAATACACCCAAACACACAAGTGTTATCACTTTCTTTTCTTTGTTTTTTTCCATTATGTAGGATCTACTGTAAAAAATTTTCTTATTTTCTTAAAGGTTACTGTTGTGTTGTGTTGTTTTGTTTTTTAAACCTTCTTACCAACACTTAACCCTTTCTTCTGATGTCTATGCCAAACAACAGAGTCCTAGTCCCTGAGATTTTTTTTTTTTTCTTTCTTTTTTTTTTTTTTTCTTTTTCTTTTTAATATATAAATATATTTTCTTGTCCTCCACACCAGACGTGAAAGTTTAGGTAGCCTTGTTAGTAGAATATACCTAATATATGCATTATTCCGACAACTGAAGACGAAAAAAAGGTTAAGTTATACTTTAATCCATCGTGAGAGGAGCTGTTTACCTGTTATCCTTGAGTTTGAGATTAATTTTTGAAAGCGTACAGTGCTACATTACTTTGTGTATTATACATTATAGAAAGAAGACCTGAAAGCACCTGGAAGTGGTTCACGTTCACGCTTACTGCGTTTCTAGAAATAATCGTAAGCTCGAGCGCGTATGAGCAGCCGGCTGACTCTGAATCCTCCGAGACTCCTCTGAAGTCACCTCTCGAGCGCTCGGATGTTTCTTGCATGGCTCCTCTCTCTATTTCTCTCTCTCTCTCTCCCCCTCTCCCTCTCTCTCTCTCTCTCTGTCTATCTATCTCTATCTATCTTTCTATCTCTATCTTGTTTGTTTTTTTTTTTTGCTCTTTTCTCCTTTCATTTCACGATAAGCAACCGGAGGGGACTGTACGCTGTTCTAAACGTGACCGATTACGAGAGATTTTGAAAAACAGTACAAAAAAAAAATGCAACAGTTCTGATTTTATATCATTGTTCTTGTTCAATTCTAGTGGATGTGAGTTCTAATTATGTTATTTGAGTCGGATATAAGGGTGGGCGGTAGGGGAGGGCAGGGTGGTTTCTGAGGGGCACACTTTTAAAGCAGGTTCTCTCGAGTTTTCTCCTATGGTGTTTTCTCCAGTGCCTGTATTGTATTGCGATTCTAGTTGGCATATATTACACTCTCGGGGAGGGGAGAGGGAGGGACGTGAAAAGGTTCGGGAGGGAGAACTTGCAATCTAGCGTGGGGGAAAGCCTGTGTAAAAAGCAAAAAAAAAAAAAAAGGCAAAAAAAAAAAGAAAGGTCAACATTTTATATTCTACCCATTTACAAATATTCAGGTTTAAATCTAGTTTTAGCTGGACTTCTTAACTCTTCACCCGGAGATTAAGTTTTTCTTCGTTTTCTTCTATTCTCTTTGAAGCTTGTTTTAAGAGGACGTGTCTTGAGCAGCCGCATACTCGTATTCTGTGTGTATGGATAGCGGGGGGTGTGTGTTTGTGTGTGCGTGTGTGTGTGTTAGTGTGTGCGCGAGTCGGTTTGGTCTTCAGTATGTGGCACGGTCAAAAATCTTGCTCCTCCCCGGAGCGTTCATAAACACTTCACAAGAACGAGTTGCTTTGCTATCGCTCTTTTTGTTTGTTTGTTTGTTTTATGTTTTTTTTCCACCCCTTTTGACGAAGTCCACATAAATAAATATACACAATTCTTTCGTGTTTTTTTTTTTTTTTTTTTTTTTTTTTTTTTTTTTTTTTTTTTTTTTTTTTTTTTTTTTTTTTTTTTTTTTTTTTTTTTTTTTTTTTTTTTTTTTTTTTTTTTTTTTTTTTTTTTTAATTCGGTTTGTAAAAGAAGAAACACTTCATTCCTTCAAGCCTTTAAATGTATTCTGTTTGTGTTTTCCTCAGTAACAGTCACACATTTATGTGCCATAGATATGGTTTCACCGGAGAATGTGCTGACCTGCATCTCAGCAGAGAGTGTGCTTTATTCAGGTATTTTATTTTTGGTTCTTTTTTTTTTTTTTCCTTTGGTTTTTTTTTTTTTTTTTTTTTTTTTTTTTTTTTTTTTTTTTTTTTTTTTTTTTTTTTTTTTTTTTTTTTTTTTTTTTTTTTTTTGTGTTCAGCATTTCCCTCGATTACTGTTTGGTATGTGAGTGAGCTATCGAGGTTAATGATTCTGTTATAATCATGATATAAACTCATCTCTTTTATAGAAAATTAAAAGGAAACAAAAAAATGTCCTTTGTCCTGTTGTCTTTATGGTTGTTTCATTTGTGGTTATTTAATATGTTCTTGTAGCACTGTGTCACGACTTTCCCTATTTTACATTCCTCTTGTTTGGAAGCAGAAGATTCAGATGTTTCAGCTGTCTGATGGGTGCATCATCGTTTCATTAAAGGAAAAGTTCAATCCTGTGAGAGTATGATGTAATGCGATTTTCAGCAGTTATGAACCTTAAATAAATCAAGTGTAGTTTTTCAATAAACTCAGCTTTTCGTACTTTACCTTAAAACACTGTTGTTATCTCATAAAACACTGAGTCCTTTTCATTTTGGAAGTCTGTTTGTTTTCCTGGACTTTTATGTGGAGAATTTTGTGAACATTTCAATCCCATCTTTAATTAACTGTGTAGAGCCCACACCAGGAGGGGTTTCCATTCTTAAAATATTCCAAGTAAAACCTATTTACAAAGCTAGAACCATCAAGTAGAATCCCTGTTGTTCCTAAAAGTCAAATCATAAATCCATCAGTGATCCAGTCAGACATGTGAAAGCTCCAGTGTGCTTATCCAGTCTCTGCCTGTTTGTCTTGGAGGCTTATAAATTGTAGCTTAGGAAGGAGTGAAATACTTGGGGATGTGCTGTTATAGGAAAATAATAAAAGTGATGTGGCCCAACACAAAGCACACGTCACTTCACTTCAGTTACTCTCACCATCCCGAAGCTGATTATCTTCCTATAACGGCACATCCTGAAGTGTTTTTACTCTTCTTACACCGCAACAATTTGCCAACACTGACCATTTTTTATTAAAGAGAAGCTCAAACTTGCGTTTAACATTACCTATAAAGTCCTTCCCTCACAAGCCTCTTTTTTTCTCTCTCTTGAAGAGATAGATGGACAGACAGACAGACAGAAAGATAGATACTTTATTGGTCTTTCAGGGAAATTGTCTTGTCACAGCAGCAGACAATTAGACAGCAAATACTAACAAGACACTTATCTGTAAGAATCAGGAAAGTGTGAGCTTTCCTGTCTTGAAAAACTGTTACAAAGCCCTGACACTGGAGACTCCTTCCTTAAATATTAAATAAACAACTCTAAATGTTTCCTCACAGAAAACTTCACCGTATCAACGATTATACATGTTTTCTTTTTTTAAATCTATTTATGTGGAGCACCCACTGTCCCTGCGTAACAGGAACATTTAATATAAACCTGATTTGCAGCTGCACTTTTGTCAGAAATTAATCAACACTTTCTGTCCAATCAGAATCAAGAATGTGTCCTTAGTCACTGAAAATAAAAATTTCTTGAGCCATGAGTCAAAGAGGATGGAAGAAGTTGATTTCCTCTGGTTGCTGAACAGGAGAAAAAAAAAAAATGAACACCAGCAATTTCATCACTCCACTGAGTCACTTTTCCACCAGACAATGACGAATAAAACCCTGAGCCGGTACCAGTGACGTGAAAACTATTTCATCTCTACACATGTTCGAAGAGTCCAGCGTTCATCAGCATGTCAGTGTTGTACAGTATTCGGTGTATTTATTTAGACATTTTCAGCAGCTTCACTGACACCAAGACCAGCTAAAAGTTATACTGAATATCTGTGAAGACAAATCAGCTGTGTCATGGTGCCATGACTGAGGTTTGGGTGAAAATCTCTGATGGTTTATTCTCTCCATTTCCCTTGTTCATGATGGTGCAAAAATGGTAGGGAAAAAAAAAAAGTACAAAAAACTGAGACATGGGACAATGTTGAAGGAAAATAATATCCTAAAAAATATTGCTCGATTGAAAAAAAACAAAAAAAAGTGCAAATCTGGAGTGTCATGGAGATGATTCACTGTCTGTCTTTACATTTACAGTATTTCAGTTTAATTGCTATCCTAATCTAATCTGTCTAGTGCTCTTTCTAGAAGCTCAGGATTATCTGATCATCTGAAGTAATGTCAACACAGTTATGTTAATCACAACCTGATGCATGAAAATCTGAGCAATGTTTAATACTAATTGCCTCACAATCCCCATGGGAGTGAGGAGAACCCCAGATTTCATCACTTACACATTTTCTAGAAATTTCTTGCCCAAGTTTGGAAAATTTAGAATTTGGCAGTTATTTCCAAACCTGAAACAGATACACTGCCCTCCAAAAGTTTGGAAACGCCTGAACAAAATAGGGTTTTTGGGCAATATCAGCATAAATCCTCTTTAGTTAGTGACCATTTTGCATTGATAATAAGGGACAACACTAGGCATCCGAGCAGTCAGTTTATTCAAACATTGACTTGATATATTACTCCAAGCCTCCTGGAGGATTGCCCAAAGATG
>CM040997.1:4051574-4258823 GCA_022985145.1 Pangasius djambal
TCTCACTTAGTTCTGGAATAAACCGAAAGATAAGCTCTTTATTTTATAGTGCTATAAAATAGAACTTTTTTTGAAGATGAGCAGGACAGGTTTTGAGTTCTAGCGCTGTCTAAACCCGCGTCACCTTGTTTTTGTTTCTTTCAGTCGTGGAGGACATTAACAAGCGGAGAGAGCCGATCTCTAGTCTGGAGGCCATCTACCTCATCTCTCCTGTGCCAAAGGCACGCACTCTTCATTCATACACATGACTCATTTAATTACATGGAAGCTTTTCATGTCCTCTTTATTATTATCCACTCACAGTTTTCTTTCCTCCATGCAGTCAGTTCACGCTCTGATCAGCGACTTCAAAGACTCGGCGTTCACGTACAAGGCTGCGCATATCTTCTTCACAGACAGTAAGACTGCACACGTCTACTTTTACTTTTCTTCTACCACAATTCTCCTTTCTGATCAGTCAGGTGTTGATTGATTTTCTGTAACGGCAGATCTGGCAGTAGATACAGCTCGTTCACAGGAATGCTTCTCATAATCCAAGATTAATAATAAACGTGTTGTTATTTAACAAAGAAAAATGCCTAGTCATTGATATGGTGATAATGGAAGGAGTCTCCAGTGTCAGCAACTTTTTTTTTTTTTTTTTTTTTCCCCCAGCCAGAAAAAGTCAGCCAGTTTTTCATTAGTGATAGCAACTTGTTTTGCAGATGTTCCACAACATTAAGTGTTAGAACAAACAGATAAAAATGTCAATCTTTAATACATTAATAATTGTAAGTGTTGGCAAGGTGCTATGTTTTAAGAGAAATAAACCACTTCAGGACATGCTGTTACAGGAAAATAATCATCCTCATGGTGGTAACAGTAACTCCGCTTCATCACACCACATTGCTTATCGATTGTTATTTTCCTGTAACAGCACACCCCGTAGTGTTCTATTCCTTATTTAATAAATAGATTATTGAAACATTAAGTTGTGTGTTTCTTATTGTTAGCTGAGTGTCTGAGTCTCACCTGTCTGTTGTCCTGACCTTCAGCTTGTCCAGATGGACTTTTTGCTGAAATTGGGAGATCGAGAGTCTCGCGAGTCATCAAGACGCTGAAGGAAATTAACGTAGCTTTCTTACCGTACGAATCCCAGGTGTGTGATTTTCTCTTCCTTTATTTAAGAGCATTTTAGACACACACTCTCACTGTTCTGAAGTTTGCGTCTCTATAGTTTGGCACTGGTGCTACCTTGATAATTTTGCTAACAAATAAGAAAAGGTTTTAGCTTTCGGTTTGAGCATCATGCAAGCTCCAATGTCTAACTGCATCACCACGCACTCACCTCGCTCAATAACACTGTTTATACAATAACATAGACATAAATAAAGACAGACCGCTTTTTTCCGTAATAAATAGCAGTGTGTAATGCAATGTCAAAAAGAAAACCACATAAGTAAGTCTTGGACATGGTTTAAGGCTAAACTTGTAGCTATATGCTTCTGTTATTTGTTAGCTACACTAGCCTTGTAGCTCCAATGCACTAATGAAGCAAGTTTCATGTCAAAATTTTACCCAGATTAGAACTGATAATAATGGCGTTATTGTGATTATATTACCTCACAGTACACTTTTCTGAGATATTGCGGATGGCAGTATTTTTTTGAGACAGATTTTTACCCCAGCTGGGGACGGTGAAGGCTAACACGTGCTTCCTCCGAGACACGTGAAGCCAGCCAAGCTGCTGCTCATGCCGCATCACAGTACAGCGTAACACACTCTGAGGAAAGGAGCGCTCCTCCCTCTTCCACATACATGATCTCACAGATGCACACGATTGGCTAGTGTTGCTGTGATTGACAGGAGAGAAGGAGTATGCTCACATCACAACCAGTTTTGCTCTCTAGGATGGCTGTGACATTGTCAGGATTCGATATTTTTCATACATATATATATATATATATATATATATATATATATATATATATATATATATATATATATTATTTTATTTTATGACCTCTGATTGAACATAGCTGTTTATATGTTAGATTTTTGTGCTGAATAGTTAAAATTTTAAAATGTTATAAGTTTCTGTCAATATTTTCCTGATTTTTAGGGCAAATAAATTATTTACAATTTTTTTTAAATACAACACTTCTATGTTGCTGGCAGATTATACATCATGATCCATATCATACAGCAAAACTATACATCCATATCATATACTGTAAACGTGTCTTCAGGTATCATGCTATGATATTTTTGTTGTATCACACATTCCTCCTTCAGACACCAAACAATTCCTCTGTGTGTGTGTGTGTGTGTGTGTTTCTTCTACTTGTAGGTGTTCTCTCTGGATGATGCCAGTTCGCTGCACTCTTTCTACAGTCCCACTAGGACGAACCTGGACGAGCAGACCAAAATGATGGAAGCCGTGGCTGAGCAGATTGCAACGCTGTGCGACACTCTGAAGGAATATCCGGCCATCCGTTACCGCCAGTACGTATCTGCACTGTTCCTGTTTCACTAGGGCTTCATCTGCAGCCGGAAAGTTGCTTACATACAGTGTTTGAATTTGAATGAGTTTTTTCACTTTAGTAGTTAGAATGTAATATCTTGCTGCACCTAACAGAACAACCATGTTAACCGTAAACATGTGTTTGTATCGAATATCGAATCATTGGGTCGCACAAAAAAAACCCCCAAAAAACCTTTGTAAGGCCATTTATGTGGATAGTGAATCACCGCAGCCCTGTAATCACCCTGTCGCTGTTTTGATGACATTAGGGCTGCGTCATTAAGTGGGTGCGGGATGGCTGAGAATTGTTGAATTTGGCATGTATTTAATCTTAATAACATTTAATAACATCTACTATTTTTAAACATGTACCACCTTTTTAAACCAGATTTAATAATTTGACAAATTAAAAATGACTTAATAGAGATGCAACTTCTGAGATTTTTATGTGGCTTCATTTTTCAGCTTGAGGATAAAAAGGCAAACGTATTTATTATGCAGTTTTAATGTTTTGGATTATCTGTATTTATTTAATCTCAGTCACATCTTCTTGTCACTAATATTTATCTTTTATTTTTTTTCATTTCTGTAAAAATCTACCATATTTAATTTATCCATCTGTCTATGTATATAGTTTAATTTAATATGCTCACTACATAGGGTACAACATAGAGTAGTGATGTAAACCCTGTGTATATATAGGAATTGGCCAAGTCCCAATCGGGGAGAAAAATGGAGAAAGATCAGTTTCAGGACACATTCTTTTTGTTATATTATATATAATATATATATATATATATACTATAACTTTTTGTTATATTTAATTAAAATGATGCTTTTTTTTTTTTTTAACCATCTGATGTATAAATATTCATATAGTCATATAAAATCATACAGTACTTAGTGAAAATTGTTCTGCCAGACTTAGTCTCCTCTCTGTATGTGAACCTTCTCGGGTTTCATCTTTTCTCAGGGGTCCGAAGGAGAATTTTGCGCTGGCTGAGATGGTGCTGGATCGCTTGAATGCACATAAAGCGGATAACCCGAGCATGGGAGAGGTGAGACACTGAGACTGTCTGCATAGGAGTCAGACTGATCAGATGCTTGATTGCAGTGTTTGATTGATGGATGATCGTTGTCTGATCCAGTATGGCTTCCAGTGACATTATTTGAGTTAATGTCAATTGGCAAATCGAGCTTTTATTTACCAAAAGCCACATTAGTGTTTCTTATCAAATATAGTACCTGGAGCATTGCTGAACTCCACTCTGCCTTTATTTTCTCCTGTTCTGGTCTTCTTATGCTATCTTATATAGTGTTCTCTCTTCTTTTCTTTTTTTCTTTGCATTCTTCTTCTTCTCAGCTGATATTTTCCCGAGCTAAAGGTGCGTATCTGAACGTGTGGTGCTTGCTTTTGCTCCTTTATTCTCTCGCTGTCTTTCCCAGTGTGTATTTGACCCTTTTCATCATCTTTACTTTTAATATGTTTATTAAAAAAAAACTTTTCTTGAGAGTTAATAACATCCTTATTTTTTTAGATGCATGCATCACATGCTTTAATATTATTCTCAGTTTTTCGCTAGTATGCATCGTTGTTATAACTGTGATAGTTAAAGGATAAAACACTTGAGGGTGTGCTGTTATCAGAAACTAATCAAAAACAGGGTGGTGTGACGAGCCAGAGTTACTGTTATCACCAAGAAGTTGATTATTTTCCAGTAACAGCACATCTTGAAGTGTTTTATTCCTCTTATACCACAGCCGTCATACTTTTTATCCATTTATAGTTTCATTTAATGTTTTGGAATGTCCAGGAGACAAGTGAGTTCCTGTTATTACTTATGTTATAGCAGCTATAAACAGTAGTTCCCTAACTCGCTTCCCTTTTTTTCCTCTCTATTAAAGTTCATAAGACAAAAAAAGCCACACAAACACACACACACACACACAGCTTGTCATGTTAGTGAGAAACCAGAAAACACAAAGTCTTCTGTCCTGAAGACTTTCCCGTGCTGGCAAACTTACTAAGCACTGACACTGGAGACTCCTTCCTTAACATCTCCTTACAGAAATCTTCACACATTTTAATCAGTTTATTATTAGCCATGGATTATGTTGCGTGTCTGCCATACAGGTCCCTCTGAATGAGCTGTTACTATAGAAACGGTAACATGTTAGAAAGAGATAGAGACATGAATGTAAACCTGTGATTCGAATTACAGTAGACACTATCATCAGAGCTGTTCCTGACCAATCAGAATCGTTTATTTAATGCCGCTGTGGTCTAAATGCAGATGTGTCCCGGTGTTCATTGTTTCAGTTCAGCTAGCATGTAGCCTGCTGGGAATCTGGATGACGTTTGGCGTGTTGGTTTTACTGTGTGTTTGACGGCAGGGCACGGATAAAGCGCGCTCCCAGCTGCTGATCGTGGACCGTGGCTATGACCCCATCTCTCCCATCCTGCACGAGCTCACCTTTCAGGCTATGGTCTACGACATGCTGGACATCGATCAGGACATCTACAGGTGAGTGATGTTCTACTCTGGAGGAAAAAAAAGCAGAATTCCTTTTAAAAAACACAGCAGACATGTTTACTAGGAATTATCACCTAAATTCATTTTTAATCTAATTTTATGTTTAAATATTATGGTAACTATGAAACTAAGGCGTTCGTTGGAGTCTGGCGTAAAAATATTTTGTATTAAATTTGGGATTTTTGAGTAGAAATCTATACCAGAGACATGCTGTGAGAACAGTCCAGAGAGCAGCAGAAATCAGGATAATGATTTATGATAAAATACATTAATGGTGTCAAGAGATTTGGACCTAAAGGAGCTTCATGCTTCATGTGTGAAAAGGTTAATGCTGCATTGCTCAATCGTGGCAAACTTTTTCCAGCATTCCTTTAGATGTGATCTCATCTCTCCATGAAGACATGTTGGCTAGTGCTCGTAACCTCTGTATCTTCTTCCTCTGTTCGGTTGCAGGTACGAAACGACGGGGCTCGGGGACAACAAGATGAAGGAGGTTCTTCTAGACGAGGATGATGAGCTGTGGCTGCAGCTCAGACACATGCATATCGCTGATGTCACCAAGTAAGACCATCGCTCTCTCTCTCTCTGACTCACTCACTCACTCTCTCACACACACACACACTCCATCAGAGTTCACACTACTGAAACTACTGTTTCTGTGCTAAAATAAATCCCTTGTCTGTTTTCAGGAAAGTGACCGAGCTGCTGCGTACGTTTTGTGAAAGTAAGAGGATGAACACAGATAAGGTATGAAGTTTTTTGTTCGGGTTGCGTGTGATGAATAACATCTGAAATCTGTCCATTTGTAACATTAATTAATTTATGAACCTGGAAGAAGGGCTTTAAAAATGTAGGTCATGTTTGGAAACAGATTCAGTGGTATCGTTACCGTATGAATCGAATCGTATCGTAGCAGATTCCGTGGTATCGTTAAATATCGCATTGTTACCCTATGAATCAAATCGTATCGTAGCAGATTCAGTCGTATCAGATACTGAATTATTATCAGACATTGGATTGTTACATTAAGAATCGTATCATATGGTGTGGAAGCCTGAAGTTTACACCCCTATCCGTGATGCAGCATTAGGATTGAATGATGTTCACGTTCTCGTGCCATGGAGTATAGCACTGTATCAAAGTATAATTCAGAGGCTGGACAGCTGCTTGGTTCATCTGATGTCTGTTTTTTGTTTTCTTTTTTTTTTTCTTTTTCTTTCAGGCCAACCTAAAAGATCTGTCTCAGATGCTGAAGAAGATGCCACAGTACCAGAAAGAGCTGAGTCTGGTCAGTGTTGTGTATCGCAGTGCTCTGTTTGCCTCTGTGATCTCGAGTGTGTGTTAATGAGTGTGTTTGTCCTGCAGTACTCCACTCATCTGAACCTGGCTGACGCCTGCATGAAGAAATTCAAAGCCTCTCTGGATAAACTGTGTGAGGTGGAGCAGGTTAGCGATGGTTTCTTCACACCTGCTTACTCAACGCTTCCTAAGTACAGCTCGTCCTGGCCGCTGATCTCTGCAGCTCTGAGAACGCTTCCTTTTTTTTCTTTTAGATTTTTTTTTCCATTTAAAAGCTAGACTTCTTCATTCTTTTGCCAGATTAGCTTGTTGAGCTTTTACGCTTAACTCCCCTTCACAACCAAAGCAGATCTACTGAGTTTATTTTTGCCAAAGATTAGTTACAGAGATGTGAAAAATAGTTTGATCACTACAGTGTATAATTGTTAGCTTTTTGTTTAACTAATTTGCTTGTGACTACTGGTTTCCACAATATAATAGATAGCTTCCTTGACAGTAACTTAGTTAGCCTGATAGTTAGCCTAATAGTTAGCCAGCTAGCTTGCTGCCAAATATGGCTGCCAACTATTTTACACAATATAACAGTTAGCTTTGTGTTCAGCTTTCTTGCTAGCGATGTCTGATACTGGTTTACAACACCAGTAGGATAATGTTAGCTAGCTTGCTATCAAATTTGGCTTCTAATTTACACATTATAATAGTTAGCCTTATGTTTAGCTGACGTGCTTATTATCTGTCTGGTTTATACATTAACATAGCCTGATGTTAGCTAGCTTGCTAGCAACCTGGCTACTGGTTTTATTTACACAATAGTTAGACTATTGTCAGCCAGCTTGATACCAAATTTGTTTACTAATTTGTATAATAGTAATAGTAATAATATAATAGTCAGCTTTATTTTTAGCTAACTTGCTAGCAAACTGACTGCAGGGTTTATTTGCACAATAGAACAGTTAGCCTTATTGATAGCTAACTTGTTGGTAGTTTGGTTACTGGTTTTAAGCACACAATATAATAGCCAAATGTTTAGCTAACTTGCTGGTGATCTGGCTATTACTTCACACAATATAATATCCTAATTGTAGCTTGTTAGCAGCCTGGCTATTAGTTTTATTTACACAGTGGTTAGCTTGTTACCAAATTTGGCTACTGTTTTCCACACAGTATAATAGTTACAATAGTATAATAGTATAATAGTTTATGTTTAACTTGCTAGCTACTGGTTTACACAACCAGCAGTCTGATATTAGCTAGCTTGCTATCAAAATAGTTTACTAATTTATACAATATAATAGTTAGCTTTATGTTTAGCTAACTTGCTAGTCACCTGAGTACTGCTTTCAGTTACAGAATAGAATAGGTAACCTAATGTAAGCTAGTTTGCTAATGACATTGTCTACTGGTTTGCACGTTATAGTGATTAGCTTTCTAGGTTGTTACCCACTTTTCTATCCCCTAGTTTACACAATGTAATAGTTAGCTAGCTTGCTAGCCACAGGTTTTTATTACACAGTATGAATGCCTAATGTTGGCTAACTTGCTAGTGACCTTTGATACATTATATTAATTAGAGTTATGTTTAGCTAACATGCTAGTGAACTATAAACTGGTTTAATTGCTTAAAATAATAGTTAGCCTACTGTTAGTCGCTTGCTAGCAACCGTAACTCATGGTTTTCATGATGCAATAGTTGACCTGGCTACTGGATTAAAGGATATAATAATTAGATTTTTGTTTAGCTAACATATTAGTGAAGTGTAAGCTGGTTTAATTGTGTAAAATAATAATAGTTAGCCTTATTATTAGCTAACTCCTAGCTACTGGTTTACAGGATATAATATTTAGATATATGTTAGGTGCACAATATAATAATTAGCCTAGTGTTGGTCACTTACTAGCAACCATGACCATGTTTTTCACAATATAATAGTTAGCCTTATGGTTAGATAACGTGCTAGCACCCATGCTACTGATTTTAATCATACATTTATAATAATTAGCCTAATGTTAGCTGTCTTGCTACTGTTTTTGGCTACTGGGCCCTGAACAAAAAGTAGTGTTTGAAACAAAAATAAAGTAAGTGTTAGTGTCAGTGTGTGTTATAAACAGGAAATAGCAGCACTGTTTAAACCTTACTGTGGTTTTGACAGATTTTTGTCAGACCTTTTTTTTCTTTTCAAGTTTATTTTTTTTTTCCCCACTGGGCAGGTCTTTTATATGTACTGTACATACAGCTCATGATGTTAAAGTGTGATTTTTTCTTTCTTTCTTTTTTTCCCCTACTCCATGCAGGATCTGGCCATGGGCTCCAACGCAGAGGGCGAGCCACTTAAAGACGCCATGAAGAACATCGTTCCCGTCCTGCTGAACACAGAGATTCGGCCCTACGACAAAATACGCATCATTCTACTGTACATCTTCTACAAGAAAAAGGGTACGGCTTCCTGTGGCTTCGCCGATGTGTTGAAGTGCCAAAGACACTGCTTACTGTTTATCACGCACACACACAGTTTAGTTTATTGAGAGCTCTGTAGTTAGGGTGTGGGTGAAGGCGGGTATATTCATGCTGTGCTTTAAAAGAGTTTTTACCTCATTATTTATGAGTATCTAATATTGATCTGTCAGATTAGATTACTTGAACAACATCATGTCGTTGTCGTAAGTATAGACCACAAGTCTGTACTTAATATAAATATTAAGTATTAATGGTTTAGCAACTATAACAATTAAAGGTGCACTATGCAGTTCTTAAAAGGACTTCTAGACAATATTAATATTAATATTAATATTATTTCAATGATAACTTAGAAACATTGTTCGCCATACTATAGATCTTGCTGGTTTCTTCATTTCAGGCTACTGTTTTCATTTTTCTGGCCCTGAAATGAACTCGATCCAGGCCCTCTCAGCTTTGTGCCGAAAATCACAAGGCAAACATAGTTTTGAGAGAAGGCATAGAGTCAGTTGGAGAGAAGCAGATGGTTTGTCACTGTTTTAATTCTTCTGCAGTAAGACTGACAACAGAGGGTTGTAATATTACGAATGGCTCCTTTAACACTCCCTGTTACCATTTTAATGAAGTACATGATGTAATCGGTCACAAAAAACAAAAACAAAGGAGTGTGTCAGGACATTGGGATAGATTATAATTTCATATAATGATTTCTCCAACAGGCAAATGTATCTGTTTCATAAATAGATAATACTTACGTACCAAGCGTGAACTGGAAAATGTTTTACGTAAGGAATTAAACACTTGGGGACATGATGTTATAGGAAAACAATCAACATTGGCGTGGTGTGAGATGGCTCGATACGAAGCGTAGTTACTTTTACCTTGTGAAGTTGATTATTTTCCTACACCAGCATGTCCCCAAGTGTTTTATTCCTCTTATACCACATTAGTAGTTTTATCTCATCTGGAGCGTAAGATAAGTCCCTGTGAATTAACTGTTACTATAGAAACGATGACGTATTAAAACGAGAGCATTGATATAAACCTGTGATTGTCAGAGCTGCTCTTATAGAAGATTAATCATCGCCTCCTGACCAATCAGAATCGAGAATCCGTCAGCACTGAGATGTAATATGTAATAACTAACACCCTTTTAACCCCCCCACAGGCATTGCTGAAGAGAACCTCACAAAGCTCATCCAGCATGCTAACGTGCAGGAGGACAGCAACATCATCACCAACCTGCAGCACCTCGGCTGCCCCATCATCACCGGAGTGAGTTTCTTCATCCGTCCATCTACGCCTGCTCTCCTTACTCCTTACGCCCGTGTTGTTAGAGTCACGTGATGTAAACTTCCTGTTGTGCTTTACAGGGGGCTAATGCTGGGAAATCTCTGCCAGAGAGGAAAGAGCGGGCCGGAGACACGTACCAGCTGTCCCGCTGGACCCCCGTCCTCAAAGATGTCATGGAGGTATGAGAGACGTTCTGTATGAGTGAGAGGAGGTTTTGTAAGATTGACTCAGGTCTGAGACATGAGTCAAATCCCACTTTTTTTTTTCTCCCCCCCCTTTTCTTTCTTTTCCCAGAACATCATTGAGGACAAGCTGGACAGGAAGCAGTGGCCGTTCCTCTCGGATCCTGCACCCATCGCCACCACACAGACTGTAGTGAGGTACGAGCAGTGTGTGAATTACACACAGCTTATTTCACACGCAGGTTTATGCCTGTTGTTCATAATATTTGCCTTATTCCGCCTTTTCTTTTCTTTCAGAATAGAAAGTGTTTCTGAACTAATGTTAGACTTTGCTTGCTTTGAAGTTACATTTAGATCTGTGTTTAGTCTGTTTTTATATTTGCATATAACCAGAGAATTTTATTTTTGCATAAAATGATTGTACACTCTCACTGAGTTTTCAGCTACACATACCATACACACTGGATATAAAATGTCTCCCTTTTCTTTTCTTTTCCCCCCTAAAATGTTTCTATTTGTTTTTCACTTGAATTTTGATGGTAGTTATATCACCTTAAAGGTGGAAAAAAAAAGATCTGATGTGCTTTATCGTGGTTTTATATTTTACATCACAAAAACCTGCAGTTTTAACAGGGGTGTGTAGACTTTTTTATATCCACTGGATATCATTTTGTCGGTGTACAATCAAGTGTATTTTTTTTTTTAAATCAGTGGTGAACAGTTTAAAATCTCTGCTCCTTGTCTCCAGCTTGTGTTAGGTAAAAAATATAACCACAGGGGCATGCGGTTTTGGGAAAATAATCATTGATGGGGTGGTGTGATGAAATGGAGTTCTTTTTTACCACTGTACAGTTGATTATAACACTGTGTCCTAAAGTGTTTTATTCCTCTTATATTCCTCTTATACTGGCAAATTGCCAAAGGATGAAAAAAAATTATTAAATAAAAAGTGACACATTATAATTTTTATCCATTTATAGTTACACTTAATGTTCTGGAATATACATGAAACAAGTTAGTTCCTGTTCTCACGTACATTACAGCAGCTGTAAACAGTCGCTCCCTCACCGGCCTCTTGTTTTTCTCTCTCTTGAAGTTAATAAGACAAAAACACAGCTTTTCATGTTACAGAGAAACTAGAAAGTATAATCTCCTCTGTCCTGAAAACGTACTATTAATTACAAAGCACTGACCCTGGAGACTCCTTCCATAATGTTGATAAACGGTTATACATCTTTCATTGTTTCAGTGCTTCTAAACTCTCTCTGTTATGTTTAGATTGTGTGGAGCGTCCGTCCTTTTGTCTGTTGTTACTATAGAAACGATAACGTATCAAAACGAGCGTGCTTGTGATTTGCAGCCAGAGCTAACGTCAGAGCTGCTGTTATAGAAAATGAATCAACGCCTTCTGAGCAGTGAGAGTCGAGAATTCAGCAGCGCTGTGGCCTAAAATGTTGAACCTGATAAATATTTTGTGCAGTAAATCAGATGATTGTGGTGTTAATGCTCTCTCTGTGGTGTTAAACCGAACCCCAGCAGTGCGCGGTTTGGACACTGGCACAAGAACAAGGCTGCGACGGAGTACCGCAGCGGCCCTCGACTCATCATCTTCGTCATCGGAGGAGTCACACACTCAGAGATGCGCTCGGCTTACGAAGTCACCCGCGCCACTGATGGCAAATGGGAGGTCCTGATTGGTGGGTTGATGGATGGCCTAATGTGCTGTTCATTTAAAATCAAAATAACTTCCCGCCATTTTATCTTAACCTCTGTTTACTGCATCTATTTTGTGTGTGTGTGTGTGTGTGTGTGTGTGTGTGTGTGTGTGTGTGTGTGTGTGTGTTTGATTACCAAATACAACAGTTTCGACATTTTTTTACTGCCCCAACAACTGCCCTTCCTTTATAGACCTCCATTTTTGTTTTTGCTTTATTTTCTGTGCAAACAAGGTGTTGAAATTTTTGTACATTTCTATAACACACACACACACACACACACACACACACACACACACACACACACACACACACACACACACACACAGGGTACAGGTATGGTAGATTAGTTTAAAATCCACTGGAGTATTCCTTTAACAAATGAAACTGAAATGTATAGAGATGCATTCTATCCATTATAGAGATAGGTGCAAAAGTTTGCATCCCTTTTGGGAGGAATTATATACCTCTACTTTTACAGTTTACCTAAAAAACATATAAATTCATATCTTTTTCTGTTAAACAACTGTTTCAACATTCAGCCAACATGTTGTGTAATGTGTAATGTATCTTTATTACAAGACCATTTATATTCTCTAAAATGTCTTTCACTAGAGTGTCTAAAAATGACTGAAAAAAAAAAAAAAAAATCAGCAATAAAAATGTGTACTTTAAATCTTATTTAAGGCATAAAATTTGAAACTCAAATTCTCAAAGGAGTCTACAGGGAATCAGGAAAACATACAAGACATGAACTAAAATAAATTATTGAAAATGTGAAAGAAAAATAATTGAAAAAACTTGAGAGGAAATACAAAAAAATCCAAACCATACAGCAGGAGACTTTTGCACTCAAGCGAGAACACTGATTCGGATTTAGAGTACAATGTGTGAGTGTGTAGTAACGTATTATAGATTATATGTAAGAAACGTTTAATATTTTTATATGAATACTTTGTATTTTGTGAGCTCATTTATACATTTTCTGACCATTTTCCGATTTTGTCTCTTCGTTGTCGCAGGTTCGACCCACATCTTGACCCCAACCGGATTTCTGAACGATCTGAAGAAGCTGGATCAGCCATCTGCTTAGCAGTGAAGCCTCCACACTTCTGAAACTTTTGCAAAAACCCGTTACACGTGTACGATTTTCTGTTTAATCCCGAGTAGTAAACGGATGATTCACTGCCTTTTAAAAGGTTTCTTCTTTTTTTAAATTTTTTTCTGGAGAACACAGTGTATATATGTTTGTGATATTTAAATAATTTAAAATGACATTTATTAAGTTGCTGTAATTGGAAACAGAGCCGTTTGAAGTCTTGCAGGTCTGCAGAGGCGTGCTACTTACTGCCAGCTAGTACGGATACTGGCGTGGAGAAAAGCTTTACACACACACACACACACACACACACACACACACACACACACACACACACACACACACACACACACACACATAGGCTTCCCAAAAAACACTCTGTAGCTTATCGACTGCCTCTGATAACTCCTGTTTTATTCTTATTTTATTCGTACAGTATGCTCAGATAAAGCATCTGCACTTTTAACAGGGACTCTCTCTCTCTCTCTCTCTCTCTCTCTTTCTCTCTTTCTTTTTCTTTTTTTGCATAAAAGTGCAGTTGATCTCTATAGCTCCTCCAGCTTTTGGGTGAAAGCTAGAAAACGCTGTATAATAATGTGATGGTGAGAACCTGCTGCTCTCGCTTTTCTTTCTTTTCTTTTTCTTTTGCAGTCTAGGCAGTGGTGATGATTTTTGCTGATTCTAAACTGGTGCACTTTTCTTTATCTTTCTTTAATGTTATCACAGAAGTTAGTTATTTACTTGGGTAGTTTTTTTTTTTCTTCATCTGTTTTTGTTAAAACCTAAATAAACTGCTTTATTCAAATCTTGAAGGGTTCAGTTTGCTCGTATTGTACGATTTACCGCATTAAATCATGAACTTCGACATTAATGCACTTTAAGTATTATAGTTTTTCTATATACTGTATTATATATTTTATATATTTCTATATAAATCCATGACTAATAATAAATAAGTCCATATAATTAAGGTAAGAAAAAAAAAAATAAATGACAGGGTGGTGTGATGAAGCCGAGTTACTTAACAAAGTGTTTTATTCCTCTTATACCACAGCAGTTTTAACTTTTTTAACTGAGTTTAAATCTTTAAATGTCCAGTTTGGGTGAGCCAGTGACCACTGTCGCCTCAGATTCCTGTTCTTGGCTGATGGGAGCAGAACCTGATGGGGTTATCTGCTGTTGTAACCCACCCACCTCAAAGTTTGGTGTGCTGTGCATTCTGAGATGCTTTTCAGCTTGTAAAGTGTGGTTATTTGAGTTACCGTAACCTTCCTGTCAGCTCGAACCAGTCTGACCATTCTCCCCTGACCTTATTAGCAAAACCATTCTCAACAACAAGCTGTTTCTGTATAAACTCTAAAGACTGCTGTGTGTGAAATTCCCAGATCAACAGTTTCTGAAATAGTCAAGCCGGCCCATCTGGCAGCAGCTACTGAGATCACATTTTTTCCTCATTCTGATGTCTGGTGTGAACATGAACTGAAGCTCTTGACCTGTATCTGCCTGATTTTATGCATTGTGCTGCTGCCACGTGATTGGCTGATTGGCTAATTGCATGAATGGGCATTTCTTGATTTAAAATTAACAGAATTACATTTCTTGAATAATACAGTTGTTTTCTGAACCCAATCACTGCCAAAAAAAACTCTTTATAAACCTCATCAATATTAAATAAGACATCAAAAACAAAAACACTCATCATTAAATCATGCAGTTTCCACCGCGCCCGTTAGGTGGCGACGTGCAACGCTGTCATAAAGACGCCAGTCGTAAAGTCGAAGAAGAAGAAGACGAAGAAGACGAAGAAGAACCTTACAGCGTTCTGTAGCCAATAGAAATCGAGGAAATCGTTTTGTGGGCGGGGTTTAATCTCGCGTTCACAACACGTTCACGCTAATTCGGCTAAGATTGCTAGCTAGCTGTGCTGTTTTGATAAGTTTATTTTAAATATCCAACTTTTTATACTTCAGAACTACAAGAGGAGAGACATGCCTGTTTCTACCGGAAAGAAAGACGTTGTGTTTGTACGTGTGTTTATGTCTTAAAATAAGAATACATAAAAGCCTTTTGCTAGCTAGCTAATTCAACTGCTAAGTTTACTGATTAGCCGCTTTACTAGTTAGCAAACTATATTTTAATTAACTATTAAATAAGTACAAGGCTACAGTGAATTGATGGTTTAGTGCAGTTATTATTAAGGAAAGTTTTTATTTATTTAGGCAGCTAGACTCTGGGACTTGAGTACACATTACATTCGGAGCTACTTCATTATTCTCCTTTGCAAGTTTTCTGTTTTATTTTAATTTTTATTTATTTATTTTATACAGCAAAGTAAAACGTTCATGTGAGTCTGTTATTGATAGACAATTCCCTACACAGTGTCATTTTTATAATCATTTCTAATGTAAACCATCCTGTTCGTTACTAATATCACAGAGTTCTGCGTTATAGAGGTGAGCGATATGACAGAAATATCGTATCGTGATGCTTGAAGATATTTCACGATATTACACACCATATGAATGACGATATTTAAGTTTTCTAACAAACTTCCAGCAGAACGGGGGTGCTGCATTTCATGTTTGATGATGCTTAATCATTAATTAAATGTAAACATCTAATCAGCAGCCTCCAGTGAGAGTTTGTAATCGTTCTGAAGATATTGAAGACATTTTAGTGAAGTTGAATCTTGAAATAATGTTGATGTTATATTGTAATGTCGCTCAGCTTTATGTTAGTACGTATGTTAGCGTTAGTGTTGAAACAGTGTAGTCTGAGTCACTGGTTCTCATAGTTTTGTCTACAGAATGCTGAAGATCTTTTAAACGGAGTACCCCTTTACTCGACTATAATGATAATCAGTTTAATAAAAAAAAAATTAATAAAAATTATTATTAGGTGAATTAATTGAACTCTATAAGCTTAGTTATTACTTATTTGTAATATAACATTGTTATTTATACAGAGGTTGTCCCATAAACCCAGCATCGTAAGTTTAGTGTGTATTTTATTATTCTGACAGAGCATCTGAGCAAGGAAGAATGAATTCAAATAATACATTTTATTTATAAAGCACTTTACATTTTAAAGAAAATCTTAAAGTGCTACATAAAGAGTCATGGATTTGAAAGCACAGGTATACACGGAGAAAGTGAGGAACGTTGAACAATTGCATCAGCGCAACTTCTGACATCATTAACTGTGTGTTTACTGACTGGATGTTACATCTAAAATTTGTTTTGAGAAAATTTTTGGTCATACTGAGCAAATTCTGTAAATAAAAGCTTTTTTCTTTGCCATTCTTTAAAAACAAGTTTTCTTCTGTGATGCTGGACTTATGGGACACGTTATATAACATGTAACTTCTAGAAAACTGTTTTGGGGAAAGAAAATATAATTTTGTTGCAGCACGTCTCATTTGCAATTATGTTCTGGTGCTCAGTAATTCTTCAGTAATTACTTATGAAATCCTTCTCCAGTCATATTTGTAATTCTAATCATGTTAAATTTGTTTCCTAAAGACATTAGTACTATTTTTCCCCCCTTTTATTCTAAGTGCTCTTTGTAGCAGCTCCAAGTCCCTCTGCATTTGTGACACTGATCTCAGGGATGCAAAACACCCATAACCACTTAGAAAAAGAGCTTCTTTGGTTTGTCCCTCTCAAAGATCCTTAAAGGTTCTGCGTACAGTCTGATAACACAGGATTTGCTTTTCGTGAAGGTTTACAGGTTTACAGCTACAGCCAAGAACCCTTCAGGCACTCCCCCCTTTTTTTATTTATTTATTTTTTATTAAGAGTCTAACCCTAAACCTCAACTCTGACTTGTGCCTCAGGAGGAAGATGATTTGCCTTACGAGGAGGAAATCATCAGGAACCCGTACTCTGTGAAGTGCTGGATGCGCTACATCGAGCACAAACAAAACGCACCCAAGTCAGTGCTGAATATGATTTACGAACGAGCGCTTAAAGAACTACCGGGCAGGTCGGTGCATCTCCTGGTTTGGTTTTGCAGACCTTATTGCAAAAGTTTGTCTCTTTAATTTTTGTGTGTCTCTCCCAATTACAATTACAGCTACAAATTGTGGTACAACTACCTGAGAGAGAGGAGGAAGCAGATAAAAGGAAAATGCATCACAGATCCGGCGTATGAGGAGGTCAACAACTGCCACGAGAGAGCGCTGGTGTTCATGCACAAGGTAACCGTCCTGACTTGTACACGCAATCATCTGTCAAATCTAACCAGAGCAAATTCCTCACCAGTAAAGCGAATTCTGATATTGATACTAAAAATACCAACTGTATGAACTTTACTGCTCAGATCTTATATACACTGATGTAACATGAAGTGCAGGATTTTTTTTTGATAAAAGCATTCCACGCTTGAGTATTAAAAACACGGCTGTCACGCGGTTAACGCTTTCCTCCCCGGTTTCTCGACAGATGCCGAGGATATGGCTGGATTACTGTCAGTTCATCGTGTCTCAGTGTAAAATCACAAGAAGCCGTCGCACGTTTGACCGAGCGCTCAGAGCTCTGCCCATCACCCAGCACTCCCGCATCTGGCCCCTGTACCTCAGATTTGCTCGGAAGTTACCCCTGCCTGAGACCGCCATCCGGGTTTATCGCCGATATCTCAAGGTGCCTGTGTGATGATGTGTGTACTGTCAAAGCTATTGTGCTGAAAATCTCCACTTCTAAATACACTCTGCTCCATGTGTGTAACTAATGAATGGGTTAAATTCATTCACAGATATGCGGATGCGTCTGCCTCACTTTTAAATTAAGTTTCACGTTAATGACAAACCACCATTTTCTGCCGTGTGTGTGTGTGTGTGTGTGTCTTCTGCCCAGCTTTCTCCAGAGAACGCGGAGGAGTACATCGATTACCTGCGCTCGGTAGGACGGCTGGACGAGGCAGCGGTCCGGCTAGCAGCCGTGGTCAACGACGAAGGCTTTGTCTCAAAAGAGGGGAAGTCAAACTACCAGGTCGGTGTGTGTTTTAGTTCCCGTATGCACTGTATATACACACACACACACACACACACACACACACACACACACACACACACACACACACACACACACACCACAGCAGGAGTGAATGCACCACATTCATTAGCTACATGACAGTATATTTTGCTGCTTTGTAACATGTGGATTGTTGGATGTTTGTATCGTTTTTCTTGTATTAACAAAAAATTAGTCAAATAATCTCCAGATGGTAGCAAGAAGAAAATGTAATTATCTTGATTAACTAGCTAAAATGCATATCAAATTACAAATGCAAAAACTGATAGAAAACACAGTTGTTTTTTTCTGGAACTTTCTGCTTGCCCCAAGTGGCCATCCTACTGATATCCTCACCTGTTTTATGTCTGTAATTGATTGATTGATTGATTGATTGATTGATTGCACCAAGCTAGTTCGTTGTAGGCTTTAGGTTTAATAGTCTATATATCGGATTAAATGGCTATTTAAATGATTTTTTTTACCCATTTAAAAAAAGCATACAATGACTTTTATAATACAATAAATAGGAAAGGGCATCAGTTTTTCTCTTCTTTCATTAAAAACCTCATCAGCTAGTAAGAATTTAGGAATTTAATGTACATGGTAAGAGGTTCACATAATTTTGTTCTGATGACAAAATGTGTCATCAGTTTGAACTTCTGTAACAGAGGGTGCTTCTGCTTCTTTCTTTTTCTTTCTTTTTTTTTTTTTTTTTTTAATGATGATGAGCTCATTGTCTTTGTGCCTTTGCTGGCTGTGAAATCCTTTTTGTAATTTAACTTTGTTACAGTTGATGACAACATGCATTGGGCTTTCTGTAAAATAAATGAAAAAAATATAAAGAGTCATATGTGCCTCTTTCGCACTTTCGTGATGTTTAATGACATGGAGTTTGGTGTTAATAAGCCTTAAAGCTGCAAAAAATACAAAACTCTACATTCACATCAAACTGTGCCCTTTTTTTCCCTCCTCACTGTAGCTCTGGCACGAGTTGTGTGACCTCATCTCCCAGAACCCAGACAAGGTGTCCTCGCTGAACGTCGGCGCCATCATCCGTGGCGGTCTCACCCGCTTCACGGACCAGCTCGGCAAGCTCTGGTGCTCTCTGGCTGATTACTACATCCGCAGCGGTCACTTTGAGAAGGTATTTTACTCTCTGCTCCGCTCAGCCACATGTTCATCAAACCCCAAAACCTACTATCTTTGTGTTGACCTTGTTGTGTGTTTTTGTCCATGAAGGCGCGTGACGTGTACGAAGAGGCGATTCAGACCGTCGTCACTGTACGAGACTTCACTCAGGTGTTCGACAGCTACGCCCAGTTTGAAGAGAGCATGATCGCTGCCAAGATGGAGACCACGTCTGAGATGGGACAAGACGAAGACGGTAAGAGACTCATAGAAAACGTGTCGTGTTGTGGTGATAAAACACACAGATGTTGTGACAGATGTTGTAACCTCCCTGCTGTAGATGACATTGATCTGGAGTTGCGCTTGGCCCGGTTCGAGCAGCTGATCACACGCCGGCCGCTCTTATTGAACAGCGTGCTGCTGCGGCAGAACCCGCACAACGTCCACGAGTGGCACAAGAGAGTCAAACTCTACGAAGGCAATCCTCGACAGGTGAGCGGATATTCTTGTCTTAAAGAAATATGTAAAATTTGAAACGCACACAATTATCTCTTTATCTCCAGATATACTCAGTCTGCTAAGACTTGTGTGGTCATTTCTTTAGTATTGTAGCTAACAAGTCATGGATGTCTGTATCCATCACCCAAAATATTCCATGTTATCATATACACATTTTATGAAAAACATTGTTAATCTACCTGAAAATAACACGGAGTGTCCACATTTGCAAACAAAGTTAAAAGTGGAACTATTATTATCTTTATTACTGCCACTTTTAAACTTAGGTCCAGAGTAATACCAAACTGCTCCAAGAGAAAAAAGGTTATTCTGGTGATTCAAAATGCAGATCCCATCCCATAAGGTTTCAGCTTTTAGCTGCATATTGAAGTTTTATTAAACATAAAATTGAAAAAGCAAACACCAGACACCAACATCATTTGGGATAAATGAAAAATCATGTGAATGTTGATTTTCATCAAAACCAGCTTTCAGTCAGACCTGAAGTCATTTCGCTGAAATGAGAAAGATGCAGATGTGGTTTAAAAAAAAAAAAAAAAAGTAATGGCTGTTATTAATTTGCACTAGATGAACTCTAACCCCATGAATTTGCCATAAGTATGCACTCAATTCAAGAGGCAGAATCTTTCTAGAATAAATAAATGGAGGAACTGTGCAGTGTCCACCCCAGACTGGCTCCTTCATTCGTTTTAACCTCTGTTTTCCCTTCCACAATCACATCACATTCAGAATTGTTCATAATCACCTAATTCATGCTTCAGCTGAAAGACGAACAAGGTCTGAAGTTTGATGATTTGCTTCTTTTGTTAGTAACTTCTCCTTTAGGCTGATTGTTTTTGCTGAAGGTGTGAAATGCATCAGGATTCTTGTTTATTCTATGTTTTTATGTGGAATTAGCCTTGCTCCGTGCCAGGAAAACATGCCTTTACCTTTTGAATGGATCCATTTTGTGAATGCTGATTTTTGTTGTTTGTGTGTAGATAATAAACACCTACACTGAAGCTGTGCAGACCGTGGACGCTCTGAAAGCCACAGGGAAGCCTCACTCACTCTGGGTCTCGTTCGCCCGGTTCTATGAGGATAACGAACAGCTGGATGATGTATGAATTGAACACAATCTCTCTTGTGTGCTCAGACTTTCACGACTGCTTTGATGATGTCCTTAAGCTAATCTTCTTAACAAATGATTGAATCTCCTTCAAGGCCAGGACGATTTTCGAGAAGGCCACCAAGGTGAACTACAAGCAGGTGGACGACCTGGCAGCAGTGTGGTGTGAATATGGAGAGATGGAGTTACGGCACGAGAACTACGAGCAGGCGTTACGTATACTCCGGGTGAGGTGTTGAAAGTGAACTACTCGACACTGTTAAAAATCTGTTCATATTAATTTTAACCACATTTTAAGATGTTAAGAGACGTGTGTAATGTAATCTCAGACTACTTGCCTTACATCACGAGCTACATGCTTTACATCTCAAAAAACCTGGGTATGTGTGAACTGAGAAATCTTTGACATTTTATTAGGAGAAAAATCGATTGACGTGGATCTAATTAGACACTTGAAGCACACAACATGCATTTGTCATGTAAGACAAATCTAGGCTTAAACTGACTTACAGTCTTACACTTTAATACTTTAATAAAACACTTATTTAGAGTCCTGTTACTATCTGAGGGTGGTAGATGAAGTCCTTAAATACAAAGATTTAGCAATTTGATGTAACATTACATTTCTTTTTCTTACTTAATGTTTAAGGTTAAAGTGTAATAAAACATGAATAAATGCTGACGTGCTTCAGCCTGTACGTTATTTTGGGCAACAATTATTGTCTCTTCACAGAAAGCTACGGCGATCCCATCGAGAAAAGCGGAGTACTTTGATTCATCAGAGCCAGTGCAGAATCGAGTGTATAAATCCCTGAAGGTCTGGTCCATGCTGGCAGATTTGGAGGAAAGCCTCGGCACCTTCCAGGTATCACTTAATACTACAAATTAAATACTGTTATTAATAACAATTGACACATTTTAATACGTTATATCCATCATGTTGTATCTCTACTTGCAGTCAACTAAATCTGTGTATGACCGCATTATTGACCTCCGCATCGCCACGCCTCAGATCATCATCAACTACGCCATGTTCCTCGAGGAACACAATTACTTTGAGGAAAGCTTTAAGGTAAGACTGCAAGCTAGCGCTAATGCTGTTTAGTTGGATTGTTTTAAATTGCATTGTTTGTTAGTTTTTTAATTAAACGTTCAATTAAAATGTTCAACTCAGTTTTTTTTTACCTTTTTGAAAAATACAGCCCGCTGGTTTGATGGCAGTCCTATATGTCGTGATGCATAACGTGTCGTAGAAATGTCTTCAAGTATCGTCATAGTCCAAAAATATCATATCACCCGCCCCTAAATCTCTGGTGTATTCCAGGCATATGAGCGCGGCATTGCGCTCTTCAAGTGGCCGAATGTATACGACATCTGGAACACGTACCTCACCAAGTTCATCGATCGCTATGGAGGCAAGAAGCTGGAGCGAGCGCGAGACCTGTTTGAGCAGGCTTTGGATGGCTGTCCGCCCAAGTTCGCAAAAAGTAAAGCTTGAATGAGTATATTAAGATTATTTTTAACTTGCCAAAGGAATATGAGTGTAATGTTTAAATATATTTTGGTTTTTACGAATCTGAACGAAGATTTGTGAGTATTTTTGTACGATCTGTTCTGTTTCCCAGCCATCTACCTGCTGTACGCTAAGCTGGAGGAGGAGTATGGACTGGCCCGGCACGCTATGGCTGTGTATGAGAGATCCACGCAGGCTGTGGAGACGGAAGAGCGCCACCTTATGTTCAACATCTACATCAAGAGAGCTGCAGAGATCTACGGAGTCACTCACACCAGAGCCATCTATCAGAAAGCCATTGAGGTACGGCGCTCTCTGTGTATCAGGCGCTGCAGGAATTCGTTTCGAGCGTGCAGAGCAACATCTGGATTCACTGACTAACCCTTCTTAATGATCCGAGTTATGAGTCAGATCGGGACACTGTGCTGGGTGGAAAATAATATTCCAGCTAAAACAGTATTGCAGCCAAGTTCAACCAAGCAATTCGGAAAACCTTTTCGTGCGACGTCTATAAATGTTCCTACAGCGCTGCTGCAACACACTGATGTTATCTTGCTAACACCACGCTACTGCAGCATTTTAAGCAGAGACATTGCTGTCAAGTCAGAGAACCCAGAGGAAACACACATGGACGGGAGAAACATGAAGAAAAACTCCACTGTAGACAGTATTTAGAGTTCAGGACCAACTGGAAGCAATGGTCACAAATGACTTTTCTGTCCTTTAAGTCAGGCGGCGGTTTAACTGTACACATTAGATTGAATCGTTGCCTTTTGAATCGAAATCATATCGGATCATGTGAAATCGTGAGGTTTACACCCCTACCTATAGATCTTGATATAGGCAGAGTGAGGTACTGCTAGATTAAAGACTCAGAACTGATTGTAGAAATAATTCTGCCTGTAGACAAGGCTGTATAATTTCTTTATTCCCCCCCCCCCCTTTTAATTTCAGGTTCTCCCAGATGAGCATGCCCGGGACATGTGTCTACGTTTTGCTGACATGGAGAGCAAACTGGGTGAGATCGATCGTGCGAGAGCTATTTATTCCTACTGCTCCCAGATGTGTGATCCCAGGGTGAGTCATCAATCATTCTGCTCCATTTCCAAGTTTATATAGACTTGACCTTGTTCTTCCCACTAACTAACAGTTTGCATTTACATTTATTCATTTGTCAGACGAGCTCTGCAGTGGCTCTCATGTATCGCTCAATCATATTTGTCTCCTCTTTGCATCCTTTCAAGATGACAGCTAATTTCTGGCAGACGTGGAAGGAGTTTGAGGTCCGGCACGGGAACGAGGACACGATCCGCGAGATGCTCCGGATAAAGAGAAGTGTTCAAGCAACCTACAACACACAGGTCAATTTCATGTCCTCACAGATGCTCAAAGCAACCACCAGCGCTACAGGTAACTGGGCCGTCATTTACTCTTACTTCTTACTATCTAATTTTTCCATTGACTCCGTAATTACTGGCACCCTGCTTTCAGTGACAGAAATCACTCATTCCATTGGGATGCGTATGCTTTCATTTTAATTTTTTTACATTGTGCCATTTTCGTGCCAAACCCCTGCTTTAAATTTAACACTTGGTGAAGTCACTGCTAGAGAGGAAGCTCATATTTATACCGCAGAAAAAAAAAAAAAGACATGGTGAAGGATGAGAATTAGTTTTTAAATATTCCTTAGGGGTGCCATTATGCCATTATTATTATTACTGTTGTTGTTGTTGGATTAAGATACAGTTTGTTTCTTCAGTTTTCCACTAGTTTGAGTAGAAAGTTGTGTGTAATATTTATTTTATATGTACATTTTTGGTTATTATATCTTGTGGGGTGCCACTAATTTTATGATTGAATGATTTGAAACAGTTGTCAAAGCTAGTGCACATGAATATATATATATATATTTATAAGAATTTTTCTGTCTTTGTGTGTCTGTTTGTGTGTGTGTTTGTGACTGTGTGTGTCTGTCTTCTCCCTCGGTGCGTGCGTGCGTTCGTGTGTCTCTGTGTGTGTGTGTCTGTCTTCACCCATCAGTGTCAGACCTTGCCCCAGGCCAGAGTGGCATTGATGACATGAAGATGTTGGAGCAGAAAGCGCAGCAGCTGGCTGCAGAAGCTGAGCAGGACAAACCCAAACCTAAAGACAAGATCCTCTTCGTCAGGTCTGACGCATTCCTCCTCGTTTTTTTATTTCATTTCCTCACAGCACCACGTGTGAGCTTCCTCATAAACTCCACCCGGGGTGCATTAAAAGTAAACTTTGCCTCAATCTGTACTGTGTGTGTTTTAATTATGGTGCAGGAGTGACACCTCTCGCAGTGAACTGGCTGAACTAGCCAAGCAGGCTAACCCAGACGAGATTGACATTGACGATGATGATGAGGATGAGGAGGGAGATGGCGATGGAGAACCAGATGGTGACTTCTCCTGCACAATTTCACAGTTGGTATTCGTGTCAGCGTGTCGGTTCTGCAATATTGATGATCTCTCTCTTGTCTTTTGAGCAGAGGTGCAGCTCGAGCAGAAAAGCGTCCCTACTGCTGTGTTCGGAGGACTGAAGGACGACTGAACGGATTATTGCTGACGTTTATGATAGATGACCTCAGCATCGTGTGATAGCCAGAAATAGGAGATATTTGCAAAATGCAAATGAACTGATTTGAATTGGTCAAACTTCTGTACACTTCCTACTGCTAAGTTAATGGCCTGTCAGGTAATGGTATTTGCTGGTGTCCAGCATGATGAGCAAAGTTCCAGATATGAACACAGGAGGTCGCTCTTTCCCAACATTTATACAATCCTAAAGAAATATTCCAGTGTTTTACAACTTAATCTCTATCACATTTTGTAGTGTATGTGTGATTACTACAAACAATTATTTTATGTTTTTTTGTACCGATTAAAAAAAACAAAACAGACCACCCACTGATCAAAATTGTCTGATAATTATACAATAATGTATAATGAAATAATTATAACAATAATTGTAATTAGTTAATTCTGTCTGCAAACATTGAAAATGCATCGACTATACAAAGTAAATTCAAGTTCAGACATTACACGTGATGTAGAAAGCTGTGAGAAAGTTGTTAAAATGGAGACAGTGGAGGAATACAGTGAAAGAACTCCAGTTAGACTGCTTTTCCTGAGTGACATCAGGTGTTTTTTTTTTTGTTTTTTTTAATCACCCGACGTATCATGTTGCAGCTTCAGGGCCAGGCAGGTAAAACCAACATGGAGGACGGTTTCTATAGTAACAACTTACACAGGGACTTGTATGGTGGATGCGCCACATGAATGGATTCAAGAAATGTTTATTTGCTGATATGGTGATGATTTTTTTTTTTTTTTTTTTTTTGTAAGAAGATGTTTAACATTTATGGAAGGAATTTCCAGCGTCAGCGCTTTGTAACAGTCAGAGGTAAAGCAGTAACTTTGGGTTTTTTGCCACATGCACAACACACTCTGTGGTTTCTCAGTAAGTTGAAAAGCTGCATTTTTTTGTATTATTAAAAAAGAGAAAAAAGAGCAGCTGGAGTTTATATCTGCTATAATGTAACTGAGAAAACGAGCTAACTTGTGTTGCAGATATTCGATGAAGTAAAATGTAACTATAAATGGATAAAAAGTATGATGTTTATTAATAAATTAGACACTGTAACTTTTGGCTAAATGTTGTCGTGTAACTGGAATAAACCACATGCTGTTACAGGAAAATAATGAACTCCGTGTTGCTAACAGTAACTCTGCTTTGTCATTACTCCATCGCTGATTATTTTCCTAAAACTGCAAGACACAGCATGTTTTATTTCTTACGTCATGCTTCATTTACAAGACGTTTGAAAGATTTAGGAAAGTGTTCTATGAAAATATGGCTTTCACCTTTATTGATGCTCCAACAACCTGCCCAGTTCTGTTCTTTTCTCAGTACAGAGAAACCTGTTGATAGGGATCTTGGAAAACACTGGACTATTCCTTTAAGAATGTCACCAAAGACTGTAAAAGTCACACCCAGGAATGTTATTTTAATTTGCTGATATACGACAATCTTGCTCCGTCTCGATGCACAACACTTGATAAGGCTTGATAAGATGCTCAGCACAGCGAACAAGATGCAATTAGGTAAAAGAAAAAACTGAAAGTCTGGAGCACACATTTGCGTGCCGTCAGTAACAACTTTTTCCACTGTTTATGATTTTACTACAGAAATCTCTACATTTTGTTACAATTCCATTCATGTTAATTCAATTCATGTCTGGTATCATTTTGGAAATAAATCTGTCCTTCAGAGATTCCTTGTGTACAGAAAACAAGAAAGCGCCTGAAGAAAAATGCCATGTCCTTCCATAATGAGATTAAAATAGTTAGGTGCACTAATCCTCTTAGTGCAGTTAGAGTGCTGCTTCGAGATCTTTCTGCAAAAAAGGGAGTCATGTGAGATGGGAGTTTCTTTAGCTGCACATGGGGCTGAATATTATCCTGATAAATAGTAGTAAAGACTCTACTTAAGGCAAATGTGACTGGAGATACCATGGCAATTAAAAAACATTGAAATGCAACACAAAGTGTTTACACCAAGCTCTTCTAATTGTGGGGATGTAAAATTTCTGCATTTCTGAAGCACTGTATGATTTTCTACTTAGCCACACAAAATTTGGCAAAAAAAAAAAAAAAAAAGATTACTTTGACTGAAACTAGTATTCATCCAATAGTAGATGAAATATCCAGATGCTTAATTGTGTTTAGATTATAATGCATTCAAATCTTAATATTAATTAACTATTAATTCTCATAATTTCAGGGGAGGAACACAGAGGTGCCAATAACTTTGCTACTTTTTTTTTTTTTTTTTTTGGAGGAATTAGTTTGGAAACTTTGAATCATTGTGTGTAATATCTAGTTTGTGTGTTAATATTTGGCCATTTTGTTTCAAACTTGGGATTATACCTTGTTTATGTCATATACTCTTTAGAATATATTAATGTAATTTCACATGAATTCACTGAATTCAGTTTTCACACTTTGCCATATGTTAATCATTAAAAGCTCAAACATATGAGCAGCTAGCTGTGATGTATGAAGAGGCTGACACTCCCCTGAACCTGAACACTAAAGAATGCAGGAGAAAACTACATGCTGTGGTTATGTGCATACACTATATGTGTTATATTACTTAATTTCGGTCCCACTGTAGGCGTAACACTGTTCTTCACACTGACGCAGCATATCAGTGATCACTCAGAGAGATTAAAATAGGTGAGGTTACATTAGGAATGAGAATCTAAAGGTGGTGATCAAAACTAAGCTTCTTGTTTATGGATGGGCAAAATGGCCAAAATGTAACATCACAGTGTCTGTAAAGCCTATGAAAGCTATTTTTCAAATATTTAACAAATAGAAAAGTATTTCAAGTGTTTAACAAAGAAAAATCAAACAGCAGGTTAAAAACAGTGCATTTTTAATTTTTTTGACACCAGAACCTGTTTAAAAGCTGTTGTTATGAAACAGGTCAAATTGTAATTTAAAAAAAAGAAGAAAGGTTGGCATTTTCAGGTGACAGACGTTCAAGGTACAAAGAGATTCATTCAAATACTTTTTTTTTTTTTTTAAGCTCAGACGAAAAAAAGGCTACTTAGCTATTAGTTTTTTTTTTCTTGAATGCCATTACCTTTCTCTGACAACCTTAAATCAATTCACAAGTAGCACAAAGAAAAAACAAATCTTACCCAGGCAAATGTCACTAAAAGCTCACCGCCCTGAATAAAACAAACATACTGAACATGTATGAACCAGTCTGTTAGCCTGCTAAAGTGTGTGTGTGTGTGTGTGTGTGTGTGTGTGTGTGTGTGTGTGTGTGCAAACTACAAGGAAATAATAATAATACTTTTTTTTTAATAACTGGAGTAATGGCATCTCCACATACCTACTACCTATTACAAATGTAATTTTATAACAATAATAACTTGGTCTATATTTTTATCACCTGTCTATGGCTTTACCTGTTTTAAGGTAAAAGTTTGGCCAAAAATAAATTGTATGTCATTTTTCCCTCACTCCAGTTGTGGTCAGTTAGTACAAGACAGACACTAAACATGTCTTGGATGATCAAATACATTTAGGATTAGATCGTTTGGGCCTATAAGTGTGCTTATCTATGGCTAAGACTACATACTGTGTACAGAACCTACCAGTACTAACTAGTGTGTCAGTATAATATGACATGAAGGCAGGGGTGGAAAGTAATTAAGTACTATTTTGGACAATTTGTACTTTACTACAAGAGAAAAAACACACTTTTATTTTGAACTTCAATGTACTTGTTAAAAATGTACTTTTGCTGGATTTAGCAATGATTCGTACAGCATATTTCTTCTTTTGCCTCCCACATAAACATGAAATATCTGCCTTTAAAAATTTGCCATCAAATCCAAAGAAACTAACTGGCTAAATAAATAAATGTTAATCAATTAAAAATATTTAATTAAGGTTTTGACCCATACCTTTCCTTAAATATAGTCCATTCCTGCATGAATGATGAAAGGGTCAATATTTTATTATTTTCACTAATTGTAGCAGCCTTGATATTCCATCCACCCCTTCTCTGTACTGCTTACCCTACACAGGGTCACAGGGGAGCCTGGATAGGGTTCCATCCCATTGCTCCTACACACACTACAGACAATTTGGAATTGCCAATCAGCCTACAACTGGGGGAGGAAACACACAAAGCATGGGGAGAACATGCAGACTCGACACACACACGGTGGAGGCTGGACTCGAACCCCCAACCCTAGAACTGTGAGACAAAAGTACTCACCACTAAGCCATCATGGCCCTCCACTCTTGAAGTTGTCCATAGTCCTAGTCCATCAATACTTCAGCACAAAACAGAAGAAGCAAACTTCAGACACAAGACATGGCTTGGCTGATTGAGTACAACTGTGTGTACATTTAATTTTTGGCCTTTAAGTGTGCTTATGTCTTTGATTAAGCCTACATACTGTGTACTAGTACTAACTAGTGTGTCAACATTGTCTCTATATAATGCATTACATAGAGAGTAGACATTTTGAATTCAGTTTCAAAGTTAAACATTGTCTACCTGTTACAGAGCAGCTATGTGCCTGAACTTGCTCTCTACTTCCTCTTCTCTACAAACTGTCTCATTTACATCTCATTACATCCCTACTGCAGTGCATTGTGGGATTCCAGGGGTGCTGGATATTTTACACTAACCTTTCAGACATGATTATAAAATTATAAAATGGCAAAGCTGTCTCAAACACTGAACAGGGCGCGGTTTTGGACTGACTTGAGCTCATACCCCGGTTCACACTGCACCTGTTTTTCTTAACATTACACCTTCCTATACCTGCTTGGCTGCCTTTAGAAGGTTAGTCCCGCCCCTGAATGACGTGCTGCGGCGCGTTCTGAGCTGTGATTGGTCGGTGGTGGGATGAGTGACGTGCGTACGGAGCACCTGGAGCTCGCTCGTCGGCGGCGGCGCATTTCTGCCAGAAGCGCACAGCGATGCGGACTCTGAAACGGGGTCAGAAAATAACCAAATATCCGCAAAGGCAGTTAAACGGCGCTCTGTGGCGGGTCGGAGGCGTGTTCTGAAGCTTTGTGGCCTTACATGAGGATGAAATAAGACTGTTTTTGTATGAATAAGGAGCACTTTTTTTTCCCCCGGATCCTGGTTTTCCGTGAAGGGGACGCCACCCGACATCCGCGTTTTCACTCCGCGCAGCGGGGTATGAAAGGATGACCGCTTGATTCTGAGCTTTCTTTGCTTTTTTACGCACTACCTCGCCTTTTTTTCCTCCATAAGGCCTGTCTTTTTTTAAAGGGGGGGCTCGCTATGGTGGACTCAAATGCGATGAGGAAGACTTTCGTGGTCCCGGACCTGAAACCTTTGGATCAGTACGACATTAACCGAGCCAAGATCTGCGCCAGTGTGGGCTGGCTGCTGGCGAAATCTTACAGCAATGCAGGTACTGACCCAATTACACACACACACACACACACACACACACACACACGCTGCTCGTAAACTCCAAGATCACGCTATGCTCCCTTCATCCCTTCATCATGCGCTTTCATGCGTGGAGGTGAAAACTCAGCGTTTTTTCCCCCCTGAGATACACAAAGACTCACATCAAAGCTGGAACCATCCACGCAGATCTGTTTATTTTTTTTCCATTTCTGGTTGTAATATAAACATCCACATACCCTACAAATAAATTCTGCTCTCTTTAATAGCCTATATAATACCACTGTTACATATGTTACATACATTATGACCATATGGTTAAATTATCATTAGAGATCTTTTAGAGCACTAATCTTTTTTTTTTTTTTACATCATAAAATCCTCGAGGTTCCACCTCTTCACAAATACACGTCTAGCATTGTCTGTTGTGTACATGCTTTCTTTGACTTGAATGTAAATTAGAGTTACTGTGAGTCACTCCTTTGAGAGCACACACCCACCTCCACCTTCAGTGAACACCCCCAGTGCTGCTCCTTCTTGGCTTTTTTTTTTTTTTTCCTCAGTATGCCTTGAAAGGCTATTTTCATCCAAAACCCAGGTATATGGCTATGACATACACATACGCTGTATCCCTGAACATCCTGAGTCGAATCTATTTATCTGACCAGATGTCCACTAGGGAACATAATTACACATGATACACACCATGTTATTGAACACAACCCCAGATTCCATTGAACACGACTATAAAAACAGCAAAGTACACCTGCTGGTCTGGATTTTACTTATTACATTAGGAGGAATTAGTCGGGAAGTAAGTTAGGAGAATGGAATAATAGGTCATATTGGTTACATTAAGGTTATCAGGCTCGATATTCTATGTAATATATGATTGTTTCCACCCTCTCTCAAACGAAGCTGATTACTAGCCGTTTCTGTTTGTGCATGCTTTCTTTGATTTGAAATGTAAATTTGAGTTACTGTGAGTCACTTATGTGAGCGCACACGCCCACCTCCACCTTTAGAGAACGCACCCCCAGAGCTGTTTTTCCCCCTTTTTTTTTTACTCTCCTACTCTCACTGTCTTAAAATGCTGTTGTTATCCAAAATCCAGGTATACAACGCGCACATGAGGCTTATATTCCTGTACATCTTGTGTCAAATATATTTATAAGACTGTTTGTCCAGTTATCCTTGTTATTGAATGCAGGCCTAGATTCCATTGAACTCAGAGTATAAAAACAGCAAATATTAGCTTCTCACTGTCAGTAAAAATAGTACTAAGTGGTACCTTTCCTTATTGCTCGGTTAGTACCCTTAAGCGTACACGTTTTGTATCTTTAATGTGTATATTTCACCTGGTAATGTGGATATAATATACCTGTGAAAATGATTTAAGGTACATAATTGAATCATTATTACTTTTCTGAGCAAGCTTTAAAGGTACACTACATTCACCATTCTGGGTAAAATATTACATACTAAAGGTACGACTCCAGCGACAAGGAATGGTACAGGTTGGTACTCGTTTTCTGTGAGTGTATTTTGGATTTAAAGATCAAAAAACAAACCCATGTGGATCTAAAACAGAGATCTGAGCTCTTCAGCTAAAGAATATCTGAACATGTCACTTTAATCCATTAAATATTCTCTGTATAGAATAATACATTGTTTTTATACCCATGAGTTTGTTAAAAATGGACAGTATCAATGTCTTTTTCCTCATTACCCTCTATGACGCATGAATTTGCAATTTGTAAACAACCCACATGTACTCCTGTTACTACTATTCGCTAGTCAGTTAGTTAAGTGCTAACAAGATAGCTTTCATTAGGAACAGTTGAACACAAATATATTTTCACTACTCATGTCTGTCATATTTTTGCTGATTGATCTGACATGAGCTAAATATCCCATAACAGTCACAACTTTTTGTTAATCACCAGTGTTAGCAAGTTTTGCATGCTAGGTATCTTAGCTTGGAGGCTTAGATGTGGATAAAAGTTACTACAGGTACCACATCATTCTCTGTTGGTCCAAAGCCATTCAAGAAAAGTGAGCTAATTATAAAAAAAAAAAATCACACTTTTGAGTTCAAAAAGTTAATAAATGAAAAAACTGACGATTCATCTTTATGTTGGCTTAAAGCTTAGGTGTGACTTTGTTGATTATTGGGTTTATTGTAGGGTTTTTTTTCAGGAAGAGGTGTTGGAAATGTACATGTAACATGTAAACGTACCCTCAAAGGAATAACAGGGATCCTTGAGGTCCAATTATGTACGTTAAATGAGCTTTGAATGTACGTTACATTCACATTTTCAGGTGAAAGATACAGTACACTAAAACACTCTAATCCTCCATTCACACTAGCAAGTGAAGAAAAATTAACATTGTATGCAGCTAGTGCAGTTAGCTTGATTTGCTAATTTGTCAACAAAGCCTAGCACATAATGTAAATCAAACTTAAATGCTGTAGTGGTAAACAAAAGTGGTGTGTGTAAATTATATAGTGGGCCATAGGCTAGACATTTTAAACTACTGTTTTTCATCGGAAATAAAAATATTGCTGGATAGTGCACACCTACAAGCGATAACACTAGCACAAACGAGCGTATTGTCCGCTAGTGAGAACGGAGGGTAAACCACAGACTTGAGCCGCTCATCTTCCAGTGACAAGTGTCTATGTACCATGAATGAGGTTTAAAGTCACATTATATGGCCAAATGTTTGTGGACACCTGACAATCACATTCATATGTGCTTGTTGAACATCCCATTCCAGATTTTGTCCCCTTTTCCCATTATAATAATCTCCACTCTTCTGGGAAGGCTTTCCACTAGATGTTGGAGCGAGGCTGTGGGGATTTGTGCTCATTCAGCTACAAGAGCATTAGTGAGGTCAGGCGCTGATGTTGGGATGTCGAGGAGGTCTGGGGTGCAGTCGATGTTCCAGTTCATCCCAAAGGTGTTCAGTGGGGTTGAGGTCAGGGCTCTGTGCAGGACACTCGAGTTCTTCCACTCCAACCTTCACACGCCATGTCTTCATGGAGCTCGCCTTGTGCAAAAGGGCATTGTCATGCTGGAACAGGCTTGGACCTCTTAGCTCCATTGAAGGGAAATTGTAATGCTACAACATACAGAGACATTCTAGATAATCGTGTGCTTCCATCTTTGTGGCAGCAGTTTGGGGAAGAACCACATATGGGTGTGATGATCAGGTGTCCACATCCATTTGACCATATCGTGTACAATTCGTTCACTTTTTCAGGTGGAATACAATCTAAAAGTTACTAACTTGTACTCTTAAGGGTTGTCGTGTCAAAAAGTACACTTCAGTAATTTGTAATCAGGTTCTTCAGCCCAAAACAAGTCTACTAAAACTCCAAACCAGCTAATCGTGTTCACTATACACTCCATGGCTCAGGTTTGTTTGGGGTTGGATTAGGGCAGGTATGTGGACTGGGTTTGAGAATTTCTGGTTTAATGCTTGCAAAACAATGTTGTTGTTGCTTGAAGGACTGCGCTGTACTGAAACGAGGTTACAGTAATTGCTGATCGGACTTTTAAAGGTCAAAATTGTAGTCAAGAAAATGCCGCTGCGCTGAACAATAGCAAACTCGGCAAAAATTAACTTGCTTTTTACAGCAAATGCAGCTACTTGTGTGTCTGTGTGTGTACATGTATTTGAGCGCTTTTGATGTTCCATTGTGTTCACTAAATGAGCCACAAATAATTCATGTACTACTGTGCATTCCTGTGCTTACTCTAGATCTCACTGGCTGGAATACAAAATGCAGGGTGAACTACAGTGCAGCCGATCCAGCGCTCATCTTTAGTTAAGCATAATAAAGCAATAGCTGACGTGTTAGGATAAATACAGTCATCTATATATTTATGAATGTCCTACTTGTCTCAGTTGTCTCAGAGCATCAAAACAAACATTCCCAGCCTATTTTTAGGCCAGTGGAATATATCTGGCGTTGGGAGGGACACAAACTCAATTATACTTTATCTCTTTGGCTTACGTGTCATTTGTTATGCAACCATAGCCATGCATCTCCGGTGAATGACAGCGTCACATACACACACACGCACACACACACTGTGTCTGCGTTCAGTCTTTGCATTGGCGGCTGTGGTGTATAACCACACCCTCTGGTCAGAGTCACCGAGGCTGGCATGCACTGTGGAGTGAGAGGAAAAGCCAGAGCGCTTGGAAAGAACACACAGGATTTTGCTGTGTGTGAATCGGCCTGTGTGCGTGCGTGCGCTTGTGTGAGCCTACAGCAGTGAAATCCTGCTGAGCCAGGACTGCACTTATCTTCCTGTCTGACTTTGATGACATCATCACTTTTCCTCACTGAACCTGGATTGTGTAGTGGACTCTAGTTTTCCTGTGCTGTTCTTGAAAGCACACGCCGTTTACAAATGCAAGTACAGCATTAGAAAGAAAAATGCAGCTGCTTATTACATATTACAACGTTTTGTAAACCAATACGTTGATATAAAATCAGAATAGTGCTAAAATACGTCAGAGGATTTCACGCTCTGGAACTGGAGAGCCCTTAGAGTGTAAAAAGAAAAAAAAAATTTCAGACCCGTTTACCATCACAGTACAGGTTTGTTTTAGTTAAATCGAATTGTTTGAGTATTCTGCAATATGCAATCCCTTGCAAATAAAACCTTTTACAAATTTGTGTAATTTTAACAGCCTTTACATACAAGTTGACATTTGTAGTGCTTCGAAGTTGTTGAGCTTAGGATCAAACTCATTACATTTAAGTAAATTAGGATTATAACAGTAATAAATACAGCGGTTATGACAGTAGTTAAAAACTCCACTCCAATAACTGTAACCCCACTTTAAGAACCAGGAAATTACTTCACAGTGCACCTTTACTAGGCATCTTGGGTATTGTTAGCACTTTTATAACACCAACCCAATTCGATTATTACTCACATTCACAAGAAGCTGATGTTTAAATCTACAGTTTATAGTTAATATAAATATAAATATTGTTTATAGATATATAAAATGTAATATATATGTATATGTATATGTAATATACTGTTTTTAGTATATGTTTGTATGTTTTTATCCGTCTGTCTGTCTGTCTGTCTGTTTGTCTGTCACTTCTGTAAAAAATTACATTCCAAACATTAAAATAAGCTGATTTCAATCCGAGTTTGTAACTGTTACTATACTATAACTGTGTTAAGGATATTGTAACATCACGGAAGATAATAGTGTCGAATGTTTGTACTTGGTCTTGACCTACATTTATAAGCAAACCCACGTCGACCCTACAAATGGCTGCCGTGGGCGTGTCCCACTTCTTTGTGTTCCCTACATAGGGTTCATGACAGCAGTAGTGTGTGACACTTGCACATGGCTTCATTGCATGTTGTTAATGAATTAGTCTGAGCACCTGCTCTCATTATTCAGGCGAGTTGTAACACGTTCACGGTGCAGTGGGATTTAGTTTTGTTTGTGGAACGTGTGGCGTATCGCTAGTGCTCAGCATTTGCTGTGTAATCAGGAGACAGTGTGGAGCATCATCGATAACGGAGCGGGTCACGCAGGTCTCTGGCCTTGTGTGCGTGTAATGAACTAAACATCTCACGACTCTGACACTGTATGAGATCCTAATGAAATCTTGTCCGAATTCTATACCAGACTGTGTGATCACATGTCAGATTATATGATGACATCATCAGAGTGAGCCAGGGCATTGTTATAATAGTAGCAGTGTTACGCCTGGGGGAAAAAAAGTTTTAAAAGGAGAAGAGGAGGAGTGTGGAGCCATTCTTGACTTGCTAGATGAGTGAGCTACAAAGTGAGCTTGAGGTAATAAGGATATTTTTCCATCCATTAGCATGCGTGGTAGCTTAGCAACTCAGAGTGTGAGGAGACAGTCATGCCTGATAACATTACATTAAAGGTGCATTAGGTAAGTCTTTTTTTTCCTTCAAGATTACATTTCTCATGGGTAGATGGGTTTGACATTTGAATGATTCCTGTCCATATTCACGAAGCTCCGCCCCCAGGATGTACAGTAGCTCGTGGAATGTCTTTTAAATGACTGACAGTAGATGCATCCAAACACAAACAAGCAATCTGGACCAGAAATCCATTTTCCAGATGGGGTTTTCTCAGGAACTTTATATACTTTTGCTAAGGCCATGACCCTTTTTTTTTTTTTTTTAAATCATGTTGTATGTATGTTTCAGGTTATTTAAGTAAGGAATTAAAAAAAATCGACAATTGCACCTTTAGTGCATGTGATTGAATTGTATTTATAGCTGCTTTGTGTAATAACTACTTGTTATAATAGTTTTGCGTAATCCTATGCCGTCCTCCTATTGGTGGCTTTTAGATTAGCATTGTAGAAATCTGAAATTTGAATCAAAATGTCTGACGCTGCCAGAACTTTGTCGTCAGTTGTCTTTGGTCACAGTGGCTCTAAAAGGTTACATTCTGTGTTCTAAGACCACCAATATCACCAAAGAATCCTTTAACATTGTGCATTTTTTTGTCTGCCACTGAAAGAAAAAATCAGTCTGAAAAGCATACAGTGTAAAGCTAGCTATACTCTAAACTCTGCCACCTCAGTGCATGGAGAGCTCAGCACCCTGCTGTTTGCTACATGCATTACCCCTGCGTGTAGCGCGTAGGTGTTTCTTTTCTTTTCTGAGGGTCAGGTTTATACTTAAGCTCATTCTTGATGGTGCTTTCTCCCAGCAGATGACTTTTTTTTTTTTTAAACTGCCCCCCCATTATTATTGTCTGTAGGCATGACTCAGCCTCGGGTTTTGTTTCTGCATCTGTATTTCAAATTCAAATCATGAAGCATTATTCTAACTCACTGTTACTTGAGTAGGCTGAGTCAGAGATATGCATGGGTTTTTTCCATCCCATGTAAATGAAAAGTGGTGCAACACTGAGACCGAGAACAATAAAGCTCACCTCCCCCTCCTCTTCTCATCGCTCATCCTCATTTATCTTCAGACGGTTCAACTGTTTCAACCTCTTTAATTAAAATTTCTCGTTGGTGGAGTTTGGCCAGGCCAGCAGGTCTCTCCTGGACTCTCTCGGTTGGTACAGTTAGTCATCTTTGCCCCATCGGTGTGTCACTGTAATGACTCAGCGGCTCACGAGAGCACATGGGTGAGTGTTACAGGAGGAAATCCTTTTCAAATCCCTTTGGATCTGCTGCTCAAAGCAGACACGCGCCTTTCTGCCCTCGGTAAACATTTGGGAAAGATGGCTCCTTTCCGTATCCTTCTGTGTTGTTATGGTCACCGGGTTTATGTTTATGTTGTGGGTTTGGACTTCAGAGCTGAAACTCACTCTAAATTACACCATGATGATGAGTCATTCGTTTCAGTTTATTCAGTTTTAGCCGGTTCACGTGATGCATTTAATAAAGAAAACAAATATTGTTCATTCTTCACTGTGACTGTGCCTAGCAGTGTTCACTTATTTTCTTTTTTATGCCTCGGACTTTTCAGGTTTAAGGTTGCGGTTCTCAGACAGGGTCCCTGAAGCATAGTCAGGGGCGCCATGATTTTTAAGCTTTGTTGTAAGGAAATCCAATCGTTATCAAAATTGTCATATTGATTATTGAGTTTATATAGCTATTATGGTTTAAGCCGAATCGATCTCCTATAAACAATGAATTTAATGGCAATTTAGAAATTATAAAGCTCCTATAAAATAGGCAAAAAATAATGAGCACAGTATGTAAATAAATGGATTTGTGTTCATAAAATAAGTCAGTACTGAGGAGGTCTGTGGATTTCTTTCTTTTACAGTTAGAGGTTTGAGAGGTTTCTTTTACAGTCGAGGTTTGAGGTTTGTTGGTACGTGTGTGACCTTGTGGCTCTGCTCTTCGCTGTATTTACAGGCCTTTCACAGTACCTGATCTGATTCAGAACAATCTTTGGGTTGCTGTTAGGCCTTGAACCTGGCAATGCATTTCAGCATGTCTCCGGCTCTTTAACAAACAGAAACAAAGATAAAACTGCAGCCCAGCTGGACCACGTGTGTGAGTTAGCACTGTGTTTAGTTATAATGTGAGCAACATTGTACAGTGAGGACTGTATTGGTGTAGAGAGCATGCTCAGTTTTGCTCTCTAGGACTCTATGGCTGTGGCATTGTCAGGAATTGTGCTTGCGAACTCATGACTATAAGGTGAAAGCTTTGTGCCACTTGGAAGTCCGCCGTTTACCATTTGCTCCTTCAGCTCCCAATTTTTCAGTCTATCAGCTCAAATAATTGCTAATAAACAGTATACAAGCTAATAATAGTAGTCTGTTCATGACATCACGTATGAGTGTGTGTTTTAGCTGTGTGGTCCTGCTTTAATGAAAACACTCACATTCTACAGCATGAGAGTTTCTCTGGTGCTGTGTGCACGTGAGTTTGATCGCCGCGATTATTTTCTGTTTTCAAACTCTTTATCAGGGAAACCCGCATCACAATAACGCAAAAAATAGGATTAATAATGTCATGCCTCCTTTTCAGACAGGTTAGTGAGAGGCAGAGAGAGAAACACACTCTCTCTGTTTTGAATCGGAGCAGCTGTAGTAACCTGTAAACCTCTAATAAATGTTCAGTATTCATCTATAAGTATTCATCTCTGTAACCTACACAATCCATACATTAAACCAAAAGACTCTACAGGGCAGCTGAGGATCATCCACGGTTCACCACATGACTTCCAGGATATCATAAAAAGCAGGCGTGTGTGTGAGTGTGTGGTCAGTGAGAGTGCTGCTCTCGAGAGCCTTGTGATTAAACATATAGCAGATGTGCGCATGTGCGTGAGCACAAACACAGAAACTGAAGGAACTTTGCTGCCAGAACAACATCTGTGTGTCTTCTGTCTGAATCCCAGTGCAAATATGGAGGAAATACAGCTACGATGCTTGAACAGAACATTGCTGGTAAACATGCGAGAATTTCTGAACATATGCTCATCTAATCTAATCATTAATATAAAATTGATGTGACTGTCATATAGAGGATGATTACGCACAGAGAAAACAGCAGGTCTCTCCACGGCTTTAGTCTTAATTACAGATTGCTTGGGATTCGTTATCATGTTACAGTCTTATTAACTTTTCCCCTGTAGCACGATGAATATTATTCCTGCGCACACTCTTAACACAATAAGGATGTTTCGTAACACAATAAGGATGTTTCACTGGCCTTATTTCCCACGTTTAGCTCTCTGGCTCTCCTCAGAAATTACAAGATAAAGTTTTCAAAACATCAAAAAAGTAATATGAAAATATTAGGGATATGGGAATTCTGGACTAATGCCGATATCCAGTATTTCTCATGTACACAAATCTGCCGATGTCAATGCAGACACACGCATATTTTTGTCGTAATTTGGATCCTCCTGTGCTTGCCTTATGCATGTACTATTTGGATAATACTGTAATACATCACATAAAATTGTATTTTATTTTAAAATGTAAATGTATTGCTGTTTTAGTTACAACTTTGTTCTCTGTTTATCTGTAAGAACCTTCCAAGGAGATGTGTTTTATTTAAAATACTATAATAATAATAATAATAATAATAATAATAATAATAATAATCATCATCTTTATTTGTTTAGCACATTTTATGCATAAAATGAAGCTCACATTGCTTCAAAAAGGAAATAAAAAAAAAAAAAATGTAAATAATAAAAAAAAAACATGAGAAAACCAAGTTTCCACTCAGGGATTAATAACGTTCTGTCTGTCTGTCTGTGTATATGCGTATCCATCTGGTGAGAGTTAGCGCCATAGTTTTGGCATTAAAAGAGAATACTTCACCACGTTGAAAATACTTTTCTCTGAAATGTTTTCAGCACCAAAAAAGTCCTTCCCAAAGTCCCGCCTACAGCGTTTGATTGACAGGGCTACCTTGTTGACAATAAAAATGGAAATGCAGACGAGATTTGAAAAGCACTTAAAAAAAAAATATTACATTTGTGCAATGTATTATTATCATAATCAGCGTGATTAAGCGTCACTTATGTATATTTTTTCCAGTGCTGGTGCTTTAGACCTTATACTTGAGTTTATTGAGTGTATCGTGAGTTTACAGAGGGATTTTCAACCAGAAGGGTGTGTGTGTGTGTGTGGGTGTGTGTGTGTGTGTGTGTGTTAGGGTCTGGACACTTTCAGTGCTTTGCTTTTGGGTGAATGATGGACATGCTAATTGAATGGACATGGCTTGTGCCAAACGTCCTGCTTGTCCTTGTCTCTCAGACATATTTGCTGTCTAAAGTCCCGTCTAGCTGAGTCACTTGGAGCTTTTGTCTAAAGTAATGTTTAATTTAAGGCTTTTATGATGCTGTTTATGTTAAATAGCTAAACCACACTGTTGTAACCCATCACCTTGTTGATTCAGGTAGATATCCGTGTCCGTGTGTGTGTTGTGGTGTTGAGAGAAAGACATGTGATACGAGGCTGATAGTCGAAATGCTTTGTGTAAAGTTGACATTAAGAAGTTTGCTCTCATAATGTGTGTGTTTGTCTTTGCACCGTGGTGGCGGCCTCCAAATCCATGCTCCATTTACACAATTTCCAGGTATTGCTTTCCCTCTGCATATCAGTCACAGTGCAGCACAGTGTGTTAATTCAGTGCTCTACAGGGAAACGACACACGCATCACACACTGCTGTGGCTTTTGCATTCTGCTTTGCATTCTGGGTTTGAGCTCTACATAGAACAGAGCTCGTGGACAGTGCATGAACATACGTATACACTGTGTATATTTACAGTTACTCTACATAGAACTATTTAATTTGTGTCTTTCTCAATCATGTTTTTAACCGGAACAAGCAAATTATATACTGTATAGTTTTTTTTTTTGTTTTTTCTTTTCTTTAAATACATAGATTTTTTTTTCCAATCCACAGTACTGGATGACCAATGACTGTTTTACTGCAGTAAGTACAAACAGAACTGGAATTATGCTTTTTTCCATTAACCAAACTTTTCAGGTGTATGATTCAAGTCAAGTCAAGGCACGGCAAATTTATTTCTATTACACATTTCATACGCATACTGTGCAATTCAGGGTGCTTTACATATAAAATGAACAAATACAGAGACAATTGGTGAAATACATAGAATAAAACGTAATTGGAAGTTTAAAGGAGTAGCAATAAATATAATATTAGTAAGGTAAGTAAAAAAAAAATTGAGATAAAAGGAAAAAAAGAGATTAAAAAATACAATGGAGTAGGTTTTTTTAGTCCTGATTTTAAAAACTGCTTTTCCATGCTTAATATTTACCTTTGACACGACTAACTGACCTGTCCTGATAATAGTGGGCGGGGCTAACAGCAGACTACCTTAATTAGGTCATTTCTCTCGCTATATATAAAACAATAACCGTAAACAAGAACCGGCCCAAACAGAAACCATTAAAAATTGGGCTTTTAGTTTTAGTTCATTTTCCTCTAGTTTGAGAGACGACCGGAAGAGTCAGAGTGATTACAGTAAGAGTGACTGTGTTGTAATAAGTAGTTGAAGCAGTGCTCAAATTAACATTGTTCTTTTTGTCTAATAAGATGTTTAGTTGACCAGCTTGAATTAGACGCAATAAAATTATTGAAGCTAAGGCTCGTAGACATTCTGTCAGTGAAACGATGGAACATGGTTGAAATTGAAATGATCTTCATGTCAGCCCATTGTTGATGGAAATAAATGACAAAATGAAGTTAACATTGTAAGGATGCTGTTAACACACTGCTCTGTCTTGCGTTTGTGCAGTAAGATTTCAGTGCTGCTACAATTTTTGAAATTAAATGCAACTGTTTTGGGCATCCAGTCATCATTAAACAGTGCTGCTAGCTCTTCCCTAAAGTACTAAAGTTCATGTTGGTACTGATCTTGTACCGACACAGTTCCAGTTGTCTGGTGCCAAAAGATCTGGTACTTGGTGTAGTAAAAGTACTTAATAGTTAATTGTTTATCCAGTACATCCCATAATACTTACGATGGGTGTGAATGAAATGCTAATGTTTGATAGAAAAAAGTTTTTAGAAAACTGATGCCACTGTGCTGTTGAATTCTCGATTCTGATTGGTCAGAAGGTGCTGATTCATTTTCTCTAACAGCAGCTCTGACATTAGTGCTTCAAGGCAAAATTAAAAGTTTATATGAATGCACTCGTTCTAATACGGTATTGTTTCACAACAGCGTTCCAACAACAGCGTACTTCCAAGCGGTTTATTCCTTACATATCGCCCACCCCTGGTAAGAACATGAAGTAAACTTGGCTTCTAGTGTTTATACTAGCTGGGGCTGTTTGAGTCTGAATGATTTTCTTGACTAGGATGTGTCCTTTACCTTGTGCTCCTTAGAACTGGTCCTGCTGCTTCCCATAGCCTGGTGTGTGTGTGTGTGTGTGTGTGTGTGTGTGTGTGTGTGTGTGTGTGTGTGTGTGTGTGTGTGTGTGTGTGTGTGTGTGTGTGTGTGTGTGTGTGTGTGTTTCAGGTTTGACTTTCACAGAGCTGTGTGTTTGTTTTTGGGGTTTGTTTACAGAAACTGCTCTGAAATCTTGCTCTGTAGAAGTATATAGAGTAAAGCCAATATTCCAAGCCAATATGTTGTGTAACGTGTGTGTGTGTGACTGCAGAGTCAGCCTTTATAGTGGAGTAATGATATGTGTATGTGGGGCATTGTTTCCTAGTTGGTAAAGTGGTTCAAGTTACATTTTTATGCCCACAGCTTCAAAATGGTGTGTGTGTGTGTGTGTGTGTGTGTGAGAGAGAGAGAGAGAGAGAGAGAGAGAAGGGTTTGCATGCAGAGTGTGTGTGTGTGTGTCTGCATGCACATGATGGAAACTTGCCCTTCTCATCACCAGTCCTGTGCAGGTGCCCGCTAACTCACACCTTCTTTAATAATTAGTGCAGCTTTGCGTCACACTTTTGTCCACTGCATGTGTTCATTTCTGTTGTCTTCACCTTTCACCTGCTCATTTCAAGCACTGTGCTAATGAAGACCATCACGTCACACATCTTCCACACACACCTTGAGTAAACAAAATGCTCAGACATCATTCTATAAGCTATCCTAGCCTCTTCGTTTTTTTTTTTTAATCTACAAATGAATCTACATTTCTGTATCTTGTTTCCTTGCTTCTGAATTAAAATGTTATTCTGTAGATATGGCTGTCAATGAGTGCGCATAAACCACGCTAAGATCAGTGAAAGTGGGTTGGAATTTACTGTGTGACACTCCAGAGGTGGCGTTAGACCAAAAAATTGTGACAGTCTCTGATCTAGAGCTACATTGTGTGTCCTCTTTCTACAAGTTACTTTTATTTTCTGCGCCTGTAGCACAGACTGATTATATTAACAGTTCTATAATTTTATTTGCTGTATTTCTGTTTGAATCTGCCTTTTTTACGTTTCTTTTTTATGCCTGGTATCAGTTTTCTTATTGGCCCCATTTGAGAAGACCAGAGCTGAGCATTGCACTTGTATTTTGTAAAAATTTCATTTTATTTATTTATTTATTTATTTTTATTTTTTTGTAAAAAAAATAGTTCAATCATCTTTAAGAAAAAGAAAAACACACCTTCTGCGACTTTTCAGTTTACACCAGATGCAACTCCCAAGCTTTCAAACTCACAATGTAGTGAAGAGTAAAGATTTACACGCCTTATGAAAAGCTTCAAAGAATAAAATTTTGTATTTTAACATTTTCGACCATGCGTTTAGACCGTGCTGCATTTGACTTACCTCAGAAGTGGGAACTCTGAGCTCGGAATGACGTCATTTCTGACCTACGAAAAAATGGACGCCTCCATGTTCATCTTCTGTTAGCAACAAGCTAGCCAGCTGACTGTGATGAGTGATGTATATTTACCTCCTCAAAGCAGCGAACTGTATAATCAGTATTATAGATTTATCAAGCGAATATGTCTGTAAGTTGATTGATCTACAGCAAATACTTGTATATACAGTATGATTTAAAGATAAGAGGTGCTGCTTTGTTTATTGCTGATGGTTTATGCAGCCATTTTGATTTGACTTCACCTACTGAACCCAGAGTAACTCAGAGTTGAAAAGTCCACCCGAGTTCCTGAGTAGGAATCCCGAGGTGATGGGGCATTTTCTTAGGTTTTTGGTGTTAATTATTTTTTCTATAACAGCAGATCTTAGAGTAGTGCAGCTGCAAATAACAGGTTTATATTAATGCGCTCGTTCTGATACGTTACAGTTTCTATAGTAACAGCTCATTCACGGCTCCTCATAAGCTAAGTCTAATAATAATAATAAATGGAGTATAAACATATTATTTAACAAAGAAAAGCATATCACTGATATGGTGAAAGTAAGTTAGTAGATGTCTGTTTCACACTTATGGAAGGAGTGTCCAGTGTCAGCGCTTTGTAACCGTCAGTAGCTTTTCCACCACAGGAAAGTTGTCATGATTCCAGGAGAAAGTGAAAAGAGAGGCTGGTGAGAGAACTGATATAATTAAGTGTTAAGAGGACCTAACTTGTTTCATGGACGTTCCACAACTTTGCATGTAACTATAAATGGGTAAAAAGTACACAACTTAAAAAAATTGCTGTTGTATACTAGGAGTAAACTCTTTGGGACGTGCTATTATTGAAATATAATCAACTTTAGGGTGGTAACTGACACCAGCCTATTGTTGTCTGTTTTTCTGTAACAGTACATCTTGCAGTGTTTTATTCCTTACAAATCGTACAATAAAAACAAAATACTCAATCGTATTTTGAGTATTTTTCACAGTATCAAGCTTTACCTGTGCTCATTGTAACTCATTGTGTGTGTTGTGTATTATAGACAATGTTCCAGTGGAGCTGCGAGACCCTTTCTATCTTGACCAGTACGAGCAGGAGCACCTGAAGCCCCCTGTGACGCGGCTGCTTCAGTCTCCCGAGCTCTACTGCCGAACCTATGGCCTGTTGCTTGCTGGGGGCCCCGGGGCCAGCGGGGTTCCAAAAGACAACGCCGTCCTCCTACAGACCCTCAGCCAAAAGGGCTTAACCCCTAGAGACCAGAACATCCCAGTGACTGAAGCAGACCTCCAGCACAAACCTATCAAAATGGTAAGTGGGTGTGGTTTATAGACACATTACACGCATGCGGAGAGAAGAGAATGTGTGTGAGGGTGTTCATTGGTGGGTGTGTGTTTGGAGATGTTCCAAGCAGACACAGACTCTAAAGTCTCTAAATCAATGGACATGCAGGGAGATGTTAGATTGTTTCATTGCTTTTAATAAAAGCTCAGAGGGGGTGAGTGGCGGTGTTGGTGGGCCGAGACCTGTTTCTAACTCTGATTCCAGGGATTAAGGGACATAAGAAAAGACCCTCCTCCACTTCACCAAGGTTAAGTGGCTTCATGTGTGTGGGACATGGCTCTGATTGAAGAGCTGGTCTGAAGAGCACATGGTAATGAAGTACGTCTAGAAGGATCAGGTCTTTTAAAAGACAACAGACTCTGTGTGGACGCTGTAATGCTCTCTAGAGGAGGTTGGGGGACGTTTGTTATCTTGTTTTCTCAGGGCTGTTCTTTCAGTATCATCCTAGAACAGGGCTGTCGAACTCATTCAGCATTTTTGCCAGACTCTGGAGGGCCGTAATCGAAGCCTTTCTTTTCTTTTTTTTTTTTTTTTAATTTATTTAACATATTCTGTTGACCAACACCAGTAACCTAGGCTCTGAAATTAGAATAGGATGTTTCAAGTTAAAGAAGGGCTAAAAGAAACTATTAAATTCTATGCACTGTTAATATTTATTATACTGATTATATTAAAAGTTATTTTATGAATGCATTCCTTTGTTTAATCGCATTTTATTGGATACCAGCTGCTGTGAAGGGAACCAGTTGGGAGGATGCATTTTGCCTGTTTCTGTTTGAAAGCTACTCACTAGCGTAAGGTGAGAGCAGATGAAGTAGAATGCTGGAGTTTACTACAGAAGAAAAAGTAGATCAGGATTTATAATACAAGGTGTAATTTTCCCCTATTATTAACGTGTTGTTTTAATCTTTTTCAGTGGAATTGTCAAAAAGGTGTTTTATAGCAACGTTATTAACATGGAAAGATCCTACTGCTGTGTGATATCCACCTGAAATACACGCATGCATCACACTTACCTTAATTGTCACACTTAATTTAATTGACAGATCAAGAAAACAATTGTAATTGCATTTTTAATTATAATTTTGTGCATTTTCTCATTCCACCGAAACCAATTTCTGGTTACGCCCATACCAGCACAGCACACAACGTGCTTCTGAATCATTTTTAGACGCGAGTGTGATTTACATCAAGCACAGCACACAGGCGTTAACCTGCATTTCAGACCGGGCTCAAGCCACCCATAGTAGAAACCGAAGTGCACGTATATACAGCTGTTTATGGTAACTATCCCTTGGATAGGAAAAAGGCTGCTGTTCGATAGTTTTAAGCGCTACGAGATGTACTATACAATACTACTACGAGTTTCACTACTCTATGGTTCTGCTGTATTGAGCAGTAGTGTACTACAGTCGGTTTCAGTATTTTTTTTTTTGCAAGTTCACGTGGGCCACATGAAATGGAGCTGCGTGCCGGATTTGTCGTGCAGGCCTTGTGTTTGACACGTGCCCTAGAACGTCCTCGATTAACCACTTAAGCACGTCGTTATGGTTTTGAACCATATGTGTCATTTGCAGACTGACTAGATGATCACAGAACCAGGTTTCTCTTATCAGAGAGAAAGCAAGAGAAAACACTTTTTCTGTTTTTCACCTATTATTTAATAAAATAAAAATAATAGTATTCACATTTTTGAATAAGATGCTCTGCTTGGCTGTAATGCAACCTAAAAAGCTAAAAAAAAAATTAGAAACTGGTCTGAATTATCATTCTGTACATCACTAACAAAGACGGAAATTGATGTGTTTACCAAACAGCAGGACGAGCAATACACCAGGCAGCAGGACAGACCATCTGTTTTTTTTCTGTAAGAAACAGTCTTAGGCTCTGAGAGTGGCCAGTTACTATGTCCTTAAGAATCAACTCCAGTGAATATTCCTGTTATTTCTGTTCCCTTTGTCCAGCATCTGGACACTGGTCTCACATCCATATTCTCTGATTGAATGAGTTGTCATTTTGCATTACAAAAATGCAGCAGTTACTTCCTGTTACTTTAAGAAGATACAAACCGCCATAGGACATGCTACTGTAGGAAAATAAGAAACGATTATTGTTATTTATTCCTCTTATATGACAGCAGTTAGCCAACAATATAACCAGTATTATAGCACCTATAACAGTTGTTCCTTCAACAGCCTCTCTTTTTTTTTTTGTCCCATTTCAAAATCAATAAGATAAAAAAATTCACCCTCTAACCAATCAGATTCCAGAATTCAACAGCGCTGTAGTAATTAAGCAATAATCGCACGAGCAAGAGTGTTGCTGTGCTGAATATATGCGCCTACGGCAATCAGAGCCGTGCTGATATTCAGTATAACTGCATGATTGTGAGTGTGATATTGCTTTTATGCAACAGTTCTATAAACAAAAGATTAATATGGAGTAACTGACATTTCCGACACACCATGGCCAAATATTTTGTTTATTTTTGCTCCATTAATGAAAATAGTTCCCAAAGAAGCCACAGCTGGATAGAGCGCTGCATGTTGCCATGCCAACGCACAGACTGACTGACAGTCCGTGTTATACGAAATATCAGCGCTCTTGGAATGCCGCTTGCCCAATCAAATTAGGGGACTGGAACGATCTGTTGCACTGAAACACTGAAAGCATTCAGAAAGTAAAACAATTCCAAACAAAGGAAAAACTAAACAAAACCATTCTTGGTATGAACGCTGTTCTCAGCAACCTCACGGCTGTATATGCAGCAGTTTTACAAGTAATATTTATCAGTTGCCTTTGTAGGTTTTCTGTACCATTGTAGCAGCTTCGTAGTACTTCTACACGTTCCACAAATTTTGTTCTGGTTTCTTATTTGCACTGTAAATCTCACATTAACTTCAACAGAGGAAAAAAGAGATACCAGGGAGATACCAGAGAAAATGATAACAGGAACAAATGGGTTTCATTAAATGTAACAGTAAATGGATAAAAAGTATGAAGTGTTATTCTTCAAATAAAAATAGTCAAAGTGCTGTGGTATAAGAGGTTTAAAACACAATGGAACATGCTGTTATAGGAAACTAGTCAACTTCAGGGTTAGAACAGTAACTCCCCTTAGTGCTGGGCTGCCTCACACTACTTTGGTCATTGATTATTTTTCTATAAGAGCACACCCTGTAGTGTTTTTTCATTATGTAATTGCCATTTTGCTTTTGTCTGTTGTGATAATAGTAAACATATTGTCTGAAATTGTTCTGCTTTTTCGATTAAAACTGGATCCAACTCACAGTAAGACCTCTGTGCTGTCGATCAGACAGTAGTGCGGGGGACCTGTGTTTTTATTAAACATCATCCTGTGTGTGTGTGTGTGTTTGTGAATATGGTTCCCTCTGGTTCTTTTGTACATGCTGCGCTGAGCTGCTCAGGTTAACAGGTGCAGTGTTGGTGTCATGGTTGCAGTGGATTCAGTGAGGTCTGATGATGAGCTCTGGATTCTGTCAGGTCTGGCTCTCCTGTGTGTGTGTTTGAGCCTCTCCCATGTTCCCAGGCCGTGTGTGTGGGGGAGTGCTATGGTCTGAGTGTAACTCTCTGCTGCTCGCCGTCTGGCTGCCAGCTGTGGGTAGTGGTCAGAGAAAGTGGGTCACGCAACAGCAGCGTTAAAATCATGGAGCAGCAGGACAGAGTGTGGAGAGAAAATAGTCTAGGAACAACAGCAGTCTGCTGCATCTTCCTTCTCGTAGCCTAGCCAATTAAAAGATAAAGAAACAAAAAAACAATAAGTTGGAACATGACAGTGTTTGATAGGAAGTTAAAAAAAAAGGTTCCAAATAAATTCCAGTCATGCAGAATTTCAATGAAAATTACAAAATGATGGCTGTAAAGAATATCAATTAAAAAAAAGATTGACCTGGCAGGATTTCTGTGAAAAATCAACCAATCTGTGGAAACATTAACAAAAGCTGCATTCTTGATCCTATATTCTTTAACCTACAACACGGAAATTGATAGAAGTCCAAAATCTTTAAGGACAAATCAATTCCCTTAATGCGCTCCGAGGAATCAAGGACAGGGAGAGATCAAGGCTTCCTAATCAATGATACTCAAAGACACAGAGTCACAAACGCTGGATAAAGGTTGCGTATTTTCCTTATATCCTCAGTGAAAGTACAGAAAGTAAATGAAGAAGCAAAATGAATCAATGAGAAGCACTCAAAGCATTTGCTAATGGTTTGTTTACCCTTTAGCTAGCTTAGAAATAAAAGTGACAGTTACATTAGTGTTTGGACTCTAAGATTATTTTCTGTCTATCAAATTGTTCAGAAGTCTATAACTTCATATATTAACAACACATTACCTAGTCAGCAATAGGCTAATTGCAAACACATTTAGCCACCTTCGCTACATAGCATACAGCCAAATAACCAAAGATGCTAATGTGTTCATGTTTTTCACTTAATGGTGTTTTTTAATGTTTGTTTTTTTTAATCCAGTTTTTTAAAAGATTTTATTTCTAGAAATGCTTGTGTTAATATGTGTTCTGTAACTAAAATGTACAGTTGGTGTCTCCTTGTAAAAAATAGGGATGAGTAGAAAAAAAACCCTCCATTTTGATGCAGTTAACGTTGAAGCCATGACTTAGAATTTTTGCTGTGGCTAGCGATATTGTCTTAACTGCGGTTCAGCTAAATAGAGTTTTCCATATACACTAGCAAGCTAGCTAACCATAAACCAGTAAAAACACAAAAAATAAAAAGGCTAGAGCTATTTAAGCTTCCCTAACTGACTGTTCACTTCACTACCTCTTTTTATGGAACAATTTGTAGTCATATAGAAAAGAGTTATATAAACTCTAAGGCTATGACACTGCTAAAATTAGCGCTTTCTCCATTTTGAGTCTTGTCTGTAAAATAGCATGCAGCGAAAGCAGTTGTGCTACTGGTTGACGTTGACAATGACAATTCGCATATCAGAGTTCACTGAAGATAACGTTTGTTTGGGTGCCAAAAAATGTCTTTGTGCCAGAAGCCTTGTGATGAAAATGCTGACTGTGGCGAATTCCATTGAAATAAGTATATTTTTGCTAGTGTGAAGTCTAGTGTGTTGTTGTGTTCTCCCTGTCTTATCACATCCTTTGTTTGCTTTGTAGAATGTTCTTTAAGTGACGTGGAATATCCAAACCTGAAGCATCCTACAGACGGAGATCTAGGTCACAGTATATTTACTGATACAGTGTAGATTGTATGTTGAAAAACTGATCCTAAAGGACGTGATGTTCAGAAATCAAGGCCCTTGAGCTGGGGCTGTAGTTCATCTCTTCATCTCTTTCCTCATCTCTTTCCTCGCTTTTCCCTCCCCCGTGTGTAGTGTGTAAATCCCAGCCCCCCACCTCAGCACTCCTGCGACTGATGAGGAAAGATCAGTGTAGATTAGTGCCGATTTGTGATCCAGGCCTATCGTCTGGCTGTACTGTGTTATCAGAGAATGTTTTGCTTTCACTACTTAGCAGTGTAGCATTTGTATAAGGAAGAGATGTTCATGGACACACCGTCACAGCCATTTCCCCTGCGGGCCACGATAGCAGGGGGTCTGGGTTTGATCCAGTTGCGTCCCGGGATTGTTTGTTTAGTTAATGCATGAGGAAACGCCTAATGAATGCCTCGACTGGTGCAGCCAAAACATTGCTGGGATGCAGAATTTAATCCACTGCCTGAGAGCAGGGTGGGCCATGTAGTAACCACTCACCACAATGCATGCTTCTAAGTATATCTTGGATATGTTTAGTGCTTACGAAACAGTAGCGCTTAGTGTTTTATTCATTTATTTATTTATTTATTTATTTATTTATTTATTTATAAATAAAAAGGAAAGATAGAAATGTACAAAATCTGAAAATAACCAGTAGTGTCACACTGTTGCCTGCAGTAATAATATGGCCAATTATTTCAGCAATAGTTGAAGAAATAGTTGCAATGGCGCTTTACGTTACCACTTCTGACTAGAGCTACGGACTCTGAACAGAAGAAACATTGGTATTCCCCTCTCAATTCATCTTTAAAAATTCTGTTTCGTGTCAGTTCACTAATCAGACTAGAGAGGATAATTAAAATGAAAATCTATTAAAGTCTGTGAGATGACTCTCTCTCCCTCTGGTCTGCCTTCAGCTAAATGATTTACATAAATGCATATGACTGGATAAATCGCAGCAGAGGATCTGCTACAGAAACAGCGCTTGAAAACAGCAGTCGCTGAACTATGACCGAGACAATATTTTACAGGATTTTACTGCGCTGCAACAGCATTTTGTCCAGTACTCGGTTCGGGTTCTGCTGGAAAACTTTGCTCGGTCTGCCAGTTGATGCCACTCAGTTACAATTTTTAACATTGACAGAACATTTGACATTCTTGTTGTGTCTTTATAGTCCAGAGATTAGAGTTAGAGTAGTACTGATGGCTTGAGATAGATGTGTGTTTACATAAGAGTCTGCCTTGACTAAGAGGGACACAGTCCGCCTCACTGCACCATTTCCTGAATCCCCCTCTTTCCTCCTGAACCTCTGACCCCGCTCGACCTCCTGCTCAACGCTGGTTGATGTCCGAATGTTTGATTTTATGATGGAGGCTATCTGTGCTGTGCATATACCTCAGACTTCACTTGACCAGGAGCTTAGTGATGGTGCTTTGGGCTGCTAAAAGCGGTGCATTGTGGGTCATCGTTGGTTGCTATGGTGATTTGGCAGCTTGTTTGTCCTCTGATCCAGTGCCGGACCTCACTACCCTCTCATTAGGATGAACTTGTGATTTGGCTTAGTGAGCTCTGAAGGGGCCGACATGGGTGGGAACGAATAGCCAAGCCACACACACACACACACACACACACACACACACACACACACACACACCATCTCACTCTCTCTTATTCATTCCACGGCTTTTGTCATGAAATTGCTATGCGTTGGCTTTTCAGAATAATTACTGTACTGCAGAACAGAGCCGAAGTACACGCTCTCATTTCTCTCTTTCATTTCTTTCCCTCTGTCAGAATTTATCTCCCCAGGAACGGATCATACCCGAGTGTTTATAGCTCACTGGCGCACATTGTTTCTGTCCCACCCACTTTATACTAAATCAATGATTTCAGCAAAAGCCAGGCTTTTCATCGACTCCACATGTGTCGATAAAGTCTAACGAGTCTGTTGCACAAGTCAGGAACCTATTAGTAATATTCATTTTAGGTAAGGCTACTATTTTAAGGAAATGAACATTTGAATATTCAGTGTATCATCACTTAATGTTTAATTTTTATGCTATTAAGCTAGAAGATGCCAGGTGTACCAGACAGTTCCCAGACCAGATTGGACGCTAAAATGTGTTTTCAGTTTATCTGCTGTTTCAGTGTTTCCTGTTCTTCATGTTTAAATTGTTTACATTCTTGGTAGAGTGACTTATATTTAGCTCATTTACACAACTGAGCAGTTGAGGGATTTCACCTCACAACCCTCCAATCAGTAGTCCAGTGTCTTAACCACTGAGCTACCACTGCTCTAAGATTTTTGAATAAAAAAAAAAATAGACCTAGAATTTCTGTAGGCGTTCAATCCTGAGCTCGAGTTACTGTCTGTGTAGGATTTCCTTGTTCTCCCCGTGTCTGTGTGGGTTTCCTCCAGGTTCTCAGGTTTCCTCCGGGTTCTTGGGTTTCCTCACACCTCCCAAAAACATGCCTGTAGGAGGATTGGCTATGCTAAATTACCCCTAGGTATGAATGAATGTGTGAATGTGTGCACTCCCACCTGATGTCCAGTTTTCCCAAGATAGGCTCCGGATAAAATTCCACAACTCAAAGTATTTTCCAGTCTGATTTGCCAGTTTAACCCCAGCCTCCCAGTTCTCATTTCTATAGTAATGGGCCATTTACTGGGTCTTGCATGGTGGACACTCAGCACACTTCACTTCACTTCACTTCACTTCACTTCACTTCACTTCACCTCATAAACGCTTTGAAAAACCATGTGTAATCATCGATATGGTGAAGTTTTCTGTGAGGAAGCGTTTATTTGACATTTATGGAAGGAGTGTCCGGTGTCAGCGCTTTGTCGCAGTCAGCTCAGAGGAGTTTGTGGTTTCTCTGTAATATGACAAGATGAATTTTTTTTGTCTTATTAACTTCAAGGTGTGTAAAGATAAAGCAGTTACTGAAGATAAATGATTCAGTGGGAACTAATTTGATTTTCCACAACATAAAGTGTAACTGTAAACAAATTTTTAAAATTGCTGTTCTTTAATTAATAAAAAAATAACCATTGGCAAGTTGCTGCAGTATAAGAGGAACTACAGGACATGCTGATAAAGGAAAATAATCAACTCCGGGGTGGTGACAATCACCATGCCTTTTGTCTGGCTGCATTATACCGTCCTGTCATTGATTATTATCCTATAACAGGACACCCCAAAGTGTTTTATTGCCCACCTCTAGGTTTCCACTAATCCGTAGATGTATGGATTCTGAATTAAGGAATAATCAGGCCTAATAACCATTTTATTTGGCGCCGCAAGCTAGAAAAGTTCCTGAACCCTGGCTAACTAGCTCTTTTTCCAATAAAATTCCAAAACTCAAAGTATTTTCCAGTCTGATTTGCCAGTTTAACCCCAGCCTCCCAGTGATTTTATTTAATGCAGCATAGCCCCCAGATTGATAGCTTGTCCCAGAATCCCTGAAACAAATGCTGTGTAATGGAGCGGCAGGACCAGAGCTGAACCCATCAACTGGTGCCAGCACTCGTGTGCAACAAGACCAGTCTACTGGTCACCACAAAATGGTGTGTGTATGTGGTATAAGCCTACTGTAAAAGGAAACATGGGTTTATGCAAAACTGACTGGTTGCATGTGCTGAGGAATGTGTTCTTCTGACCTGCTCCTCCACTGAACATGGTTAATGATTATACAATAGGCACTGCGTGTGGCCGATCCAACAGAGGGGGGAGACGGTCAAGTGTGTACCAACACCTCAGTCAGCAGATAGCATGACATGCCACACATCCTGCAGTGTGTCCATGTTTTTTTGTTTTTTTTTTTAAAGGGAAGGGGTGCAGTAAACCTCTGGCCGTCGTCCAGCTCACTAGAAATGATTGGCTATCCGCAGAGGCCAGCACTTGGCACAGCTGTAGCCACTAGCGGAAATACACAGGGCTTGTCCTTGAAGGCTGTTTGCAAATGCTGGCTTGTACAAAACAGCTCCAAGTAACAGGCATGATCCAAGATAAGCTTCTCACCCTGCGTTTCACTTCATTCAACTGTTAATTCCAGTTAGTGGTGGGAATGTAGAGGTTCTCCATGACTCATTTCAGGTTCCACTCAGGGTGCTAAATGTGTGATTTATTAAAAATTTTTTTTGATACATCTTGATTTAAAATTTTATAGGCTATCAGTTTAGATTGATCTAAGAATAGGGCTTTGTGTAATTCTATGCTACTTGATATACTTTAAGGTATAATGATAAAGATATGTGAACTAAGTTTCTATTTCATAATACAAAATTATACCACAGCACAAGTGAATCCTCGAATTAGAAGTTGTTGATTAATTTTCTATAACAGCAGCTCTGACAGTAGTTCCAGCTGCAGTATAAATCACAGGTGTATATTGATGCACTCATTGTCATACGTTATTGTTTCTATAGTAACAACTTGTAAGGCGGAAACTCCACAACTCCACACTTTCGTTCGTTAATAAATTAAAGATTGTAATCATTGGCAAATCGCTGTGGCATATGAGAAGTAACACACTTCGGACCATGCTGTTAGAGAAAAATAATCAACTTTGGGTTAGTAATCGATTATTTTCCTGTAAGTGTTTTATTCTTCTTGTGCCACAACAATCAGCCATTAGTTTTTTTGTTAATTAAAGATTGACGTATCATACTTTTTTCCTTTTATAGTTAGGTTTAATGTTGTAGAACGTTTACAGTTTATTTCCTGTTATCACTTACGTTATAAACCCAGCTATAAACAGTTCCCTCACTTCTACTGAGACAGAAAAACGCAGCTTATTTCTTTACTGAGAAACCGCCAAATACAATCATCTTAACCATATCAAAGATTCTACGTTTTTCTTTGTTAAATAACAGCAAAATCAGATTATTATTAGGCTTACATGAGCTGTTACTATAGAAACGATAATGTGATTTGCCGTGCAGGAACTACTCTCAGAGCTGCTGTTATAGAAAGTTAACAAAAACGATATATTGTGTAAACTCAGTGTCATAGTGTCAGTATATGACCTCTGGACCTCTTAGCATGTGTTCAGTCAGGCATTACACTCCCAGCAGGTCAAAGTGTGAAGTGCCTGAATGACTTTCTGTTTCCGTTTGGATCTGATTGTACATGACAGTAAAAAATAGAAAGAACAGAAGCAGTGAGCAGGTGTGTGAATTGTGAGCAGAGTGTGTGTGTTGAAAGCCCTAACCCTCTTATCAGGACTATAGAAGCTCTCCCTGGCTGATCTGCTAATGTTGACATGGTGTTTTAATGAGGCTCTCTCTCCGTAATGGGATGGGAGGATGAGAGGAGGACGACTAACAGCCTCAGGACGTGGGAGGTCATGCCTCTGACTCGTGCAGGGTGCAGCAGGTGCAGTCGTGACTGAACATGTGAATTTAGTGTACATTTGAAACATTATTGTTGTTGTTATTAGAAAGGGAGGAGCTTTGAGCATAGGTTTGTACACCCACACCCCGACACCGCAGATACAGAGGAGAGGTTTGTAGGACAAGGAAGCTTTTGCCAGGAAATATATTTGCAAGCTTGATCCAGCAATCTATCACAATGAGTCATGCTGTAATGTTTTAAAGAGAAAGAGGAAGCTGAACCAGGAGTCCTGCTGGAACAGACACAAGGAAGAGAAAAGCTTTACGCTTCCTATGCAGTATTGATCTATTGCGCTGTGCCTGCTAGCAGCTGTTTCAGACTTTACATTGTGAAACACAGCACGCAAACACAAACACAGTTCAGTGTCCCGCTCTTTCACCATCTGCCTATTTACATTTACATTTAGCAGATGCTCTTATCTGCAGAGACTTATGGAAATGCTTTGTCTTCTACATGGGAAAACATGTTGGTGTGGATCGGTGTGATTGTACAAGATATCAGCAGGCTAAGAAAGAGCAGCAAGCGATCATACACGTATGAAAACATCATCACAAATAAATAAATGCCAGGTACCTGCTTGGTAAGAGTTTGTTAAATTATTTTTTTTAATGTATCACTGAATGACATGTCGTAATTTTTATCAGTTTATAGATACATTTAATGTTGTGGAATATCCACGAAACAAGTTTTTTCCTCTTATTGCTTATATTATAGCAACTATAAACAGTCGCTCCCTCACCGGCCTCTCCTTTTTTTTTTTCCCCCTCTGTCTTGAAGTTTGTAAGAAAAAAAGCAGCTTGTCATTCTACCAAGAAACTAGAAAACTCATCTAGGCACTGGAGACTCCTTCCATAAATGTTAAATAAACATTTCCTTACAGAAAACTTATCCATATCGGTTATTTAATTATATTTTCTCTCATTATTGATGCTGTGTACTGTGTATTTAAAGCACAAATGCTTTAATTCTTTGATTATAAAAAAATGTGATGTGACAGGATTTTAGCATCTTTGTCAAGAATTGATTGAAATTATAAATATTTAAATTTTTCCACCATTGGTTTCAATCTGTTAACAACAATGTTAATTAAAGCACTTGATCCATGTTGGACTTAACATGCAGTTGACTTGTAGTCAGTGGAATTGTTCCAATCGCATCTTAATGAAAAATAGCTCTATTTTACCCTCATAAGCCCCAGAGCCACCTGGTGGCAGTGTGTTCCTCTGGTTCCTCCCGCCTCTCCAGACTCCTTCCATTAGCCGTGCCGTCTGAACGTCCCTGCTTTGCTTTATTGCATGAAGCGTAATGGTTTGATGGCCTTAATGGTGGCTGTGTTTCATCTGTGTTCTGACAGTTGTTCTTCTCTCTGTGATTGGTGCAGAGCACCCACTTAGCAGTGATGGATGCTTTAATGGCGGTGGGAGCCATGGAGACAGTGAGAGCGAGCGGAGGAGTGGAGAGACTCGGGGGAGAAGACGACTGGGAGAGAACGCTGCTGCACTGGGTCAACACGGTGAGAGCGTAACACTGTACAACCTCGCACACACAAAGTCTTATACAGAAAATACCTCACACACACACACACACACACAGTGTCGAACCAAACACAAGTATACACAGAGCAAGGTCTCACAGAGAACACACAACCTCACGCACACCAGCTCGTGCAGAACTTATCAGAGCCAAGTAACGTACACCAACTAGACAAACCTGATAGAGCATCATTCTACATCCACTTCATAGACTAGACGTCATGCACAACAATACACACCTCTCTCACACACCCATCCTCATACAGAATAAACACACCTACATTTGAGAGCAAATAACTTCTTGTAACTTGCTCTCTTCTTTATCAAAAGGAAGACAGCTGAAAAAAAATTCTGGTGTGAAGTAAAGATGAATGAAGTTGTTGCTGTTCTGTCATCAGTATTTCATTTATTCTTTTCGCTTAGAAATTCATTTACTTCATGGTTACATAGGACTGTGTCTGATTTGTTTAAGGTTCTTTTTTTTTTAAAGCTAATAGGGTCACTCTGGCTCCTTTCCCCCCGACACCCCAAGCCATTTCTCAACAACTATCACTGTCCTGCACATACAGTCACATGGCGATTTCTGATGACATCACAGCTTACTTGTTAAGCGGGCAGAGGATGACTGTGAATTATGATTGGTCGGCATGTACTGAATTTTAATAATGTTTAATAATGTCTACTGTTTTTAAAAATGTACAATGTTTTTACAGTTGCCCAAATTGACAACATTTAAAATTACTTGGACACACGCCTGCTAAGCATCTTTTCAAACTGCTGCTCATGCTGCGTCACAGAGCAGCGTAATACGCTCTGCTATCTGCCGTCTTCCACATACATGGTCTTACAGATGCCCATGATTGGCTAGTGTCACTCTGATTGGCAGGAGAAAGAGAGTATGCCATCTCTCCATCTCTCCTACCCAGAAAGAATGATGGATTTTGCTCTCTTGGAATCACAGATGGCTGTGGTATCGTTGGGATTCAAAGTCACAATCTCTTGTCAACAGGGCGATTGCTTGTCCTTTTTTTTTTTTGTTGTTTAAACAATATTTTTTGTTGCCCCATTTGCTCCCCCGGTGTAGCCCCCATTTGAGAATCTCTGGCACTCTACGCTAAAAAGGTGAGGTGCACCTCTGATTCAGAGTCCGAGTCTGGCCCTCATAGCTGTGTTTCTGCCGTAAAACAGGTCAGAGCCAGAAAACCAGAATTCTGCAGCTCTTGGATTATAGTAGATCAGGTGTGAACAGTTCAAGCAGAGCAATTATACAGGCTCACTGATCTCCTTATTAAGAAACGAGACATGAAAATGAGCTGTGCAATATCTGGGCCTCGCCAAACTCACGAAAATTACGATTGCACAACATACAGACTCAGGCTATTGCACATGTTTTACCTGTTTCACTAACAGTTAAGCGTGGTGCGGCCGGTGGTGTGTCCACGAAGACTGAAATGGGAACAGACAGTCATATAAACCACACCTGAACAGACACACAATTACGGCTGGGCTGTGGAGTGATACTTAACTTTCACTCGCTATTTGTTTCCACTTTTTAGAAAATAAATACTGACACTAACTGTCCTCTGCCTGAAGTGTCTGGGTTTTTTCTTTTTAATTTGAAGTCTTTATTGCTTTCAATACAAACTCTGAGGTTTTAGTTTAATTTTTATGTAATTATCCATGGTAATGCTTGAGTTGATGATATTTAAATTAATTTTGCATTTCATTGCCGACCCTGGATCCATGTAATAATCCACCATCATGAACTCAAGAGTATCTGAATATCTATCTATGTATCTATCTATCTATCTATCTATGTATCTATGTATCTATCTATCTATCTTCCCCAATGTGCAGTAAGGTTGATTGATTTGATTAATTCATTCATTTTCTCCCCCCTTCCAACAGAGATTTTATTTCTTTGTTTGTTTCTGTTTACTCCCTCTAACACACATTTAAATCTAATTTCAGATGACCTCCTGTTCACTGTATATGCTCACTTTTATGGGATTTCAGATAATGGAGTTTTTTATATATATATATATATATATATATATATATATATATATATATATATATATATATATATATATATATATATATATATATATATAAACCATTTGAAATTCAGGCGCCAAAGAAACAGTGACTCATGCTGTTTGAAATGTTTAACCTGTTACATGTAATGTCACTTTTAGGTTACATGTTTTTTTGTTTGTTTGTTTTATTGGATTGAGAAATTTCTACATGTTCAAAAAAAAAAAAAAATGGCCAAATGACCAAAATGGTTAGGAAGCAGGTTTTGAAACATATGTTGGGTGACTATAAGTTGAACTCAGAAGAAGAAGAATCTCTTATTTGTCACATATACATTACAGCACAGTGAAATTTTTTTCTTCACATGTCCCAGCTTGTTAGGAAGCTAGGGTCAGAGCGTAGGATCAGCCATGATATGATACGGTGCCCCTGCAGCAGAGAGGGTTAAGGGCCTTGCTCAAGGGCCCAACAGTGGCAGCTTGATGGTGCTGGGGCTTGAATCGCCAACCTTATGATCTAATCATTTATATGTAGATATTTGGTCTTCGATTATGTAAATATTATAGAGATTTGTTCCGACAACCCTGCTATGTAGCAATTTAATAGTGAGTTGTTGTTTTTTTCCAACATAGTTAAACGAGAAGCTGAGGGAACGCACAGAGAGTGACCAAACCCAGCAGAGTACAGAGCCACAGCCTGTTCAGGCCTCGGTAAGACAAACGTACAGGTTATGTACAGTCGTAATATTATCTCCTTCTTCTTCTTCTTCTTCTTCTTCTTCTTCTGTGCTGCTTTTTCCTTTTTTTCCCCACTCGGGTGGATTTAATAGCTCTCTTCTGTGCTCTTTTCTGTGCTTCTGTTTTTTCTTTGTACCCACTTCACTCGTCACGCACAGTGTCCCACCCGCTGGTACTGGAAACTTGTTCCTGTAAGTCTATCTCGCTCTCTTTTCGTCTTCCATCCCGTCACTCTTTTATCCCTCGCGGTCTTCTTTTGCGGATTAGTAATCGGCTTTCTTTCATTAAAATAAGTACAGACAGTTTGGCAGAGAGGTGTCAAGCACACACCCCTTTAATTGGATTCAATTAAAGCTCAGATGATCCATGAAGAAGACTAAATGTCAGTGAATGACCTTCCACGAAAGAGGTGTGTTTATTTAGGCCTGACGTGGCCATATGAAGGAGATTACAGTAATTGTAGATAAGCCAGATTCCGCTGGTGTATCAGGTGTTGGCTGTTCACACAGCTACCTCTGTTCAGAGCTCGTCTCCTCTCCCGAGTCTCCGCTTGTCCCACTTTCCTCTAACAATGTCCTCGCTGTTTGTTCCCCATCTCAGCCGACCTCATTCTCACTGTGTTTGGCTGAGGTGTTCTGCATGGATTCTCACTCTTGCACTTTTTTTTTAAAGATTTGGTTTATTTATTTATTTAAAAAATGAGGTCTTTGTTGTTTTTTTTTTGTTTTTTTTTCATCCCAGGTTTAACTTGCTGTTGTGTGTGCATGTATGGTAGTAATGTGCATTTCTCATTTGTCCATGTTTTTTTTCTTGCTCACAAAGTAATGTATTTGAATTATATTGTAACCAACCCAAAGTTGTGTGTGAAATGGCGTACTGTACACAAGGGCTGGCCGATATATCGGCATTTTTTATTAATTCTAATCATCATGTAACCTTTTCCGAGGAAGATATCTTTAGTACTTAATAACACACACGGACTGCTTCTTAGTGTGACAAGTAGGTAATTGGATTTATTCATGTATCAGATGTTTCATTTTCACTGTTACATCATTTAATTTTGTAACATTAATTAAACATATCGTCAAAAGCATAGTTTTTTTTTTTTTATCTAATCAACATTTTATTGGATGTACAAGCCACATAAAAAAAAATTAACCCATATGTACGTAAATAAACGTGATAGAAGATCTCTGCAGAATTATACAGAACTGTACTGAGGCCAGTTGTGCCACGATTGTTACCAAAAAATGACATGTTGCATCATACAACAAAATCATAGTTTTTCATGTGGCACAGATGGTTTCCTGGCACTTTTTTAGCAATTCTAAATAATGTGATGTATATTGTATATTGTACAGAGTTTGTCATGTCTAATTTATTTATAAATTAATTATAAATGAGTTCAAAATCAAAGCTAGATGTGCTGGCTCCTCCCCTTACACTATGTCGAGTGCTAAAGGTGTCCGGATGATAATAGTACACTATGTCTCGCTGAATTTCCTGCCTCCTGCTTCAGTACACTTTCGAGCATGCCTTCGCCTGACTTCCTTCAGCAGTGCGTAACACCTACATCACACGTGTGACCACTTGCCGAATAAGGGAGGAGTTGATGACGAGGACTTGCCCTAAGCATAGACATGCATGAAGTGATTTCATTGGTGATTCGTTCATTACATGTACTTACTACAGAACTGTATCAGTGTTTCTATGCCTTTGTCTGATCTTAAAAATAAGCGCTAAAACCTTTGCTGCAGAAACATACATTTACCAACTGGCTAGCAAAATAAACTACACTACATCAACAGTAATGTTGAACAGATGAAGTAGTTTCCTACATAAAGCTCAAAAATAAAAGTATTTTATTATCATTTTGTGCAAGTTTACACTTATAGACAGCTTTGCCCACCACTTTTTAGGAACCGGAAATGAATGTGCTTCATATCGCAATGATTTCTGGGCAAGTTTTGCTCCTGAGGTCTACATCTATGTGAGCTCGTTCCGTCTCCCCTCCAAGAGGTTATCTAACAAACTTCACTCGAGCTAATAAAGTAATGGAATGGCTCTTAAGTTGGTGACCTTCAAGCGGAAAAGGTTAAGGCGTGTTAAAGAACATTGAAACGGAGCCCCAGAGTGAACACAATAATCGCATTAAAAATATGCAAAGTACGCCATTTCAAACGCAGCTCTAGGTTACAAAAACCTCATTTGAGGAAGCATGCACGGACTCCCACAAATCCCCCATTCCTGTCGTGTGCAGCTCCGGTACAGGAAGGATAAGCTGCTGTCTAAGCTCAAGCCCTGTTTTCCTGTCGTGAATGAAGTGAAGGATCTCTCTAATGGCTGTGCCATAGCTGCCGTCATACACTACTACTGTCCTGGCCTGCTGCGCTTAGAAGGTAAAACCACACAGCTGTATCTCTGATTCCAATCATCTGTATACATGGTTTGTCATTATTTATTGTTCTCAGTCAGCCATGTCGTGCTCAGGTCAAAGTTCAGACTAAATTTGTGAGGCATTAAGCTTTGTGATTGGCCTTTGATGTTCATATTAATCGTTTTTTATATTTATCCTCAATTTACTCGTTTTTTTAAATTTTATTTTATTTTATTTTTTTTATTTTTATTTTTTTTTTAAATATATATTCCCATATACCCATTCCCATTCTCTCTCTCTCTCTCTTTCTCTCTCTCTCTCTCTTTCTTTCTCTCCCTCTCCATTCTCGCTGTCTCTCTCTGTCTCTCCCCTCCTCGTTGTCGTTTTCTCTCTCTCTCTCTCTCTCTCTCTCTCTCTCTCTCTCTCTCAGATATTTGTATGAAGGAATCCATGTCTTTGGCTGACAGTCTTTATAATCTTCAACTTATTCGTGAGTTCTGTGAAAGTTGTTTGAAGAGCTGCTGCCCCCTGGTGTTGGAGGACATGATCTACAGCCCACCTGAATTACGGGTACACCATTATCTACCTTTATTTATAGTAGGTTCTTAAAGTTTCTGCATGTGTTACATTGTATGTAATTGCCGGATGGATTATTTGTTGTGCAGGTGAATATGCTGAGCTTTCTGGCAGAGCTCTTGTATTGGTTTGAAGTGTCAAAGCCCGAGTTTGTTCAGCCTCTGAACGCCACGGAGCTCAAAGGTTAGAGACAGTGATTCTTATGAATTTATAAGGTCCACAGTTCTTTTGCTTTAAGAATTCATGAAAGTGTTTGCATAAAAGTACTTTGCATAATAAAACATTATTGTCTTTCATTATAAGTGAGATTTGAGCAAACGTCAAAATGTTTTGGTGATAGTCAGATAATCACATGCACATTGAAGTATAGAATGCTGCAGTCTTCTTCTAATGCCATTTTATAGAAAGCTTGTGGAGTTGTGGAGGGAAAGGACTGCTAGAATATTTTATACTCATATGATGTTCTCTCCTCAGAGTCCTCTGGCAGGACAGAAAATGGCAACAGCGGTTCTGGCAGCAGGTACGTGGGCACTCAATACACAACACACTTCTGATTTTTACAGATGGAAGTGGATTTTGCTTTTGCAATGAGGTTAACTATTAGCATTTGTCTCTCCTTTGTTCCATCAGCTCTCCCTCCTTATTTAAAAAGCCTTTCTTGCCAATATCCCCTGCCACACCAATTCCAGGTAAGCTGAAGCATAATGCAGCCTCTGATCATTCCACGTCTTGTTTCTTGCATGTTGCATGTTGTCATTTCACCATCGCTTTTTTGTGGATTTTTATTGTGCGTCACTGGAATGTACTTGTGTAATGCATGCATTTCAACACATAGTGTGTATGTACATCCATTAACATTAGTCTGCGTGTTTTTGTGCATCTCTGTGCGATCAGGCTCACTGACTCAGTCTACCTCAATGTCTCATGTAGAGGCAGCTGGACGATCATGGACTAAAAACCCTCTCAGGTAAGACCCTGCATTTTATTTGCGCTGTTTTCTATTCCGGCATTAATTTACCACTCGGATTTTGCTTATTTTTATTTTCCATATGTGTCTAGTCGTCCCCTGTCATCTGCTGTGTCCTTCAGTATCCCCTTTGGTCTGGACAGTGATGTGGACATAGTCATGGGTAACCCTGTCATCATGCGCTCTGTCAGCTCAGATAACCTAAATCCTGCGGGTCAGCCTGTGAAACGTGTCCATTACACCCCTCCAGAGGACATCAGCAGGTCTCCAGGACCTAACGTCTCCCAGCGTGCCTCTTGGGCCTCCCGTAGTCCTGCGGTGCCCCTCCTGGCCGAGGAGAATGGACTCGACGTGGGCGATGCAGCTGGCTTGCCCACCATCGAGGAAGCTTTGCAAATCATTCACAATGAGGGAAAAATGGAGCCTCGTTTACATCCGGATGGAGCGCCTGATGGGTTCTATTTGCACTCACCGGAGGACCCAGCCAGTCGTAGACATAACGGTAGCCCTGCTATCCTCAGCGGCTCCGCCCCTTCTAGTGCAGGAATGCAATACAGGCCGACAGGAAATGCAAGCCGCACCAGACGTACATCTGATGGCTCACGGGACGACGACTCTGTACTAAGAGATGGCAGTGTGGACTCTGATGCCTCTGAAGATCTTCCAAAAACTCAATCCACACCTGCCACCCCAGCAGCTGGTGCCCGGGTGACTAATTCATCTGGGCAAGAGACCCCAGACAGCGGTGTGAAGATGACTAGCTTTGCTGAGCGTAAAAAGAAACAGGAGCAGCCGATTCCCAACGAGGAGCCACCGATGACCACATGGGCAGCTAAAAAAACACAGGAGAGCCCCAGCAAAAGTCCAGCACTCACCAGTGAAATGTCAGAGCTTGGGGCAAGACTAGAGGAGAAGCGCAAGGCTATCGAGGCTCAGAAGAGGCGTATCGAGGCCATTTTTGCCAAGCATCGACAGAGGCTGGGCAAGAGCGCCTTCTTGCAGCTGAAGAAAGAGCAGGAAGAGGGTGATGACAAGGAAGAAGGTGCTGAGGTGGTCAGTGCATCCTCTACAGAGGAAGACCTAAGACGCATGTCATTGGACGAGAGACTAGCACGCATAGAGAATGATGAAGAAGGTGATACAAAGCAGGAGAAGGAGCGCCCTCGAGATGACGGGAAGGTACAAACTTCTGCACAGCAGACTTCTAAAGAAAAAACAGTGGCAGGAACATTGGGTGAGAAGACCAGTGTTCCATTGGGTGATTATAACAATGCAGTGTCAAAACTGAATGCAGCTTTGAGCTTGCTGCAGAGTGATATGCAGCGCTTGTCTGAGCAGCAGAACCAGCTGTTGAAGAAGAAAATCCCCTCTGCCAACCAAGCATGGGTCATCCCACCCAGCACGAAGAGCTCCACCGCAGCAGCACCTCCACGTCTGTCCAGGGAGTCAACTCGTGACTTGATACCCAACTCTGCCTCCTCATCACCTTCTCCATCTCGCAGAATCAGCTCTCAAGCAATCCCCCCGAAATCGCCTGGCTCCCACCGCCGGGCACAATCTGCACCTCCAAAAAGCCCCAAAAATCAGCACCACTCAAGGTCCGTAGATCCAAAGACGCCCGCGCTCACCCGGGTCATCACAGCCCCACAGAGTGTGGACAGTATCCCTCATCGACGGAAAGTATCCCCTTGGCAATACAGAGACCAGACTTCATCTTCTTTCAGCATCGGCTCACCATTCCCCCAGAGCGACTCCCGTCCTCCCTCTCGGCCCCTCAGCGAGGACCCCAGTGACGACCAAACCGTCTTCAGCCTGGAACTAGAGGGAGGCTCCAACCATTTTCCGGGCAGGAAGGAACAGCAAGGAGGCAGCAGCTCAGGTGCTCCATCAGAGTGTTCCTTTGAAAGCGACATCCCAGCATCAGCCTTCACACGCAAACACAGCAGTCTGATCGAGATCCCGCTGTCCTCTCTGAGAGGGCTGGACGGAGAGGATGCTGAACACGGCCCTGACGCCGCCTCTGACTCCATGAGTGACCACACAGAGCCGGATATGAAGGGTGGTGTTGGCTTTTTCTTTAAGGTCAGTGCGGTGATTTAGCTGTGTTTTTGCTTGTATATGTAAAAACAGCATGTGCGTAACATTTTGAAACCTTTTGCAGCAGGATGAGGCTCGACCAGAGGACGAGATGGCTCAGAGGCGAGCTGCACTGCTGGAAAAGCAGCAAAAGAGAGCAGAGGAAATGAAGAGGAAGAGACAGGAGCAGGAACGAGAGAGGGAGGCGAGGTGAGTTTCCATGACCTAATTCTTATATTGCCCATTTAATGCTGGATATTTTTGAAAAAGAAAATCATGTTTGGATCCTGGCAAGTCCTGGATGGACACCACATTGTAGTTCAGTGGTTCCCTTTTTGAATAGACATTAAGCCATGGCCCTTTAGGACTGAAAGTGAAGAAAAATTTTATTTAATGGAACAGTTTGTCATTTTTAGAGCCCTCTGCTGTCCGTGAGGTGAATTACAATTGTAGTGAAACCCCAACCAACCCCACCCCCAATGTTGAAACTACAGACAGTTTTTGCTGGGGGTGGGGCTAATTTCTGGGCCAGAAAATGTAACAGGAACCTGAAAAAAAGTAAATACGCACTTTTTCTAGGTTTTTCTAGGTAAATGCACTTTTTCTAGGTTTCTTGCCCTACAGCTTTCAAAAATTACAAACTGCAATTAACCTGAAGAAATCAAATTATTAATTTTTTTCATTGTTATACACTGAGGAGTCTGGTCACCATATATTAATATGTGCAATAAGGAAATGACCTGATTACTCTGCTGTAGTGAACAGTAGTAAATGGTGCATTTATAGTTAAGCAGGTGTGGAACCACAGAGTTGCAGCCCTTTTGTAAGTGAAAGTGAAGTGTGGCGACCCATACTCAGAATTTGTGCTCTGCATTTAACCCATCCAAGTGCGCGCACACACACAGTAGTGAACACACACCCAGAGCAGTGGGTTTTTTTTTGCTGCGGCGCCCGGGGAACAACTGGGGGAACGATACCTTGCTCAAGGGTCTAACCTCAGTCGTGATATTGAGGGTGGAAGAGAGCACTGGTCATTCGCTCCCCCCACCTACAATCCCTGCTGGGATCGAGGAGACTCGAACCCACGACCTTCAGGTTCACCCTCGGGTTACAAGTCCGACTCTCTAACCATTAGGCCACGACTGCCCCTGTTGTAGTACTTGTTAGTAACTACGTGACTGTTCCATGGCAGACGCAATTCTGTGGATGAGCTGGAGCGACCCCGGACGCCCTGCACACCTCCTCCAGCTCGCACTCCTCCCCCAGCTCGCACTCCTCCCGCAGCGCACACTCCTCCTCCTGATGGAACTCTGTACCGACGCGGAGACTTTACTAGGCAAGAGTACGAACGGCGCCATCAGCTCAAGATCATGGAAGACCTGGATAAGGTGCTGCGGCAGAAACCCACCACCGTCCGAGGCGTCAAGAAACAGCGGCCCAAAACAGTGTTCCGGGACGATTCGGGCCTCTCTCGCAGTCCAGCTAAAGGGTTGCTGGGTAAGTGTCATTGACCAAACGTTTTATTCTCATTAATTCAAACTTGTGAAGTTGCTGATCTGTTTGTGAATGCTTTCCTGTAGGTTCTAGACTGAATAAAGTGTATTCTCACTCCACTATGAACCTGTCCTCCATGGCCAATGATAGTGGGACACTTACCATCAGGAAATCCCCAAGGTAACTATAAGGATGCATTGTTTTCTCAGTTGATCTACTTGCCTGTCTTCATTTTAGCCTTCGGACCTGACTTTTAATTAACAGAATATACAATGCACAGCACAGTTATTCAGTCTGAGTAACTCTCATTTCCTGGTTTGCAGTCGCTCTCACTCTCCGTCAAGACTGATGTCTCCAGGCCGTGTGGCCACACAGAATGGTGATAAGGACTGGGAGAATGCATCTACCCTTTCTTCCCCAGCTTCCATCCCTGAGTACACTGGTACAGTATCACAGGATCATACACTTCCTCCTGAGTGCTGATTTTGGGTTATAATCCTCTATAATCAATTTGCTTTTATCACTGATAATATGGTATGGTATTGTATGTTAGGGTATAACATGTCCCAAAGCATTCATGTCAACTTTTTTTTTACCTCAGGACCTAAACTGTTTAAAGAGCCAAGCTTTAAATCCAACAAGTTCATTATCCATAATGCCATCTCACGCTGCTGTTTGGCAGGCAAGGTCAATGAACCACAGAAAAACAAGATCATTGAGGTGAGGGACCTCACAGTCATCTTTGGTTTGTGGTGTTCTTTTCCTCCCATTGTATACTTACATCTTTCACGTCAATCCCTTAGGAAATGGAGAAGAGCACTGCCAACCACTTCCTCATCCTCTTCCGGGATTCGAGCTGCCAATTCCGGGCAGTTTACACCATGAACCCAGAGACAGAGGAACTGGTGCGTTTGACTGGCATTGGCCCGCGGATCATCAGCCTCTCCATGGTCGAGTCTATCTACAAATACAGCTCCGACCGCAAGCAGTTCTCGGTCATCCCGTCCAAAACCATGTCCATGAGCGTGGACGCTTTCACCATCCCCAGCCAACTGTGGCAGACCAAGCGGCCCGGGACGCCCAAAAAGCTCGGAACACCAAAGTGAAGCAGACGGAGCATCTGAGATGGCCCAAATCTTTTCTCCCCTCTCCTCTAGTGCCAGAATGGTTCAGAGTCGGAGCTGGTGTGACTCCAGGAGGGTGGGAGAGTTAAAATTGTGTGGCAGTGATAGAAAATCCTCAGAGACTTATTAGCGAACCTTGCAGAACACCTCTGTGTGCATTTGCTCCAGATTTAAAAATCAAAGAAGGAAGAATGCCATTTTTTCCCAAGCCGTCACAACTCCAAGAGCTGGCCAACTGGAATATCTTGTACAAAACTCCCGTATATGTGTACTTTTCACGCTGAGACTGTAGATGAAGTGACCATCTACAGTTCTTCCATTCCATCCTTCTAGTATGAGCTTATTCCATCATCTCAGATCACCAGTGTGGGATGAAGCACTAACACCAACACTAAACTCGCTGCTTGCAGAATTAAACCAGAGCATAGTCTCTGCCTCCTCTTTTATATACCTTTCTCTTTTCCTTCTCCCTTTTTGCTTCCTGTTTTGCTCTAATCTCAAAACAGACCTAAAACTAGACTATGAATGTAGGGCACAAGCCAGCCAAGGGCTTCTCATTTTGTCTTTCGTCATGCGGGACTGGGATTTAGAAATCTTCCATGATTTAAGGTACTTGTTTATGCTCCTGTGCCTCTTGCTAACTGTCTGAAATGTGAAGTATGTGCCTCTCACTCACACACTCACTCTCCTCTGCCTAACCATTACTCTTACTTAAAGTAGATGTCTGGATGTGTTGTTTTTTTTTAAATATCTACTTCCTTTGCTAGATTTCAGTATATCTGAGTAGACCTCACGGGCCTCAGGTGAGCTTCATTTCCACTTCGGTTTATTAAGAACGAATGGACAACAACCAATACGAGATGTGCTTTTACATTAGTAATAAGGTATTTCTACTCTACTCGTCTGTAATTAAAAAAAATAAAAAAAGTAGGGGAAAAAAGAATCAGCGATTATGTAATGTATATTATGAATGCTGTTAATGTTTTTTTTTTTTTTTTTTTTTTTCCATTTTTGACAATGATTTGTATATGGTGAAGAGAACATTTGTAAGATATGAATAAGCTGCCGTGTGGCTTCAGCGTTAGCAGTTCTGTGTGTGTGTGCGTGTGTGTGAGAGTGAGTGAAAGAATGAGTGATGAGAGGTAACAGAGAGAGGAGAGGATTAAGAAATAAAGATTGAACATCTGCACAAATGTGATTTCTCTTATTTAAAGGTGAAAAGTACTTCTTTGTGAGTGAGCATAGAGCAGGCAACGATGGATAAAATATTATTATTAGATTGATGCCGGTGTCTCAAAATTCGACAGTGATAGCGAGAACGAGTTCAAATCAGTGTATGTTGGCCTTATTCATTTCGGGCGTGGTGCGAGTGGCCCACTTTTCTGTAGCCAGAGGGCATGTGGTTTGTTTTTCCTCTGAAAACCTGATCTAAGCACTAGAACAAGTCTACTGCCTCCCGTTTGTCGGCCATTCGCAGATCTGAAGTGAAGATGTGAATATTTTTGTACAGAGAAACATTGTGAAGGTGTTGAATAAGTGTATAATTATGTGAAGTGAATGGTGTGTGTGTGTGTGTGTGTGTGTGTGTGTGTGTGTGTGTGTGTGTGTGTGTGTGTGTGTGTGTGTTGGTCCATATGTGAGAGTGATATAGTGATAAAACTGGAGTCTGTGCAATTCCTGTAGAATGTTATGTTGGCAAAGGTTTATTTATTAGGAAGGGACTAGCTGGAATTATTATTTTCTTTATTGTTTTGTTTCAGATTTTATTATTTATGTCATGGTAAGATGGTGAATCACATTTATTTCGTACTTTAAAGGCACATTTGGCCATTTTCTTTTGTTATGTCACCATGTTTGTCAGTCCAATCGTTCTGTTCTACCCGATTGTTCATCATTCGAGATCCGTCAGCTGGAGCGACTGGATCTGATTAATAAAATCATTTTTAAATCATCCTGCTCATCATCACTCACTTCATTCATTGTTTGTGGATCTTCTGTTCATTTTTCAAGAAAATATTATTTTATATCATTCCACTTCCTTCCTTGTATTGATTAAAAAGGCAAAATGGCACTTTAAATTAAAACATAAGGATTTAAAGTGCTAATTTGTCCTTAAAAATAAAGGTATAAGAAAACAAGTCACAACAAAGCTTTTAAAGCATGTTTAAAGTGTTTAAAAGACGTCATACCGTAACGCTATTGAATTCTCGATTCTGATTGGTCAGCTGTCTGACAGTACTTCCGACTAGTCAAATAATAAACAGATTAAAATATTTTATTTAATAAAGAAAAATATATAATCATTGATATGAAGTTTTATGCACAGATATGTTTAACATTTATGGAAGGAGTCTCCAGTGTCAGCGATTTTAATATTTAGTACGTTTCCAGCCACAGGAAAGTCTTCAGGACAGAGTTGTTTCCATTTTCTTTTTTTCCAGTAACATAAGTGTATAAAAAGTACATGTTCTTTAATTAAAAAAAAAAAAATTATTTAGCGAATTGTGGCATAAAAAGAATAAAACACTTTAGGATGTGTGTTATAGGAAAAAAAATCACCTTTGTGGTGGTAACTGTAACAGCGCTTCATCATACCACCATGTTGTTGATTATTTTCATGCTTTAAAGCGACCGTTCACTTCAGACATTAGTCCATGCACATATTTTTGTGGATGTAAAATACAAAAAAATCTGACACTACGGTTTCAGGGCTTTATTTTGACTGCAGGAGTGTTTAACAATACTGTTCGAGTTAAAGTGTGTGTTTTTATTTCTTGTCCTGAGTCAAAGCTGATGACAGTAGGGACAGTAAAGCACTTATAAACACTGATGATGGTGCAGAAAAACAAGTCACACAACCATTTCTGGGGAAGAAAGTGCAAAATGGACTTGCTTTAATCCTCTGCACAGGATGCACTTCATTATCGTGTCAGGTGTGTTTGGCGTGAAGCATCTCGGTCAGCAGGGAGTTACAGGGCAGGTCCCCCAGCAGGTGGCGCTGGTACAGGTACTCCTCCACCTGCAGGCTGATGCTGCGCACTTCAGGGAGCCGGAGCAGGAGCTGGCCAAATTTATCCGACTGGCCTGGGTGTGTGTGCAGAGTGTGATCCATCAGAGCCCTGTTCACTCGCTCCTGAGTGCGCTCCACCTGCCTGCGGTCCTGCACCGACTTCACATCTGTACCACACACACACACACATTAATATTCACGTTAATGTGCATTTCACCAGGGGAAACCTTCTCAGTAACTTTCAGGATTTTATGAGTGATGAGCCAGGACTTTTATTTCCTGGAAGCTTTTCTAGAGAAGGAATTTTTCTGTGAACAAAGAACTATTAGTGTTTAGTTGCTGTAATAAATATTGATGATTGGTTACATGCAATGACCACTTACTTCCTTTTTTTTTTTTTTTAACCATTTTTAAAAAGTGCTTAGCCGACACAACTAAATCTTGCTTTACACAGTCACAACATGACTCAACATGGTAAATAATTTGTAACACTTTGGTTTTAACACAAATGGTGAGTCAGAAACATCGCCAGTATCTTTATGTCGCTTTCCTCAAGTGGCAAAATAGACTTAACATGTAAAATGATTTGAAAAGGAAGCAAAGCAATTTGGAGCGCCACTTCATTCCCCACCTCCTCCACGCTTGCACTGCTGAATTCTTGAATCTGACAGGTCAGAAGATGTTGATTAATTTTCTATAATAGCAGCTCTGACCATTGTTTGAACTGTGTACTTTTCTATTAATTCCAGAACTATTTAAGTTCCTCAGTAGGTTCAGGTGTGTTATCTTAGTGCAGGTAACGAACTCAACACAGAGACTCTTAAGAAGCAGGTTTTAGCTTTATAATGACACACCTGGGTTGAAGAGCACAAGATACTTGAGACACACAAACTCCTGTCTGTCCAGACGAAGAGCCCTGAGCTTGGAGACTAAATCCTGCGCTCTGGACACCAGACTGCTCAGCGTCACCCCCGCCTGCGAGAGCACAGTCGACACCTCAATCTGTGAGAAAAAAAACACACAGGTGGGTTAGTTTACAACACCTTGTGTCTTACTGTAATACAGTGGAAATGTTTTTATTGTTGAAGAGACGTATGTGTAAGATGGCCACAAGACATTAAAGAAATCCAGGGTTTTTTTTTTTTTTTTATAAAAGAGAAGGACAATAGTAATAACCATCATCCTTATTATTCTAGTGTACATTGTTGAATATGTGGATATCCAGTGAGGTCCAAACATCTAAGATGACATTGAAAATCTTTTTTTTTTTGTATTTCTTAAAAACTGGAAAAAAACAGAAAATTTTAGAATTGTGAAAATTTTAATACAAAGAAAGGAAATGTTCAATATCTCAAATATTCAATTTTCAAGCTTCTACACTAATCCTAGGTCACAGTTTAAATTTAAGCACATTTGTGATATTGACCATGCTAACTTTTGTACAAAAGTTCAATTTTTCCTTGAGTTTTATCCTTTTCACTCAGGTTGATATGCTGATAATATAATTTGTAATGAAAACTTTTGTATTAAATTAGACAAGAATGCAAAATAGAAGCAATTTTATGTAACGAAATTAGTCAGCAGAAACTTGAAACATAATTAGTAGTGTTTGGGGGGAAAAAGTGACTTTACTGAAAGTTTTCACTGTGAATCTTAAGAGTATATTGGTTCTGAATACAATTAGAATAACGTTTAGGGGGAAAAACATGCGTAAATTTGATGTAATTTCATTCACTTTCCATGTGCATCTTAAAATAGAGCTTGTATAATGACCTGTTGCCCTGTGACCAGGTAGATGCTACCATCTCTCCCATAAGCCACCTGGCGACACAGATGATCCAGAACCAGCAGCTCGCTCCAGCAGCTCTGCAGCAGCACCATCTGATCCTCCACCTGCAAAACGTCACACACCAGGTATGAGTGTGTCAACATATGCGACCATTCGTAGTGAAGAAAGTAAAACTTGATTGTGTTTAATTAAAATGACTATCGGACCTCTCTATTACAGTTTATCTTTTAAACACACAGCCTGAATATAACAGCAGTTATCTTTATTAGCAAGCTCAAAAGTTGCATCCCCGTTGGCATGCTGTAGGTCATTCGTTTGAATGATCCTCATTAACGTCTCTAACAGTCCATGTATGTGGACTTAAAACAGGTTCAAACTCTCAAGACGTTTGCTGTGAGCCGTCGATGGCGATTAGCAAAAAAAAAAAAAAAAAAAAGACCTCTCAAAGAGATTTCAGAAATGAAAGAAACAAGGATATGACCAAAGAATGGAAGAAAAATAACTGATATTAAAAATGCTGGGGGAAAAAAACACATCATGCCTAAGAAAAATTTAAAGGAATAAAAAGTTGAATAAGCGTCAATATTCATATCACAGTCAGAGTGACTATAGTGTCACCATTAATCACTTAACACAGTTTTTGACCGTTTTTGTTACTTTCCATAATGAAGGAAAACCTGGCTAGCAGTTAAGAGGAAAAATTTTACAGCATGTATTGAATAAGTGATGACATAAAGAAGCCAAATAATGAATGAGATGCTACCAAGTTTCATTACAGGAAAAAACGTGTGCAGGTACACATAGACATGAACACATTTTTCATAAATGAAATGTCTTCATAATATTTTACACTGTGTTCAAAGCACAAGCAACATGATATGTAAGGAATTAAACAATTTTCCACTTTTACTGTAGCAATTTTCCAGCGTTAATCATTTTTTAAATTTATTAAAGAGCTACATGTCATGCTTTTCATCCATTAATAGTTGTACTTAATGTTGTGGCATGTCTGTGAAACAGGTTGGTTTCTGTTTCCACTGACGTTACTGCTGACTATTACAAAGCACTGACACTGGAGACTCTTCCATAAATCATGAAAAAAAAAAAATCTCCTCATCAAAAACCTCATATCAACAAATACATGCTTACATCTGTCTTTGTGTAATGTCCACCCTAGAAGTCCAGATTAGAACGAGAGCATAAATATAAATCTCTGAGAGTTGGTGTTATAGATAATGAAGCTGAACACCTTCTGACCAATCAGAATTGAGATTTTAATAATATCCACTCATAAGTATATAGGTCATATATACACTGTAATAACTGCACAATAATTTCTTAACATAATCTTGATATATGCATTTTTTTCCTCATCTAATTATAACTGTAATAAAGATAGATATTACACAAATTGCCTTTATTCAGGATATTTTGGGTAGTTTTCATGAGATTTTTAAGTGTGTCTGAAAGCTGTTTGTTTTACACAAACTTATTGATATGCATAAATATTATAGGAGACTGTTTTGCTCTAAATTTGCTGTTGTTTCATAAAGGTGTTCATAAACTGAAAAAGACTAAATAAGGGTGAAATAAAGTTCTAAAGTCCAACAGTATATAACAATCTGCAATAAAGTTCTACCATGAAATATTTATAAGAAAACTTAAAGATTTTTCTTCCTCTTGATATCTAATTTCTCATCTAAATACCTTTACAAGACAACAGAGAATTCGAGTAAGAGTACTACCTTGAGTTCCTTAAAGAGTGCACAGTTGCGCGCCCACTCGACCAGCCCGAACAGAGTCTGGTCGGCCATTTTGCACATGATGCTGAAGGTGTTGAGGCGGTCGTGCTTTCCTCGGGTGGCCTGCTCTCTCCGCAGGCTGGCCACCACTCGCGAACAGACCTGGGACTCCTCCGGCTCTCCCTGCAGCAGCTCACTCAGGAAGCCTGTGCTGGATGAGGGGGGCTCGGTGGTCAGGGTTGGATCTGAAGTAGGAGTTGACGCTGGTGTGTGGGTGGAGCTGGGCGTGAGCACAGGTGTGGAAATGGTGCACAGTGTAGCAGGGCCATAGCTGAAAGGCACCTCTCTTTTCTCCTGAGGGAAACCATGGAAACTAGGGTGGTAGAGTCCAGCACAGGGGAGCGATGGAGCGGTCAACGCCCCGTCTCGGCTTAATGTGCAGTCCAGTACCATGAGCTCTGGTTGGCTGATGCTGGGGGGAAGAGTGTGTGATTGGTGAAAGACGTCAGAGCCTAGTGGAGCTGTGAAAGCACCAGGCAGGAGGTGGAACTCATGCGGCTGTAAAGGTGCTTGCGGTCCTTCCAGTTTGATCCTGTAGGGACCAATGTTTGGTTGGTGATACCCTCCTCTCTGCTGTTTCAGTTGCCTGTCCCGTCGATACATGGGTCCAAATTTGTTTCGTCCGCCCCTCATTCGGTCTGCCCGCACAGCTGTGGACATTTCAAAACAACAATTTGTCATTTTTAGAGCCTTCTGCTGACTAAAGGAAAGGTGAACGTGCAAAAATCCGCACAGACAATATCCCAAGCTCAGGATCCCTAGCCACATCCTTTAATGGCAACAGTGGTATCTCTATGCTTATATAACTCATTCATAACACTAACACAAGGTTGATTTTTATAGATTTATTAGTTGTAGACTCAAAAAAATGGGTCATAATTTGTCAAGGTGTAGCCTACATACATGTTTCATATAATAATAATTTAGATAATCTTGAAATTATCTTCTCGGTGAATAAAAGTTTTTTGTACAGTGCATTTCCTGGCTACTTTATCTCTGCCATCTAAATATGCCCTTGTTTTATGGCATTAAAGATAAATGGAGCGCAGAATTATTCAACTCTCACTTATCTTTGTATCTGACATTAAGGGCAAAGGCAACCACCAAACTTAGGGCTGTAATACAGCAAGCCAGCATGGAACAAGGCCTACTGACAATCACCTCTTGCTTCACCTCTTCAGGAACAGATTGCAATGACACGTGTACACTAAATAACTCTCCAGACCAAGGAGGGGAAATTAACTGTTTGTAGTCAATAAAATGCAATCCACAATACCAAATATCATCAGAATATTCAAGCATATTCAGTACATTTTTCACTGATTAAGGATTTTTGCCACTTAGCGAAGAATTGTCCTGTCACAAATGTCACATTTGTGGTCTTGCTGCCAGTTGTGTTTAACTAGGATCTCAGCTAAAGATCATCGAACATTCTACACGAAGATTTGAGTGTGTAATGACATCGAGGTTTTTTTTTTGTTTTATTGAAAAATGTTTTTTAGGAATGTCCTGAATGCTTTCTTTTACACCCTTTAAGCTCTAGAGCCCTTGCGCCCAACAGGTCTTTACCTTGAAGATGTCATCAAAGGGTGAAGTTGGATGAGGACCCAGGGCTTTGGGACAGGACCAGTATCCAGTGCACTCAGGAAATCCCACAATGCACTGCAATAGTGTCCAAGCAATGTACCGTATAAGGTACTGAATACACATAATGCACTTTGCATAAATTGAATACTACCTACCAGCATCAGTACATTGTCAAATAAACTACCATTTTTTGTATCACTTCAGTATCAGTGAAAAGTCAATCCGAGAACTCTCTTCCATTGACCTCCAACAACTTCAATGTGCTCTGACGATACCCGGGTAACTCAAATGGTGTGAGATGTTCCGCAAAAACTATCAGTCAGATTTGTCAGCTTGGTGTTTCAGGGTCCTAACATGAGGTTACAGATTTTTTTTTTTTTTAAAGATCATCTAGCATGAAGAGTAAAGGGAGCCTGACTTACACACTCAGCTATCTGGTGTGTGTGTGTGTGTGTGTGTGTGTGTGTGTGTGTGTGTGTGTGTGTGTAGATGCACCTACCCTCTCTCTTCATGCCCACAGCCAGGCACTTCTGAAAGCGGCAGTAAGGGCATCTCTTCCTCTGTGCTGGGTCCATGGGGCAGCTCTGCCTCTCTGCGCAGGTGTAGTGCTTGTTATTCTGCACAGAGCGCTTGAAGAAGCCCTGAAGAAAGAGAGCAAGGAAGAGAGAGAGAGAGAGAGAGAGAGAGAGAGAGAGAGATGTGGCATGTTCATAAGCACTTGTATTGCTATTACTGTAGATAAGAAAAAAACATGGCTTTACTGATAGCAAGAAGCAGACCTAGGAACATCTCAGCAAGCTCTCCCTAAAGAAAGCTGGTCTCTACAGCATGTCCATGACTTCCATAAGTTTGTTTAAATAGATGTCCACATATTACTGTCAAAATAAAGAGGACTTACCTATCAATAAGTCAAAAGAGAGAAAAGGAGAGAAGGGAAACAGAAAGAAGGACAATGGTAACTGGTGGAGCTAATGACTAAAGAATCAGGTAGAGAAATGTCTTTTATTTACGATCTGTATTGTATGTATCTAACATATTGGTTAACATTGTACAGTACAAATAATTTTGTAGGGTCTCCTGCATTTTTTTTTTTAGAATTGTTTCTGTGTGTATACGTGTGCGTCTGCGGTCTGATTTACCTTGCAGCTCTCGCAGGTTAGCAGTCCATAGTGATATCCAGACACTCTGTCACCACACACAGGACAGGCTTCCTCAGGCTCTACACGAATATCAGGGTCCGGCTTCAACTCACTAGCTGTGATGCATGACAGGAAAGGAAGAAAAAAACAAAAACAAATGGTTTTAATCACGTTCAAATTCATGCTCTGAGATGATACTACACTATACATGCCAAGAACCATTCTTTATAACACTCAGAATACATGACATGGTTTCACAGTAAAGATATAAATGATGTGAAATAATGAACCAATGTCTATATTTACTGTATGACTCTGTGGATTCAGAGCAGAGTATATGAGGAAAAAGTTGCTATAATTGTTTTATTATTTAGAAATGTTGTCAAACAAAGGTGTGGCATCTGTGCCTGGAGGTGTGCTCTGTGTGCCAATCAACCTCAGTCAAGGAAGTGCGGCCTCTGTGGCTAGCAGTTGCAATGAATTGAGTATAGTCTCTGTGGTTATCAGTCCCAGTAAAGGTGTGGAGTCTGCATCTTCCAGTCCTGGTGAAGGAGGTGTGTAATCTGTGACTGGCTGTACCAATAATGTAGGCGTGGCTTCTGTGCCTGTCAATTCCAGTGAAGGAGGTGTGGCCTCTGTGTGTGTCATTCCCAGTGAAGGAGGCGTGGCCTCTGTTTCTGTCAGTTTCAGTGAAGGAGGAGTGGCCTTTGTGCTTATTAGTTCCTTTGAAGGAGGCGTGGCCTCTGTTTCTGTCAGTTTCAGTGAAGGAGGAGTGGCCTTTGTGCTTATTAGTTCCTTTGAAGGAGGCGTGGCCTCTGTTTCTGTCAGTTTCAGTGAAGGAGGAGTGGCCTTTGTGCTTATTAGTTCCTATGAAGGAGGTGCAGCCTCTGTTTCTGTCAGTTTCGATGAAGGAGACATGGCATTTGTGCTCATTAGTTCCAGTGAAGGAGGCGTGGCCTCTGTTTCTGTCAGTTCCTATGAAGGGGGCATGACCTCTGTTTCTACAATTCCTATGAAGGAGGAGTGGCCTCTGTTTCTGTTAGTTTCAGTGAAGGAGACATGGCATCAATGCCTGTCAGTCCTCTTTGTCTCTCACTCTAATTGAAAGAGGTATGACCTAACACTTCTTTTTCAATTTGAACTCAGACTGTTTGCACAATACTAAATCTTAAGTGCATCACTTAAAAGCAGCACTAAATTTTATCATATACAATTATTGACTTATTTAAATGTAACTTTCGTACGTTGGATGTCCTTTTAAATTGGATCCTTAAAGTTGAATCACAGCATACAACAAAAAGAAATAATTTCAATCAGTGTCTTGTATTTCAATAAAAATATAAAGAAAAAAATATATAGCAAACACAAGACAGTTCCTATATACAGTGCAGCAATTTCAGTAAAGTTGTGTGTTCTCCTATAATCTGGTGATTAACCCTTGTGTCATATTCTGGTCAAATTGACCCATGTGCAAGACCAAAATTGATTTTTACAGCATGAAGCTTTTTGAGCTTAGCTCAGTTTATTTAATGACCATGAACAATATGATAAAAAAAATGCTTTTAGGTTGTTTTTATTTATTTATCTAAAAAAATGTGTTTAGGTTGTGTTTTAAATTTTAACCAAGAAAGTAAATTATAGTCAATTTGGCTTTGCCTTTTATGCATTATTTACTCTCCTCCCTGTCATTAAGAGGAACTCAGTATTATTATTCATTAATATAGTATAACCTAAGAAAAATCTTGTATATAATTTAGTATAAATTAATCAGTTTAAAATGAATGTTACTGTGGGAAATGGAACATAGCAATGCTAAGTAGTAAAGATAACAAGAGGTTTAATTATGTAATCAATTGATTTAGTTATTATTAAGCAAATTAAAAATATCAGACTTTCTTTTTTAAAAATAATTGGATGGATTATTAAAATAATAATAATACTGCTTTAGCACTAAGAGTAGTAAGTTTACTATCTTTACAGACTGGTCGATAAATTTGCCTGGAAAAAAAATTAAACGTGCACATAGAATTCTTAATGAATGGTTTTCAGTCAGAATGAAACAAAGCACAGGCAATTTCAAATTCCACGCTTTCATGGCACAATACATGGGTCAATCAATTCCAGTGCCAAATCAGAAATCGTGCACTTACAGGTTGACGGTCCTGCCTGCATTGTCAGGTCCTGAGTGTTTCCAGCAGGGTGTGTGGTTGAGGGCTGGGGGGTCTCCGGGTGAAAACCTGAACTATTCATGGTCCAGACGAGAGGGGGGTACGCCAGGTGTGGATGCCCCGGGGACGAAGACAGGGACAGGCTGAAGTAAGAACAGAACAGCTGGTGCAGTATGGAGGCCTGCTGGAGGACTTTGCTCCATGCTGAGGGTAATAAACCTGCCTCTGGCACACCTTCACAGCCTGCAGAGCAACACAAAAACTCCGGGATTTCTACACATTCCACATTCCTATACTATTGCAATTAGTATCATGTCATTCCATAAATCTGCATATTTTTTGCAGGTCTCGTGCTTTTTGTAATTACAGTACTACAGCGACAGGCAGTGTACCTGGTGTATTAAGTACCGTTATACTAGAAACCATTCCACTATAAACCATATTTGTTAAAAGTAATAATAAGTGATTTTCCTGATAAATACATTTAATTGCTCCTTTGACACTTTGGTCATAAACAAACATACCAAGCTTGAATACAGAAAGCCAGTTTAAGTAACATGGATTCGAGGGAATCTGTAGTGAAAGAAGATAAAACAGTTCAAGGGTGACAGATTATCCTGAGTCAGATGTCTGACACGACAAGCAAAGATATGACTAATTGGATATCTTATGGCTTTTATCTAAAACAAAAGATGTCTGTTGATATTCTTCACCAAGGATATAGTGGCATGGAAAATATGTAATATGATTACCATACCACGCAATGGAAGGATGAAATTAAATCATATATAATGCTGCATTGACAATGCATGAATGAAATTGGTCCTACTTAGTTCAGGAAACTTCCAGTAGTATTATAATATAGTCTTTTTAAGTGAAGTGAAGTGAAGTGAAGTGAAAGTGAACTGAAAGTGAAGTGAAGTGACATGTTGTTTTAAAGCTGTACTAAATTACTAATCACAGCAATGTCTGAGTAGGGATAGTGGTGCAGCAGGTAGCAGTGTCACATCACAGCTCCTGGGTCACTGTGGAGTCTGTGTAGAGTTTCACAAGTTTTCCTCATGTCCCTGCCAGTTTCCTCCGGGTTTTCTGGTTTCCTCCCGCCTCCCAAAAACATACAGGCAAGTGGATTAGCGACTCTAAATTGCCCCTAGGTGTGAATGAGTGTGTGCGTGGTGCCCTGTGATGGACCCATCCAGGCTGCATTTACACAACTTACACAAAACTGCAGCTTATTTTATTCAATTAACTCATCCACTTACAAGGCAAGTTTAATAAATATAATAAAGTATAAATATAATAAAATCAATCCTACATCCTAAAAAAATACAATAATGTCACTTTATTTGTAAACATTTCCAGTTCCAAAGAAATCTTTCCCAATTCCAATCCAATTCCAATATTCCATTTGTTACAGGATTGGACAGAATTTGTTCTTTATCACTGATATCCAATCCACCACTGTAACAAAATAAAACAGTCGTGCTTCACGGACCTCACTTTGAGAACAAGTGCGAAAGACAAGCCTAGTTTTTACATTTTTTAATATTAGTGCGAGAATACATACAGTAGGTATGGTTTACAAATATTTGCAAATGTAAAATGATTGCAAATAATTGTGTATAATTTCATTCTCAGTGTGTAATATTTACTGTGGTAGCTCTGATTGGCCATGAATGATTTAGTCTCCACTCTCAGGAAAAACAGGGTTGAGGTGGTACCATCTTTTAAACCTTTAAGCAAGAATATACTCTAAATGTAATTCTAATTCTAATCTAAAAAGGTAAAAAAGGCCCAATTATGTATTTTAAAGCATTTTAATGTACACTATTTTCACATATTTTGTGAAAGATACATACAAAAGGTGTTTCCTTGACCAAGAAAAGGTACAGTTTAGTACTCCTTTTTCTGAGAGGGTCATAGGTAGATGATGACGGGGAGAAAAGCCCTATTTTTTGTGGTATAAAAAATTATTACACCTATTCCACGCTTTCAAAATAAACTAATCAACAAAAAGAGCAACAAAGGCTTTACTTCCAGTTTTGCTCAAAAAACATACTCAAAGGAAAAAAAAAAAAGATTTGGACAGCTAACATGGAAACACTAAGGATTTTATTTTATTAAATAAAAATAGTCTGTATTGTTAGGCCAAATGTTTTTTTTTCCTAACGAAACATTTTCCCCATTTGGAATAATAGCAATAACACATGTCTTTATAACAGCATGACCATCTTACCAGTGAACTACTTAAGCCCTAAAACAAATGGCACGGATATTCTTTTTTTTGTTCGGTCTTTCTTCTTTTTCTTTGTGCCTTTTCATGCATTAGTTTTCCCTCAATTATTAAAACATCCTCATATTTCACATAGTGCATACAATATCAGTTTGCAAATCCCAGAGTGAGCTTTTTTCCTGACCTGTAACTGAAAAAAAAAACCCAGAATAGAAGTTTTCAATGTTTTTTTTTTTTAAACTCTTCTTTATTATAGATATATCTTTTTTTTACTGAAATAATTAAAATACTGATAATTTATTACACTATTACTGAGCCGGTCGACACATAGCCAAGTGCAATGCAATTGATGATCACTAGGGGGCGTCACACTATAAGTCAGAGTGAATAGACTGGCTAGCTAAAAACTAATCTCTGAGTTTGCTCTGGATATTGCTCTAATGTTGCTAAAAAAAATGAAAGAAAGCATATAGTCTCCAGCTTAGCATTGTGCAAGCTGTATTTTTCCATAAGAAGCTAGGCACTGTGGGGAAAATATTACACCTCTGTTCTGGCCTGGTGTTTTTAAGACTAGTTTTATTCTGTAAACTATTTCACAATTTTGCTTTAAAATTTCTTCTTTTGTATATGATTTTGATTATACAGTTAAGAGTGGCATTTTATAATAAACCTTATCTTTCTAAACTATAAATACCATATACATAAATGCATATTCAGCCATGATAAACCCCCTTTATAAATATATATATATATGTATATATAATTTTACATTGTTAGTCACCCGTGTTTGAAATTCGGCAACAATGAGTCAAGAACCAGGAGACTGGTGTTGATCTTTTTCTCCTGATCTTTATTTGCATGCTTGGAGAAATTTTCAGATCAGTTTTTCTCTACAGAATCATAACTTCAGACAAGTTTATCAGCTCAAATCTACAGATTGAACAGTCCTACTGTATGTCCTAAAAATATGAAATAGAATACATGAATAAACAGAGATTATAAGAGTCAGTGGCAAATAATTAAAAGCAAATATTTCCTTCACATGCCTGTCCATCAGTATCTATACTATATCTATAGTCTTGATTTTGTTGTTTGGCTGTTTTTTTTTTTTTTTAACTACATATTTGATATGTGTTCATATAAAAGATAGATGCATCCAGGATTTCATCTCTGTCTTAATACAGGGGAAGTCTCCCTATATATGAAAAAGCCCCTCTGTTACAGATGAAATTCACAAAAAGATTCTGTAGTTATTGAGTTATTAAAGCTTTTGATAGTGGCGACCTCTGCTGCTGAGTTATAGACAGAAAACAAAACAAAATGATATTTAATATGGGGCTGTTCTTTAATATTGAGTTCTTGCAAATAAAATGAACTGTTGAATCATTTTTTAAAAGATGAGTAAAAATAAAAGCCTGGAAGATTTTTTAAACAAATGTTAAATTGGAATAATGAATCTGACTCAAGGGTCAGTGATAAAAAAAAATATATATACAAAAGACAGTTTTCAGGTCCGACGTGAAACAATTCAGTCTGCTGGTTTTTTGAAGCTGAAAAAAAAGTAGCATATTAGGTAAATCTATTTGAGCAGTCATTCCCTTAGTTATTCACAAACAGCCACTTTATTTCGGGGTTTAAATGTTCCTGCTTTACCTCAGGCGTGCTTTAGATGAGGCAGACGAGTGTTGTTACTCAGCGGGTGGACACACCGGTTTTCCCTTGACCACATACCACACCTCATTATGTCTGTTCGTCAGCTTCATTGGGCTGAACACACATACACACACACACACACACACACACACATACACACACACACACACACACACACACACACACAGGATTGAGTGAATGTTAGGAGCTAAAACGTTCACGCCACTTTGCTTACAAAATGTCATAGATCTGTCTTTCTTCTGTGCCAGATTCAAAAAATGGAAACCATTTTGTAATCATTAAAAAAAAACAACAACAAGACAAACAGTTTCTAGCTGTCTAGTTTAAATCAGTTACTGACCATTTAAGCAATGGGTTGCCATTACTGTATATTAGCTAATTAAGGAATAAAACACAAAAAGTTGATTATTTTCCTTTAACAGCACGTCCCAAAATGGTTTGTTCCTCATATAACACAGCAACTTGCAAACAAAAGCATTTTTATTTACTGTAGAATGACGTGTTGTACATTGAGTCGAAATGTTTTTACAGTTGATGTTGTGGAACGTCTGCGACACAAGCTAGGACAGGAGTTATCACTTGCATTACAACAGTAAATAAGTACTTTATTTTATGGTACTAGCTATTTAGCTAGTTAAATATTTAACACCTCAGTATTTACTCAGTGCTACCTGTTATAGCCAACGTCATAGTGGTAGTCTGTGTCATAAGTGGCTTGAGCTTTGTCGAGTGCTTCCTTCAGCTGGTCAGAATACATTTTAGATATCGGTGATACCATCCATCCTCCATAGCTCTTAACATACACGTTCATGTCTGGCATGTCCATGAGGTACACCTGCAATTCATGGACAAATAGTGCAGATAATGTGTTTATAGCATGCATAATTTGTACATGTTCAGAGATCAGGAAGTGCGTTTCCCTGCACACTCACACTGCTGTCATTTGGCTGGGGAGCATGATTCTGGTAGGCAGAGGGCAACAGGAAGCTGAGGACGTAGACTGATGTGTCCATCCAGGGTATTTCCTCTTTCACTTTAGTGAGGACTGGGGCTGTCATGTCAATCTTAGCACCTGCAAGTATAAAAGTAGCAGATCTACTTAAGCAAATCTGCTCTAAAAAGTCATATCCTCTGCATAATGTTCATCTCTCTCTCTCATTCACCATCAGTCTTACACCCATGTTTATTGTCTCACCTGCTTCATTTTCACCTGTGATGTACTTGAAAAGTTTTCTGAAAGCTCTCATTATGGCAAATTCCTTAAAAATTGACTCTGCCTCTGTGGACACCCATTTGGCAGCCTCATAATGACGCACCTAAAAAAATGGACAAGCTGCCAGTCTTACTGTTAAACTCATTACTTAATGGTTGAATAAAAGAGCACAGAATCTATTTTATTTCATTTAACGGAATCAGATATTACAATAGCAAAAAATATATCATTTTCTACCATATTACTCAGAATATAGTCAGTCAGCCATGAGGTATTTAGTTTTACACCAAAGCTATGAGCCTAAAGTTGCTAACTAGTAAGAAAGGATTTTAGCCACCAATTTAGTATTGCACCAATTTGCATGCTTGTGTAGTGACAGCTGATGTGAGGGCTAAAATCTAAAATCTATCAATAGCTCAACAATGAGACTATTTAGGTTGAGCAATGCATTATATCACAAGGTCAATGCATAATAAGAATTATTTTAAGTCCATAATGACCTACTGGGTTCATGCTCCAAAGGCATTTTGAGAACAAAAATAGTATGAAAGTATGATAGTATATGTAAAGTATGGTAAATATCAGTGCAAATGGAGGTTAAGTCTAGGACGCATGTGTAATCATCTGACATGACTGTCACTAATCGGCTACATGAATCTACAATCTGGGCTAGAAAGACATCAGTCCCAGACTCGCTTCTTTTATTTCAGGGGCTCACCTCATATTCCTTTCCCTCACAGATCAGATCAAACAGCAGACACTCCTTGGTCTCTGTGCAGTAGGATGTAGGCTCACTGGAGTTGCTGAAGAGTCAGAGTTCATGGAAGACAGACACTATGTTGAATAATCTGTTTAATAATCCATTAATAATAATCCTGTACATGTAAATTAGATGAAAGAAGACCAACTGATGAGATAATGAAGTGAATAATTCAATTAACTTTCAGAATCTAAATCATTATGCACATATACATTTGTGTACTGATCTTCTGTACGTAACACCGTGGCTGTAAAAAGCCTCAGAAGCAGATGTGAAAATATTTAAAATCAATTTAACACTATTGGATAGTGTTCTTTTGGTCACTATGGCAAAATGACACTATCTTGTCAGCTAAAAGATAAACCTGACCCTGATTATTTTTGTCATTACTAGCAGTGCTGGCATCCAGAGGACCTGCACAGACAACTAATAAAGCTGAAATAGAAAGATCTGAACTCTTACCCAACTCTGGCTTCTGCTGTAATTGATAACAGCAACACAACTGCTCCTACTAAGCAATTCCTGCAAAATAAATAAATAAATAAAATAAAAAATCACAGATTCACGTCTACGTGAAATGTCATCCTATGTTATATGTGGAGCATAATTATCAGCATGCTATTTACAACATAGTGCAAAATAGTGCAGCTGTCTATAGACAGCTTTAATGTGAAAGGTACAGTTGCTACAGTTAAAAACAGTGCTATACATGCAGTAATATAAAGAAGGTTGCTTACATTTTGGAGAAGAAAACCGTCCTGTGGTGTGGTGTGATGTGATGTGCAGTCTCTTTATTTAAAGCAGCAGGTTATAAAAGCGTTATGAAATGAGTTGCGAAAGTGGTTATGAAAGCAGACAAGTCCCACCCCGCGTGCGCTCCCGGTGTCCATGCTGTCTGGGTGTTATAAAACACTCAGTAACCTTTTCTAACTCCGGATCACACCATCACGAGTCTGAAAATGCGAGCCTGAGACGGATAAATGATCACCTTATTCACCTGCAGTAAGCGCTTTATCCTGGCCAGGGTCGTTTGGATCCCGAGCCTTTCCCGGGAATGCTGCGCGCGAGGCGGGAATACACCACCGTAAAATTCACGGATTTCAGAGGTGCAGGTTTTAAAAACAAAACAAAACATTAGAGATACCAGATATGATCAGGTTTATCCTTATCCTTTTTATCTAGTCCAGAAATATGACTATGATATTATTTATTTACCGCAGCAAAGGTTTGCAGTTATAAAAGCAAAGACTGGAGAACAGAGTGATCATTAGAGTACGCACTCAGGGACAAAAAGAAAAAAGAAAAAAGGAAAAAAAAAAGGGCAAACTTGTGCATCACTCTACAACAGGGTGTTCCCTAGAACTATACCCTAAACTATATAAAGTCCCCTGAAAGAACCCCGTTTAACTATAGATAGATAGATTGATAGACAGATAGATAGTAGAAGTATAGGCTAGGCTACATATAGGCCAAGAACAGGAATCTGAGCCTGCAGTGGGCACAAGCTCAACCAGCTGAAAAGCTGAAGACTAGAAAAAGACCAGGTGATGTTTTGCCAATCTTCACACTTCAATCTCCAAGCTTATGTAATTAAAAGGGTAACTTCACTGTTATGCCTGACTATGCCATGCCATATTGGTGGCATAAACATAACATTTTAATCACCTCAGCAGCCCACAAGCTAACATATGCCAAAAGGAATTAATGGAAAATTTACATTGTGTATCAATTTATGGTGTCACATTTCTTCTCCCGTGCCAGGCTGTGATTTTCAGTGCTAATTTTGTAATCTGAAAATAGGATAGGTTGTATTTTTATTTATTTTTTTATTTTTTGCCTAAAGGGGACATGCCTAATAGGATGTCAGGAGAGAAAGAGGAAACAAGATCATAGACAAAGAGGAAGCATGATGAAGCACTGTTACAAGAAATGACAAATTAATTTGGGATGACAAGTAATGTAATGTAATGTAATGTTTACCTTCTTTTTTGGCAAGCAAGCAATTGGTTACACTCGGTCACAGTGGATCCGGGGCCTATTCCAGGAATACTGGCCATGAGGTGGGAATACACCCTGGATGGGATGCCAGTCCATCACAGGGCACAATGCAAACACACACATTTACACACTCATTCACACTTAAGGGAAACTGGCGGAAACCAATGCAAACGTGTGGAGAACAATGCGGAAATCCATGCAGACAGTAATGCAGCACTACCCACCACATCACTGAACCAAACTGACAATAAAAACTAAAATGTTAGCAAAGATGCTGATTTTGTGGCTACTTGATGGTTGTGTAGTGAGTTTGAGAGGCATCTGGCACGTCCAGTCACTGTGAGAATACTCTACTGACCTATAGCATAACTATATTTTATCTCTTATAATCAATAGAAATGGCTTATTTTTTGTTGCTTTTTGTGTTTTTTGTGAATGTAGAGGACAAGAAACAGATTGGAAAAACATTATTATCTAACATTTACCTCCTCTGCAAGTTATCTAAACTCTTACATAAGCAAGCCTGACTGTTGCCACATGTGGTTGTGGTTTTGTTCACAATGATCATCTGCTCACACCACAGCAATAAGACTGTAGTGGAACAACTTCACCCACTCTGTTTCAAGAGAGGAATAGCTTTCTTTTTGGATGCAAAACATATACACAGTGCACTTATAGGTCAGGCCTTGAAAGTGGTTAAGTACCATAGAGAGAATTAAAGTTAATACATATGAAAACTATATTTTAATAGAGATTTACTAGAATAGTACAACTGTTTTTTTTTTGTCTTAAACAACACTACATTGTGTGAATAAGGTCAGGTAAATGTATAAGATTACATATCAGGGTTAGTGAAACTTTTGGCTGTTAGGAGTGATTGTGCCTTTTGTGTTTTTTTATTCTGAACCTGAATGTTGAAGTTCAGGGTGTGGCTCTCTGAATACAATTCTCCAGAGGAATTTTAGTCTGCAGTAGGACAATGTGACAGGATATTCTCACTCAGAATACCTAATAGAACATAACAGAATAAAAGTCAGTTTGTGCTACATGCATTTGTGCTGAGTGTTTCTTTATTTAGACAAATTTGAATTATTTTAACATTAAATACACATTTAATGTTATGCTGGTTTCATCTTCAGACATGATTTGGGTCAAAATAACAAACCAGACTCCAAGCTGACACACACACACACACACACAATACCATACCTTCTCAAGATCCCAAGACAAAACTCCAATCAAAAAACACAAACTCCCAATCCCAACAAACCCAAACCCAAACAACATATGCAAAACCCCAATTCCAACCAAAAAACCGCAAGATTCCAATCCGCAATCCACCGAAAAATAAAATTCCAATCCCCAAAAAACGAACAATCCTGGAAACTAACAATCCAATGGCAACTAAAAAAAAAGACTCCAATCCCAAACAACAAAGGCAATACACCTATCCCAACAAAGACAAGGCTCCAATCCCAACTGGGATAAGATGCCAATCTTAACAATAATACCCCAATACCAACATAACAAAATTTCCAAACCAAACAAACATGAAACTCCAATTAATAATTTAAAAAACCTGACAATCCAATTCCAACAAAGTCAACACCCAGTCACAACAAAACAACAACAAGACTGCTGTCAATCCAAACATATGAGCTGATGGAGGGGAAAGGTTAGATTGTCACACAGAAGGCACAAACATGAATCATTATTGTACATTTCCCCTCTCATCTCTAATAATGATTTACAAATTTCCAAAATTCTGAAATAACTGGACAGTCCCAAAACATGCAAAAATGTTCCAGGTGCTTTTAAATAACAACAAAAAAAGTACAATTAGTATCTTTATAATTTGGTTTACAGTTATGTTCAATTGTTCTATTGATGTGTTTGTTTATGTCAGCCTGCTGCACTATCTTTTGCAGTTCCCATTGGAGAGAAGACCTCAGGCCTTGACATAACACAAGTGATGATTAGCTCAGCAAAGATTATAGTGATGCAATCAAAACCACGTTTAGATTTTGGGTTTAGGGTTTAGCTTTACTTTGGAGCTGTTGAAGTTAGTGTTTATCCCATTCACAGCTTGTATAGGTTCATGGGCAGTGCTGCACTCTATAGGTGCAGTTTTCAGATAATACAGTGTAAATGGTGACATTAAAGTCCTGTATTCTACACTGTAATAATATTCCTGGCTGCCATAGAACAGTAATCTTGTCAGACCAGGAAAAAAACATGGTTAATTTTTTTAAGGGGTGCTTGGGAGACCCTTTCGCTTCCCTGGTCTTCAATTTGCAGAAATGTTTTGTTTGGAAGTTCAAAAGCAGTGACACATCGAACGCAGATTTCACGACTCGAAGGCTTTCCTGTGCTTCAGCTGGTATATTCTGTGGGCTTTAAATTAACAGCAATGTACAAAAAATAGCTGGTAGTACGATTTCCAATAGATAAACTGTAGTAATATATTCACTGCTTAATACTGTCTTAATGAAACAGAATAACGCTTGTGGTCTTCATAAAATCTAGAAATGACTCTTCATCGTATATAACGTTTAAAACCTCTGACGCATATAATACAATCCCAGCAAAGCATTTCTAAACAGTGTTATGTAAGTATATACTGAAAATCCAAATACAAAAGCAGTAATTGAAAATGATAAGTAATTAAAAGAAAAGAAGCAAATTGCATAAGTTTCACAGGCTGCATACACCCAAATCATCAGCTTCAACAGCTACTTACGATTTAACTAAGTATTGGAGAACGGTCTGAAGATTATTTCACTTTGGGGATTTTGTTAGCTCGGTTTTGAGAGCTTAGCCATGATTAAGTGCACTTTTTTGTGACAAGGCAACACATGACGCACTCTTGCTGATATTTCGTCAACTAAACTGCCCTTGATGGACAAGCATATGGATTATTGACTGACTCGGGAAATAAATAATAATATTTACAACATGACCTTATTCTGTGTTTGGCAAAAAAAGATGGTGTCAATCAAGCAAGGTTATAAATTTAGAGATCTGAACAAAGCTGTTCCCTTAAGTTCATAGCACTTTTCCAAACTATCAGCCAGAAAATATCTCATAATATCTTTAAAATTCCTGAAAATGCTGAAGAAGTCGCTGCTTCTTTGAAACAAAGCTCTCTGCACTGTGCCACATTTCACATTATATGAATGCTGCACTAATCAAACATCTTTGCGCCAGTGCTTGAGGGCCAAGGTTTTGAGCTGTGGATGCAGACTCTGGCATTTCCTTCAGCTGCTGGTGCTGCTGCCTGAGTCGTTGTTGTCGCTCTCATCCTCCTCGCGGATATCATCCATGATGATGTCAAACAAATCCTCTATCAGGCTGCCTTGACTCAGGCACGTGTTCACCGTGGAGCCACTGCTGATGTGGGGATGGCTGGGGTTCACCACCTGAGGCTTACCGTTCTTCATCCTGCTGACCGGGTGCACACACTCTGTACCAGGGACATGAGGCTCTGTGATGGACAGAAACAACATGTTAGATGTGAAACACTAAAAATGTTAAGCAATTCCTGTTGTCAGTTTTTTATATGCTTAGCTGAACAGAAGTTTAAAGCTCTCAGTCTGACTGGCCGAAATTTACTGATCGATGGTGACACCATGAGCTTTTCAGAATAAGATAGAAGTTCATAGCATCCCATCTTTAAAGATTATTAGAGCGTTTTATTTGAAGCTGTTATTGGCATGTAAATGTGCTTGGTCGCATGTAGTGTCAGTGTAAGCACCCTTGCATTATGGTGTTCTAAGAAGATTCATTTCCATTTATTCCATTTATAGACCTTATGGCCTCCTGTAATACACTGACTACACGCAGTACATCTTCAACAAGCGGTAATGCAGTGGATCCTCCGTCATAATGCCTCATAGACACAGCTGGGAGACAAACACACACACCACCATTCATCCAAATGAAGAGCTCAGATGTAAAAAGAAGATTCCATAAAATTTAAATGCACGAGTAATGACACTGCCTAAAATCTATAAAAAGAATAATACGAATAATATACGCAAACCGGCTCTGAACGCACACCCAAAAGGGCAGACACCAAAAACAAAGAATACAAAGCTGACTCAAACAGCCAAGTCTTTTGCAAATGACACATCAGTCTTAGTGACAAAAATGGAATAAATATGACACATTTTTCTACACCTACAATGGTGCAAAAAAAATTATATGTATGTATGTATGTATATATATATATATATATATATATATATATCAGTAGTGTGCGGTGGTGATATATATACACACACACATTATATACATTATATACATTACATAAAAGAGAACAAATATAATTCTATTTTGTATTTTATTATTTTCTAAAATTTTATTTTATATTTTTAATTCTAATTATATGCATAGTGTTTTTATGCATTTTTACATTTATTCCAAAATAATAACTAAAGTAACAATTATTGCAGTGACAATTTGAACATTATTTTGGAAACACTTTACAATAAGGTCTCATTACTTAACATTAGTTAACTGCTTTAGTTAACATGAACTAAGAATGAACAATACTTCTATAGCATTTATTAATCCTATTTCATATTATTTTCAACATTTACTAATGCATTATTAAAATCAAAAGTTTGTTAACATTAGTTAATGCACTGTGAACTAACATGAACTAACAATGAACAACTGTATTTTTATTAACTAACGTTAACAAAGATTAATAAATACTGTAATAAATGTTCACAGTTTGTTCATGTTAGTTAACACATTATCTAATGTTAACAAATGACACCTTATTGTAAAGTGTTACTAATAGTTTTTTATTTGTGAACTGATATTCAGCTGTTCTTTTTAATAGTCAGCTTATTTTCGGGTCATGGTCATAAAAGCTGTAAACACAAACACAGACACGAAGATATATCTTCCATTTCATCAAGCTGAATGCTCACTAAAAACTAACAGTCATCACGTTTTCAGGCCAGTTCAAGTTTTCATTTTTGACGTGACACAAAGCAGTGACATCTACGCGGGTGAGTTGTTTACTTACTTTATAATTAGTCAGTAACGCCATCATTTTGTCCATTCAGGCCGAGAGCTCGCATGAAAACCAGAGGCGGGATTTATCGAACGAACCTATCACATCCGATAGTAACCAGTGTTACTTTATAAAAACGAGTGACTTTTATACTTTCAATGTCATTTTTAGCAATATTTGCGTCGTTTTATTTTTTCAATATCGATTATTTTCTCATCCAATTTTTTGAGGAGACACTGCCTCCCTTGCCCCTGAGATATATATATATATATATATATATATATATATATATATATATATATATATATATAACACACACATATATAAGAAATGCTGTAGTGCAAAGATGCCTTCAAAAAGAATGAAACTAAATGTTTCTACATTAAAAAAATACTATAAAGAGCAGTAAACAGTAAAATAAATGAAACAAAGCCAATATTTGGTGTGATGAACCTTCGCTTAAAAAAAAAAAAAAAGAGTAGTCTCAGGTACAATGTGTGCAGTTTGATAAGGAAATGAGCTGGAAGTGTTACTGAGCATCTTGCAGAAGCAGCCGCAGTTCTTCTGGAGACTCTGACTGTCGACTCGCTTCTTATTTTTGCAGCGAAACCCAGCAGCCTTCATTCTGTTTTGTCTGAAAAGTGTCTCTTATGTCATCTGCTGCTTTCTTTACTGACGTACCAACAATTTTCTGTAACATTTAATTTTATGCTGGAAAACTAATGTTTGGAATCTAAAATGTTTTTTTTACTGACTCGGTAACGCAGAAGTCATAAAATAAAAATGCATAACAAAGTTTGTACTAAAAATAGCATATACATATAAATATAAAAGTATATATACTACAACAAAATGTGATCTCATTATTTCAGACCTTTGAACTCCTCGTAATTATTCAGTTTCTATTTTTAGTTATAAAGGTTTGTGGTTATAAAAGTGGCGAGGGGTCTGACAGGTCCTGAGAGTTTAATGGGTTAAGGACATCACTTATTATTTTATTCTTTTATTCACTAGTAATGCTTTGCATTAAGGTTCTGTTAACTAACATTATTTAGTGCATTAATAACCAAATGAACAAACCAAAACAAATTCAGCATTAATACACCATAAGTAGCATTTTTTTAATAATAAACCACATAAGCCAAATAATCACCAGCTGCATTTACCAGTGTTTATCCTGTCAGTTAGTAAAATTCAATCCACAGTGAGCAATATCTATTAATGCCTTAACAAATTGTTTTTGGTTGTTAAGTGGCTGAAATTTTTTACATTTACAGTAAATTAAGTAGGTTTTCAATTTAATTTAAATTCAATTTCAGTTTACTGCAATTTAATTTTTGATTATTTATGTGGACTGATTTTTAGTCATGGACAGAATAAGCAGTCAATGCAGGTGTGTTTTGTTAATATTTAAACAAACAACAATTAATACAAGTCTTTACTTACTATGCTACTTTTTTAAACATTGCGTGTGATTTATTAACGCTGAAGTTTATCCTTTGTAAGTAAGTTTAGTTAATATAACTATAACCATAACCTCCACTTTAATTCTTTTCTCATTTCTCTGTTAAGCAGTAAAGCTATACACCAGCTATAACGTCATAACCCAGTTCATGTGAATGCCCATGAGGAATGAATTCTGACTGTTCTTCACATATGCAATGTTCTAAACAGTGTGTTGAGCAGGATCCACACTAAAGCTGTTGTGTTACTGACACCTAGTGTAGAGGAGTGCTGTGTTACCCTGTCTGTTATAGCAGTCCTCTGCCAGGCAGCTGTGCTGGTGTCTTCTCCTCAGCCCTCGGTCCATCAAGTTTTTGCGTGGAGGCAGGATGCGTGTCGGCATAACAATGAAGCGACAGCTATAACATGGAGATCCCAAGTCCATTCGACCGAACCCCCTGACAGAAAGTCACAATCAGTCAAGGTAAAGCCATGATTTATTTAGCATCATGTTCAAGCAAAAAAAAAAAAAAGAAAAAGAAAAAGGAAGCACGCACATATGATGATCTCATCCATGTTGTTCACTTACTGGATTAATATCATTACATCACTTAAAATGTTTTCTTATCTCTATTTGATTTCTATTCATTAGATTTACACGTGTATTGGACGTATCTGAAGTTCTTCATCGCAACGAGTCATAATCCCTCCCATGATGAGAAAGGCTTCAGGACAGAGGACATTTGCCTTTTATGGTTTCTTGGTAAAAATCTGAATTTTTTTTTGTCTTATTAATTTAAAGAGGAAGTTAGAGAATGAATGTTTATAGCTGCTATGACGTAAGTGATAACAGGAACTAACTAGATGAAAAATGAAATCACTAAATGAACATTACACTTATAAACATTACACTTATAAATTATATAGGGTTTTTATCTGTTTATACTCATTAACACTTTTTTAAAATAATGTTTAAAATTTTTTAAATATTTTTTTAAAATAATGTTTTTCCAGCACAAGTGATGCTTCTACGTACTTGAAAGATCGAGCACAGTTTGGGCACAAGAACTCCGCGATGCCCCACATTTTGTTTGGTGGCACAGGGTCGTATTTCCGTTTGCACCGCCGACAGCGAGACACCTGAAAAGGATCAGAGATCACAGTCACTGATTCTACTGATACTAGCTTTGAATCGGTCCACAACAGCATCACATCATCTCTTATCTTTAACAGCAGTTGCCAGTTACACTAGGTAATGGAAATCAACAGAGAAGAGAAGTTCAAGCAAAAATAAATAAATAAATAAAAAAGAAGAGAGACACACACATACGATGATCTCATCCATGGTTTTCACCCAATGGATAAATATCATTATATCACTTTAAATGTCTGTTATCGTTATTTTATTTCTATTCAGTAGATTTACACACGTGTATTGGACAAAGTTCTTCATGGCAACGAGTCATAATCCCTCCCCTACTGAGAATGTGACCAGAAATGCATAGGTTTCATGCTTAACAACACAGTACAATTACTTTATTACTGTACTTAAAAAAACATTTCTACTTTCTTTTTCAAATATTAATATATTTCTCAATAATCATCACAAGTTGACGTTTTACAATCAGACAGCTTCAGGGAGTTTATCTAAATTCCTGAGAGATCTAAACTTTAACAGTTGTAACAGTGAGAATGAGACCTAAGACCCATCACTGTAATCTATCTGCTGCTACGTACACTTTATATCGATCATAGCAGTTTGCATTGTGTCCATGGCTGTAACTAGCTAGAAGGACACCAAGCTTTGGATCTCTGTAGTTTCCAAAGGTATTGTTTTCTCTACTTGATAAATTCAGTATGGAAACTGATAAAGTTGTGGCAGAATGTACCTTACTATGTGGAAAAGATCTAAGATCTAATCAGCTGGAAAAAATTTTGTTTTTGGGGAAAAAAAAATGTTGGCACTTGTCTGTTTTAGCTAAAATGTAGATATTTGAAATGTTTAAATGTTGGACTTTCCCCCATTTTGGTATGGGTTTGGTCCAATCCCCACCATCAGCTCTCTTGCATCATACGACAACTCCCAGCTGGGGAGGGTGAAGGCTAACATATGCTACTTTACAGACACATGAAGCCAGCCAACCACATCATTTCAAACTGCTGCTCATGCAGTGTATTATGCTGCATACAGGGCAGCGTAACACACAAGCGCTATCTACCCTCTTCTGCATACATGAGCTGGCTAGTGTCACACTGATTGGCAGGGCAGAGAGAGTGTATGTCCTTTCCACCCAGACAGAACAGACAAATTTTCTCCCCTGGACCTGTGACATTGATAAACTTGTGATCTCCCAATAGGGTGAACACGTTTCTGTTGCGCAACCTGGGAGTCCCTATATGCTCACTTTCTTATTAATTACTGTACATAAGATTTTTTTTGTTAGCATAGAATGTTCATTTTGCATTAGCTTGTTCAATGAGAACAATCAAATTTTATGTAAATATAATAAACAACATAACATGACAATTCTATAAGTTATAGTAACTAGGTAAAATAGATGAGGGGTGCCAAACATATCAAAATCGGCCCAATTAAGGTTGTAATCCAGCCCACCAAATGCAGTTAGAATCTGTGTTCTAAACTAAAATTGTTTTGTTGACCGTAATTGAACGAAAGATTCGAAAAAGAGCTAGGCTCTGTTATTCCAATAGAGGGGCAAGTAGAGCAATAACTCCAGACCATAAACTCAGCAAAATATGCTAATGATATGTAATTCTTCATTACCAAACATTTATATGTTGAATATTTTTTGGACTATTGTTTGTTTTGTTTTTTTAACCCACTTTAATATTGTAGAATGTATTATACCGATCAGCCATAACATTAACAACATTAAAACCACCTGGCTAATACAGTGCATTCAGAAAGTATTCAGACACCTTCATTTTATTCACATTTTGTAATGTTGCAGCCTTATGCTAAAATTAAGTCCTCTAAGCTGCAAGGTGGGGCCCCAGCATTGTTTATCCAGCACATCCCACACATGCTTGACTGGAATGAGATGTGGGGAATTTGGAGGCCGAGTCAACACCGTGAACTCTTTGTCATGTTCCCTAAACCATACCTGAACAGTTTTTGCAGTGTGACAGGATGCATTATCCTGCTGAAAGAGGCCACTGCCATTAGGGAATACCATTGCCATGAAGGGGTGTACTCGTCTGCAACAATGTTTAGGTCATAAGTGTCAAAGTAACATCCACATGAATGCCAGAACCCAAGGCAGAACATTGCCCAGAGCATCACACTGCCCCCACTGGCTTGCCTTCTTCCCATAGTGCATCCTGGTGACATTTCTTCCCCAGGTAAGTGACGACCGTGCACATGATGTAAAAGAAAACGTGATTCATCAGACCAGGCCACCTTCTTCCATTGCTCCATGGTCCAGTTCTGATGCTCACGTGCCCATTGTAGGTGCTTTCTACACCTTTCTATCATAACCAACATTAACTCTTTCAGCAATTTATGCTACAGTAGCTCTTCTGTGGAATCGGTAAAGGTGGGCTAGCCTTCTCTCCTCATGCACATCAGTGAGCCTTGGGTGCCCATGACCCTGTCGCCAGTCCATCAGTTGTCCTTCCTTGGACCAATTTTGGTAGGTACTAACCACCACATACCAGGAACACCCCACAAGACCTGCTGTTTTTGAGATGCTCTGACCCAGTCGTCTAGTCAACACAATTTGGTCCTTGTCAAAGTCACTCAGATTCTTACGCATGCCCATTTTTCCTGCTTCCAACATTTCGAGAACTGACTGTTCACTTGACAGGTGCCACTGTAACAAGATAATCAATGTCACTTCACCTATCAGTGATTTTAATGTTATGGCTGATCAGTGTATCTATCTATCTATCTATCTATCTATCTATCTATTTATATTTAAAATCATAATTTTGAATATGTTTTTAACTGCAGTCTGTTCAGTCACTTTTCTGTAGGTGTTGAATTTGTTTGTGAATTTGTTAGAATGTGTAATGTTGGCTACAAATAGACATAAATAGACTGTAGACCTCATTAAAAATGTTGATTCTTGTTATGGCCCTGATTATGACAGCTAGCTATTAGCAATCAGCTAGTTTTATTCATGCTAGCTAACATTTAAGAGATTAGGAATTGTTAGTTTAGGAATTGTTAGTTAGTTAGCCTTAGTTAATGTTTTCCCACATCCCTTGGTTCCTTGATGAAAGATGCACCAATTTACCATCAGTAGCTAAAATAAGTCTTTGATTCCAGGTGTTTTTTATTTTTTGCGAATCTTACTTATACTTTTACTTTCATATTTTAAGCTAATTTATGTAAGAGTTTATATTTTTTCTGCTTTAACTTGAGTGAAGAATTTCACTCAGAGGAACTTTTACCAGAGGATGTGTTTAAACCAGCAACTGCACGTTTACTTGAGTAAAGAATTTGGATTCTTTTACCACCTCTGGATATCAGTTGATTTATGTGGCCTTTACCCTCTTTCTCTCAGGGACTCGTCTCCACCAGCTCTTGTCGCACAACTCGCAGGCGAACTGGTGCTCGACGGAGGGCATCTGGTTCTGCTGCGCACGATCGAACATGTGCTTATTCTTCTCTGTTAGAGGCAGGACCCGAAGTTTCTTCCCAAGCTCCTACACACAAATAATATTTGTTATGTGACCTAATTGTGCAGTAGCTTTTTGTTTTTTCCCTTTATATAGTCAGGTGTTTTCATTAAGCTGCACAGGTGCATGTTTGCAGTCTTGAGCAGTGTTTCATTGGACACAGAGTAGAGACTGATTGAGGACTTTAGGTAACTGACCTGTATGTCTTTGTCCTCCTGAGGCCCTTTGTTTGCTTTAGACTGGACAGGGAAGAGAGAGAGTACACATTAGCATAGAGGATCCATTACTGGTGTGCATATTATTAAAAGAGGCAGTTTGTAATGTTTAAACTGTTTCGAGACCTGTAATGATCGTATGATTTTAGAGGCACCTAAGAAAAAACATAGTGGATTTGTCAAGCCTGAATTAATGTGTAATTTATGTACGTGTATTTAATGTAATTTATGCACATAATTAAAGGAACTGAAAAGTGAAAAAACACTGCCTGAGTAGCATGTAGGTCTAAGATAAGGTTACAGAAAAAGGTAAACGAAACTTTACCAGGTGCTTGTAGAAATGGCAAAAGTCACCCAAGCATGGCGCACAATAAATGACTACATAGTAATATACGTAGTTTCAAATGTTATGTGCATTGCATTCAGGATTTACGTTCTCATTATCCAGACCACACAGCATGTCTACAGCACTAAAGCCCTGTCCTTTGACTCAGTTTAGCAGCTCACGCCTATAAAAAATGTTGCAACACAAAACACGCAGGATGTTTTGTCCACTTCCTGAAGTCGTGTTGATTTAGAGTCAAATTTCACTACAAGTTCACTTGGAGGTGAACTAAGGCCACCTTGCTCACCGAGGCCAGATTCTTAGACCAGATGTTTTGGTCTGCACCCGAGTGTGATTGCTATGTTCATACCTGACTAAAGAGCCGCACCAAGGGAGAAAACACACCAAGATTCCTTTCAAATGGACTAAACACTGCATATGTAAAACCACACTTAGGCTCTGTTTACATTTTTCTGCCCTGAAATTAGCTCTATCCCAGCCCCAGTTTAGGAAGTACACTGTTATCTTAAAATAAAAGAATTAAAACAGGTCCTACTTTGGTAGAAATTAAATGCTCTTTTAAAGCAAATGACATAAGCTAGAATTAACTTAAATTTGAAACAACAACAAAAAACAGCAAAATACATGCCTTTCCAACACATATAAGCTAACATTAGCTAGCTACAAGCTGGGTGTAGCTAGCAGTTAATGCTCGATTACAACAAAAACCTAAGATCCCCACTACCAATGTCAGACTGGTAGAATGTTCAAACGCTACATTTCTCTGAACTTTATGGTTCTCTTAGCATTAATGTTAAAAGAGAAATTGATTATTTAATTCTTCTAAATCTAATTCTCAGACTTTGCCCAAACTTTGCAACTTCTTTTGAGAGTTCATCGCTGTTGCTATAAAACTAAAAGCGATCGTGCCTTTTCTGCAGAAGGACCTAATCTCTGGAACAGTCTTCCTTTCCATGTGAGGTCAGCTCCCTCCATAGCCACTTTTAAATCTTCGTTGAAAACTTATTTTTATTCTTCAGCTTTTAATAGGTTTGTTTAATAGGCTGAAATAGGTAAATACTTCATGTTGTATTTAAAGGTATCTATTTATTAATTATTAATAATTCTTACTATATATCTATCATAACTTTGTTATTCTGTTGGTTTCAATGTGCTCTATAAATAAAGGTTCATTGACTTGACTTTGGATCGCATCTAACATTCATTGCAACTGAAAAATCAGGCAGCAGAGGGCTCTAAAAATGTCAAACTCTTCTTTAATAGTACAGTACTACGAATCCTGTGGGACCCCAAAAACAGTTGTGAGAGTGGGTGGTTTTACTTTCATGAAGGCAGGAGAGAAATAAAGGCTGTGCTCTTTAACACGGTAGTGGTAATGGTTACTGTTGCTGAGGTTTAAATGACTAATTTGTTTATAGTTTGGGAAAACAACCAATTAAGTTCATTAGAAAGAAAATTGCATGCAGGTACAAACAAAACGAATAACTTCAGAAGCGGGCAAGAGCGGGATTACACTTCCAGAGTTTTACCTACTTGCTTCGAGCTCCTAGGATCGTTACTGGCTCCTGACTGTCTGTCTTTTCTTTTCTCCTGCAACATAAAACGTGATGCTCAAATCTCATGCCTTACAATGAAATACAGTACATAAGTGACGGTTTAAATAATCAACACGTGGCTGTTACCTTTTCTCTTTCCTCATTCTGCAGTTTCTCCACCACATTCTGTCAGTGAGCAGGAAATGCATTCAGTCATGCAGAACAAGCTTTTTGCATAATGATGTTTCCGGAAGCGGATGGGACGAAACCTTACCTTTACGACAGGATCGTTTTCCAGAGACCATCGGTCGTCGTCGTCCAGGTCTGCACATGAGATAGCAAATAAAATGGAAAAGGCATGGAATGGATTGTGGGAAAGGGAAGTGCAATGTCTGCTTAGTAAATTATGCTGGTGAATCAGTGACTCGGGAGAAGCAGAACAAGTGCTGTTCAGAACAAACACTTCCTCCTTTTACCTTGGTCTTTCATCAGGATGATCACCTTTGCTACCATCTGGTAGTTGTTCCTGTATCGGCACATGAGTAAAGTCGCCTTGTCGATCGGAATGTTCCCATGAAATGTCTCTCTCAGTCGCCTGACACATTTTTCCAACTGAGTCAACAGAACAAAGCACAGAGTTCATAGCTGTATATAAATATATAATTACATAACTGCATTACACTGTACCTTATATAACTCTAATAAGTCTTAAAGGAAAAATCCACCCTGAAAGAGCTGCATATTAATCTCTATAATTAACATGTGACCTTCAGCATCATCCAAGAATTATTTTGTAGTGTAGTGAATTTTCTGAATTGACATTTTTTTAGTTTAAAACATCTTTCATCAACATGTTGGTCCATTTTGGTTACAAGTTTCCTACATTACCCACATTTCCCCACTGTTCAACTACCTGCTGATAGCACTGCGGTGAGATTTATCCCCTTTTTCATCTCTGCTTAAACAGAGTGATGCAGCGGTGCTTTAATCCTTTAGTCTATCTAGCTGTTTCACCTCCTCATTTGTACACTCTGTGCAAACAGATCAGCTTCCAAAGCTTCAACTTTTTCAACGCCATCGCGCTGGTCATCTTGTAGTAATTGGTAGTAGTACTTAGCCGGGTCTCTGCGTCGGATAACTGTGGTGCATTTTGGGACTTTATATTTTCTGTTTGCGAGTGCTGACTTTTTTTCAGTGTGACGTCAGTGCGGCACACAACTGCAAACTTCTCACGGGAATAACGACAACACAGCATCAAGCAACAAATCAGCACTGATCACTAAACACATCACAAACATTTCAGTGTAAAGAGACTGAATGGGTTTCAGGGTGGAGTTTTGCTTTATTAATATTACAGGGCAAAGTGCAGAGATATTAAAGCTTTTTATTTTGAATAAACCTTGCTCTCACTATCCTAGCTGTGTACAGAAGTGAAACTCGAATAAATGCAAATGTAGGGAGAAATGTTCCTTTTCTTTTCTGTCTAGTTACTATACAATCCTTTTTCTGTCACGTTATGCCAAACACCATAAAATACCATTTTAAACACAAAAGGTAAACAAAAAATTTGTTTACTTGATATGAAATAGATGTTAACATAAGACCTTAGTAGTGTCTATTTCATATCAAGTAAACATTTTTTTTTTGCTTGATATGAAATAGACCTTAACATAAGAGCTTAGTAGTGTCTATTTCATATCAAGTAAACAACATTTGATAGATATAAGTAAAGGTAAAAAAAAAAAAAATCATAATTTTATTAAATATAATGCAAAACTAATCTATAACCAAATAAACACAACAAACAGCAGTCTTTTATAACTGTACTGTATATATAATATCCGTGTCCCTGGGAATTCATATAACTAGTAAAAGTGCAGAATAAGTCTGATGCAGGAGGTGTGTACAGACACAAATCAGCATCTCAGAGCTTCACCTCTGCGCTGTTCTGTAAGATAAGATTACATTTTTCCAGACATGAGTAAAGAAGGAAGTTGTTTCTGCATTTGTTTAATGATGATGTGTTTTAATACGGGCGTGACTGCACTCCTGCCCTCCACTGACACGCACGCACTGTGGATCCATGAGCATGGTCTAAAACACCTGTTAGATTTCTTACCTCCACTTCTTCTTGAAGTCGATTCATTTCTTTAGCGCTGTTCAAGTCCTTTCACAGCAACGAACATTAGAAAGATTCCTTCCAGAAGCGCTGAAGCTGCAGACCGCCCTGTTTTCCTGTTCCACTCTTCTCGCCACTCCACTTCACTTTCGGTTTCCATTCTCACAACTGCTGTTTCAGGAAACCGCCAGCAGGCGGCGCCAAAAACTATTAAAAAAAAAAAACCCACATGTAAATATGGCATGTAAAAAAAAATGCAGCCCAAATCATTCAAAGATAAACACCAGCCACGTTTACCTCCAACATTTTCTAGTTTAATTGATATGTTTATATGTTATGTTAATTTATATGTTATATATTATGTTTGTAGTTATGTATGTATGTATATATAAATTCTATATAAATATATACAATACTGTCCAGAAGTCTTAGTCACATGAAAAGAAATGCTGTAAACTAAAGACACCTTCAAAAATAACGAAATTAAAAGTTTCTACATAGAAAATTTACTAAAAAAAAATAGCTAGTAAACAGTATGAAATAAACAAAGTCAGTATTATATATACAGTGGGGTCCAAAAGTCCATGTTGAAAATCTGGAATTTTTTTTGTTTAAAACAGAAAATAAACAGAAAGTTTAAACAAACAAACAAAAAAAAAAAAAAAAAAGGAAGAAAATTTTTCAAAAAAGGAAATGTGCAGCATCTTAACTATTTAATACTGAAGATGCTGCACTTTCTAAGTCATTATTTAAACGTAAAATGAGGGCATGGTGGCTCTGTGGTTAACACTGTTAACTCACACCTCCAGGGATGGGGGTTCGAATCCTGCCCCTGCCCTGTGTGTGTGTGTGTGGAGTTTGCAGGTTCTCCCTGTGCTTCGGGGTTTCCTCTAGGTACTCTGGTCCAGGCATGAGAAGCACTTTGCTTGCACAGCTGATGAAGAACTTTCGTCCGAAACATCCTGTTTGTTTGGAAACTTTGTGTACCTGTCTTATACAGTGCAGTTACGCCCTAGAATCCGGGTGTGAATTGCCATGGTGGACAGGGGGATTTCCCTGCTTCTGCTTTCGATCATTCATTTTTATCACCAGTGTGGATAAGTTATATCCCTGTTTCGGCAGACTGAATTAAATAAATGCATTTCCTATGTCGAACAGTAGATGGTGCGGTTTAGTAAGACTAGCTACTTGTATTTCAATCAGATGCTTTGTATCCTCCCAAGCAGAATGAGTGATTGGCCCTATGCATGTCTGATACAGCATCAGTTATATCAATGTAACAATGACAGTCACTTGCGCTTCGATTGACAAGATGAATCCAGTACCATTGTTTGTCACTGTCAACCATTTTAACAGCCAAGGAGTCATACTGTAACTACCAAACATTAACGTTTGGCTAGCTAAGGACCATTACGATGAAACAGATGCAACAAAGCAGTATTTCACGTGCAAAATGAACAGAGAAAGCACAGATAAGCAAGTGAGATAAACAGGCATAACATTACTACATTGCATGATTAATACAACCAGCCACCACCACAGTCACATGTCCAACACAGGCCCAAGCAGATTCTTAGTTAAAATGATTTTTCTGTAGTTCAGCTTACACTTTGTGAGTAACAGACTGCACTTATGATGTGCAATGGATATAAATAACAGTGTCTGTTTCTTTCTTTTTAACAAATTGCATCTAAAATACATACAAAGCATTACAAAAAAATTATAATTTAACTAATCAAATATAATAAACAAATACTGGAGTTAAATATGGCTGTTCATTATTTTTGAATGGTCTGGCCTGAATTTTGTATTATACTTTGTTAGTAACATACTAACTTATTTTCTCAATAGATTTTTTTTCCTGAAACAGCATTTAAACATTTTAGACACACACACAGACACACACACACACACACACTTTATATTTAAAAACAGTTTGTGGACTTTGTGCACTCTGTGCTTTATTACTGTGTATTGTTTTATTATGTACATAATTTGTGCAGTAGTAATATTTAATATGAATATATAGTATGATAGCTCAGGAATTCTAAACACTGCTATCTACTACACACTGACACAGTAATTTTATCAATATATTTAACATTATACAATACATATTACAAAACACACAGTTTATTCATTAATACTTAAAGTTACACAGTATTTAAAACACAGTTTATTTCATTTATACACACAGTTACAGAGTATTTAAAACACAGTTTTTCTGGCCTCAGTTAAAGTTAAGACTGAGTTGGGAATACAGTTTGAGAAAAAGCAGACTAATCTCTCATACACAACATAATACATTTATACAACTGTAAATTTTACTTCTTAGCATTTACTCCTAACTCTAGTCCACGTCTCCTGGTTTCTATCCAATTCCACCTGCTAATGGACTACATTGTATTGATAAATAATCTGTAGGCAGTGTAAAGTTCTATGCATTCACTGTTTAGACTGAAAAAAAAAAATCATCTTACCTAAATGACTTGCAGATGAGGAACATTAACTATGCTGGGAAACTTCTAACATATAAACCACAGCAGCAGGAAAATCACCAACCCGCGGTAGAGCCCTGGGATTACTGTTTCCATGGTTACAGCGTGGCGTTCTCAATATACCTTTGGGTAATGTAGTGTTTTGTTTGGACGACGGCAAATTAGCACGATTTAGAAAGAGTAAAATTAGTATCACAATAACCATTGCTTTCACAGGAGCATGTACAACCGGTTTACGACAGACTAGCAAAAATTAATGAGCGTTCTTACTTCCGGTACGTCACTGCTCAGAATGGAGAACTTAATTTCCCAGAATGCTTTGAGCTACGGCACGTAGTCCAAGGCCGCCATGTTTTAGACATGGTTGCCAGTTTGGGTGGATTTGCCAGCTTTTCGCTTAGTCACAAGTTGTTTGTGTTGGTATATATACTTTGTGATGGTTTTGTAATTATTAATGGTTTATATATTATATCTGAAAAGTTTAGTAGGTTTTATTTTTAATTAGATGGGTTAATATGGTGAATTTAGATAAAAGATTTAAACCTAATCTGGCAACCCTGGATATCTGACCAGTGTGTTGACCTGTTGAACGAAATGGGAGTAACGGAATTAATATCCAAAATAATAAAATAAAAATAAAAATAATGCACTGAAATGTGTAAAGGATTATATATTTATTCGTCAGTATTAATTTAAACCACGTTAAAAGGCAGTAAAGACACTGAAACAGGCAAGAAAATCCAGACTGGTAAGAAAGTTCACCTGTAGTGGGACTTTCTAACAGGAAAGTCTGTAATATCCTATAATTAGTCTTTTTCTGACCTTTCTGTTGCATGTACATAAAAATGTTAGATTTTTTTTTTATTTTATTTTACCTTCACAGCTATTTATTTAAGTATGGACCCAATAAAAGTAGCATATTCACGTTTTAATTATTGGCAAAATAATAAATAATGTTATTGTAGATCAAATGAATTGTCCAAAACTAGGACATAGAAATAGAAATGTAGAGTCGTCCAGTGCAATGCAGCTTCTCCAGATATTGAAAATAAGATTAAGAAAGATTAAGCAGGAATGTGGATTAATCCTGATCCCCTGCCGGTCCTCACTGTGAGCTTCATAGAGCTGAAAGTGGAGGAAGCTGTAGCACTGCACTGTGTTACTCTGAGACAGGAAGTGCTCACTGAATGAGGCCCAGAGCATCATGGGAACTAGAAGAGTTTTGGTGACAGGCTGTTCCTCTGGGATTGGACTCGCTGTGGCTGTGCGTCTCGCCAAGGATGAACTGAAAAGGTTTAAAGGTGTGTCTGTCTGGTCTGGCCTGGCCAGGCCTGGCCAGGCCTGGTCTAGCTGTCTTTTTGGTCTGGTCTGTCTGTAGGCCTGTCTGTCTGAACTGTCATTTATTTACATATGTATATGCAAACCTGTATAAAACGTGTTGGTTAGTACATACGTGTTGAGTGTACTGAGCTCGCTTACTGAATGACATTCTTTCTTTTCGAGTCAGTCATGGCCACGATGAGGGACGTGGAGAAGAGAGCAGCACTGGAGACAGCAGCGGGAGACACACTGGGAAGGTCGCTAGAGATTCATCAGTTGGACGTCTGCTGTGAGGACTCCATCCGAGAGTGTGTGAACAGCCTGCCTGACAGACGCCTGGACATATTGGGTGAATAAGAATTTTTTTTACCCCCTAAAACTCAATTGAACTAATAATTCCATCAGGTGCTATGTTGCTGTTTATCTCGCACTGTTAAGAAAAGAAAATCATACACCCTCATTTCACAGGCTTCAGTACATCACTGTATCTGCTTACCCCTTATGCTCTCCTGGACATCACTGGAATTCAAACTTGCAGGCTCTTGATGATCAAGTGAATGCTTGTCTGTTGATACTGATGATACTGTTTTTGTTTACTCAGTGAGTAATGCTGGCATGGGGATGATCGGGCCACTGGAGTGCCAGAGTGTAAAGGGCATGCAGGACGTCTTCAACACTAATTTCTTTGGCTTGGTGCGACTGGTGAAGGAGGTGCTACCCGACATGAAGAGACGACAGAGTGGACATATTGTGGTGATGAGCAGTGTCATGGGAGTTCAGGGTACGAACAATTTGTCGCTTCTCCTGCTCAGCTAATTATAAAATAAACTAAGGTTTGTTCGATCAGGTCAAAGCTAAACTCTGTAGTTATGTGCCCCATCTGGATTGTAATAAAGGAACATAATTCGATACACAGTACTGTGTGCAGGCCTGGGAAAACCCTTCACTTGGTCACATTTAGATATCTGCATAGAATTGTACATAGTAGACCTCCCTTAAATGAAAAGTGTTTCTCTTTCATCTTTTTATTAGTTCATTTAAACATTTCAAAACTTTGTCCTCTGTCATCTATACAGAAGTCGTAAGCACTCTTCTTTGTTTCGATGATGACGTGACGGAGCAGGAGCATCACAGACATTTTGACCACTGTTATCTAATTACAAACTCAACTGATTAGGCTTATGTCTGTTTCACTGCAGCATGTAGATATCTGAAAACTTGATCATGATATTCAGTGAATGAGGAAATTGCACTTAGCTAGCAGGGTTTTGGCCATCTTTAGGCAGACTGATTGTTTTTAATGCTGCATTTGTTAAACTGGCTTCGTACACAACGTGATCTTTGCAGGAAGATGCCAAGGCAAGGTTAGAATGTAGCCTAAATATCTAAATAATCTTGGTAAAATATATTTAGGTTTTTTAAAGAAGAGGTGTCAAAGTATATCACTGGCAGAAAAGCTCATTTATGATATTTCTTTGTCTTCCAGAATACAGCCACAGGGACCTCTGACTGGTTTTCCCAGACTGCCACTAATTTTACAGTGTGTACCTGTTGAGTACACCTGATTTTTGTTTGCTTGCAGGACTACTCTTCAATGACGTCTACGCTGCTTCGAAATTTGCCATAGAGGGCTTGTGTGAGAGTCTTGCAGTTCAAGCTATGAAGTTTAACATTAAGTGAGTTACAGTAAATGCTATTTAACCCCCTCATGAGGAAGTGATCAATCTGAGATGACCTTATTAATCTGTGATGACCCAATTATTGGATAATTTCCATAATTCCCAAAGAGTTCATTCACAGTTTTATTTTCATGTCCTGCTCAGGATATTACCCGCTGATCTCGCCTCATTGTCTGCAGGATGACTTTGGTAGAGCCGGGGCCGGTACTGACAGAGTTTGAGAGGAAGGTCTATGAGGACGCACAAACCACGGACCTGTCCGGCACAGACGAAGAGACGGCCAGAATTTTCCGTGAGATTTACCTTCCCTACTCAAGAAAGGTGTTTTCCTCACTCGGCCAGAGCCCTGAGGAGGTGGCAGAGGTGAGGAAATCCTCCATAAGATGTGTGAATTGTTGTTCTGGTCTGATTCCTCATGAGCCTGCAGTTTTATTCTTCTTGTCACCAACTAATTCATGTCATATAGCAAATTAAATTAAATTAAGTTCAATATATTATCAGTTCACACACTGGGAGTGTTATCCATGGTCAAAGTTGTGCAAGGCAAGAGCCTAGCTTTCATTTCTTTTTCATAAATTGTAATGAAGTGTTACAGCTATAATCCAGACAGACTACGCATTAAAAAAAACCCCACCTCTTCTGTCGCAGCAAACGTTCCAGCTGATCGTATCAAAGAATCCTCCGTTTCGTCACCAGACCAATCGTCTGTACACGCCCATGACGGCCATGAAGCACGCAGACCCTACAGGATGCCTGCCGCTAGACGCCTTCTACAGGATAATCTTCCAGCACGACCGTGTGTTTAACGCCAGCCTCGGCTTCATGCGCTTGCTACAGAGGAGGGCGAAGAAGTCTAAAGTGTGAAAGGAGCGAAACATCATCCCAGGCATGACTTTGGAATTTTAGATGGATAGAAGAATGAATGTAGAGTCAGTTCTAACTAGATGGCCACATATGTGTGGAATCTTACAGATTTAATTATACTTTTAATCACAAATGAGAAGTAATAAAACCCTTGGAGGCATGCTGTTATAGGAAAATAATCAGTGACGGGGTAGTGTGATGGGGCCCATTGTGAAAGTTGATTATTTTCCTATAACAGCATGTTCCAGTTGGTTTTATTCCTATTACTATTAACTAAGTTCATTGGAAAATATTGGCAGGAACAAACAAAAATAGTTACTGAAGAAGTGGGCGGGACTGGTCAGAATTCCTTCGGGAATGGGCGGAAATGGGACACCATTGGCCCCTGACCCTCCCGTGCACTCCTCCACCCTCAGGAGTGGTGAGGTATACAGGTCTTGATTTTTTTTTTTTTTAATGACATGATGATGCTGACTATCAACTGATGTAAAAGCTATTATAGTTCTATGCTTAACTGACTGGCCAGTTGGTTTGAAAGGTTTTAGAAGACTTTCCTAAAGCTTTCTTTTTTTCACATTAATTACACATACTATAAGCAGTAAAATTTATGAAAGAGAGCAGTGCAGAAGTGTGTTTATGTGAAAGCACACAATAAATGACACGTGACAGAAATGTAGTTCCCTACTGTTTTATTAGAAGTAACTTATTTTACAACTTTATGCCTGTAGAAAGAAACAATGTGAAAAAGTGTTTATATACAATGATTTTTAAACTACTTTTAAACAAGTATAGGAATTAATAATAAACAGAAAAATATCTATGGCTGTTCTAGTAATGCGAGACCAATATATAATCAGTCACATCCTTGGTTTCAAAAAAAAAAAAAAACAAGCTAATAGAAGGTACATTTACTTTTTGTCTTTTTTTTTTAGTACATAATCATTTTTTTTAGAAACATTAGACTTCTCTTACACAAATAAACCTAAACGAGATAACCGTCTGTACAAAAGAAAATGCTGGAATTTCAAAATGTCCAGAGCGCTGAGGAAGACTGAAACCTATTGGATAAAAAAAACAGAAGATTTAAAAGATTAGCACTTTTGTAAAAACAAAACAAAAAAACACTGAGGTCCCAATAGATTTAACAAATATATTCCCAACCCCACAAACACACTGAATACACTATTCACTCAGTGTGTCTTGAAGTGAATCCTGCTTTGATATGAAAGGACGAATGCAAATATAACTTCCCACAGTTTTTATAAAACAGGCATCTGGATTTGGCTTAGAAAACATGGAAGAACGTCTAACCTGAACTACTACAGCCATATGCTGTGGGAACAGAAATGCATCTTATGCACGGGATGGGATTTTTCAGAGAAATAAGCGCCTGTACCTGCAGCTGACAGCAGGGGCAGCACTACATAGCAGCGTTCACTCCACTGGCGCGTTCAGGCCACGCAAGTCAGACGCCATCCTCCAGGCCGGGTTGGGTGGAGACTGCTAGAGATGCAGACTACACTGCATGCTATATAACACCTCCCTGAGGAGTGACAGAGCACTAGCAGCCCACTAGCCACCTCTTCGGACCTTAACACACCCCTGATACACACACGTGGAGTTCAGATGACTAACACGACAATTTGGCCATGAATATGATTGGACCATATTAAAATGAACCAATAGGACCGAGAAAAAAAAAAGAAGGAGAAAAAAAAAAAAAAAGAGAAAAGGACCAGGGGTCAGAAGATAACTGAGAAAGTTCTTCTGGTCGAGTTGAGAAGCTGGAATTGTGTGAAATGAAGGGCTCTGGTTGGCAGTGATATAGAGGTGTCACTGTGAAGTGACAGGAAGCAGCAGCCTATAAAAACACAGCTTATAACATCATAGTGATGTCCCAAAGGTAACCAAGGTTATAACATACAGAATAAAAAAACATTAAAAACGTCAAATAAATTTATACAACCCCAAAGAAAAAAAAAAACTCACACAGACTAAAAGGGCAGCCAGTGAGTTTAAGAGTGACCTCGGAATGAAAGCTAAAAGAAGGGAATGAGAAATTGGGCCCTTTGTGGGCTCGGCTCTATCAAAATTAACACTTGAATGCTGGCGTATTTTACTATAAGCGATAAAATTCCCCAACAGCAGCTATCAATTTAAATCTTACACGCTCTGCCTTAGAAGTGCTTCAGAAATGCCTTTCGACATTATTGCCCCACATAGATAGATAGATAGATAGATAGATAGATAGAAATCCTACGGAATGTATCGGTTCACTGTAGGTCGGTTGAGCAAATTAAAATATATCACTAACTTAAACAATTTAAACATGGCTAGGTCATCTGTGATGCCAATTTAGTGGAGTAACACTGGCCTAAATAAATAATACCACATAAAAGAGGTGATGTGTCCAGCTCTTTCCGTCTGTAACTCAAAATATATACGTGACTTCGGTGGTAGACGTGGGAAAACAATGAAAGAAATGAATCACAAGCCTCTGTTGTAACAATCACACACACAAACGAGGAGTGTAACAGTTATGAGAAGTGGAGACAGACAGATCGAGAGGACACCCACAAGGCAGTTTTAGAGGAATGCGTTGAGACAATAAATAAAAAAAAAAGAAAGAAAGGATTTTCCTTCAACTTTTCTCTTAATCTACTTTTTAAAAAGTTTGTTAGTGTCAGGAAAAGTGTCCCCAAGTCTTTGAAATGAAAGACGTGGTTTTTCTTCTTCATATACTTTTTAATAATAAAAAAAACACACACACAAGTCCATCTGTGACAGAACGTCTTACTTCATTAAATTGTCTTTTCTTTTTAAGACAACACAATTTTCCCTTTACTCGTTTTCTCTGCAGACGACACCCGGCAGACTGTCCAGTCAACAAACACCAAGTCAATCCTCATCCAATTAAAATCTTGGAAACGGGCTGACATATTAAAAAAGACACTCCTGGAAGTTCCGCTCACGCGAACACCTGCATCTTTCCACTGGCTTCGGAAGCGTGAGGAATTTGGGTGTGGGAAGAGGCAGGGGCGGAGACTGTCGGACTTGGGGTGGAGTCAGACCAATCGGAAACGCAGTGAGGGGAGGGGCTAGACCATGGCTCTGGAGACTCGGGGGATGGGGTCAGGTAGGGGTGCTCACTGGGCACATGCAGGTAATGCTTGGGCGTGGCTTCGATGGCGGAGGTGTAGCTACGTTGGGAAGGAGGAGTGGGGTAATCCTCCAATCCTGCACTGGTGGTGCTGCTACTGGCCTGCACTGGGGGAGCCTGGGAGACCTGTGGAGGAGCAGCCTGGCTCTGTGGGACTGCAGAGGTTTGGGGTGGCTGCTGCTGGGACTGCTGGGATTGCGCCTGACTCTGCTGCGGTTGCTGGTAGAAAGGTTGAGGAGGCTGCGGGGTCGGAGGCGTCGAGGCACCCAAGCTCGCCAGGGCCTGCTGGTTGGTAAGGCTGTGAGCGTGGAGCTGCTGTTGTTGCTGCTGTTCGGCAATGGAAGGCAGCTTTACAGGGCTGATGGTGGGCGTACTGGGGACGGGCGTAGGCTGCAACATGGGCTGCTGGGTATTACGGAAAACCTGCTGCTGGTGCATGAGTACAGTGGCAGGCTGCATAGCACTGGGTGTCCCTGGGTGCACCATGTTCACCATAGCCTGGGTGCACTGTGGGGTCTGTGGCGCACGGCTGTGCCAGTCGAACGGCACGCTCACGGGGCTCACCATGCCCATGCCCAGGTTCATCTGGCCAGGGTTGAGAGCGTAGGTGTGGGTGGCTTGACTCAGCTCATTCAAGCCGGCTAAGGAAACTGTGAAAGGACCACCAGCATCCATCATACCACTGTGTACCATTGGAGTACTGGGCACTGAGTGGAAGATCCCTGGAGAGGGCATAGCAGCTGGAGACGCTGGGTTAGTGACATAGCCGGCGTTACTGGCACCACCGCGTGGCGAGTCCAGCGAGTCCACAGGCGACAGTGTCACTGAACTGTCCAGCAGTGCACTCTGCATGTCCAGCGTCAGCTTCTTGTTCCGTGCCTTTGAAGCATCTTTTAGACTGCTCCCGTGCTGTCCGCCTAGTCCTTTGGCGCCTGGCCGGCGGTTCTTCTTGCCCTGCGGCGTGTTCTTCAGACTGGGCAGGAAGTTGCCCGGTGGACACATGAGTGGTGAGAGAGCATGGCCGCCTGCTAGGTGATGTCCTGCACCAGCGTGGCCCTGCGGGCTGCGCACCGTGTTGTACTCATCCAGTAGCTGCACGATGTCATGGTGCATGCGCTCCTGAGCGATGTCACGAGGCAGCCGGTCCATGTGGTCTGTGATCTCACGGTTGGCGAAGTGGGCCAACAGCACCTTCACTGCCTCACAGCTGCCCTCCCTCGCAGCCAAGAAGAGTGGTGTCTCCTCCTGAAGAACAAACGTAAGTCATAGTTGAGTAAAATTATTTAAAAAAAAGCAAACATGTCATGTATGGGAAAGGATAAAAAGAGTAAATGGTGGCTGAGGGGATCACTGGACTACTCTACCTTAAGGTCTTGCATGTCTTTATTGGCTCCATTCTTCAACAAGGCGATAGTGGCTTCAACATTATTGACAGCTGCAGCCCAGTGCAGTGCAGATTTTCCTAGATGAGGACACGGACATGAACATGAACATCCCGCACCTGAGACTGTCAAATGCACCTTAAAATACCTTAAAGTTTTTTTTTTTTACATTTCTGTATTGAATATATGATGCATAAAATAATGACAGTATTGCAAATGATAGAAAAAATTAGTCTGGGGAAAAAAACATGTAAGCGTGTAAGTGCACTTACCGAGCTCGTCAACAGCATTAACATCAGCGTGGCAGGTGATGAGCTCCTCCACCATGCCCTCCACCGCCAACCGAGCTGCCAGGATAAGAGCTGTGGAGCCGTCGTACATGCGTGCGTCCAAATCTGTCGCCCGTGTCCTGATCAAAATCTGAAAAGAAAAGGGGAGGTGTGTTACAAACACCACATTTGTCAGGAGTACAAGCCTTCTGTAAACTCTAGTAAAGGATGTAAGATCTAATACATGCACAGATACTGACTTCTTGACTGTACACTCATCTGAGCTTTCTAGCTGATACCTTTTTATAAATGTGTCTTTTCTGTGCATTACAAATTAAGTGTTTTGAAAATCAAAAGTCAGCCCTTCCCTTCTGTACTTAGCCCACATGTAAACACAATACAGAAGGCAACACTTCACTAGCAAACTGCTCTACCTGGAAGACGCCCTGAGCATCAGCAGCCACAGCAGCATGTAGAGGTGTGCGACCCGTGTTGTCCTGCGCATTGGCATCGGCTCCGGCGTCCAGCAGGCGTTTGGCAGCATCGGCGCGAGCGTAGCGGGCAGCCAAGTGAAGAGCTGTTTCTCCGGTCCGGTCGGTCTGGGCACCCAGTGATGCCCCCTGGTAGATGAGGTCTGATATGATGTTAGCTGAAGACTCCTCCGAGTCATCGTCCTCGGCCACTTCCTGCTCGAGTCCTCCACCACAGAATGAAGCCAGCATCAGTGGAGTAAAACCATCTACAGAAACACACATGGGTCAGTTATTCTATTTCAGGATATTTATTCAACATTAGAGTTACATTAAATGTTGGCGAACATCTGCGATACAAATTAGTTCCTGTTATAACTTACATTATAGCAGCTATATACAGTCGTTCCCTCGCTTTTTTCTCGCTTTTGAAGTTAACAAGACAAAAAAAAACTGCAGCTCTCGTGTTACCGAAAACTCCAGGGTCCTGAAGTCTTTCTTGTGAAGAACTTAGTTGTAGCCTTCCCTCTGGCTGTTGAAACTGGAGACTCCTCCAAAAAATGCTAAATAAACGCCCCCTCACATAAAACTTCACCATAACAACAATTACGTTTTTAAATATCTGTTTATGACTAGCGCTCGCCATGTAAGTCCCTGAGTAAGTTGTTGCTATAGAAACGCTAACATATTAGAACGAGTGCGTTTATATAAACCTGTGATTTGTAGATGCGCTACTGTTAGAGCTGCCGTTATAGAAAATGAATCAACACCTTTGAGAATCGGGTGCTGTATAAATCATCACTAACATCTTATTAAAATTACGTTTGCAGGTTCTATTGATGAACTGTACACTATTGCCGTACCTGGTCCCCGCACGTTGACGTCCATGCAGTCGCCGTCGAATTCACCCTGCGGAGGTGTGAGGGCCATGGACGGTGGCATGCGGATGTCTGCAGCCGCCAGGTGGTGCTGCGTCCACTGTCTGCTGTCCACAGCGTCCTCGCTGTCTGAGAGAATACTCGGCTCCTCCACCTGTAGCACACACACACACATATGCCTTGTTATGGAAATCTTTGTTCCTACTTTTCATCAGCAGTTTCATATGGGTGTCATTTATGCTATCAACTCTGTCTATGTACGACATAGAGATCTGTGTGTCATGTTTTTTTTGAAGTATTATTAATATTATTAATGGGTATTTCCCAGCAACACTCGGGTTGATTCCTTTGAAAATTACATTTGAATTTACATTTTCCTAAACTTCACTCGGGATTATATATTTTTTTATTTAAGCACAGCTACACTGAATCCCAAATGGTTTCCTATTCACTAAACACACTCACTACATAGGGTATAGCATAGTGCTGCTGTAGAAGCATGTATCTAGTGCACTATATGGCTAATAAAAGGTTATTTATAATTCAGTCTCTACATAAGAGCACCTCCAGAAAGTGCCTGTTGGAAATGAATGGCTTATAATGTAATGCCATTTTTAGGACACATACTTTGTTTATTTTTTATATTTTTTAAAAATAAGTGAAAAGGAAGAATGTCATCAATTGAACGCCTTTATTCAGAACCCATTTCCTACATCAAAATGCACAAGTTTATATATATATAAACTAAATATATATATATATATATATATATATATATATATATATATATATATATATATATAAACTAAATATAATTAAATTTCAAACAGAATTCACACTAATGTGATCTGAGCCTATAATTATTGGGAACGGTGTACTAAATGTGACATCATGTCTTTTCTCTCACTGTGGTAGAAAACAGGAACTCACCTTCAGTCTCTTGGCCTCAGGACAGTCTGCTTCTATCCACTGGTCACTGTGGTCTCCCAGTAAAGACTCTTCCACCGTCTTTGGCATGTGTCTGAAGGACAAAGCAGGCCTCATTAACCCCTGTCTAATCAATGTTTAATATCAATGCTATAAAGAGTGGAATAAAGCACTCACTTCATGCCTAGAGCATCCTGTCCCACAGGTTCTCTGCGGTTCTTGTTACTGCTGGTGTCCTTCTTAAGGAAGAAGCCTTCGGGGAACCAGAGTGTGCTGTGTTCGCGTTTGCGTCTGGCAATCAGCATTCCCACCACCATGATGACCATTAGGAAGAGCACCGCAACGCCTACCAGAAGCAGCTTTCCCCATTTAGGCACATCACCCTGGTCAGGTATCCTCTCACCTGAGGGACAAGCAAAGGAGGTTCACTCCGGTTAAAAAAAAAAAAAAAAGTAGGAACTTGTAGTTGGAATTCACATGCCAACACGGAACTTTTTTTTTTTTTTGGATAATTTAATTTTTCTTCTTTAACTTGAACGGTGAATGCTTAATTCACAGTTTGTTAATTTGTTAAAAAAATAAATAAATAAATAAAAAGTACTCACAGCGGACTTCTTTGAGTGGATAAGGGAATTTCCCAAGCATTTCTCGAGCAGAAAGAGCTCCCAGGTAATCTGCTGCACTTTCAGCTGTGGGGAAACAGTTATCCGAATCCTGGGAGCACAGCCGGTTATCTATCTCCAAGTACACGATCGATCTGCACAAAAAACACGTGTCATTAGTGAAACCAGATAAATGAGTTTAAAAAACAGTGAAACCGTATGTGTCACTCACCCGATGACCTCGTTATGGGGCTGAAGCTCGCGCTTAAATCTCGCCTCACGCCGGGTGTAAGGCTTGATCATCGCATCTCCGTTGTGGTCGAGTCGGAAGCGGAGGGATGTGCGCAGGATGCTGCTGAGCTTCTGCAGGAAAGCTGTGCCCGTGCGGAGCAGCTCGTCAGGCGGCAAGAGCACCACGATCACCAGCACACCGTCTGCCAAAACCTCTGGAACTGTTCTAGCACAGTCCAAACCATCCCAGCCGCACTCTTCGTTATTACAGCCCTGATCACAGCGGCCGTCAGCGTAGTGGTCCATGCAGTACGTCTCATAGATGGGACTGGAATGAGACACACGAAAGATTAAAAACCTGGAACTTCTTTGGTTTACAAACTCCAACTGATATCATTCCTTTTTCTACATCTGCACATGTGTACAAACATGCAAACTGGTGAGGAATAAAAGCTCATCTGCACCTTTTACGATTACAGCCTAAAGGACAGCATTATGTGCAATATGCAAAACATTCTCAGTACTTTATTTCATGAACATTATTTAAATGTGTACAATAATATTTTGTCCATTTACTGGAACTATAAATATTTATATTCTTGAACTTTCCAAAGATGGAACAAATTAGGTCCAAGACATTATGTACATGCCGAATTGTTTTTGAGTTATTGAGGTTTGGATTAAATCCATTCAGTTGAAATGACCACTTTCATAAACTAATAACTATAATAACTCGATAAATATAACCTTAATAATGGTGGATTGTGATTTCCACTGCTGTAACTAAAAATCCCAGACTCCCTGGCTATGTTGGGAGTCCACAGACCCCACTTTGAGAACAACTGATACAGAGGACAGACAACAGAATCCAGACTCTTACTTGCAGACTTTCTCCTTGCTCCTGCAGTCGAAGTTATCGTACAGGCAGTCGGCTGTGTTGCATGTTTCATCACACTGGCTGTTGTTGAAGACGCGCCAGCAGTGTGGGTCAGTGCAGCGTGCCCACGGGTTCACGGCCAGCGAGCAGTCTCCACCGTCCCAGTGACAAGCAAACGAGTTGCACTCCTTGTCACATACACCGTCGTTGGCCTTGCCATGGCAGTCAGGCAGCGGGCAGATGGGCATCCGCAGCTCCGGGATTTGAGATTCCTTCTCGCAGCGTTTGCCCTGCCAGCCTGGCAGGCACTGGCAGCTGAAGAAGGGGAAGGAAGCCTCCTCTCTGCACATGCCGCCGTTGCGACATGGCTTGGACAAGCAGCTCTCGTTAGCACGCTCCTGGCACTGTGTACCCGCGTAGCCTTGTGGGCATGAGCACCGGGCGCCACGTGGTGTCAGGGTGCAGCTACCACCGTTATAGCAGGAGAGCTCACGGCAGGACATGCTGCGTTCACAGTTCAACCCGGCGTAGCCCTGAAACGAAGAAACAGTGTTCACAGATGGATTCAAATAATGAATAGGAAGAGGAAGAGATTGAGGACGGATACTCACCAGCTGACAGGTGCAACTATATCCTACTGGAGAGCTGCTGGACATTGAGCATACGCCACCGTTCTTACAGGGCTGAGAATCACACACGCCGAACCTGTTCTGACATCCTTGACCTGCCGCGTACAAGTAAAACCATACTTATTAGATTTGTCCACACCTTGACCCACACCCACCCATGCCCATCCATGACACTGATCACATCCTGTCTCACCTGTGAAGCCAGGCTTGCAGATGCACTGGTAATCATTCGGCAGCTGGATGCAGTCGAGGCTGTTGGCCGGGTTGCAGGGGTTTGAGCGGCACTCGTTAATGTCTCCCTCACATCGCTCTCCGGTGAACCCAGGAGGACAGTTACAGCGGTATCCACCCACCCGGTCAACACAGGTGCCGTTGTTCTGGCACTTCGGTGTGCCGCGGGGCCATGTAGGCATGGCACAGTCATCCTCGTTTATCTCACACAAGACGCCTGGGTAGAGGATTTAACATTAGCATGCGCATTGGAGTACTGACTGATGGTGAAGTGAAACAAGCAGGATTAGACGTACCCCGTGTGCCAGGAGGGCAGGAGCAGATGTAGTGGCCCACCAGGTCAATGCAGGTTCCTCCATTCTGACACGGGTAAGAGCGGCACTCATCAATCTCCCTCTCACAGTTCTTTCCATCATACCCTGGCAAACACTGACATGAGGCAATGGAGCAAGTTAATGAAAGCATCACAGCAGTGTACTGAATATTAAAAAGACTGCAGTTTTAGCAGTGGCTTGTTTGTATAACTTTGTAAATACTATTCAAATTTATTAAAAATTTGATTAGTGGAATTAAATCAAGTCCTACAAATACGTAAAATTTTATACATTAGGAATATACTTTGCTAGCCAAACTTACAAACGGATTGCTAGCAAGCTAGTTAGTGTGGCCCAAAGTAGACAGTTATAGCATTTGATCAAGCCACTCACGTCACATGTGTATCCTCCCACATAGCCCCTGCAGGTGGCACCATTGAGGCAGGGTTTGTCCTCACAGTGGTCCACCTGACTCTCGCAGTAGCTGCCTGTGTAATCAGCAGGGCACTTGCAGTAGTGTGCGTTCCCTGTGTTAACACAGTGACCACCGTGATCACAAAGATCATCCGTCTGAAGACCTGTAGCATAAAATGAAAAAATGGAGAAATTAGCAGTGAATGACAAGAACACACTGAAGTAAGAATAGCAGGTGAAGATCTGATGTATGATCACTTGTACCTCTTTGGAAAGCTGCCACCTCACAGGAAACTCCCGGGATGTCACAGTAGCGTCCGGACCAGCTTCCCACACAGTCACAGGTGAACGAGCCGTCCTTGGGTCTGCACCGGCCACCATTCTGGCACGGGTTCGAGCGCCTACACCAGTCTACAGGCACCTGCACAGCAAGCATCAAAACAGCTTTTACAGGCAGAAGCTGACTGCAAAAAAAAGCTTTAGGTTTTAGTTATAAAAACAATCTCTTCTGCAGTATGTTTGTAGTCTGTGTACCTGACAGCGGTTGCCGGTGTATCCTTTGGGGCAGGAGCAATGAAACGTCTTCACGCCATCGTGACACACTCCTCCGTTGAGGCAGGGCTGTGAGTCGCATTCGTTCACCTCGTACTGGCAGTGCTCGCCGGTAAATCCAGAGCGGCACGTGCAGGAGAAGCCGTTGATCTTGTCCACACACGTTCCACCATTAAAGCAAGAACTGCAGGACACATGAACCAGAGCAGTCAGAACTCTGCGTATTCTTGCCTTCCTTCCTGTATTCTGTTGTTCATGAGATTTAAAATCTACAGCAGATAATTTTGCTCCATGTAAACTATTAAAAGGCTGATATAAGAGATGCTCCTCCCACCTGTCGGTGCAGTCGGGTATGTTTGTCTCGCAGTGGAGGCCGGTGAAACCTGGTTTGCATGTGCAAGTGTAGCTGTTGACATAGTCAGTGCAAGTGCCTCCGTTCTTGCAGGGGGCACTCTGGCACTCGTTCACCTCAATGGCACACCGCGGCCCTGTGAATCCAGCCAGGCAGTTGCAGTAGAAGGTGTTAATGCCGTCCGTGCAGGAGCCTCCGCTGAGACATGGATCTGCGGATGGACAGAAATAAATCTCAGTTGCAGCTGTGACTGTAAAGACTGTCCTGTGCTCATCCCAGGACTCTTATTCTCATTCTGTTCGCACTGAGCATCCTTTCAGCACACTCAGTAATTTTTTCGCCTTTACTTTTCTACACCTATATACAGTAATGACCTAATAATCCCACTATCTGGTGTCACCCGGTAGGGTATGGGTTCCCTTTTGAGTCTTGTTGTTTCTTAGAGTTGTTGACTGGTTGTGCATGCTGAGTGTGTTCCTGCTGGAACAATTCTTGTTTCTGAATGCGCACTAGAAAAATGCTTCTCAACTATATTAATAGTAGCTAATAGCTACTACTTATTATTAGTATTAATAATAATAATATTAATAAGTTTAATAGCTTAGTATTGCTTAGTATTGCTTATTGATCACTGTTAATAGTAGCTGGCTGGCAGTGCCAATCAACCCCAATCTGAGAGCTCTTAAAGCTACCTTACTTTCCTCCCAAGCACATGCTTCTGACTCATGAAGTTGAATCAGGTGTGACCGAGTAGCAAAGCTAAGCTAATCTGTGTTAAGAACATTCCCAGAGACACCCTGCTGGTATCGATTACTCACTCGGGAGACAGTCATTGATGTCAGTTTCGCAGTTTGGTCCTGTGTAGCCGTTGCGGCAGGAGCATACGTATCCGCCGAGCGTGTTGGTACAGGTGCCACGGTTCTTGCACGGGTTAGAGCTGCACTCATTCACATCAATGTTACAAAGCTGGCCTGTGGAGACAAGACACGAATTAGCAAACCTCATGCAGGAGAGAAACTCTGACATGATAATTGCTCATCAGACTCACCTTGCCATCCGGGTGGGCAGGTGCACTTGAAGCCCAGGTAGTCAAGGGAGTGAATGCATGCAGCATTGTTGGCACACGGGTTGGGCGAGCATGGCTCCTCGGCACAGATGGGTCCGCTGTAGGGTGGCTCACACCGACAGGTGAAACTTGCTACACCATCCACACAGGTGCCGTGATTCAGGCAGGGGCTGGATGCACACTCGTTTATGTTTTCCTGACACAGATTACCTGCGAGGGATAAGGATAAGGGAGATTGTTAGAGTTCACATCCACATGCAGTTCACAGAACTGTCCAGCAGGAGGCAATATGGCTCAGATTTTTAGAGATGTCACAAGCAGACATTTTAATCCTTCAGCACTAATGGGATTCACACGGGATCCTAGGGGCATTTGTATTCACAAATCAGGCTGTCTGAGTTCAAAGGCTAAGTTTCTTGGAAAGACTAAACCATTTAATACATTACTATGTCAAGGGAAATACTCCTTTCAAAAAATTATGCACCAAAATCTTGAACTTCTGCAAACTTTAAAATGTCATCATGTATGCACAAACAGGGAAAAATAATACTGTGTATTCATTTCTCATGTTTCTCAAAGCAGTCAAATCCAAAATCTAGCTGTACATGATTTTCTGCCTGAATATCCTGTTTCACATGAAGAAAACTGCATTATTATTTCCATTTCCTGTGGTTTTTAAGAGATGCAGATTCGCACACTCACCTCTGAAGCCCTGGCGACATTTACAGGTGAAACCGTTGAGCTGGTCGAGGCAGGTGCCGCCGTTCTGACATGGGTTGTTCAGACAGTCATTACGGTCCAGATCACAGTTCTTTCCCGTCCATCCAGGTTCACAATCACAGCGATACCTGCAGGACACAAGCCAGAAGTAACATTCTGTGTCACATTTACTCTTTGATTGTCTGTGACTGAGGAAATGTTTGACCAAAAATGAGAACATGGTAAAATGGGTTGAAAACGGTACCCGTTGGGATCTTCTCTGCAGATTCCATGCACACACGGGCTGTTGCTGCACACGTCTACATGAGAGTAGCAGTATGGCTCATGGAAACCGGCAGGACACAGGCAGTGGAACCCGTTCTCCTCGTCCACGCACGTGCCCCCATTACGGCAAGGGTTTGATGAGCACTCGTCCACCTCCACGTTACACTTTGGACCTAAAGGGGGAGACACAGAAAGAGTCCTCAGATTTCTCATTTGTGTCAGAGTCATAACAGAGTAAAAGAAGTTTGTAGAATTATTTCTTAGAAATCGATGGCACGTACCAGTGAAGCCAGGTTTGCACACACAATCGTAACGGTTTATGCCGTCCTTGCAGATACCGTAGTCACATGGGTTGCTGGCGCAGTCATCAAAGTTGATTTCACAATTGGTGCCTGTATGCAAATATTATTATGTAATATTGTTTACAAGACAGATGGCTACAGTGAAAATGACTGATTCATTCTGATAAGTAAGAGATAACACCCACTGAGCAGGTGAAGGTGAAAGACACTATGATATGGCGTGTCATTTTCACATATAGGGAGACAGGCAGGTGCTATCTTTCTTAAACCATGGGCACTTAGCAGGTTTTTAAACTGTTTTTGCTTACTCAAATGAAAATAGCATTTTATTCAGGGTGTCTACAGGTATCCAAGAGTTTTTTCAATGCTGTCTGCTAGCCACTCAGAAATCAGAATGTATTTTCCATATACACTTCAGGTTTAAGTGCTTTCCCCTACCTGAGGTTCCGTGCTGGCACTGGCAGATGTATTTGTTGACCAGGTCCACGCACTTGCCGCCGTTCTGACAGGGGTTACTATGGCACTCGTTGAGTTGGTTCTCGCACCGGTAGCCCGTGTAGCCCGGCACGCAGTTACAGGTGTAGCTGGCGATGCCGTCTATGCAGGTGCCGTGGTGGCACGGGTCAGGCTGGCAGTTATCGATGTTGCTTTCACAGAGTCTGCCCTCGAACCCTGGAGATGGGAGAAGACATTTATAGCAGTCAGTCTAGAAAGCAGGGACAAGCTAGTTAAACTGATAGCTAGCTAGCATAGTAAAAGGCATTAATACATTTAGTCGAATAAATGATAACACTGTTCTGTATTATTGCATTTAAATAGCTCATCATACAATAATTTTAGCTACCATATATAGCCTTGTTAATGATAGCCAGTTAGATATTTTTTTAATACAGACAGACGCCTATCAATTATAATTATATTAACATCTGTCTGTACTGATGTATTTAGCTAGCTAACTAGCTCATGCATTTAATTGGGCTACATTATTTTAGCTACCATGTTTTAGACGTGTTAATGTTGCTAGCTAACTAACAATTTTTTAGATTAAATCATGCTAGGTAGCTAGCTAGGCTTTTTTCCAGCTAGCTTGCATAATGTCATATTTTCTTTGTCAGTTTTTGGGACATCATCTAAGAAAACTTGGCTAAATATGCTCTCATCATTTATAATGTACAATTATACTATCATCAGTTTTAATTACTGCATTTAACTACCTAACTAGCTTGTCATTTATTAATTTGGTTAAAATTATATTAGCTACTATCACTATAGGCTAGATAATGTTGCCATCTAGCTAACATTTATTCAGTTAAATCCTGCTAGGTCCATATGTTTTATTAGCTAGCTTACAAAACATTATTTTATATTCCTTGCTAGCTTTCATAACATGGCTAAAATCTAAGACACAAACATGCATTCATGTAGCCAAGCTGGCTAAATTTACTGTCACATGTATATTTCAGAGATTTCTTGGCAACCAAAACAAGAGACTGGGGAAACACTGTAGAGCATTCACTTGCTTGCTAATAAAATGGCTAATGTATGTTTTGTATGTTTTGTCCACGGCTGAGGTATCACATTTGTACTCCAGCCGTTTCTGGCTGTTTCAGGTCTTTGTGGCTGTACGTCAGGGTGGATTTCCTCCGAGTTTTGTGGTGACTGGCTGAAGCGACTCAGACGTGACCTCATCTCCAGCATTTCTATGGGACGAGCTGTCTTAGGCTCCCTTTTTTCTTGCAATGCTACTGCGTTTTCATGCGCTGCCTCAGCGATTCAGTCGTTGCTATTCACAGTTTGGTCTACAGTGTGAAGACTTCCTTTCTTTCACTCGCCCCTTTACTTCTTTCCCAGATTCTTCTTTTTTTTTTTTTAACTCCAAAAACTTCCAATCCTTTTCCTCATTCTCTATATGTCCCCCCCTTTTTTTCCCCCAAAGTTCCTTTCTACTTTCCCCCCCGTTTCCTTTTTTCTTCTTCCCTCACTCTGTCTGGTGAAAGGTCCTACAGTGCGGCGCCCGGGTTCCTGTGGTTTCCATGCCAACAGGTTGTCAGGCAGCAGCAAGAGCAAGGAGCCAAGGGCGAGAGACAGAGAGACAGAATGAGAGAGAGAGAGCGAGGCTTTCACAGGCTTCACAGAACTGCTTTTGTCCCAAAGAGCACAGCGACAATACCTCGCACCCCTGCTAACGGGACGGCCCAGAACAGGAACACGAGCCAGCAGAATACCAAGCAGCTGCTATGCTTAGACAATATACATATGGTCTAATTTATAATATATCTAAATTAATATATAAATGCATAAAGTGTGCTTATAGGTAAATATCTGAAACAATGACTGGGTGATGTAATAATAAAACAACTCAATGAGTTAAAAAATAACTCAAATTCCTTTCGAGTTATAATTAAATAAAATATTTAGTTTTCAGACTAAGCAAACATTAGCAGTAGTGCTGCACTGCATTCATTTCGTAAATTAAAACTGTCACTTCCTTGTGCAACAAAAACAAACAAGCACGCAATATTCTAACTGCAGATTCAGATTATTTATTTACCCGCTGTAATGTTTTCTTGTTGCCAACATTTAGATCGATCTACATAAAAAATCTGCCATTTTCAAGTCATTTTGATGCAGGAATATTTAGGCTGTTAGGCTACAACCCATATGACGTTCCCATATACGCTCACTACATAAAGCACAACAGAGTGCATGTATATATTGGCCTATTACAAATAAATAATTTTTACGTAATTAATTAACCATCATGATTTACATCATGTTATACCGACCATGAATTTATTTACACATCCTTTTCTATGTCAAGCAACAAGTGTCATTTGAGCGAACAGTTTAAGAATCCCATGTATGGACAGATTTATTAAGTGGTGAAAAAAGGTAAAATATTTGAATAGATTTCAAACGCTGAAATTCGTTCTGGACATCCCTGGACTGTACAAATTCACACGACCTCACTGAGGATATGGTGTATGTACGAAATCCAGACTCCACATTCCTTCAGAGGGACCTGAGTGTTTGGGCTATGCCATACGGCACTGTGTCGCTATGTTATTGTAGGGTGTAGATGAACAGATGTCGAGGTGAAGGCTGAGCATAACCCCCATCCTCAGCAGCTGCTGGCCCTGAGTGACCCTGTGATCCCGGGGTGCGGCGGGGGGATGATCGGTATTAAGAGCCTGCTGTTGGTCTGATCATGGCCGCATAATGTCTGACCTTGAGATCAGACTCAGCATCACTGCTGGCCACAGGTGCATGGAACCAATATTAACCCTGATATTCTCAAGAATATGTCCACGCACGGCACACAGACATGCGCACACACACACACAAACACACAGCGGCTTACCTTCAGCACAGCGGCACTCGTACCCATTGGGCCTGTCGATGCACTTGGCTCCGTTCTGGCAGGGCGTGCTGGCACACTCGTCAATGTCGATCTGGCACATGGTGCCCGTGAAGCCTGGGACAGGCAAACACAGAGGTCAGAGGTCACAGTGAGGCAGAAGAGGACAAGTGTACATGCTACGCTTGGCTACAGAGGGCAGAGGTGCCTGGCCTAGGTCTCAACTGCCTGGACAATGCATAAATCACAGGCTGTGGCTCTGAAACGTTTTGTAGTTAACAAAGTCTGTGTTTGGTTAAGAGTCTGGACAAGTAGCTGTTCAAAACTGAGATGTGAATTTCCCATGTGTAGGGGGTCAAATTTAAGTTCCTATGACCCCAACCTCTCCAAATCCCTCCCTAAACACATGGGAACTGAAGACACAGTTCTCAATTTCATTTTGTTTTCAATATGCAGATAACAGTCGTTTTTTGTCGTTAATTCAGAATACACACTTTTTATTTTGCCCATACTTTACAGAAACATTTCTGTGTCTGAGAAGGCACTATAACCTTTACACAGTTTCTGGTAGAGATCCAGATGCCTAGACAAGTCTTGATTGCCCGGAGACGACACACAGTGCCGTTTTTATGATGTTTGCACAAGGCAGGACACCAAATCCACCTGCTTTTGTTCTCCCACAGACATCAAAAGTAATCAAATTTAAATAGAAGGAATTTATGCACAGCCATATACTAATAAACATGCCAGCTAGAACATTGTTTGCAGTGGGCTCATGTTTCTGCAGCAATCACTATGCCTTTCCTAAGAATGGTGTGGCTATGGATATGCACTGAGCTTTAATCACTTGCTGGCATTTGTAGGCTGGGAAAACATGCATGGGGTGAGAAAGTGCAACCTATAGGCTGGGGCCCCATAGAAATGTCCATTTTTGCATCTGCAGAATGCACCCATGTTGATTAACAGTGTTGTGATGGGATCTGTGGCGATGCTTAGGGCAGGAGGTTAGAAGAAAAGGGGGGCACACTAGAATTGTTTTCTTCATGCGCCAGAACCCCCCCTCCATGTCCTAACCCAGTACTCACACAAACTCCACCAACTCAATAGCTAGATGGGGGGTGCAGTGGGGGGGGTTGTCTGCCCCAGATGTAAATTGCGGACCTGGAAAAGAATCTCATTAGCAGGACTGCTGTTCCCCCTCTTACCCTCTAAAATCCATAGAGAGAGAGAGAGAGAGAGAGAGAGAGAGGAGGAGGAGAGACCGCCATCCCCTTCTTGTGTCCTATAGATGAGTGGGGGCAGATGAGGGAGGAGGGGGGCACAATGGTGCCTTTGTTCAGGCACGCAGTCCTGCTGCCCCTGAAGGCCTCTCTTTTATGAGTAATTACGCAGAGCACCATCAGGCCGGCAGAAGACGCTCCATCAGTCTGATATTAATTGACTTATACATTCCACAAGTGGCACTTTGGGAGAAATTTGACAAGTAGAAGTTGTTCTCTTACCTGGCTGGCAGGTGCAGGTGAAACCGTTGACCAGGTCTCTGCAGATGCCGTCATTTACACAGGGATTACTCTCGCACTCGTCTATGTCCAGCTCGCAGTGTGTGCCAGCGTAGCCTAACCAACACAGAGAACCAAAAACCTCATTACCCAAACAGCCATAATTGCTGGGTTTTTAAACTACATTACATCTATATCCAGACCCTCAGGTGTCTTTTGACCACCCTATCTCATGCTTATGGTGGCCTTCTCCTTCACTTACAATGAGGTCTTAAGGGTTATGAGTAATGGCTGTACACACAGTGGCTTCTCTGTTGAAACAATATCTATGACCCGCTTCGGCCTCCATAAAGATTATGGACTGTGGAAGCCAAAGCAGGTCATTAACAGTGTAAAGAGGTTTGGAAAGCATGTCACATAATTATCATCATGATGCTTAGCTGTGTTGTCTTTTACAAACATGAACGAGGGAGAACCCAGTAGCAAGTGCACAGAATCAGAACCAGCTGACGATAAGGAGGCAGGAGAGCAAGAGATGTCTGTGGAAATGAAAAGAGGTTTTTTTGGGAGAAGGGGGTAGGAGGTGGGGGTTGGGGGAAAAGGCGATGGGAAAAAGTTTGCTCTCTCTCTGTGTGCACGAGGGGCACGGAGAGTAGCACAGAGAGGCCCTATTGTTGCCGTTCATTCCCACCACTCCACTGCTCATTATCATGCAGCACACTCTCCTCCCCCGCTTGCTCTCTGCTAGCCCTATAGACCTCACACTCCCAGCCCTCATTTGTATATTCCTAAAGACCACAGGATGAACGTAATGGCTGGGCATGAGACTTGGAGCGTGTGTGTGTGTCTGCAGTCACGTGTTTGTGTGTATGTGTGTGGGTTGTCGGCAAGAGTATCAAGTCTGTTATTCCATGATTTTTACATGCCATTAGTGGCTCAAACGCACGTTCAATGGCCCCCACAACTTGCTTCCCGAAAGAGCTTATTATGTAATACATGCTAAGCATTACTCATTGCTCCCGCATGACTGATGACTGCTGACTATACAGTGTTGTGACAGTGACAGTGCAACATCAAGCCTGCTCTGGAGCATGTTATGTGAAGTCTCTGGGCGTACCTGGCATGCAGATACAGGAGAACTGGCCGATGCGGTCGAGGCAGGTGGCGTCATTCTGGCAGGGCATGGACAGGCACTCATTGATGTCAATCTCACAGCGAGGGCCAGTATAGCCACGGCCACACTGGCACTGGAATGATCCCTCTGTATTCACGCACTTTCCAAAGTGCTCGCATGGGTTGGCACCTGAAAATATAGTTTAACATTTTATTTTAGCACAGTTTTTACTAAGAAATCCAAAGAAGAGTGTGCAATATACAGCAATATGGGAAGCCTTTGAAAGGCTTCACTGAGAAACCGGGGATGGCAAACATCCCTAATGCTGGCATCCCTAATAGCTAGCTGACTAGAGAACTGCTATTAAACTATTTACAGACAGTATTTGTCACAGGTAGACATTTCAGTAATGGATTTGCATTGCCATTTTCCCAGTGATCTGCTGAACAGTAGCCAAACTAGCGTAACAGTAAAATAATTTTAAAACTAATCGCTAACCTTACATAACTTAGCTAGGTAGTTCTGCAGGTTCTGCAGTTAAACGTTACCAGGTACTACATTATATTTTTATATTGTACGTGACAGTTTTGATCCGTGAAATGAATTTCGTAAGATCACTAATTCTACAAAATGTGTCATTATTTGTCATGCTAATAAAGCACACTGAAACGAATAGTGGTTAGAGTGAGTGTAAATGTACCGATGGAACACTCATCCATGTCCTGGTTACAGGCTCCACCAACGAAGCCAGCTGGGCATGTGCAGATGGCACGGCCGTTCAACGGGTTGGTGTCACACACTGCACCTTCATTGCAGGGGTTACTGACACAGGCATCATCCAGGTGGCACAGCAGACCTGTAGTCAGAAATCAGAATAATTCAGAAAAAAAGCAGTGAAATTATGGGTAAAATGGACTGTGGACTGTTTTTTGTGTGTGTGTTTGTGTGTGTGTGTGGTAGGATGGCAACCATACCAGTCTTGCCCACTGGACACTCGCAGAAGAAAGATGCCACACGGTCATGACATGTAGCTCCATTAAAGCATACAGCAGTGGCGCAGTCGTCGATGTTCTCACTGCAGTCGTTGCCAGTCCAGCCATTCACGCACACACATGTGTGACCACCATTGGTGTTGAAGCATGTGCCACCATTGTGGCAGGCATTTGGCTGCATCAAGCACTCGTTTACGTCTTCAGCGCAGTACTGACCTGACAACACAAATACACAGGGTTATCACATGAAAAGATCCCAGATCCTCTAAACACAGGTTTTACTGTGTGTAGAAGGTCAAATACCTGTCCACTCAGGTGGGCACTGGCAGTTGTAGGTGTTGACTCCATCTACACAAATCCCACCATTCATGCACTTGTGGCCAGGACAGTCATCCACGTTCACCTCACAGTTAAGGCCACTGAATCCTAGAAGAGATAAACAACTCCAGATCAGTAACAGAGATAAGATATGATCAAACAGCAATAATGTAATACATTACACCACAATATATTAGTGCAGACTCCATTGGTACTCACAATAACAAGTAGCTGATTGAATGTTAATATGTAATTTTGTACTGAATGTTTTCTTTTCTCTCTTTCTAGATCTATATTATGGCCCTTCTGCAAATTTCATAGTTACATCAAGTATTATGGGATCATAATGAACTGGATCCAGGGATCTGGGATAACAATCCTTTCAACAAACTTAGTACTGTTTGACTTCATAGTATACAGTTGCAGAAGAGTAATAATTTGTAATCCCATTATTGGGGGTTCCTCTCACGATTTCTTCCTCATGTCATCTCAGGGTTCTTTTTCCCCCACTGTCACCTCTGGCTCAGACATTAGGGATTTAAATCTACATCCTGATTTCTGTAAAGTTGCTTTGTGAAAATGTCTATTGTTAAAATCTCTGCACAAAATAAAACTGAACTTAACTGAATCAAAGACATATGTCACTTATATACTGGACAATATAACAGATCCTTAAATTCTTACTGGCTGTGGTGCAACCTTCTACAGTCATGTGTAAATCAGCACTTCTTACAAATGTAAGCAGTCTTCAAGTACCATGGTGTGATATATGTGACATTTTGCCCTCCCCTAGGTCACACCTTATAACTCTAACTCACTCAGACTCCGTAACGATGACTAGCCAGGACATTAAAAGGTCTAGTGGGTGTTGGAGTGTTTACACTCTCTCCTGGCAGTTCCCACAGTAGCATCAGGCTGGCCTGAGTGAGGGCCACCCTCCCTGCTGCGTTTGCTTGTTTTAGATTCGCTCACAGTTTCAATGACTTCCTCTCTGGCAAGGGCCATTTCCTGCCTGCTCCCTAGAGGGATCGCAAGAGGGTCATAAACTAAATTCCTCCCTGATGTCAAGCAGCCTTGCTTCTCCTCACACCCCCCACTTTCTTCCCTCTCTTCTTTCTAAAGCTATTTATAGAAGGGAGACATTTGACCCATAAGAGTCCTATAGCAGCGGCAATGTTTGGGAAAGTCGTCATGGGAGCCCAGAGGGTAAGGATGTTCATGAGTGTGGGAATATGGTCGTGGGAGTGTATGTGAATGATCATTTGTATGTACCTGGCAGGCAAGCGCATTCGTAAGTGTGGTCCCCAGTTTGATGGCAGGTTCCCCCATTGAGGCACTGGGATGGTGCGCAGGGCTGAGTAAGCACCTCACACGTGCGCCCGCTGTAGCCAGGAAGGCACTCGCAGCGAAATGAGCCATGTGTGTTCACGCAGATGCCTCCATTCAGGCACTTTCCTGGCTTGCGGCACTCGTCAATGTCGTTGCGGCAGTTCTTGCCCTGGTAGCCGGGTGGGCATGAGCAATTGTAGTGGTTGTTCCAGTTGGTGCAGCGGGCACCGTTAGCACATGGGCTTGTTGCGCAGGCATCGATCAGAGAGCAGTCCTGACCTATGCATACACAGTGAGACAGAAAGCTTTAATCATATGGATAAAAGAAAGATATTCGCAAATCCTGGAGTAAGAAGACAAAACAACAAAATAGAAGAGACTGTAAGATGGATGTAGGAAGGGAGGAGGAGATGGGGAATATATTAACTCTCAGAGCGTATTGTTAATATGTTCTACAATATACTTTGGCAAATTTCAACATACTCTAACAACCTCAAGATTTTCAGAAGATATTTAACTCAAAGCATAAAATGGAAGCCTAAAGGGCACTTTTCTCAGTACAGGAAATGCTATGAATGCAGTGGATAGAGGTGGTGCTTAAATATTGCAAATATATGTACAATATTGGAAATCTAGTGTCTAATACAGTGTAGCGTAAATTACTTGATCTTAAACACACACTTCCATTTAGGTTTACCTCTAAAGCCTCTCTGGCACACACAGGTATACTGTGGGATACCGTTCGCCACTTGACTTTTGCACGCGGCTCCATTAAGGCATGGCGAGCGGTGGCATGGGTCCAGGTGTTGGCACATCGGTCCAATGTACCCGGGCCGGCACCTGGAGGATTTAGCGTGAAGAATATGGAAAAAAAATCAATGAGACAGTGAGAGACCTGGCAAGCAAGCAAGAAGCATTTCTTAATGCAGTCGGGAGCTCCACTTCTCAATGACAGTCTTGCCAAGATCTGACACATTCCGTCTGCCTTTTTCATTACCACAACTCAGACTGTATATTAATACTGCCTGAACTGGTTCATGTCAAGACAAACACACACATTTACACACGCACACACACACACAGACAATTGCATGCACTGGGACAGATGTAACATATCATATGTTCTTCTCTGAAATGGACAAACTCACTCTCCAAATTCCCCCAATATTCCCAAGCTGCGCCATTTCTCTCTGTCCATGCCAGCTCCCATTCCACCATCATTACTTTTTCTGCATGGTCCAGCCAAACACTATTTCCGCACTCAGAAGAAGACAAGCCAGTCAGTTAACAGCAGGATTTACCTACTTTACTCTCAAGACAAGCATGTAACAAAGGCCTAATATACAGCACAAGGCTTTATTTGTTCAATAAAAAGAAGCCACTCAAAAGACCAAAGAGAACATGCTATAGAAATTAGATGTTGGTCAAACTGCTTTGTAAAGAACTTTCAGTGTTTCATTCCTTTCTCTGATCCATGCCTTTCATTGTGGTTGTATAATATCTTGATAGAGGGCTTAGCGCGACCTGAAACTGCACAGGCGAGATAACACACAAACGGCTTTTGGGTTTTAAAGGTCGTCTCTGGGGGCTGAGCCAGGTTGCCTAGTGTACGCAGGGTAACCCTACACTTACCCGGGGAGCCCCTGCTACAGGATGGGCGCCCACATCAAACGGGCCGTTTGAAGCTGATGACAAGGCCTGTTATGGCTGTTCGCTCCCGCCCTCAGGCTCTCTCTCTTTTTGTAAACCAAACTCCTGGGCAGTGACAACAATGGCTTTTCCTCTGCTCTCTGTTATAGGAAGGCCACTTTTTTACTCTAAGCTATCTCATCCTTTATTGCCTCCTTTGTGACCTGCAGCTCCTCCCCTGTACTCATCTGACTGGTAGTTTTTTTTGTGACTCTGACGAGGGCTGGTCAGTACCAGTGGGGCATCTGGCCTCCAGGGGGCTCTGGACTGGCTCATAAAAAAGGAAAGACTGCTCTAAATTGTGGTGACACCTTTTTTTGTTTTCCCTCCTCAGCAGGCAATGAATGGAAAGGAAAAAAAGCCACTTTTGGCTAGATGGCATTTCCAAAATTACCAGTGATTAGGGTTTAGAGCAGCAATGCTGCAAAAGGAGGAGTTCTTGTTCAGTTACCAGGGCTATTCCTCCTCCTCCTTCACCTTCTCTCAAGGCCCCTGGAGCATTGCACTGCCTTCGCTATGAAACCTCTTACAAGCTGGGAGGTCAAATGTCAGAGGTCAGCAGTCTGATTGTGATGATAATGTTTGTAAGACTAGGGGGTAGGGTGTCTGTTTTAGGCTAGAATGTCTTCGAAGTAGGGTGGAGGAGATGGTTGGGCAGTGGGCTAGGGTCTGCTGCAGAGGGAATGTCATGTCATACTTCCTGTAATCCTCCATCTCCTGCTCTGAAAACAGTCACCCTATCGCCAAATCCCAGAACCCTGTTGCCCCAGCAACCTCACAGACGAACGAGCAAGACCGACACACCACCAATCAGCCCCTACCCTTCGTCCCCTCAGCTATTTGTCATGGCTTGGCGGGGTTTATTTAGAGGCAAATTAACTATGTCTGGAATTTCTGGTGTCACTGGAAAAATGAAACCAGAGGTCTCGGCACAAAGGAAGGGCTGGAGGGATGGGGAAGGGTACTCACAACGAGGTTTCTTTACAAGTATGCAGTCTGACTCTTCTAAATCTGACCAATGGCTGTATAAAATACTTCAAAAGCCTCGGCGTCCATACAACAATTCCACAATTCCTTCTCCATTCCTTCTCCACGATCCCTTTGAGGATCTAACTGGTGTGCATGTAAGGAGTACGTGAAGGAATCTCTTGTTCCTAATTATCCCAGCTGGTGAATGTTAACAAGCCAATACGCTCTTGTTTTAAAACTGTAAAAGACTGTGAAAAGTAAAATAAGATGGAGACAAATGTTCTCTGAGCATCTGGGTTGTTGAAAAGCTGCATTTGGGATTTTAAACAGATACTGGATTTATTGGAAATTTTAGGTCTAGGTGTCAGAATGCATTAATGCACGTATGTGGGCGTATCAGTGTTGGTGTCTGGATTGTGGTCCTTGGAGAATGCCTGTGGATATGATAACTGAATGTGCAGATATTGGTCAGGCAGCCACATGAGGGAGGACAGGAAAGGATAGGTTATTTGTCCTCATGCGTAGTACGGCAGCCAAAACACACATTCTTTTGTCTCAACCTTGGCTGTGCCTATCATTCTATTCTTACAACATGGAGCCAGGCGTAAAAAGTCTTGTTAATGTACTTCAACATAACCTACGTCTCCAGAAATTCTAGACTGTTCTAGACATCTCTATCAACTGCAGCAAGCTCTGGAAGCTTTGCTTTTTTTTTTTTTTTCAAAAGCATATATGTATTTGCAGATGCAGTGTGGGACATTATGCACCATGGGCAGCATGACCCCTGACCCCTGAGGAAGTGTGTGCTGTACTGAGCTAGAGAGTGGGCAGAGATGATAATTCTGGCATGTCACAACACTCCTGAAGGCTTGTGCCAGCTGCAGCTGAGTGCTTCCCAGCTCTACACATCTGTCCACATCTGTCAGCACAGCTCCAGCTGGTGTTTTCTGGTGCTTACGAGCTAAACAATAGCACTGTTATGCCTTCTTAATAAACTTTACACATACATTCATGCATTCATCTGATACAATACCATGCATGTGAGTGCGCGGTACACACCCAACACACTACACAATAATATTTGGTCTGTCAATAAAAGTAGGTTAACGTAAAAGTCTGATAGTTATGGCTATCTCAGAGTGAGTAGAAGACAAACTACTTCAGACACTGATGCAAAGAAAAAACAAACACAACCACAGTAACTCCCATGCGCAGAGTATTGCTCAATACACACACTCAAATGAACACTGGGTAATGTTTATCAAGCTCCTGAGAGCAAGAGTGCTGAGTGTAGGATCATTTTTTCGTCTCACAATGCTTCACCCTACGATCATATGTACTGAGGGAGTAGATCCAAGATAAGCACTCTTAATCAGAGAAATTTGATAAACGTGTGCCAAACCTGGGACTTACAAACCTGGTCTGCTCCTCTGGGAGTGCTGGTGGGAAGAGTAAAAGAAAGCTGCCTTGAACATAATACTCATTGTACAATAAAAAATAAACAACATTCCTCACTGCAGGTACTGTAAGAATATATCTTCCCTCTGTCAGAATAATGATATACTATAAAGTATATCGAATTAGTTGCATAGGAGGTGATGAGTCTTCAGAAGTTCTTTAAGGATGCTGACCAAATGATTTATGTGTGTGAATCTCATCGACTCAGCTCCTTATGGGAACTCTATGCTGTTTTTCCTGCACTGGAGGTCAACAGGGCAGGTAACTGAACACCACTCTACCCAGCTTTAGTCCATACAATCTTAAGGTCATAGCACCTGTAGAGGAGAGGCGCAAACATGATGGCTCATCCCAAAAAGGAGCTCAGTTCGGTCATGGTCCACCAGCCACTGAGCATGGGAGAATTCCTGTTGGAAAGATTCCAGTCCTCCCAGGTACTTCAAGCCAAGCATCCCACACCAAGGTGAAAACAATAAGCATGCATGGTATAGAGGAGACGCTTCTCATGGTGCAGCATGACTTTACGTTACTCTCTGTATATTTTAATGTCACAGAACTATAAAAAAAAAAAAAAGGCCTGGAATGATTGATTCATTCATTAGAAAAAACCTAAATGAGAAAATCTTCACAAAACCTGGTCTGCTACAATGTCTGGCACATAGCACAACCCCCTTCCCAAACTCTACAAGTGGGGAGCAGCACAATTCCTTTGTAAAGAGCCCATACTGACACCACACTGCCAACAAGAACCCCCTCCACTCACACCCACACACCCACCCACCCATCCAACCCTTTTCTCATAGAGGAACCAAAGTGGGGGTAGGGGAGCATTTTGTGGGCCAAATAAAAGAGCTAAAGTAGTCAGAATCCCATTGTGTGAGTAAGGAGGGAGTGGGGGGCAGTGACCCAAACAGCCAGGCTTTCAGGCCCGTTCTTATACGGACCAACAGACCTCAGCTGTAGCCTGGCAACAGTAACCCATGGCTGGGGAGAGACAGAGGAGGGGGAGCTTTGGGAGACAGGGTTCCATAAGGACAGTTTCAGGACCAAATTTTCTCCCTCTTTATGCATGGCTGAATTAGACATCACAGTCAAAACCAATAAAACTGAAACTGAATGTGAGATTTCCCAAAGAAATTCCAAGGTTTGTCCATAACAATGGGCCTAACAATGGGAACAACATGCCTATTGATTGATATTTCCACCAACAAACCATTAAAAGAACATTACCCCATCCACAGAACCAGCTACACATTCCCCTTGCATCCAAAAACCAGTCTGTTCTCAAATCTGTGCTTCTCTTCTTGTTCTCCTAAGCTGTACTGCCTCACAATTATCTCTGCTTTAAAGATTAGGCTCAGATTGGAAGGGAGTGGTTTTGTTATTTAATGTGATAATGATAATGATGCATGCAGAGCTGCCAAAAAAACAAGCACTGAATGTACAACCAGAAAACAGGATAGTGTACAGGTCCCTGCTCAATCTTATGCTGTTGTGTTTCTAATTACATTTTGTTTGAGAGGCTAAAAGTAGCTCGGAATTTCTCCTATTGCTAACAAGGCAACCATAACCACATTGCATGCACCATGGAGTTGAGGTCTTCCGAAACATTCTTCGATGTGTTTTGCCACAAAAACCCCACCCCACCACCCAAAATGGACCAGATCCTTGGGAACTTTCAGAGATGGTTGGGCCTAACAATAATGCCACAAACCAGGGGAAAGATCTCTTTTAAAATAGTAGCTCTGTAAAACCATTCAATGAATCATTTATTTCTCAACCACAACATTTAATTTTCATGTTACTCAACAAGATTTTTTCCACCATTCGCTATTATTTCCTCTTTCTCTGCATTTACACAATCACACAAATAACGATGGAAAAGTGAGAGAAAAGAAATGTTTTGAAATGAAAATGATGGAGGTAACTTTGCGCAACAAACTCAAGAACTCTTTTTTATCAGTACCCCATGCCTCTGCAAGATAATGATAGGAAAATCCTACAAATGGATGCCTTTCACACAACTTGAATTCATCTTTGTATTAAAAAATCCATGTTTCACATGAACCACGTTTAAAACACAGTTATGTGTACCTTTACTATATATAGTCTGGAATTTGGGCATTTACCCCCACTTGGGCAGGTATGTTCACTAACTCTAACACTGAGTGCATTAGATTTGTGCGGAAGCCTTCATTATCCTGGTTTTATCACTGAACAGGTAGCACTGGCTTACTGATATAAATAATGTCTCTCAGACCCACAAAAGGGCCTGCTGTCCATTTATACCAGTGAGATATCATATAGGGTCTGTAAGAGACCCGAATTAAGCAAGATGATGAGCCAGACAGTGGGTAAGTGAAACAGAGGGGTCAGAAGAAGTCATTACTTCCTGTTCTAGAGCCTGGGAACTAGGGCAGGCTTCTTACAGCCTCTTACATCGTTTGTTCCCCCATATGGTCTCAAAGTGCATCCAATCAGAGTGCAGTTTACCAGGTTTCTCCAGCTTACATTGGATCAGTTGATTCAATCTGTCCATCAGATGAATGTAAACTAATATTGGTGCAAGCCTACATGGCTATGTCAAATCAGACTCATTAGAAAATATTGTTCAAAGCATTCCACTGGACAGTGCTCAAGACAGCCGGAGAGGAGGAATCTTATTAAACATTCCTCTCTAATCCAAGAAAAAGAAAGTAGGAAAAAGCTGCATGAAGCCAAATATGTGTTAATGAATGGGCAGTGAAGACTGTACTGAAGTTATGCATTGTGCTTTACATGTAGCAAACTCTTAAAATAATCAAATAATAGTAGCTATTATGGGTTAACGAACATAGAAGGTGGTTTTGAGGAAACAAGCAGTGTCTGATGAATGCCTCTGGCCACATCCATCTGTTCTCAAGACACAGAAATTCCACGGATCATCAAGCCAATCTTCAATTTATAGACTCACTTTACTACTGAGGTCAGGGTACCACCATGAACAACACACAGTATTCACTCTCAAACTGAGGAACATAGAGACAAGAGAAAACACTTGTCTTCGCCTTGTGGGTTTTTTGCCGACATTCTTTTATCTACAACCAACAGTTCTTAGAGACTCAGCAAGCGAGTGACCAAAGCGGTCATCCGTCTGGTAAGATGAGCTTCCACATCTCTTCACTCTGTGTGTGTGCGTAGAGGCCCTCCACCTCCGGTCCTCCATGAGCCTGTCTGTCTCGGCATGGGGCAGCAGGCCACTCAAAGGCAGCACCTGGCCCTCCACTTTTCTTTTGTAAAGGGCTGACTTCAGTGGATTACCATCACAACATCCACCAGCTGTCCCCTGCATCCCGGCTCAACCCCCTAGACACCCCCCTATTCCTCCAGCTGGAGCCTCTCTGAATGACACCCTCACAATCTGCCTAATTATCTCGCTGCTTCAGCTGGGACTTTATCCCACAGTTGAGCACTGCTTGCTTGCAAGCACTCCTCACAGGGGTGGGATGAGATCAGGGGGCCACTGAAACAGCCACTCCAGTGGGACTTCCTGACTCTTCACCTAGACTCACATTCCTAGACTCAGCACCAACAAGTGCTTTGTCACTCTTTGTGATTCGGATCCTGGCAAAAGACTGACCTGAAGCATCATGGACCATAGTCCAAGTTCTAAGACCTCAACCTATGCCAATGCTTCTAAATGCAATCCAAGTTCAACATTTCATTGTGACATCAGCTTTGACAAAACAAGTTTGACCCATTTGACGTGGTGATGGCCCACGAAGAACATTAACCCCAAGAGTATCCCTCCACCCATATGACTGTGGACTATTGTGAGCAAGCACTCATGGGAGTGAGTTACTCAGGGATTACCTCTGTAATCTGTCAAGGACTACACTGGTCACTAGAACTCTAGAGGCAGTGCACCATGAAGTAAGAATGGACACAAATAAGTGAAAGAAGAGTGGTGTTTTCATAAATTGTAGGTCGTAGACAGGATAGGTTAGTGTTTGGCGTCAGACCAACACAGCAGTCAAGTACCATGATAACTAGGGCAGTCACAATAGCTGTCCCGGGGCAGGATTCACATAATATTAGTCACCTGAGACTGCATAGAAAGAAAGACGGTAAACATGAAGCCTGAACAACCTAAAAAGTTCACACATAGCAATTCATAGCAATTTGGCATAGCAATTGCAATTCGGTTAGCAAAATATCTACCAAGTTTCAATTTGTGCTACTAGCTGCCTGGACATTATCCATTATTTTTGCCTGTTTTTCCAGCATTCTCATTCGCCCTTTTCTTTTCTCGCATTCCCCCTCCTGTGGTGCCAGGTTACAGGTTGGTATCTAAAAGAATAAATGGTCCTTTTCTGCTGTTTGGATCTCTGGTTACGCCACATTCCCTGGAGAAAGGGGCAGGAGGTGTGGTGGAGCGAGCTTGATGGTCTCTGAGCCAGTTAGACCACTCTCCTGAGTCAAGCCTCTCAGTATGGTCGTGTTACTGCTCTGTGTAGTATGACATTTACTGTCCCCTTTTCTACTGGAAGCTTTTACTTAAAAAAACCCCACCTCTCTGAGGGTACAAAAATACAACATTACAGGACAACCACTTTCAATTTGGAGTTTAATTACTTACATACGCTGTTATGACACAACAAGTGTGTCTCTGTTCTCAAGTATGCATGAAACAGGTCAAAGGAGGTTCATAAACTCTGTTAAATATTTACCTACATGTTTTAATACCACTCAACCTGATGTGTGATGCGTAATGATTAAAAGACAGAGCTTTCTGCTTGAGAGTCTTAAAGTGGCCACATCTTTTGTAGCCAATGTCTGGGTATATACATATTGGGGAGCTGAAAATAGGCAAAAAAACATTCCCCCTTTTATCTAGCTGACTTCCCCTTAGATGGACCACTGGAAAGAATATAGATCTAATACAGCATGTGGTTTCCACTGCAGATTAGGTTCTGTACTAGCGACATAGAAAATCCAGTGTTGGTTCTATGAGCAAAACTCTTGAACCTTAACCATGCTTGTTTTGGATTCTGCCTCACCTGGATAAAGGGATCTTGTCAAGATGATTAAATGTAATTATAGAAATGCTCATTCACCTGCCCCTTGGGTGTGAGTCTGCATAACATTACAGGGTTTGACCTGAACTGAGAGCTCATTCTTCATGAGCTGGTCAGTAACCAGGTAATAACAGTGCGCCTAAGGATACAACATTCACCACGAACAAAAGACTGAACTTAGAAGGAAAGAAAAAAAATGCCTTGAGGGACAGAAAACAAAGACAAAAGCGAATGGGTTACGGATAAAGTATGTGCTAAAAGACTTGCAGCATGCCTGTTGGTTTAAACATTAGATTAGAAACGGTTTAAAGATGTAGGGCTGCTAAATAATGTCATTTTGAAGTAAACTGACTTCTGTTATACGTGAAAGTCAAACCTGAGCTCATAGATATGCAACATGCTTATTAAATCAAAGCATGTCTCCTTTTTGATATTAAAGGACATTCTTCTAGCATAGCATATTTTGTTTAAAGTAAAGTAGCAGGCATGCATTACAGAGTTATGAAAGTGACTATAAAGGAGAGCTATGAGGGCAAATCTTATTATGCCGAATAACCACATTATCCCATTTCATTTGTTTCCACAGCTTCTTCATACAGTGCAATATAAGTGAGTGCAGGGCCTTTGGTTTGAGCAACAACTTAACTGCTATTGCCTGGTGTTATACTTAGGCACAGAGAATATTTCCCACATTTTCGTGAGTGGTGGGGGAAAACTATAATCATGAATGAAAGCTAGAGTGTGCACACACACAGGCACACAACGGTTCAAATCAGGCACGAATGCTAAAACAACAGCCCCAGGCATTCATGTGATAACAATCACTTTGCATTAGCATACAGAGCGAAGACAAAAGCTGTGGGAAGCAGTGGAAATGGATGAACCCAAAAGTCCAAAACACTGCAAAGCAGCAGCACACTGAGTTTTAGCTTTATTTTTCTAAACCCAGCCACTTGAAGGATCTGAAATCTTGTGGACAGGTGCAAGCGGCCCATGTGTCATCTAGCAGACATGAGAAGACTTGAGCAACATTGTTGTTCTTTGTGCCCGGCAACCCATTCAGCCTCTCAGACCGAACACCTCAAAGCCACACAGCATGTTCGCTATAAAACAACAGAGAACGAGGGCCCGTGCCAAAAACAAAACAAAACAAAAATCCAAAATGCAAAAAAGAAAGATGATAACCGTTGCCTTGAGACTGGCAACATTCCAACCTTCTTTCCAACACAGCTGCAAGTGTATCCAACAGCCTCATACACAATCTGACACTTACGACCAAGGCTAAATCACAACAGCAACATTCATTCTCCACAGATAACCTGTACCCATGAAACAGCTAATGTTGTTAGCACCTACTCCTTTCCTTTTCAAAACATTCAGTTAGGCGAGGTGAAGAGGTTAGCGCCTGTGACGCTAACTGTGAACTGTGATGTCGGCTGTGTGCTCATTCTTCTGTTACTGAACAGCTGAAAGAAAGTTTTAAGTTTCCAAAGTTTTCACTGTTTATTTAATAAGTAGCTTCATAAAATTACATCCATTTACTTTAGCCAAAAAAACACTGCTTGGTTTTACACTCTAGCGAGTTTAGCAAGTTTACCTACAATCTTGAACATTTTTTCTCAGAGCTTCTTTTGGTGGTTAACACTTCCAAATTCCTAAAAGGCTTTACTTTATACCGTTTCTTTAAGGTTTCCACCAGAGGGACAAACTGAATAACCATTAAAGTGTGCTAAACTAATTCTGTATGTTGCTAGCGATGTGCTAATTACATTTTGCTGACTAAATATTACGATGTTCTATAGGAAAGCTGACTTACCATAACCTTAAAAAAAAAAGTAAGAGAAAATATCCTTCAGAGCCGTACAAAAACCGTTCTGTTTCCCTAAAAGAATCATTTAGCGGTTACTCGATCACTTTTGGTTGGTGCTACAAACTATATTTAAACTTTTATGGTCTGGAATGATTATTCAGTTATTTGTAGCACCAATCAAAAACGGTTCTTTGGGTGGTACAGTACTAGCATCCTAAAACAGTTCTTCTTGAACTCTTTTCTGAAAGGAAAATAATCTCTTATAGGGTTCTACCAGATGGACAACAACAACCAAAGAACCCTTAAGTGTGCTAACCTGAACCTATATTGCTAGTGAAGTGCTAATTACATTTTACTGATTAAACATTAAGTTGTTCCACAGTAAAACTGACTGACTATCCCCTTTAAAAACTGTTGTCAAAGAAAAAGCATTTTGGTTCCCTAAAGAACGTTATGAAATAACGTTCTTTAACCGTTTTGGCTGGTGTGAGAAAAGAACTGAATAATCATTTCCGACCACAGATGTTTAAATGTACTGTGAAACCACTGAAAACAATGGGAACAACAAAAAAAAAAGTTCTCTGGAATTGCTCTAAAGATAATTACTGGCAACAAGATGTTTATGAGCTGTCTAGATTTCTGGCAGTAAAAGTTTTAATGTGTCTTTGTGGACAAAAAGATGAAGTGATATGGACCAAAAACAAAACAAGTGTAGGATTACATTTATGCAGCTGAGACCAACTTAAAATGGACAATATGGTTGACTCTATGATGAACACAGACGAATGTCTTTGGTCTGTCAGTGCTAAAGTTCTCTTTTGACACATTTTTTTTTTTAAACTCCTAAGTGACGTGTTTCTCAGCAGAAAATCTCTATGAAACATCACGTTTGATGTATGAATGAGAATAATGCAACTAAACTTGCAGTAGTGAGCCATTCCTCAGAAGTTATCCAGGGCTGGCTCTTTGCTAACAGGTGCGATTTCTGAGAGCTGTGTCTTTGCTGCTCCTCCCACTACATCACTAATGAAAATAAAACAACGATGGTTACTTACAAAAGAGCAAAAATCAAAAACTTACATGCATCTCGAGTCAATACACATTCCCCCGTTTTCACATGGTCTGTGTGTGTCCAAGCAGCGCAGTCCTGTGGAAAAAAACACACACAGGCACATTTACACACATACACACTCTTTGCATAGTGCTACTTTGTGCTGTTGTTTTCTCTCACTTTTTTTTTTTTTGATTAGACACCTTTGCTCTCACACGCACTGTTTTTTTGCTGGTTATCTGTGTGTGAATGGACGAGTGTGAACGAGATAACCATTCAGATTCATTCACGCAGACTTCAAAATGTGATTAAAAGCTCATTTATGCTTTAAGTCAGATACGGTTCATGCTTTGGAGCTGTTTGTTATCAGCTGGATTTGTTTCACAGATTTTCAGATCTGTGTTAAAAAAATAGAAATGTCACTTTAAGTCATTAAGTTCATACGTCATAGTTTTTGACATGGGTTTTTATGACGTTTTATTAAGTTTAACGTGAGCATGAGTGATCAGCTTTATTCAGCCAAATTAAACTGCACCAAATACACTAAATATCATTCTGTAGCAGACATCACGACCTTGTTGTGCTACAGTTTCCTGGTTGAAACTTTCAAGCTGTGTTTTTAAAGCATTTTGATCAAACTGCATCAACTTTCCCATCCCCCCATTGCACAATACAAAGTTCAGTTCTTAACGGCTCTTTGTTCGTAAAACACACAGGGTGCAAAGTTACAGATCATCGACCTAAATCCTTATCCAATCCCATATTAATCCCATACAGAGTTTATATTATAGCGCCAACTCACTAAATCATGTAACACATTTGCTTCAAAAGCACATGAAAAACCCACGTGTGGAAATGTATCGCGCAAGTGAGGCAGGAGCAGTGTTGCCATATCGCCAGGATTTCAACCTCAATAATGCTATACTGCATGCAAATTATGGTCAGACCAAAATCAGACCAGCGTTAAATCACACTGTCGACAAGTTCATTGGAAACTGGTGGGACTGAAAATTGTGATGGATTTGAAAACGCATCCAATCTGGCAACCCAGGCGCTCAACATGCTGCTGATTGCACCTCAGGCGCCTTATTCACGATGGTGCAACATTTTCTCACGGTCTTCTTGACAATCACTCAAAACAAGGCAATTATATTTGCACTCAGATGTTCATACAGAACAGCCCTACCTACTTGTACACTCTCCGAAACTTTCATTATAAAAATCCAGCTGCAACAAATGCCCCTTAGATGTACTTATGCACTATGCATGAATATGTTGGGTTCCTCCACACACACACACACACACGTGTGCGTGTGTACGTGTGTGTGTGTGTTTATATATATATATATATATATATATATATATATATATATATATATATATATATATATATATATATATATACACACACACACACAAGTAACAAGTAAAATAAAAGTATACAAGTAAAGTATATACAATATTTACATCAGATCCTTACACACACATGTATATATATATATATATATATATATATATATATATATACATATGTGTGTGTGTAAGGATTTTATGTAAATATTGCATTTTATAGGATTTAATGCAAATTGCATTCTGACTGATGTGACATTTGAATTAAGCTTTGCAGCTGTAGCGCGAGAGCTTTGACTCACTGCACTTCCGAACGAAACTCCACTCGAGCGCGTGAGCTTGCTCAGGGATGTTCATACCAAGCAAATAATATTGTGTTTGTGATTTGCATCTTATTAAACTGGGTTATTACTAAACTGCAAAAGTCGCAATAACGAATACATAGATACATCATGCATCCTTGCTGTTGAATATCCTCCCCCTAAAGTGATGAACCAAGCAGCTGAAGGACTTTAAATGTACGTATATAGGACAAACTCCAAAATGCATCAAGTGTAACAAAGTAGATTATTTTTTCCTGGTTAAAATGCACTGGTAAATCTAACACACGCACTGTTTTCTAAGCCAGTACAGAAACTTTCCCACACACACACACACACACACACACATACACACACACACACACAAAAAGAAGCACGAGCGTGTCTTCCGTCTCATCCACACCGCGCGCGCAGGTTGTCTGCAACTTTCTTTCTTTCATTCTTTCAATGAAGCAGCAAAGAAAAGGTGTGAAACTCACCTTCACAAATGTGCACAAGACCCAAAACTGACAGGACTACCCAAAATCTGTAATTCCTCATATTTGTGGACATCTTATCCATCTCCTCTGTTGAAAGCGTCAGCAATAATACATCCTTTTAAAAAACGAGAAAAAGACTGAAGTTCCCAGGGATCACTTTGAGAAAAAGCAGCCTCATAGATTGGTTTTGTTCTTCTTTTTCTTTCGCAGAAACCTTCTTTTAAAAAGCGTCTTTCGGCGTTAGTCCACTGCCGTATTTCCTCAGTGCAGCTCGGCGCGGTCGCACTGCGACTCCGATCACCTCCACTAACTTCTGCGGAAACTTTCTGCAGCTCCTTCCCTCCTGCACTCAGATATCACTCCGCCCCTTCCCAGGCCTCAGTGCAGTAAAGACCGCAGCGCGAGGAAGGATATCCCTCCGCCCACTGAACACGGGGAAGCGCTCATTTTACTTCCTTACCTTAACTTAATTTTATTTAAAAAGGTTTGTGCTTTTGGGTATAATTTTTATATAAACAATTTTTGTTGCATACTTTTACCTAATTACATTTCAACATTTGTTTACTCATTTTTTAAACACATTTTCACTGTTACTTCTTACAAAACATCAGACTCATGACTCAGGTATTTAACTTTTACTCACCAACCAGTTCCTTACTTTCATCATGTAACAAACACACATTAAAAAGGTCTGTTACATTTTCTTTAATTACATTCAAAAGAATTGTTAAGAAAAGTGAAAATCTTAACCCCGCCCCCAAATATAGCCTGAACATATGGATTAAGTCGCGTGTGCAGTTATGAAAGTGAAGGTGTGATCTTTTCTTTTCTTTTTCAGGTTTCTCCTTCCTCCCTTCTGTTCTTTCCTTCTTTTTCCTTCCACCTTTTCCTTTTCGCTTCCTGATTCTCCCCTTGCTTCCCTCCTTCCTTCATTTTTCCTTTCCCTTTTTCCTTCCATCTTTCCTTCTTTTTCAGTTTTCTCATTCCCTCGTTCTGTTCGTGCTTTCTTTTTCCTTCCCCCTTTTCCTTCTATCTTATCTTTCTTTTCTTTTTCATTTTGGCCTTTCTTTCTTTCTTTCTTTCTTTCTTTCTTTCTTTCATTTTTCCTTTCCCATTTTCCTTCTCTTATCTTTCTTTTCTTCTTCATTTTTCTCCTTCCTTACTTATTTCCTTCCATTCTTGCTTTCTCTTCACTTTACATAATTTTTCCTGTTTTTTTCCTTCCTTCCTTCCTTCCTTCCTTCCTTCTTTTTTTCCTTTCTTTTTTTCCTTTCCTTTTTTCCTTCCATCTTATCTTTCTTTCTTTTTCAAATTTCTCTTTCCTTCCTTCTGGTCATGCTTTCGTTTTCCTTTCCCCATTTCCTTCCATCTTATCTTTCTTTTCTTCTTCACTTCCTTCCTTCCTTCCTTCCTTCCTTCGTTTTCCTTTCCCTTTTTTTCTTCCATCTTTTTTATTTTCTCTTTTTCAAAATTTCTCCTTCTTTCTGTCCTTCCCTCTGTTCCGTCTTTCCTCTCCTTTTCTTCATTGCATCATTTCTCTTCTTTTCTTTTCTCATTGTGTCTAACCTCAACCTTCTTAACGTTTATATGATCACTTATGCAATTGAACGAAAAAAAGGCTGTTATTAAACTTTTATTTTCAGTTAAAATCATCCACTTTTTTGCACGTACATACCTGGGTACATTTAAGTGTGGACATATTTGAACTTTCACTCAGGTAAATGCTCTTATAGCAGAGATTTTGACACACTACCCACCCTTTTACTTAAGTTTAAATTTTCAGTACTTTTTCCACACTGCCTAGTCCAAATAATAAAGTTAAAGACTTCATGGCAGGGATTGAGCAAAGCTTTACCACATGAAACATCCCAGTTTTATGAGAGACATTACGTGCTCAGGTTCCTTGATCCAGAAAAAATAAAAGCTTTCTGAGCCTTACTGAGAGATACAGTATTATTAGTTAAATAACTTGTTTGCTTCAAGCATTCGGGGCCAAAGACAAGATCTGGACAACCCAAAGCAAACCAAAGCAGATGTCCCTTAATTTAAGTGCAAGTCGTAACTGTTCTGGTTGTAAAACTTGGTAATGCATAGTAATTCAGCAAACACAACTCCGAACCTCTGAAACTGAGAGCCTGCGTCGCTTTGATCTGACCTGTGAGCTCCAAGAAGACCAGCCGTGCCAAGAATTACACCCTGTATTTGTGCTTTCAAGACAAGTTCATCATCTTTTCATTTTTTTTGGACACAGGCCATTTCTAGATTACTGAAAGATTTTTTAAAAACAATTCATCCAAGTCATCATCAAAGTGAATTTACTTCCCCACTGGAGTCAGGGACCCCTCTAACTGTAAAACATCCATGGCCCCCCTCAGTACAAATTTATTTCATGAACTATATAGTACATATTATTCCCATTATATAAACTTGTACAATAATATTTTGGCTATTTATTGGAGCTTTTTAATTCCCGGACGTTCCAGTGAGAAAGCAAATTAGGTTCAAGTTGACATAATTATGGATTGAGTTGCTTTTGAGCGATCGAGGTTTGGATTAAACCCATTCAATTCAAGTGAGCAGACAAAAAAGTTAATAATTATAAGAACTCAATCATCAATATAACTTTGATAATGTTGAGTTGTGATTTCCGCCACTGTAATAAAGCAAAACAAACATACAAAGAAAAAAAATCACCGACCCCTCCCCGCCTCATTCGAAAGAATTGATAAAAAGAGTAAAAATCTTAACCCCGCCCCCAAACATAGCCTCGACCTTCTGAACTGTGGATTAAGTTGTGTGAGTAGTTATGAAATTGAAGGGGCGATCTTTTCCCGCATCCTCCACAATCTGGGGGCAGTCGTGGCCTAATGGTCCGAGCCCCATTTTGAGAAGCACTGACTTAAGGCCTCAGCAAACCTAACGTAGAGATGATGTCTGTGAGGGTTGCACAAAGACAAAACCACCTTTTGCGAGCTTTCAGACTCTCTGCTGTTTCTCATTGGCGGTTGTGTATGAGTGCTCCAGTACTGCAGGTGGCACTGTTAAAACCTTGTGACAGTTTTCATAACTACAGGAAGAACTCTGCTGACTCTCAAAGTCTTGATTCAGCTTGGGCACGCTCAACAACCAATCACAGGCTTGTTTGTTTGTTACAACCAATCACAGGCTTGGTCGTGTAGCGTGTTCATCTGCGGAGTTCGCCCAGCTGACCTATGCGCGATGATGAGCGAAGCTTCTGCATGACATCCATGTGCTCCATGATTATGTCATATTGCTCATGAAAGCCGGCAATGAAGCATACTGAGGTGTTTAGACAAAGAGAGTTACTCTCTTTGCCGTGTGTTTTACTGTGTTTGTGTTGTCGTCCATGCTGTATTGCGTGATCAGCCGACGAACGATGTTACCCATGGGCCGGAAGTGAGTGCAGACGACAGGCCTGTACACCCTGCCCCGCTGTACTCTTTCACTGCCACATATAGAGCCTCGGTTGTTCTGTGGCACTGAGCAGAGCCGCTCGCTTACAGAGACAATGCTGAGCATTTGAATAAGAAAAGGCCTGCTGCATTATGACACAGTTTCTCTCTGCAGGAGGCGCAGGAGGAGAAGAGGGAGCCCAGAAACATTCAGAGATTTGCTCTGACCCCCACTCACCACCGTCCCTACCCCTCCTTGAATACATTAATGGCAAGCGAGTGGGGTTTAAGTGAAGCGAAGATCGTTACGGAGAGGGTTTTGGGGCTCGCCTGAAAAGAAAGCTTACACTCACTCACCAGGCACCTGGAACATTTTGGCCCTTGAGTGTGGTATTGTTTACTACACAGGTTTGTACGCTCTTCAGTTTTAACACAATTAATAAACCCACTGACATATTTACAACGACTAGCCTCCTTTATGCCAGGCCGTTTTTCAACAGTCTCTCTTTTATTCCTGTATTTTGCATTCCAAACTTACATTTTTCTAGTGGAGAATTAGAAATCCAAGTCAAACCACTCGGTTTTGTCATTTTATTGAATTGAAAAAAAAAAACAACAACGCAAAACGGTGCTATTTAGATCATTATGGCTTTGTGGCTTTTCCTTGAATAAAAAGCACAGCACCCTTTAACAATGTCAATCAAAGTGTGAGTTACACAGAAATGTTGTAATTATCCAGATTTATGCAGAGTAATTCTCATACTTGTGGTCATAATTATACACTGTTACAATTTGTGAGGCTCTTTTTAATTGAATCCAGTGAAAAATAAATGAATTTGCATTATGGTACATAATGAGTGACATTCTTGCGATTCTGACGTTCTCCTGTTTTAAATAAATGAACTTCTTCCTTCCTTTCTTTCTTTCCTTTCAGTCCTCCTTCCTTTCTTTTCCTTCTGTTCCCTCCTTCCTGTGTTTCTTCATTGCTAGAAAAGAGCACAGTTACACAACACTGATGTATTATTATACAATATTTGCACAGTTAAGAGCAAAGGAAAATAAGCTGACTGATCACGAAAAATACAACAGAAATATAAATTGTTGTTGGATTTCAGATTGCTCAGTTTTGACATTTTATTGAATTGTAAAGCAGTGGTCTAGATCATTATGGCTTTGTGGTTTTCAGTAGAATAAAAACTGATGTTGACAATAATAATGTTGTCCACTCAAACATGCACTTAGTCTTTTAGCTGTGTCACTCAAAACCCGAGTCACATGGAAACACTGCAATTTACTAACTATATTTTAAATATAGGAAACTCAGTTCTGCCAAACTGAATACGCGGCTGAATAAATGTCTTTTTTCTCTTTTTGTTCTATTCCATTTTTATTTTTCACCTTTAATCGATTCTTTTCTTTTCCTTCCTTCCTTCCTTCTTTTCCTTTCTTCCTTCCTTCCTTCTCTTTCTTTTTGCCTCCTCCTTCCTTCCCTTTCTTCCTTCTATCTTTTTATTCATCCCATCCATTCCCTTTTCTTCCTTCCATCTTTTCTGTTCTCTTCCTTCCTTCCTTCCTTCCTGTTCTTTTTAATCCTTCTTTCCTCTGTTACTTATTTCCTTCCTTCAGATTTGTCTGTCTTTTCTTTCTTTCTTTCTTTCTTTCTTTCTTTCTTTCTTTCTTTCTTTCTTTCTTTCTTGTCGTTCCTTCCTTCTCCTACCTCCACCTTTTCTTTTTTTCTCCTTCCTTCCACTATTACTTCTTTCCTTTCTTCAGATTTGTCTTTCTTTCTTCTTTCCTTCCTTCCTTTTACTTTTGCATCATCCCATCCTATTTCTTTTTCTTTTCTCCTTTCCTACCTTTCTACTCTGTCTTTTTTTCTCATCCTTTCTTTCTTTTCTTTGTCACTTAGTTTCCTTCCAGTTCATGTTTATACAACACCTGCAAAGAAAAATAATATGTTAATTAGAACAGATATATAAATTGCCTTGCATCATTTTTTTATTCCCATGGTCCACGTTTGGCCTTTGTTTTTGTCATTGTTGTTATTGTCATTGTATCTGTTTACAGGGATTTTTTTTAACGCCAAGCACCCACTCTCACTGTTATAAAGTTTAGGCCATGCTGTTTGTGTAACCTCTATGCGGTTACGCTCAGCAGATCATTTGGCTCAGGTTCAGAGACATGTCTTTGCTGTCACAGCCTTTCATGATGACACAAAGAGAGCGCAAGTGGCATTTGTTTAGTCCTCAGAGATGAAAGGTCTCATTGGTTCGATTCATTTGTGGCTATGTGTAAGCATTTTGATTGATATTTTATACCACAGTGCTGTTGAATTCGTGAATTCAGTAGTGCAGCTGCAAATCACAGGTTTACATTAATAGTAGTAGTAACAAGTTACACAAGGACATGCTACAAAAACAGATTTTTTTAAATTTATTTTTAAAAAGTGTATAATTGTTGATATGGAGTCTCCAGTGTCAGTACTTTGCATCGGTCAGTGGTAAAGCTGTAACTTTAAGTTTTACGACACGGGAAAATCTTCAGGACAGAGAAGTTTACGCTTTCCAGGTTCTCAGTAACCTGACAAGCTGCATTTTTGTTTGTCTTATTAACTTCAAGAGAGAGAAAAAGAGAGGCTTGTGTGGGAATGACTGTTTACAGCTGCTATAACATAAGTGATCACAGGAACGTGTTTTGCAGACGTTACATAACATTAAATATAACTATAAACAGACGAAAACATGACATGTCATCCATTATTAAATAAAAATATTTGTACTCAATGACAAATTATTGTGGTATACGAGGACCCCCTGACTTACTGAGTCATATCACACCCCCTGACTTACTGAGTCATATCAAAGGCTTTTTTGCAACAGGTTTAACTTGCTGAAAGTATCGCTTACAGTACAATTTATTTTTACATACAGATTATTTATTATTTAAAATGAATATTAAATATTATAAAATAATATTAAAGTCCAAGGAAGATGAAGATGTTCGTGCTTCCTCAGCTATTACACAAATCTCTCACGTCAACATGTCTTGTAAGTGTGTGTGTGAAATGCAGAGTGTGAGAGTGTGTATGGAAGGGAAAGACCAGTGACAGGATTCTCGCCGAACTCAGAGGGGCTCCGACATCAGAGAAACGACAAGGTGTCGGCGGGCGTGATTTACACACACGTCTGCAGGGATGTCATGTTTATCTACTGCACCTGGGTGCTGTTAGAAGTTATTTTTCACACTCAGAACTGAATTCAAATATCATAATTCAAATATCACGGGCTAACGCACACAGCTTTATATATAAACCAATTAATGCCGGAGTCTCTTTGAAGAGCTCGTGCATTATAGAGCATTTGCTCAGCTGGACGCAGTTATACTACTGACATGCATCAAAGATTGGCCACATATTTATTGGCGCTATTGTCATGCACTATTGATTTGTAGCCCATTCTGTTTGGGTTCTTGTGCTCATTGTGGCGTCTGAATGGTACTGTATGTTTGCCTTGTTGAGAGTGAAAGCAGGAGGTTAGAGAGACTTTGTGAATGAGGACCACCCTGCAGAGATCCAAGCACACACATCCTCACTATCTCCCCCAGCGGCCCCTTAACCCTGCCCCCACGCCTCTCCCAGACCCCGGGGACACGGCTAATACCCCATGGGGGTCACTTGGGACAGTACAGATAATTAAGCTAACAAGAATCGTATAAGTGCTAGGTCTCGCACTGTGGTATTAGATAAGATATTTTAGTGAAGGATGAAAGGCATTGATTCATTCTTTTTGTAGTTATCTTGTGCCCGGCTATAGCATATCTTAAGCCTAAACACTTAGAGATATCTTCCTGAACTTGCTCCTGACCAAAGAAAGACAAGAAAGCAGTCCCAGCACGCAAATAAAAAAAGATGTTGTTGTGGGTTTTGCATACTATGTTGTCAAGACCTTTTGCCAGGATCTACCTGCAGGTGAGATTTAGCAGTGGAAAAGAAATTGAAAAATATATCAGTGGTCATTCGTTAATAAATAGAGTGTTGTACTCAATGTAAAATTGCTGTGGCACAAGGAAAATACAACACTTTAGGATGTGTTGTCATTGGAAAATAATCAGCTTTGAGGAGGTAACAGTAACTTCGCTTCATCACACGAACCCCATCATTGATTATTTTGCTATAACAGAAAGTCTGTCATTCTTTATTTAGTACTCATTTTAGTCATATCGAAGACTTTTTGCTTATATTTGCAGTTTAAATAAATAAATAAATAACAAGAATTTACAAATAAAAGTATGTTATAAATAAATATAAAGTTTGATATAATATGTCTGAATTGTGCTAGCATACTACAGTGCTCAAATTATGAGTCAGTGTGTAAGTATGTGTGGACTGAATGTATCCACATTGTAAGTGTGTGTCTGTGTGTGTGTGTGTGTGTGCGTGGACTGAATGTACAGTGATGACTTTACCACCCCGGTGCACTATGATTTATGTGGGAAAACAACCGTCGAGCGCCTGCGGAGAGTGTGGAGAGGATTACATCCCCCACCACAAACTGTGTCACGGCCAATCAGCAGCACAGACCCCCTGCTAACATGCAGCCAATCAGAAGACGTGGCTGTCTACGTCCACTTACATCCTTAACATGAACGTTTATAATCACTTTCTGATAAAAGGTTTTGCAGATTGTATCACTGGTTGTGTTTCCAACACAAGGTCATATGAAACCACAAACACAAGAGATGTTGTTTAAGATGTTTATCTGAAAAGCCTATGAGAAAATGTGTTTTGAGCTGGTTTCAGACAAGTATGTATGTGCATGTGTGTAAAAATGTAAAAAACAATGATGTTTGGCAGATAAAAGGTCTAAAGAGATCAAATTTGTGGACATGCCATATGAACTGAGATTATATTAAAATAGTGGATTTTAACTAGTCAGCTGTTTATCTTACAGCAATATTCAAGAACCTTTAGTTCCAAGAGCAAAGAATTAAAGTCCGGGAATTTCTGGAGGTCATTTGTCAACACTCTCTTCTGGAAAGATGGTTCACTTTGAGCTTTTTAGTTTCCACAGTCATTGAAACAATATGAGAATATACATGTATGAGAACATATGCTTTCAATTCTCACATGTATAAATAGTTACAGGCCGAAAATTAAATCATGCGCTAGGTTTTCCCTCACACACTCTCTCACACCTCCGTCTTCCTTTCGAGATAACCCATCACTGAGCGGTCTTCTGTCAAGATCCAGTTAGGGAAGGAGAATTGGGATTGTCTGTCTCCCAGTGCGGCTACACCTCGGCCTTTCCCAACGAGATAAACTCAGAAAAAAAACAAAAATATGAGCTATTCTTTCCTTCCTCTGTGCTTCACCCCTTTCCCCAGAGTCTTTGTGAGCCGTTGCATGTGTATTGTGTATTGTGTGTTGCGTGAACTTGTCCACCGAGCACGCATCATTCTGTGGAAACATGTAATTATGCAACTGGTTTGTTATCGCATTATTTGAAATAAAGGGAGTGAAATACGGTTAGCTAAGTTACAATACGACCTCAGGCTTACCCCTTTCCCTCTCTTTCTCTGTCCTCTCTCAGTGGTTGTTACGCTAAGCAAATAACAGTGAGTGATGGACCAATCGTCGCATTGTGGGACAAGGTGTTTGACTTTCACACCAGTGCTCTAAGCGCTTATTAAAGTCCGCTAAACGGTGCGGTGTCAAACCGGGGCAGCTAATGTGTGGGAGCGAGGGAATGTTTATGCATAGGGATCAAGGGGACATTTATTTTTCTGGACCATTTCCCACTCTCTCAGAGCCTTTGGCCTCCCTCGGATGTGGCTGTTGCCCATGCTGGCTCCGTACACAAGTGGTCTGTGCCCAGTTGGTGGGTTTTAATCCACGGCCTCTGGGGAAAATCGCTAGCCTCAGAGCATTTACAGCTTAAGAAACTCAGAAAACACATTAAAGTTCCTGTCCAATCCTATCCTGCCAGAGCTGAACGTCCCATCAGCATACTGTGCACTCCTGTGCTGGAATGCGTTTCTGACACAGCCTGGACGTGAGCCAGCTGGAGGAACTCAGAGTGCCATGGCTGCGTTTCTGTGTGAAATGACTACTTAAGACCACTGCGAACAGCTGCCGGACAGCAAGGTGCCCCCTCTGCTTCCCGCCGCCTACTCAAGGCTGTAAATCAGCCCCCGAGCATGGCAGCCACTGCCGACTTGCTGAAAAGGTTTCCGAGAGGCTCCACAGGGTCAGAGGATGAGCAAAACATGGGCCACTAATACTTGACTGATAACCTGAGGCAGGCCTGGCTCTGGAGCGTAGTAGCTAAACCATAGTATATGTGAACACAGAGAAAAGCAGTGGAATCCACAAACGTGAATTCTATCCAACCGAATGTCTGAGGTCGGTCAACAGATTTGACTAATCTGACAAATAATCACAAAACAAATAAGTTGTGGAATGTCACGTTCCCCTCTCAGTGGTGGTTAAAAGGTCTTTGAAGGGTGTTAAGAGAGGCATATGTTGGAGCGAACACGTCAGAAAGAGACATATTGAGAAAAACGACTGAATTACAACTTCAATTGATCTCACATTTGCCTCTGAAAAAAAGGACCAGAAAAAGGGAACGAGGGGACCCGAGGCCTCCACTAGTACTCCGTCCCTCCCGAGGCGATTGTTACCCAAGCCTGGTGTCAACCCTGCGCCATCAATCACTGCCTTTCAGAGGAGGGGAGACAGGCTGGGGACACGCCCCCCAGGATAGCAGGGTGGTGGTTCTCATGCCCTCCCCCCACCTTCTCCACGGTCTTACAACCCCACACACGCAACTCCGACAGCTGCTCCGAGCTCAGCCGAGACCCGAGGGCCCCCGTACAGCAGAGACAGCTGCCAGCCCACAGCCTCCCACAACCCCCCTCCACCCACCACCCTCATCCGAGGATATGTATTCCATCTTTCATCTATTGTTGTGAGTTTTTATCTTTCACAGAGTCCAAGCGGATGTACTTAAAGAATTCTGATGTATGTACCGACTTAAGCTTCACTCTGATGTGTGTGTTCTTGGATTTTGTCTCAGATAATCCACATTTCTTTGAAGAATTGTGAATCTTTGTGTCATAAGTCCATACTGAAGTCTATTACACTAAAAGACATCGTGTGCTATAACCAAGAATTATCTTACCATTTTGTCATCCAGTGGGCTGACACTTCTTATGTCACGTGACTATGCACTGTGTAGTAATTTACCATGAATAGGATTCAGTAAAGTGAAACGTAATGAGTCAGTGTGTTTAACTGAAAACCACATAAAGACAAAGGACAATGGTAAAATGTAAAGAACCCATATAAAGCAACACACATTCGTTTTCACTAGAGAGTTGGTGTATATATTTCTTAATCTGGCCCTGGTTATTAGCTCCAAAAAATCAACAGGCATGATGTAGTACAAGTAATAATTTGGGTTAGTGCAATGATCGAGGTGCCATTTTGAGTCCCACTGATATTATATTTACAATCTTAAACACAGGTAAAGTGCTCTTCACAACAATCGATGTGAATATTATAGATAAACAGTGTTAATAAAACTTCTACAGCACTTAGAAAACAGAATTTTTGCCTGTCCCAGCCTCCAATAAATACACTTTACCTAGAAATATTATAATTAAAATCTTCATAAATCTTATTATTTTTGCATTAATGAGCACATCCATTTAACATTTCATGCTTGCACTGTCCTTTTCCATGAATCATCCATTATAAATGAGAAAAAATGTATATTTTAGTTTAGTCATTCACATACCCCTGTTACCTGAACACATTAACCCCCTGTGAAATATCTGGATCATTCCACACCCGTCAACAGGAAGTTACATCATCCAAATTTCCTGAAGATCATGGGAAGAAAAAAATAAATTCTATCATTCTTTTTTTGTTTATTTTCAGTGATAATGATATTGACTGATAAGATCGTCGCGAAAGTAACAATCCTGTTCCACAAATTATGACTGAAATTAAATTGTTAATTAATAAAAAACAATTAAGTAAATCATTACGATGTTGTTAATATTCTCATGCCATTAGCATGGATGCTAGTTAACCACATTTTGTGTATTTGCTAATTCTATGCTGAACCCTGTTACTTTAAACCCTGTTATTTATGTCATTTAAGAGCAAAATGCAGCCTTCCTGCGTGAGATATCGTAGTCTGAGATGGGTTAATATATTTTCTCAATGGCTAAATCCATGTTTTCATAGAATCAGTGTTGAAAAGACTAAAAAAAAAGTTTATTACTTATATTATTTATTATGTATATTATTTATATCGGTTTTGTATCGTGTCAGGCAGTTTTTCCTTGCCACCGTCGCCTCTGGCTTGCTCATTAGGGATAAACTCATAAAATGATGATGTATCATTTTAATAAGAATATTTACATAAGTTAAACCTTTTAGATCTTTTAGAGTATTTAGAACTTTGCATTTGAGCAAAGAATCAGTATGTAATTTGTATTGATCAAAATGCTTTACAATATGCAAAAAATATTTCTGTATTAAGCAGTGTGCTTGCTAAGTCTTTTGTATTCAGCATTCTGCAAAAATCATGACTATGTAATACATATTTAAACTATCTCCCATGCTTGGAATTGCCTGGTATTCATCATGATTTTTGCTAGCTAGCATGCTAGCTGATAGCTAGTGTGCTGGATGATAGCTAACAAGCTGGATGTTAGCTAGCAAATAAAGCTATGATCTGCTATGTAGCTACGATAGACTCTTACCTTAACTCTTACGCATAGGAATAAATATATCAACTGGTTAGATTAACTTTTGGTAATAAAAGAAACTAAAAGGACACTATAAATGATTGAGAATTTATGATTTAGTGCCAGAACCAGAAGTGGCACTACTGATCTCATGTCTCCCTTACTGTAAAATGTATGTCTGTATTTCTGATGCACACAATCCTGTATTTAATTTTTTGTATTATATTGTAGTTTATTTTGATGCATGTTATTTTGGGGTATTTTATATTATAGGTCCAAATGTTTGGGGTTGTTTTTTTTTTGCTGAGATGTGATGCATTGTGAATCCCAATCCATAATTACAATATTATATCATTTATAAGGACATTTTAATATGTTAGGCCTTCTTGATCTTTTAGCTCATGAGCTCTCAAACACTTTTGCACCCAGTGACCCCTGTAACTGAAAAATAAATTCCACAGCATAGATTTATTTTCATGAACATCATGTAACTATTAAAATGTGAGGCTCATTATTGAAATGTGTTTACTAATATTTTGGCTATTTATTTGAGTCAGAGATTTTGAACTTTCCACAGATCCAAGTTAACATTATTTATAGGCTACTTACTTAGCTATTTCATAGGATTTAATCCATTCAGTTCAGTCAAACAGGCAATTTCTCCTCATTTTCCCTTTTAGATTTAAACAAACTGTCACCATTTAGCTGAAACATGCCTGTATGTTCTGTATAAGAGTTTTATCCCATCACCCAAACATACGTTTCCCTAGTGGCCATACAACACAAAAAAAACAGTGTGTCTAAGTTTATGTGTTCAAAGAAGAAGGCGTGTATGCTGTAGCTCTAATATGAGTATCATTATATGTGTATGAATACATGAGTGAAAAATGGAGAGAAAAGTGCAGACAAAGTGCTGAAGAGAGCACAAACAGTTTAATTGCCTCCTATTTAAAGATGATTGAGTGGTGTGTGTACACAGGCATGTGTGTGTGTATATGTGTATGTATGTGCACGCATGCATGCCTTGTTTGTTATGAGTCTGTGTATGAGAGGCAAAGTGAAAAGAAAAGCATTAGCTGAGATTACGCCACTCTCCCTCTGGCTCTTGTTACTCATGCGCCAGTTGCAGCTCGGCGGTTCCCACACCTTCACACAGAGGTGAGCAAATCTACACCCTCGGCCGCACCTGTACCTGCCTGTCCCGACAAGGCCCTCCACCGGCCGCTAAGCCCTGGATTTGCTGCTGCTTACTACCTGAAAATGAAGAGAGACAGAGTAATAAAAAGCACAAATCTGGCAAGGGTTCAGTCTAAACATCAGCCAGAGATTCACTACGGCAAACGCATCGTTAGTGTTGAGGTATAATTAGAGCAAACATGGCTGTATGGAGAATAATTTTCTAAATCATAAACACGCTTTTCACACAGAGACCTCCCTCACGCAGCTGTGAGTGGCTGTCCCACTGTTTTTACATTTACAAATATAGTGAAATAATAACGAAAACAGCATTTCTGCATTTTAGTCATTAAAATACTTGTACATTCTTATTTTTGCATTAGTGTGTGAATCCACTTAACATCTCATGTGTGAAATGTTCTTTTCTGTGACTTATGCATTATAATAATTATGAAAAATGTACTTATTTAGTTCATTTACTCAACTCTGTTACCTGTACACTTTCACCCCTGTGAATTATTTGGAACATTCCACAAGTCAACAGGAAGCTGCATCATCTAAATTTCCTGAAGATCATGGGAAGAAGAAAAAGTTTTCTCATTCTTTTTCTTTATTTTCAATAATATTGTGATAATGTGTGATGGGGTCACTTTGAGGGTACATTGAGAGTAAAAGTAAATAATTATAATCATAATCATAATTATATATATAATTATTATAATTAAGAAAAAATTAATCATGAGAATGTCTTTGATGTCCTTGTGCCATTAGCATGGATGGTAGTTAACGCATTTTGTGTATATGCTAATTCCATGCTAAAAAACTCAAATCTGTTATTCATTTAAGAGCAAAATACAGCCTGTCTCAAAAGAAACCTTGTAAAAAATCATATTCTGTCACCTAAGATGGGACAAAAATGATTAAAAAAGGCTAAATAGGATGTGGAATCCCCCATATATTGCAAAGAGAAGGGTTTTGCATTGTATTGTTATTATTAACATACTGCACATAATAAATGCTTCTCACATTAAACTTTACAGATCATTAAAATTTTTCTGGTTTACTCCTTGATGCATGCTTTGGCCTGCTGCTGGTCACTGACTCCAGCCAGGCCAGGCTCCACCCACGCTGTCTCCCAAACTCCGCCAAAGTCAACCAGAGTTGTTTGTTCTGCCGGCCAAAATGTCTCTGTGATCACAAAATCCCTCAGCAGAACCCCCATGCTGTTGTCCAGCACCACTGCATCAGTGTCAGATTACACCCCTGTTATTACCACACTCTTCCTTCTTCCATTCAGTTCTGAGCCGCAGCCAGGCGTTATGAGACGGGCCAAGTGCATGCTAATGTCTCGAATGTGTTTCACAATGTCGGAGTAACAGACTCCGAAACTTGATGTAATCTGGTTTGAATTACGTAACATGTTTACAAAAATCAAGTAATCAGATCCATTTGGAAATGTGTGTAATCAGAATACAGTTACTTTTTCATGCATGTTTGATGTATAGGAATCAGAGTATATTAAATTATAATTCACTGTGGCCATAAAAAAGGCATAATACAAAATGGCCGTTAGGATGAATAACATGTGGTTTATTGCCGTGGAGCTCATTCCAGCTATGTTTTTTATGAGTTGAAGATTTATACCTCGTTTTCTCTCAGTTTTGTTGTTGCCAATTCTCATTTACTAGCTAGTTTTTCCCTTTCACACCACACGAGGACGAGAGCGCTAACAGGGCGCTAACTGCTCTCATCTGCTAGATGCCTGTTATTTGCTAGCATCTCTCTGATCAGTGAGGGACAGATAAACTCATTTGGATCTTTGGGAGTCGAAAGTATGATTCACAGACCACTGCACAAGCTAATGGTTAATAGTAGAAGGTAAAGGGACGGGTAGCTTAGTGTATAGTCTACATTGCTCACTAGTTCTCTGAAGCGAGATATTTTATATGTACTGTATGTAAATAAAGGGTATGTTCTTGGGTCTCATTAATCTTAAGGATTTTTCCTTAGAATTAAAGTCAGAAAGGGTTGCAGGACTTGCTCAGCAATGGCTCAATGTTGTTGTTTTTTTTTTGGTCATGGGATTTCAACTCATAAAGCTGCTTTCACACTTGGTGTGTTTTTCTCAAGCACCATCACACGTTTTACATCTAATCTTATGAGGAACGTTCACAGGGCAGGCGGAGCGTGACCACTGATGTTTTTTATTCGCAGTCATGTACAAATTAAAGATAAAGGTAAAAATAATTTTCAGAAAATTGCAGAGTGAAGTCAATCATTTTTTTTTTTTATCTCACAACCAAGTTGGGGGCAAGCAAGAAAAACAAACATGAAGAACAGAGTGCTGGTGAAATATCTTAGGAGATTTAGACCAAAATCTAAATGTTGTTAGTTCAAAATTAGTTCAAAATATTTAATTTCCAATACTCCAACATTGCAGTATAAATAAAAATAACAACTTGTCTGGATGTTCACCAGTATGCAATATGACTTTAACTGTGGTTGCATACAAGTCTCACAAGCAGCTCAAATTCTCTTGATGTTCTGCCTTCAAAGCTGCAGCAAAAGCAAGCAACCTCAAACTAGGCTAGTTAGTTAGCAAGCTAGGCTTGTTAATTAGCCAAAACTAGCTAGGACTGATAAGAATGCCAGTCAGTGTAAGTGTCACATGAGATATTTTTGGTTTCATATCAACACAAAAAGAGCTTCAGCCTGGACATTTTGGGAAAAAAAAAAAAAAAAAAAACCTAGCATGAAAGCAGCCTAGCATGATTGCAACCTAGCATCCATCCAAACGCTGTTACAAACTCTTACCTGCTGAGCCACTGCCCTGAAGTAAAGGTTAATCTTTCTTTATGTACGTTTATTACAATGGTAAATCAATTTTCATTCATATATAGTATATTAAAGGACTGTATATGAAATGCCAAAATATAGCTCAAAGTTATCTCAAAGATCGCATTACAGATTACACATTTAATTATGGAAATTGTGATAAGTATTTGAATAAATCTCCTAAGTAATCGACCCAGCGCTGTGTGCTTTCCACTATGGCAGCTGCTTAGCTTCATCACAATAGAGGTGCATGACTGTCTTGTCCACATTGACCAAATAAGTAAATAAATCACATAAAATCGAGCAGGAAATGCGGGGGGCCTGAACTATTCACAGATTCCTTGGGGCATATCGCTTTAAATCATATTGAACTTGCTGAGAAGGGAAACACGCCGTGCTGCCAGTGTGAGGGCTAAAAGCAATGAAATGGGGTGTAACAGGAGGAGAGAAATAGCAGGGGTGGGATAGTTTGAATACCTCACGTCTTGAAGCTGTCTCGTTTCGACAAAGGAATATTGTTGAGGCCCTGTGACCGGGTAATGTGAATATACAATTCCTGAGAGAACTGGTCATTGTGCATTATCCAGTTTGTTGTAGATCCTTAGAAAATTATCTCAGATTATCTCAGGGTTTCCTATCAGTCTTAAACCGTCTCATTGCAGAAGGGCGGTTATCTCTTCAGGGCCTGTTGAGCGTTAAGTTGCTGGCCCCATAAACAAAAACAAAACAACCAAAATAAAAGAAGACAAAAAAGTGGAGATTTATAGCCTGAGCTCATAATGATAAATGTAAAAAATTATGTTTTTTTTTCTCTCTTGTTGATTGCTGGGGGCGTAAAGCATGATTAGAGTCCAGCGAGGAGAGGGGGGACGGAGGCAGACATTCCACTTCCACACTGGCCCTAGGTCGGGGTTGTGGTGGTGGGGGGGACACTGTAATGCCATTTTTATTAAAATATATTGAAGGAAAACAAGGAGGCATGCTGTTGGTGAGGGGGAGAAAATCTGCATGACAGATCCCAGTCTCTGGAGGAACCTTATAGCCTTCTCTCTGGTTCACTCCCTCTCTTTGTGTTGCACATACCCCTCCTTTTCACTCGTTCGCTTCCTCACTTGTTCATTTCTCCCACCTCCTTTCTCTCCATCTGTTTACTCTCTCTTCCATATCCAGACACTCACCTTGCCTTGCCCTCGGTGCTCATCTTATCTCCCCCTCCCCGTCTTTGTGAAGGCTCAGTGCTTTATCAGTCTTTGCTGAAGACCACTCCAGTCACGTGATCCAGGCCTTTCTTTACAAACCCGCTGTCCTAATCCTCCAACCCTTCATTTCCTAACTCATTAAGCCCCTTGTCTAATACAACACTCTTTTCCCCTCAGGTAAGGGTTATTGCTCTGGGTGTGGCTCGCTCTATACGACTTAGTCACATTCCACCGACCCACCATAATAGTTACTCAGTGATATCCTAGTCCGCTTTTTTCCTTTGTTAGGGTGATTAAGCAAGTGAGCCTCTGGCCGTCTTGACCCTTATGACCTGATTGGTGTGTTTCCGTGGTGACTGGATAATGAGTGGGCTGATCAGGCAGGAGTAAGCAGCCTCAACTTCTGAGCTTTCTTTTTTAATTACTTATTTAAAAAAAATAATTTTAACACTCATAAGGCTGAAAAACAAAGCTGAAGAAGAGGTCAGAGGCACACTTGGAGGACAGAGGCTGGTACATTAGAGTGCCATCAATGGAAGGCTTAATTATATGAATGTAGACCCAGAATTATATATACATTGGCACATATGCTCCCACATATATCTTCACTTGCAGGATACATATGCATTTACACGTGCACATGCATATATACACAAACACTAAGGGTGTAAATCTTAATATAATACAATACAATTTCGATTAATAGTGCAAACGATCTGATGTTTGATGATACTGCTGAATCTGCTATGATACAATATGATATGATTTGCATTAAGTAGTGTCTGTTTGACATGTGACCAGCTTTGTTCAGAATCTGGGGTAGGCCTACTGTTAATAAACGAATGATGATCATATAGAGAAGGCTATTTTAGAAGTATCAGAGTTACAGGCAGATCATCTTGCTAGCCTCTTTTCACATCAGTTTAAAATGCTGTACACCAGTTGTTTTTTTTTTTTTGATAATGATCGATTTATGATTGTTGCCTCAATTCATTTCAGTCGTTGCCTTTTAAATCGATGCATCAATCCAAACTGTCCGACTGTTACATCTCTAACAAATACCAAATCCAAATGTATAATAATTTTTCTAAAAGAAAAATGATGCAGTTTCAAGTCCAGTATCACATATTTGGGCTAAACAAAAAGTCAACTTCTTCCAATATTGTTTATGCATTTCTTTCTATAACTTTCTATAGCTTCCATTTGATAAAGATAGTTGACCAGTTCAACAGACAGACCTGTGGTAGTGGGGTTCCTTTGAAGCCAACATTTCATAAAACAATTTTTACATCATTTTTTGCTAAGATTTTTGGCAACATTCCAAGTTAACCTCAGAGCTTTCTGCTCTCTAGGTCAACCACTCATGACTGCCTGGTGAGCTTGATGAGTGATCATTAAAAGCCTTCACCTCACAGCTTGTCTTCACATTTGTGATTGATCTCTTCAATCTTTGTGAAAAGACCTGCCATTCAATATGCAGCACTGCAAGTATCTGCTGAAAAGTGTGTCTGATTTCCAAAGGCTTCAAGGCAGGAGAGTAAGAGGCTGGTCCTGGCATTCCAGGGCCCTGCCATGTCGTCTCCTGGTCTCTAATTTGGGAGCAGCTGTTGGGTTCTGCAATGCCTCAACCATCAAAGCCAGGTCAGAGAGGGGGGGATAAAGGCTGAGAGGGGGATGGACAGGCTGTTTTCAGTTCCCTATAGGGAACTTTTCATTCTCTGATGCACTTTCCTCCTTCAGCGGGTCATCATTGCTGTGCAGCACCTGTGTTAGGTCAGGAAGTAGAAGAGATTATAGGATAAGTGCAGCATTCAGGTGCTACCGTAAGGAACCGTAAAAAACAAGTCTGCTTTTTACAGATGGTCAGTGAGGAAACGGACGCTTCCTGAGCCAAAGTGAATGGAGCGCTTTGAGATAAGTATCTGCCGCCCTGAGATCTTAAATGTAGTGCAGCAAAGTCTGTGGCAACGTGCCCGAAGTGAGCATAAATCTGCGGCCGCTTAGTGATTTGTTTGCCCTGAGCAATGGCACCTGCAGCTGCTGTATCTCTTAGCAAGTGAACAGGCCAATGGAAACACAGCATGCTTCCCATCATCTTTGTTTTAAATGCTCAGCAGGAAACTCCGACCTCGCACCGCTGACAGTCATAGCAAATTATTCAAAACAACAAGTGACGCAGCCATTCAAGGCTTCGATTAAAATTTTCCCTTTGGCTCTTCTGTTTTCACACATCATCAGGGACCAGGTTTTAAAAATCAGTGTAGACAAAAATCCCCAGAGAACCCCAGTGAAGTCGTTACACGTCAAGTATACACAAGTAAAGTGTAGGTTCTCACAGTCGGCTGTGCATGTTGAGGCGTGGGTACCCCGGGGGATTCCAGATGTGGTCTGTTTTCTGTTGCATGTAAACCCTTAATTACACTATTGACTCTGTTATGGGTCGTAATTAGTGGAAATCACACAGAGTTCCAAGCAAGTGCTTGATAATTGATTCCCAGAGAGCACATAAATTTTTGGTACAAAGTGATTAATTTACGTCTCAAAACATATAATATCCAGACATCGCCACAACCACACCAAAACGCTTATCTTCATCAGGTAGAATACAATGTTTTACCATCTGTAAATTAATAAATATCTCTCTTTTATAATAATAAAAAAATTTATATTACTCTCTTGCACTGAATGAGTAATGAATGAAACACTTGGAGCTTACAGTTATAGGAAAATACTCAACAACTACTGGTGTGTGATGTGGACAGATGTGAGGTGGAGATAGTTAGCACTCCGAAGTAGATTATTTTCCAATATCAGCATGTCGCAAGGTATTTTTATTAACAACAATTTACCAATTTTTATTTATTGAACAACACATTGTATCCATTTTTATCCATTTATAATTCTGTTTAATGTTGCAGAACATCCATGACACAAGTCATTTCCTGTTATCACTTACATTATAGAAGCTATAAACAGTTCCTCCTCTCCAGCGTCTCTTTTGTCTCTCTCTTCACCCTAATAAGACATAAACGCATCTTGCCATGTTACTGAGAAACCACAAAGCTTTGTGTCCTCAAGTCTTTCCTGTGTTGTAAATACTTACTCTGACTGTTACAAAGTGCTGACACTGGAGACTCCTTCCATAAATAATATATAAACGTCTCCTTACAAAAGATGTGTTTAAGTTGTTAACATATTAGAATGAGTGCATTACTTTAAACCTGTGATTTGCAACTGGAACTACTACTTCTGACCAATCAGAATTGAGTAATCTTTTATGCTCTTTGTGTAAGTTCTGGTTAGAAGCCTGTTTGCTATCTGGCTTTATACCTTTCAAGCTCTACATTATCTCTCTCCTGTACTCACACAGTCTACAGAGGATTGTCCTGTCTGTTCTTATTTTGAGCTCTTTGGAACCAAGCAACCGTTTAAGCATGAAAAACGTTCTTTCCTTTCTTTCCCTGATTGAGTTTCATTGCAGTCTGTAGAATCATGCCAGTAATAATCAAAGCTCTGCTGGAATCAGTGACAGATTGTCTGTTTTTCATCACCAAAAGGTTGCAGGTCCAAGTTCCTTTAGCAACAAAATAAAATAGGCTAAAATAATTCTGCTTATGAGTGCAGATCACATGCGGCCAAAGGATTTATCTATGTTTTACTCTAAAATAATTGTGCATTTGCGTGTTTCCACTGGAGGAATCAGGGCCAATTTTATTTCCAGAAACCTTTTTGTTCGTGCTCCAAAGTAGGTACATTCCCGAAGACCAGGATCTGCTGGTGAAGAGCATTCTATACTGAACTTTGCTTCACAGAATGACAGTCCGTCTTTACCTGTGATTAGCTAAGAGCTAATTATTCATTAATTAGCCAATTATTCCAGTGTGTTTTGTATCAGAGAAAGTGCATCACCACCTGATTTAACGCAAATGGCGAAAAAGGCATGGGTGTGCATTTTAGAAGCAAGAAAAAAATGTGGAGGACAAAGTGCTGGTGAAAAATGAGTCTTGTTAGTGAGATTTATGACATCAAAAATAAGTCATTGCTAATATCCCAACATTGCAAAAAGCTATTAAAAATAAAACCTGTCTATTTTTGGGACCAATATGTGATGTGATGTCCTACTTTACTCGAAAATCTTTATTACTGATGATAATAAATCTAATCGAGATATCAGGTTATACCAATTAGTTAGCCACAACTAGTTAGGACTGGTAAGAGAGTTGTTATGGTTACAGTTAAGGCATCAGTGTTTTTCAATATCAGCACAAAATGAGTTCTTATTGTTAAAAAAAAAAAAAAAAAAAAAAAAAAGTGTTACAAACTGCCCTGAAGTAAAGGTTCATCTTTCTTTTTGTAACCCTGTCATAAATAAATGCATGTCTAAAGTCAGTGCATATACGACCACTTCATGTTGCTCTTCTTCTCAAAATGCTGTTTTGACAGCTTGTTCCTTTTCTACATCTTCTTTGGACAGACAGAGGAAGAGGCACTGAACACTAACATCCTGAATATCAAAAAAAAGATCAACTCAGGGGAAGGGGCAGGAGCCACGGCAGTCACAAGGAGAGTCAGTGATTCCTACAGGGCTTATTCATACATTACATTTCAGAGTTTTAGTTTTTATCTCTTTGTGGTTGCCAGATTCGGTTTGATGGCCATCTGAAACCTGAGTCGCCTCCTGCAAAGCCGGTCATTCCTGTGTTGAAAGCTGAAAGTACTCTCACTGCAGACGCTGTACGTCCTCTGTACGTACGCTTCCAGTTCAAACACAGCTGGGTGGTTTGTGTGTGTGTGTGTGTGTGTGTGGGGTGGGGGGGGGGGGGGGGGGGGGGGGGGGGGGGGGGGGGGGGGGGGGGGGGGGGGGGGGGGGGGGGGGGGGGGGGGGGGGGGGGTTGGATGAGGACGGGTGGATGCAGGATCACGACGTTGTGGAAAAGCTGATCAGAGACTCCCGGTCCTTTGCGGTTCACTTTGAAGACAAACCACTCTGTGCTCACCACAAGTATGTACAGTCACCATGGAAGTCATTTATAGGAAATAAATAAATGAAGAAATGGATGGATTTAATTATGGAATTTGACACAGATGAAATGAGAAGAAAGGAGTAATATAAATATGATGGGTCCTGTGCTGGGGAATTAAAAAAAAAAGGCGTGCTTGCCTTGTGGTTTGGATGTTCAGCCATTACAATGCAGAAAGCCCTGTTTCTGTGCCGATTCTGCGTATGAGGTATTTTCCACTGGATGACTTTTATGGGTGAGGCTTGTGGAGAAAAGTGCAGGTCAATTAAAGTTGGAGGATTGCACAAAAGTGGCCAGGGAGTTTTTATTATTGGTTTTCTGTGGATGGCAGGTTTCACTGTGTCATTATTAAGTCCAGATAAGTGGTTTGGTGTTGAGTAAGCCTTAGCAACAGGTGAAGGAAGGCGGGAAACTTTGCAGTCTTATTTGAGGTCTCTTAAAGGTCACAGCAGCCACTCAGAAAGATGAAATGTGAAATATTCAATCTGGTTTCCTTCTGAGAACCATGACTCGGCTCTGAACTCTTTGTTCTGGCTTTTACTGAAGTCTCAAATCCCTCTCCTTCTCCTCGTCCTCGTTGCTGTCTGCAGCCTCTGATGAATCTGTGGTGTTTGCAGTGTTTTAAGTGGTACGTTAGTTGAACAGCGCAGGAGGAGGAGGAAGAGGAGGAGGAGGGCAGCTCGCAAACCTGATCCCTCTGATGACAGAAACACATGGACTGTACGTGAACAGCCCTGACTAACTCATCCCGGCTCCTTCAGACAGACATCATCAAACAGTCCAGGTTGTTGTGAGTCAGAAATGGAAAAGCAATAATGCATCTTCTCATTAGATGCTCTAATGGGGATTAGAGCTCTAATGGAAAAACACCAGAGATATTTGGAAGAGGTACTCTCTTCTTTTATTCAACAAATTCCTTTGTACACTTGTACTTAGTGAACAAGAGATTCGGAATCAGAATCAAAATCACAAACTGAATCTTTTATTTGACAAATTCCTTTGTACACTTGTACACTCTTCGTAAATAAAAGGTTCAGAGTCAGAATCAGAATCAAAATCAGAATCTTGTATTTAACAAATTCCTTGTACACTTGTACTTAGTGAACAAAAGATTCAGATTCAGAATCAAAATCAGAATCTTTTACTTGGCAATTCCATGTACACTTTTACTTGGTAAATAAAAAGATTCAGAATCAGAATGAAAATTTGAATCAGAATCTTCTAATCAACAAATTCTTTGCACACTTGTACTTGGTGAATAAAAGATTCAGATTCAGATTTTTGTCTGCTTTCCATCTCCAGTGTTTTTTTTTTCCAGTTTATCAGTGTCTCTGCTTGATGAATTAGCAGCAGGTTTTGAGGGAAAGTGGAGCTCTGTTTGCTGCAGGTTCAAGACCTGTTTGTTTGCACTTCTGCTATATGTGTTAGGAGTTTAGTGTGGGAACGCTGTTCTCCACGGTACGGATCGATTGAGGAGAGATAAGAAAAATGGACTGGCCTTGGTCAGGCATAAACGAAAAAAGTGTTTTGGTGTGAGAACTTCCTGCTTGCGTTGTAATTTTCAACATACCCCAAGGTCGCCATGAGAACTCGTCCGTTTCGGCTTTCCCTGCACGCAGGAGCCGCAAGTATTCCGAAACCTAACTGGGGTCCCGATCTGGAAATTTCCCAGCAGGCCTGCTGCTTCAGCGTGGGAATCGAGGGCAGGGATGAGAGGATGTGGGAGACATGAGAGTGTCCTCTGTCGCTGATGTACACAAAGCATAAGAACAACGAGGAAATGAGTGGGAGTGCGAGGAAGAGCATTTGGTGAGAATATACATCTACTACAGACATTTGTACATGAAAACATCAAAAAAGAAAAGCTTTTTCCCCCCCCATCAGAGCCCCTATATGCGTTCCTGATCCTGAGTGCTCATGCAATCATTTCCAACGGCCTAGTGGGAACCGAAGTGGAGTCCTCAGGATAAGACCTGCCTCTACCTGATCCTGTCCTTTTACTTATCTTGCTCATCTCATCCCAATTTCACTTTCTCACACACACACACACACACACACACACACACACACACACACACACACACACACACGCACACACACATACACACATATACTCTTTCCTCCGGCGGCTGTTACATTCTCACATGTCTTGAGCGACAATTATAAACAAGCTGCATGCCAGAGAGCAATCCGTACAAATGAAATACAGTTAGGAGTTCATCTGTTTGTCTGCCTTTCACTGGCATAGTATCGTTATATGATGAGGACGGTGGGAGGAAGGATTCCCACAGCCCTGACTGTGCATATATCACCTTTAACAAGATTACATTCCTTTCCCAGCACTGAGGTGGAAAAGAATAAGAAAAGAGCAGGGGGTGGATGGTGTAAAAGCAGCTCATTGTCATCTTGCTAATACACACAAAGGCAAATACAGAGCTCTTGTTCAAAGAGCAGTGCATGACAAAATCAGTCGTGTCAAATTCACCCCTGTAGTGTACATTACACACTGCTGTAACTGCACTATACACACCGAGCACTTGTTTAACACCATTATGTTTGTGTGGTGTCCTGTGAAAAAAAAAAAAAAAAAACTTCACGTTTTTATCCTATATATAGTTTTACAGATTTTTTCTGGAACTGAATTATATTTCTCTTTTGCATGTTTCTCAACCAGGAGTAAAGTTTTAATATTTAAAAAAAGTGAAAACGGAGACAATAACATTTGATTATTCAGTTACAATTCCACTGAAACACGCTGGGCCTACCTCTACATTTACAACCTAATCTACTTATGGAAAACAACATCACTACCAAATTGTAAAGTATTATAAGTTTACAATGAAAAATTTTGTTTGCTTCATTCACATCAGTCTCTGTTTCATCACCTGAGGTAAAAAACTCACTCGTGGCATTTAAATACAAGCCTCATTGTCTGTCTGTATCTTCACTCCTCTGATCTCTGTTCACACTAACATCGGTGGGGAAATAATCGCTGAGTCATTTTTATTCTGTCATCTAAACATTTTAAAACTTTGTCCACTGTCATCGTACAGAGTGTGCAAATGCTCTTCTCTGTTTCGAAGATGATGTGATGATGTGATTACAAACTGAATTCATTAGGCTTGTGTCTGTTTTGTTATGGCATCTAGCTATCCAACAACTTGACAACTTGATTTTCAGGAAATCACACTTAGTTAGTTGTACTGATTATTTTTGCTGCTGCATTTGTTAAACTGGCTCCTTACCCAACATGATCTTTGCAGGAAGACTCCAAAGCAAGGTTAGAAAGTATGCTTAAAGTAGAGATCTAGAGAAGTAGATAAGTGTATTGTTGTCAGAATTCTGTTCTTCAAAATTAAGCCACAGTGACATCTGATGGGTTTTCCGGGCCGCCTCATATTTATCATACCTCTCAGCCAAAGAGAGATGATCTGAGTTCAGGTTCTGCATTTAGTATTTCAGAAAAAAAAATGCTTTCATGTCATCCAACATTTTAATCCACATCAACTTTGTCAGACATCAAAACATGACCCCGTCAGTCCTGCTCCATTTTGTCCCTCACTTGTGGTTTGAGCGAAAAGCAAACTACATAGAGGTTCATTCAGCTCACACACTCCCACATTCAATACGAACTTTTATTTAAAACCATAACCTACACACAATGTTATGTTTCTGCGGCCTATGGTAAAGTTTGGATGGGAATCATACTCATTACACAAACTAGAATAAACACAAGTATGACATTTATTCACTGTCCATTGTTTTATGTTATGTTGTTTAAATAAACTATATTGTAACTAGAGCAGGTTTAACTGCAACAGTCGTGTGTCATATATTTCAGTCAAAAATACATGCAGGAAGTGAGTTAAAACCCCCTGTTACAAGTCGGACTTGTAACCTGAAGGTGAACCCGAAGGTCGTGGGTTCGAGTCTCGGGTCCGGCAGGGATTATAGGTGGGGGGAGTGAATGACCAGGGCTCTCTGCCACCCTCAACACCACGACTGAGGTGAGACTCTTGAGCAAGGCACTGATCCCCCAACTGCTCCCCGGGCGCTGCAGCTAAAATGGCTGCCCACTGCTCTGGGTGTGTGTGTGCACTTGGATGGGTTAAATGCAGAGCACAAATTCTGAGTATGGGTCACCACACTTGGCCACAAGTCAATTCACTTTTTTTTTTACTATATCAACCTTATTTTTACATTACACTAACCCTAACCCTAACCCTGGTGTTCTTAAGATATTTTGCGTAAGATTTCCGGTCAGTGCCTTCTGCCTATTTTAGCTGTCTTGTTTTGTAATACTGGGCACTAGACATTGAGATTTTACTCAGTAATAATATTAATTATAGAACAGTTAGTTCCAGTCCACTAATTACATTGGACTAAATGTGATCTAAGAGTGCTTAGATTTAGTATAAACGCACTGGGACGATTCACTGTGTGTAGCTCTCTGCTCGTCTGTGTTCGTCACACACATAAAATTCCAGTACTAACATTCCCACTGAAACTGTTACTACAGTAGAATTAGTGAGATCATCAGTGGACATGGCAAATGATACATTTTCAGGAATATAACTTGAAGATGAAAAGGAAGAGGCGAAGCCAATTTCACAGGCTGCCCCATTAACAGGAATTTACAAATCATTGTGAGCAAGCTAGCAAGCTAGCCGATGGCCTTTCAGTGCGTGTGGCTTCTTCAGGACCTCTTTCCATTCACCGAGCAAAAATAAACAAACTATCCATATTGTGTTCAAAATGTCTTAATTTCTTATTTATGAAACTGTTTCATAAAAGCTGTATCGCACCCGCAATCATGCTGTTATACTAAACATGCGCACGGCTGTGATTAGCTACAACACTCAGCCTGCGGCCTTGTGCCTACAGCTGAATCACAGCCGTACTGATATTCAGTATAACTGCACTCTTGCTTGTGTGATATTGCTTAATTAACAACTAAAATTAATAAATAAATAATATATTTTATCTAGTTATTACAAATTATAGAACTGACATGTTGCTGACAATGGTTTTCTGTATAATACTTAAATAAATCTATAAGTTTAGTGGGTTTTACTCACTTTTATGACCATATACAAAACTAGAAAAATTGTTGTTATAAACTAAGTTATACTTGTGGCAGCTTTTCCCCCCGAAGAGCCTGTGGTTACTGTAAAACTCAAAAATCTCATAATATGTCATCCCAAACACAGGTATTTAAAAAATTAGCAATAACTAAGTTGTAAATGCTCAAACATAGTGTTAACTAAAGCTATTGGTACAGTCAGGGCCATAAGCTAATCTTAGCTATCATATAAGACAAATAGTACTCAATCACAAATCCACAAACTAATATAAACCTTTACTAAGAAATAAGATCATAAGTTAAATAAGTTATATAAGTTAAATGGTCCTGAAAGGGAAACTCAGCTATCAACTTAAATCCAGTATAAAAAAATCATATTCTCTTGTTTTAGGCTATGTCCACACTATTCCCGATAGATATGAAAACTGCATGTTCTTCTTAAAATGAAAATCTCTATCTACACTGGCATTTTCAAAAGTTTTCCAAAAATTGTTCGTCCACACTGAAATGTCTGATAACACATATAACCCTATACTGCGCATGCGTGAAAACATAAGAAGCTTTAGCCTGCATCATTTCCGTCAGGCTTTTATTTACTTTCTGTCTCCTATTTGAAAATTCCATTCCGTCCCCTTTGAAAAAAATGCAGTCTGAAGGTTGTACAAACTGACATTAATCTTTAACAGCGCTATCAAACTGGATAGCAGTAACAGCTGCGGTACAACATCGTCCACCATCTTATTTATTTTGAGTTGAATGGGTCACATGACTGCGTCACATGACTAAAAATATGTCATTGTTTTTGAATTCTCTGTTTTTTCAGGCCACACTACAAGGTAAAAACGGCGTTTTCAAATTTATCCACCTGGGAGAGCATGGACGTAGCCTGAGATGTGTTGGCAGTCCAAATATTTTTTTGAGAAATTGATGATCTGAATAGTCAAGTCAGTCAACTCAACACAGAAAGTTGCCCCTTCCAATATGGCAGCATGTCTGGCTAAGCCCAATAACGCGCTTACTTTTTCACATTTACGATCGTAGGCGGTGTGGAGAACAGGACGAGTTGGAAGCAGTGCAGTTTGGATGTTAGATGTCACATTACATCCAGCGTTGATTGTAGGATACAGTTGAGCAAAGATTATGAGAGGGCTGATTCTGGATCAGTATGTTTACTCTGTATAGCGTGTTAAATGCCCATATATGTTTAACATTTAACGTTGGTGATATTTGCGGCAGTGCCCTTCACTTAGAATGACAGAAACTGGGAAAGCAGAGGAAGAGAAGAAAACTAGGAAGCTTGATTACAGAGGAGAAAAGGAACGTACGTGGTTTGGAAGTGTAAACAGCGGTGTGGGTACAGTGTTTAGCTGGAGTGTCATAGTGGTTTGTGGCAGCTTGTGTGGTCTCTGTGCATTTTCTTCTCCCCAGTGCGGGAGGAGGTGGAACTCCCAAGCCTCACACACACCTCTTGTGAGATTTTTTGCTCTCTCTCTCTCTCTCTCTCTCTCTCTCTCTCTCTCTCTTTGGCAGAGGAGATGGAGAGGAAGACCGCTCCAGTAAATTGGCGTCTTTGATGCGGCCGTGTGGCTCTGCCAAATCCTCCTTTTGTCTCAGTGCAGACAGCACAGGCTGCCTTGAGTCTCTTTTTGGGCCTGTCGCTCTTTTCTCTGCTGTGTGGCTGCTTTCATGAGCCCTTCAGGTCACAGCCTGTAAAACAGACCGGGAAAAGAAATGAGGGAGAGAGAGAGAAAAAAGAAAAGGCTAAGAGAGAGTGAAAGATTTTGCAAGAAATGTGTGATCATATAGAAATGCATCCTCAAAAGTCTGCCTTAGTCTTAGCATCTTTTCCAGAAACAACATAACTCTAAATAATTCAGTGTATTTGGCAGATATCATACGCCAGGTAATTGATCTGGATGTCAGGCGCATCCAAAATAAGCACATGGTACTCATCCATCGTTGGCTTTGTTTCCTGAGTTGAAGACCAGAGAGCATAAAACCAACCCAAAGCAGCCAAGTCTTCTAAACTGATTGGAAATGGTAGTAAATATAAAATGGCAGTAGATATAAGATGATAAGGAAAAATAAATGTGCCAAGCGAAACATTTAAAACTTCTGCTTTCCTTGTGAGAATATAATTCATTCTTATGATTACAGGGTATTTTGTCAAATAAATCTTTATCCAAGTCTGCTCCCGAGAGCAAGGTATATTGTAAGGATTTTTTTTGTCCTGTTCTTCACTTGCTGCGTGCCACATATGAGCTATGGGTTTGGCCCAACCTTGGATTGTTTCAGACCAACTGGCTCTGGTGAAAATACCTCTGGATTATTTTCTTTCAGCAAGAAACAAGTTTCCCAAAGACACATCCAGTGTTCTGTTTTATAGCAAAAACGAATTATGCGCAGACGTTTATTTCCTTGTTAGTTTCCTCTGAACCACTGTTGGCGCTCCACCTATGGATTCCACTCATTTAACCACAATGGCCTTGTCACTATTCTGAGAATAGGATTTAAACAGAAAGGACTTTTCTCTACATTTTTTGTTTGGCAGAAAGGGACCCTCCAGTGTCCAGTTGTCAGAGGGATTGTGATTATCACCATCAAATTGCATTTGTTGTTATGATCAAGTCCGGTTCTTTGGGTTTTGCTCTGTTCTTTTCCTAATTTGTTTGAAGAAACTCTAAACTGAGCTGGAGATCAGGTGCACCCTGGACTCCTGTTTCCCACAGTTGGGAGCGGCTGGCGAAGGCTAGATATTTGACACTAATCAGTCATTAATAGAGCAAGGCTTCTCCTGTCAGAGCCAAAAGACACGAAGCTCATGACAGCTGCTGGTATGTCTGAGGGACACGATCCAAAAGCAAAGAACAGAGTCTATTGTGATTTCCTCTGTTTCCACAAATTGGAACGGTTCATGATAGCTTTAAGATGGACAAAGAAAAATGGCACGGATGCAAAATGAGAACATTAACCAAGAGGATAAATGCAGGGGGATAAACTGGACTTGCCAGTATTCCAATGGTATTACAACTCTGTGACAAAAGTTTTGCATTCACTTGTCTACGAATACACAAGTATCCAGCAGTTTCTGGTTCTACACACTTGGAAGTTTGACATCACATGTTCTCAGTCATCAGTTTATTCAAACACTACAATTAGCACAGCTCTGTTGAACTCTGCTGAAATCACAAGTTTATTGATTAAAACAGGTATAACTAAATATACCATAGTTGTTGATAAGGTGGAGCTTTTTTGTAAGGAAGCATTTACGGACGACGTCTCCAGTGTCAGCGTTTTGTAACAGTCAGTAAGTTTTTCCCAACCGGAAAGAGAGGTTTCCACTTTATGGTTTCTTTAAAAAAAAAAAAAAGAAAAAGGAGAGAGAACAACTGATGGGAATGACTGTTTATAGTGGCTATAACATAAGTGCTAACAGGAACTAACTTGTTTCACAGATGTTCTACAACATTAACTGTACCTATAAATGGATAATAAGTATGATGTGTCATTCTTTAATAAATCAAAGTTGTGACCCTTGGGAAATTACTGAGACTATCGGGATGTGGCGTTTTAAGAAAATAATCAACTTTGGGGTAGTAACAGTAACTCCACTTCACATCAGGCCACATCACACTACCCAGCTGCTGAGTATTTTCCAATAACAGCATGCATCCTTCTGCCCAAAAGACTAAATACCGCGTCTAGCAGCATCAAAAATATTTTCCAAAGGAAATGCTTTTCCACTTCTTGCAAAATTATATCATTTACCAAAACATCTAACAACAGGACTAAAATGATCGACCACCATGTACAGAAAAACAGCATGTAGCCTATTTCTGGTGGGAATTTACTCAAAGGAGGAGAACGAGAGACAAAAAAACACTGACATTACTGACTTTCATCATTAAAAAAAGTAGTGAATAATATAAAACGAGCAAAAATAAGTTTTATGTGGATCAGCTGACAACCAATTATTGAGCTGAACTGATGATGACAACACACGGAGAATAAAAACTGAAATCATGCATTCATTTTCAGGCTTCACTCCACTCTATTGTTCAGAATTTCCATCTGTTTCCACTTAACACTGGTCTGATATAAAGACTCATGAACTGAGGGTGGGAGTTTAGGATCCTGGCATCAGATTTTACACAAGGCCTTACACAAGTGCTTATGTGTGGACTTTGGCTTTAGCAGCGGAACCAGACTTGGGGTGCGTTTTATCCAGCACCTGTCGGGACTCGTATCTCACACTGAGCTCTGGAGTCCAGCGCACACAGCTGTGGGACCAGCCTGGAACATCAGCATCAGCCACACAGCAGAGATAATAACGCACCAGGCCTCTGAGTTCCCAGAGTGTAATTCGTCAGTCATTGTAGAATCCAGAACGCATCAGTGACCTAATGCTTCATGATTCTATGACCACTTTGTCTGAGTTATGGCTACACAGACGTATCGTGTTCTGACCTTGACACGGCTGGAGGCATTTCCTTTCAGACAACATCATTAAAATAAATGCAGAGAATCAAAAGGTCTGTTGTGACTATCAACAAGGATCTGACAGCATCAACAGCTCTGGACAATTTAGAAAGAGTTTTTAAGAAAACACACACACACACACACATTTCGAGTCTGTATGATTGCGGCCCCGGTGGATTTCAGAATGCTTCGAAGCCTAGCTGCTCTTGTAAACATGTGGGGTTAAAAGCCAACCCAAGGCAGGCCAGCATTTTTTTCTCATGTTATGAATGGAAAAAATGTGTGGCCCTCAGCACCTCTCCCCTCTGTGCTCCAGCCTCTTGAGATAGGGACGTAAAAGGGACTGATTGGTCTGCAGAGCTACGGGTGGGTGAAAGACCGGTTACAAAAAAAAAAAGAGTGGTCTAAATAAGCAGAGAGAGCTGGAGCAACACTTTCCCACAGTGGCGATGGAGACTAGGGTTGACTGTTCCTCATGCCTGCAGACTGCACACTCCACCAACCGAGAGAATGCTACAGCCCCGGAGCCTGAGGCTGATGGATGCTCTCTTAACAATGTGTGTGTGTGTGTGTGTGTGTGTGCATACATCTATAATCACACCTATTTGAAAAATAACTATTAGTATAGTAAGGGTCTCTCTGGGTGAAGAGCCAATTTGACAAATCCAAGTTTTGACGTTGACGTACCGATTACACTTAACTACATAATTTACAGATTAGGAATCAACACTTGCTACCAAATCTTTCTATGAGAAACATCGGTGTGAATTCTAAACCCATTCAATCCACTAACCAGTCAATTAACAAGTTATATAATTGTATATAAATATATAAATACATATAAAGCTATAATAATTGATGGAAGTATTCTCTGTATTTGAATAAACAAATCTCAGCTGAATTGCAAATAGCAAGCATGATTCAGTTTTAAATTTGGTTGTCCTGTTGAAGTTACTCTCACAACCCCAAAGTTGACTATTTTCCTATGTTATATTCCTCTTACACCACAGCAATTTAATTAATTAAAGAAAATCAGTTTTTTATCAGTTTATAGTTACGTTTAATGTTGCTGAACGTCCACGAAACAAGTTTGCTTCTGTTATTACTTATGTTATGATAGATATAAACATTCATTCCCTCACTTTCTCCTGAAATGAATAAGACAAACAATATCATTAACTGCAAAATGTAAATATGTCAGAAAACCTAATTACAGCTTTACATCTGACTGTTGCAAAGCTCTGACATGGGAGACTCCTTCCATAATTGTTAAAAAAAAAAAAACATCTCCTTAGAGAAAACTTTCTCGTTGTTTTTTAAGCAAAATTTGTTTGTAAATTCATTTTTTAAAATTAAGCTTCAGCTGGAACTACTAACAACAAAGCTGCTGTTATAGAAAATTAATCAACACCCTCTGACCAATCAGATTCAAGAATTCAACGGCACTGTAGTGTAATGAGAAATGTTAGATTCATTAGACTACATTCAACATATTATCACTTCATATCATTTTTTGCAGTATTTTGTATTATTGTGCAGTTTTTTAAAAAAAATTTTATTTACATGTTTTCATTTTACATTATATTACAGCAGAGCTTCTGCCAAATGACTGAAACGCAGTAAGAATTTTCCTGGAAGCTCTGAGCAGAATATTACAGAGAAAAACAGGGCATCAGGTTTATAGCAAAATTTTAACCCATTGCAGCCACCTGTTGCTGACCAACGTGCATGAAACTGGACTTGGCGCTGAGCTGATGTCCTCGCTGCCATCCAAAACTCTCCCTGAAATCTATTTTATTTATTTTCCATGAACTGTCCTATCAAACTTCTTCTGTCTTTCCATCTAAATTTCACGGCTATCACGTGTCCACTAGAGATTGTGAATTTGTCTTTGCCATGTTTTTGGCCCTTTTAAGTGGTCACCGCTGCAGCCGCAGAGGTCCTGACCCCTCTCTGTGTGGCGGAGTCGATCGGCCGACGTCTTTGAAGAGGATTTACTGTGAATTAACACGCAGATTTGATACTGGACTGATCAGGCACGATCCTTTTGGAAGAGAGTGTTGGCGGAGGAGCATCGTGCCATGTGCAGATGGAAGCTTCCATTTCATACATGGTGTCTCATGCAGGATCTGTTACAACATCTGGACATTTTATGAACTTCTTTCTTAAATTTGTAGATTTATACAATGACTGAAATTCGTCCACTTCCAACTTTTCTGCCACCTGTTGTAGCTCTTAATCTCTCCACTTTCCTGCTTTTTTATTTTTTCTCACTGAGGACACACAAACTCTTGTTGAAGACCAATTATGAACGTTCCAGAGTGCAAAGCTGTGTTTTTTTTCCTGTCGCCCGCTATCCGTGTTTGGTAAAATAATGTAAAACAATGGTCTGGTATGCCTTATCTAATTAGTTTTGGGCAGCAGCTGCTGTGCCGCCTCAAACCGATGGAGTTCCTACATCCAGCTGGCCAGGGTTCTGGGAAGTTCAGAAAGAATGAGTCATAACACACTCATGTACTAGCACAAACCGTACTGAACAGGAATACACACTTTTAACACTCTGGTAAAACAGCTAACAAGAATGTTAGTAGAGCATTCAGTAAGTATGTAACAGGTTCTATAAAGATCAGGTTATAATATTTCAAAAACGAACTACATCGACATTTCTAAAATTTTCTAAAAACATCTGCTAATTATCATTTGCTTCATAATTATATCAGAACACAATAAAATTGGAAACATTAGTGTTGGGGGGCACGGTGGTTTAGCGGTTAGCACGTTTACGTTTACCTCATACCTCTGGGGTTGAGGGTTTGATTGCCGCCTCTACCCTGTGTGCATGGAGTTTGCATATTCTCCCCATGCTTCGGGGGTTTCCTCCCCCAGTCCAAAGACATGTGTTGTAGCTTGATTGGCAGTGTGTGCAATTGTGCCCTGCGATGGGTTGGCACCCCATCCAGGGTGTCCCCTGCCTTGTGCCCTGAGATCCCTGGGCTCCAGTCTCCCCTGCGACCCTGTGTAGGATAAGTGGTATGGAAAATGGATGGTTGGACATTATTGTTAACATTTCTATGCTCCCAAGTAGCATGTAGAACAAGCATTCTCCGCTCTCGTCAGGAGATCGCAAGTTTGAATCCCACAGCCTTCCATGGCCTGTCCATCAGAGCAAAATTGGGCATGCTCTCTGGCTGGAAGGGAAGAGATGGTGTTACTAGCTAGTGGGTGGGAATTTGCAAATGACAGACACTTGGAGAAAAATGGGGGGGGGGGAATCCCTTCCCAATAGAAATATAAATATAAAGTTTCATTATTGGCATCCACATCAGATTATTTGCTGTTAATAAATATCGTAAAGTCGATTATTTTGGATTTTTGTGGAACTGAGCGCCACAGCACCAACGGTCCTAAGAAAAATACACAAAATGGAATGAAGAAGCAAGAAGCAAGGTTGGGGCTGATTTCTTTCTAGCCCAGACTGTAGATTTGTATCAGGTGATCACACAGAGTGAATGTGGATGCCAGAAAAGAAAGCTTAATATATATATATATATATATATATATATACACACCTGGATAGTTTCATTGTTGAGATATTGATAGATATTGATTTTAGCCTCCTATTTCTTTTAGCCTCACTGGTAGGTGATATATAAATAAAAACATTCAAAAGACCTAGAAAACTTGTCAGAATTTCCTAGAACTGTATCGTTCAGAAAACATTCCACTCACCTAAAATTATTGCTAGCAAAACTAACAAACTAGTGGGTACTAGCAATGTTAGCACTCTTAGTTGTTAGTTGAATGTTAGTTCATTTACATTACTCTGACGGATCATTTGCTTTTCTTTCATAATTATTAGTATTTTAAGCTTAAGGAATTATATTCTAGGCTGTGTTCCCATTCCAGCGTGTGGTTTTTGATTTCTCACATTACAGACACATAGTGTAGGCTGGCTCTTCCATTTCCTGGAGATTATCTCAACACGCTTGCTTCTCTACACTGACGGATTGAATCAATCTAACATAAATAAGGTCTCCTGACTACTAATCCATGCTCCTCCGTAAAGCTTCACTCTTTCCCCCCACTAAGTGAGAAATATACAGCTGGAATGCTTTTTCTGCACCAAACTCTTCCTCTGCTCCTTCCCACAGACGCCCCCTCACCCCCAGCTCGATTACTCTGGCTTCCCACATTTAAGAATGACTAAAAAAAGCATCCTTAAATTGCAACCAGAAGTTCCTCAACCCCCATTTTTCTCACTTATGAACCTAATGGGACCCTAAACAGTGGGAATCGGTACAGATTCAGGCCACCCCCACCCCCAAGCTCCCCCTCTACGCTCAAACAATTCCCACTCACTTCAGATTTCACCTATTGTTACCTCTAATAACAGGCGAGTATCAATGGGAAATCTGAGTGGTTGGTTTTAAGAGGCAAGACGATATTCAAAAAAACAAACAATGCAAAAAAAAATTAAAAAAAATCAGGAGCCCTGACTGAGTTAAAGGGGTCTGTCTAAGGGGTCAGAGTCATTCTCCCACAGAATTGCACTGAGGGATTAGTGAAATCACTTCCTGTGGAAGCTCTGATTGGTGAGAACGCCACCGGCTTTGTGTTACAGCACAGCAAGCAGCAACTAAAGTCAAAGTTCCCAAACTCTGAAGTCTGCTGGTGGTCCATGCCATGTCCAAGAGAAGGCTTGTTACTTATTAAAAACATGTGTTCTCGTTGCATCAACATTTTTATCGATCTATAAAGAGAATAATTGCGTTCAGGGGCTTGAGGTTGACTTCAACAAGTAGTCAACGTATTCACTCGCCAATTCATCATCATCTCAAAAGGAGCTGCGTACAAGTTCATTTTAAAATTGCGAAAGAGACATGTTGGAAGGAATATACAGTAATTTATTACTGCAAGTTTGTTCATTCATTCCTCTTCAGTAACCACTTTATCCTTGTCAGGGTCGGGATAGATCCAGAACTTATCCTGGGAACACTGCGTACGAGGCAGGAATACACCCTGAATGGGATCCCAAGCTATCACAAGACACAATGCACACACATTCACTCACTCGTTCACTGCTAGGAGCAAATTAGCATAGCCAATCCACCTACTGGTGTGTTTTTTGGGAGGTGTGGGGAAAGTGGAGAACCAAGAGGAAACCCACACGGTCTCAGGGAGAACATGCAAAACCTGAGCTTAGGATCAAACCGGGGATCCTGGAGCTGTGAGATGTCAAGAAAAAAATTCAGAACATTGTCATTAGTACACACTATTTGTATTGTGCTTTGAGGTCGTCTTTTTCACTTTTTTCCTCTAGTCCTTTGCTATTGTACTAACTAAAAATCTCTTTTGTTATCTTCTATTAGTTGCTAGCATCACTGAGAGCCTTATTATAGTTAAGAAATCTTTCCTTTCATGCTATTCACATTCTAACCTCCATTTTAAAGTGTGAGTGTGATCATTATACCAGAGTGCATGCTGTTTTTCCCTGATTATTTTACTTTTAAATGGAGCAGAAGCTTTCAGAAAAAGCGAAGAAGAAGCAAAACGTCGACTCTAAGCAAACCAGAATATTATGATACTTATGATACAGTATGAAGTAGAAATTTGAATGTATTCTTTCTCAGTGTGACATATTTCTGAGTGAAACAGCATATTAGTTTCGAAGGGATTTGATTTTATCCATATTTATATTTATATATACCACATTGTTGTTGAATTCTTCATTCTGATTGGTCAGAAGGTGTTGATTAATTTTCAACACAGCAGCTTTGACAAATCAGGTTTTATAAATGCATTTGTTCTAATACACTATCGTTACTATAGTAACGGTCAGTAAGTTTTCCACGATGGAAAAGTCTTCTGGACAGACAACCGCTTCTGGTTTCTCTGTAGCATGACAATTGTTTTTTTTTTTTTTTGTTTAAGTTTATTAACTTAAATGATAACAGGAACTGACTTATTTCATGGATGTTTCACAGCATTAAATGTTACTATAAAGGTGTAAAAAGTACTACTTGCTGTTCTTTAACAAATTGCTGTGCTATATGTTACAGGAAAATAATCGACTTTGCCGTGGTATCCGTGACTTCGCATATGGCTGCATCACACCACTTAGTCACTGCTTGTTTTCCTCTAATAGCATGTCCTATTATGTTTTTCTTCCTTTCAAAATGGATGTCACTGGTATAGACTCCATACTGATGTGATTCAGAAGAGAATAAAAGCATAGTCTGTTGCACGTTCTTCCTTGGCTTTGTATACAAAACCATTCGAGTGAGACTGACGTATAATCACTGTATGCCGTCATGCACCAACATGAGTCATGTTATGATCTGAAAGTTAAGAAATGACAGACAGAATGTGTCCCATCATGCCTCCCGTTTTTTTTTTTTTTTTGTGCCTCCTTCACAGCGTCTCCTCTCGCTGTGGAACCTGAGCTCTGTGAGACACTCTGAGCAGCCTGTCCCTCACCCTCAAATCCCGCCAGCCCAGGGGAAAGTGCAGTCACCCACCATCTGCTATCTTTCTCCATAGAGGCTCTTAAGCGAGATAGGGGAGAGACTGGAGTAGCAACTGTTATCTCTTCGAGAACTATGCTAGAACCCACATCAGAGTGCGTACCGGGATGCAGGCAGCTTGTCTTAGACACTTTTTTTAGAGCAGTGTGTTGTTACTGTTCATCCAAGGCCAAGGACTTGCAGGTTTGTGGGATGGTAATCAACAACGAGAGGAATTCCAAAGAGCCAAAAAAAAAGAGGATCACTATTATCAATGTCTGTCACACTTGAATGAGAAATCCAGAAACAATAGCATTTTTTTTTTTTTGGCCCATGGTGACCTATTCATTTCATTCAGCCAGAGTAGCACAATCACTGCAATAGCACACACTACATCATGCTGATATACGGCTCCACTTGCAAAAGCCAGCCGTAACTAAACAAGAGGGGATATGGGATATTAGCTCTGTGGATTGTAATCGAGAGTGCTTTGATGTAGGACTAAAAATATGTCTTTTATTTATTGCAGTATCAAAAGTGGTGGAGCATGACCAGTGTTTATTTTTACTTCTTAATGTGTCTGTTTGGGTTTGGGACTCTGTGTCCGTGTCGCCATTTTGGCCTGAGATGAAGAGAAGATTGTTTTTCATATATGAAATCTGCCATGACTTTGGCCACAGCACCAAATGATTGACATCCAGCATAGGGGAAACGTACTGCAAACTGACCATCAGGGAGATAAAACTACAGGATGCTGTACTTTAAACAAGAGTCATCTTAGATATTTTGCTTTCTTATAAAGTAGAGAAAAATACACTACAGGCCTGGAAGGTAGGGAAATTAATTTTATTGTTTGACAAATATTATAAAAATGTTCTCACTTTAATGGAAGGTGCAATTACAGTCATGTGCATGCTGTAAATGTGGGCCCATCATCAGTGCAAGGGTGCCAATAATTCTAGAGCTGATTGTACTGACTGTGGCTTTGAACTAAACGTAGCTGTTACTTACTTACAAGTTCGCTTTTTGTCTTAATTTAGTATGTAGCAAGTCAAGAACCAATATATGAAATATAGGTAAAATATATGTATTTCTTCACCAAGTATAACAAAATATTGTAATATTTTCTAATAATACTGTACACTGACTGTTGTAGAGTTTTGCAACATGCACATGACTGTTATGGTACATGCCATTAAAGGTGCAGTCAGTGATTTTTTTTTTTATTAAAGGTTTTTTGTATTATAAGTTCCAAACAATAAAATATCTCAGAGGAGATATCGTAGAGAAGCTCATGTCTCATGATGTGGACCACCAGCATCCAATAACAATCTGAAGAAAAAGCTGTGTCTATTTCACTACTGATTACATTGTCTGCTAATTCAGGAAGCTCTCTCTTGTGCTAGCACTAGGGCCATGGTTTTGGAAGGAACACTAAATAGAAGCGCTGTATTTGCTTGAATTCTGAAAACATCGCCTGGGATCTTCATCCAGTCTTCAACTGTCCTGTTTCGGTGAGTCTGAAAGCATTAGATTCCTGTTCTTAGCTGATAGACACGGAACCAGATGTGGTCTTCTGCAGTTGTAGCCCATCCATCTCCTGTGTGCTTTTCTGCTCATGACGATTATAGAGTGGTTATTTGAGTTACCATAACCTTCTTGTCAGCTCGAACCAGTCTGGCCATTCTCCTCTGACCTCTCTCATCAACAAGGTGTTTCCTCCTGCAGAACTGCCGTTCAGTGGATGTCACCATTCTGTGTAAACTCTAGAGACTGTTGTGAGTGAAAAATCCCAGGAGATCGGCAATTTCTGAAATAATTAAACCAGTGCATCTGGCACCAACAACCATGCCATGGTCAGTGTCACTGAGATCACATTTTTCCTCATTCTGATATTCTATGAGAACATTTTATGTGAACTGAAGCTCTTTACCTGCATCTGCATGATTTAATGCATTGTGCTGCTGCCACATGATTGGCTGATTGAAAAGTTGCATTACTGAACAGGAGTGTAATAGTTGTTCCAAATAAAGCTGCTCGAGAGTGTAAATTCCACAGATTACAGTACTGGAGCTCAGCTCTGTATTACTCTTCCTGCTTTCTCTCCTGTTGCTGCTTCTGAGTTGACTGTTTTTTTTTTCTGATGATATAAGAAATCAAACATCTCATGCTGGTTAACTGGAAGATATATTTTTCGCTGATACGATGTTTATCAGGAAAAAGACAACAGTCCTTGGAGACCTGCTGTCTGACATGTTTCCTCTCACAAGTATGGACTGGTGGATCTTAGAACCTGTTTGACTGTTTCCATTTCTAACGATGTTCATCTGAAAATGACTCATCGATCACAGAATCACTACAGTGTAGATGTAGATTTTGTGCTCTATCCAATCAGATAGTCTGATGTGGACGTAATTGTCTTGTGGCCTTATTGCAAAATGTCAAAATCATCTCTCTCTCTCTCTCTGTGTCTCTGTCGCTCTCTCTCATTTCCTGCGATCTTTTTCATAATCTAACCCCTCTCTCCAGCCTCCTTTCCTCTTTTTACATGACTGGAGCCAAATTGCTTGACGGCCAGCGAGCAGGGACATGCCATACCTGTCGAGGGCATGGCACACCTTAGACAGCATGTAGGGGTTTTTAATCTTCATCTCCTTGTCTCTATCTCATTCTGTTTTCCACGTAATGGATGCTGTGATTTCTCTTGCCACAGTCACGTCCTCTCCATTGGCTGTCTGGCCAAGAACAACTCCATGCGTCTCTCTCAGGGGTTTCATTAGACAGAAAAACGCTGCGGATAAACAAATGAACTAACCTCAAAAATTGTTAGTCCGTGCGTGGGAGAGTTCAGTGCTCCTAGAATAGCTTTGGTGAAAGCTTGAGAATCTTGGGCTTAGGGGTAGATCTGCATTATTTCACCATACAAGGCGCTACAACATGACCCCTCCCCTCCATCACCCCCCCGCCCACACCACGCCCTGAACAGAACCAACAGCTTATTAAGTCTCAGCTGCACCCGGAATGCCCAACACTACATATAGACATCTACAGCTGCTTTCGAAAGTCTTCATACCCCGTGGTTTCTGGGAAATTCAGGGAACAATTGCTACATTACTCATTACTACAGAAACCGAGTATTTCAGCAGTTTTATCTCCACTGATAACACAATTAATATTTCGTACATTTATTTGTGCAATTCATCTTCATCTAATTAAATATGCGTAAGTTACTATTTAATAAAAACAAAGAAAATCTAGTCTTGTGATGTTGTTAGAATGAAAGTATTTATTTCACTGGGAAGATTCAAGAAATTATCAAGAAAATATCTTGCATTACTGTTTTAAAACAATTCATATAAATCCAACAATATCAACATTTTGGGAAATTCCTCTGCAATATCCTTTTAATTAAGGGAATGAACATGTAAAATTTCATGAATTCAGGTCATGCAGAAATTAAAATTTTTGGTTCAGAATATAGAAAAAAATACAATGTGCTTTAAAGTGTTCCCAGTCTAGTAAACATTGTTTATCAGGTTTATAATTGAAATCAACTTGTATATAATAATGACAAATTTGTATATAGATGATAGGCGCCAAGTGGGCGGAGCTTAATGTCTTCTTCAAATTTGCAAAGTTTCAGATAATGCAGTATTCACAAGTAAACAGAAAGAGTGAGATAAACACTTCTGTTGGATTTAATTTATCCGAAATTTAGAAAATTGATCGACGTGACCAAAATTTCTATCTGTGGAGTCTTATCATAAAACATTCAACGCATTTCTGTAGGTCATAGGATGGCATCAAAGTGAGCACTGTTAGCAGTGAAGTTAAAAGTTAGTGAGAATCAGGGAAACAGTTAATACGTGAACCAGACATAAACCAGAAAATATTGACTTTTTTACAGAGATTAAAAGATATCAGAGTGAAACCCACAATACAAACCACCATTGAGAAACTGAATTCACAGACACAAAGAAGTGTCAAAAAAAAAAAAAAATAGCAGACAGTTTCCTTTCTATTTGCCTTTTTTTCTGTGTCTGAAAACCAGATGTAAATTAGTGCCATGGCTGTTGTTGCCAGTTGAGCGGGATCTGTTTGAACTGCTGCTTTGGTTAATACCTTCATTAAAATGTTTGTTTTTTTTCTTTTGACAAAATTCATAAGTGAAGCTGAATGATGGGTTCCAATATTTATACACTAAATGATTATCACCATTGTCACTATTTAGTAACATGATTATGCAAATTTATATGGACTTATTTTTTAAGCCCTGGATGAAATTCATTCGTTTATTCATTCATTCATCATTCATATTGTTAATATTACCTATGATTTCTTAATTTTGTTAATACTGAAGTTTGTCTGTAAAGTGTAATGTACTGAAGTGTAGTAATGTAAAGGGAGTGAAAGCATTACGCAATCATTTTTACTGGAAAATGATTTTTTTTTAGTTTACCGTTATCAAGGATAATAATCACAGTGTAAAGCGTTCTCTTACAGGTTTAGACAAGCAGCTCATAAATCGGTGTGATTTCAAACCTGTTTGAGCTGTTTACTTTTGTAATAAAGCTTGACCTGTATATTAATCTTCCTGAAACATCTCAAGAAACTCACTGAACCTGATCCAGCCACCTTCAGCTTTTTATACCTGCCCTGATCACACCCTCCATCACTCCAGTGTGTACCTATAAAGCAACTAAATCATCATGGAGCTTTTTTGCTATGTTGCAATATGTTTGATTATCCTGCTTGGCAGCACTTTATGTAAATACTGGGTCTTCATACGAACTTAATAAACAGTACACAAACCTTTTATAAAGCAGAGATGGATGAGAGGCATATGTCAAAAAATAATGAATTGCCATGTAGTTTTTTTATTTGTAGTTTGTAATTTTGTAGTATGTGATTTTGTCATTTACTGAAAGAGATCATCATTATGTGTAGACCGTTCAAGATTGTGAATTTAAATATCCAGTGTGATCTTTTAAGTTGATCTTATATAGTTCCTTACTTAATGCTTAAGTACTTATTAACTTAGCAGTAACTAATCAAGTGACCAAAGTAGTACCTCAATAATTACTAATTACTATGCTGACTAAAGTTTAATGATTTAGTAACTAATATTAGATTACTACACTGACAAAACCATAACCATAATGGCATCCAGTTTTGAACCACTATGTTATCTACGTGTATCAGTCATACACTGTCCTTTGTCATTACAGGAGCATTAATTACTGATACATTTATGTATGTGTAGGTGTTATCTTTATGTAGGTATTATTTTTTGTTCCAGCACAGGGGAAGTGATAAATCAATGCCCTTACCTTTATTTTCTAAATCGCTACAGTTGTGGCAGCATAGTAGTGATGAGTAGTTCAGTTTATTTAGTTACCACAATGGTTTAACATTAGTTACTATATTATTATACTTTGATTAGTAATACTACTAATATTAGTAATTTTACTAGTAAGTACTTAATCATTAATTAAGGAGCCATAAAACAATACGTTATCAGAGTAATTGAATGTATCAGTAATTGAATGTTCTGTAATGACAAAGTAAGGACAGTGTATGACACTGTCGTAGTTTTGTCAGCATAGTAATTAATATGAATTACTGAATCATTACACTTCAGTTCACACATAGTAGTTTATTATAGTGATTAGTAGTTATTGCCAAACTACTATGGTGACACTTGATTACTTACTGCTAAGTTAGTAAGTACTTAAGCATTAATTAAGGAATTGTATTGTAAGGGTTACCAATCTTTCTTTTAATCTTCACATTGAACAAATGATTAGAAAACCTCAGTGGAAACTACTTTTTTATCGTAGGATTAGAACTTGTTTTGGCCAACGTGTTACAAAAAGCTAGATCAGTATGAATGCTTGTATTTGCATCCTTCAGTAGCAGCTTCGAAATCACTGGATTCTGCTTATCATTTAGCTTTAAAGTTCTTAACAAATGCCAGAAGCAGCACTCATCACTGTGATCTCTATCAAATGACTGCCCTCCGTTTTTAGTGTAAAGACAGATACACTGGTGTATTTCTGTAATTCTTGATCAAGCTCCTCTGTCTCTATCTGCAGTGTTGTAAGCAAAAAGCATGGCATGCAATCTATGTCCTTATAGTCGTATTTATTTTGACTTTCCATCGGTGAGACCTGAATTTGGTAAGATAGCTTTCAGTTATAGTGCCTCATCATCATGGATGTATGACTTATAGAAACATCTAAAACCTGCACAAGTATTCTCATTATCAGATTTTTTTGTTTATGTGCGAATTGTTTCAGTAAGATTGCTCCTTTGAGGCATTTTTTGTCCCATGTCCATTCAATTCTTATTTATTCAGCCAACATACAATACTGTGAAAAATCTTAGGTACTTTAGGTATGTCAAGAAATACTGCAAAACAACGATGCCTTCAAATATAATGAAATTAATCATACTATACATAACATAAAAACATAAAAAACTACTATAATAAGCTGTAAACTGCAATAAACTAAACAAAGTTGATATTTGGCATGGGAAACCCTTTTCTTTTTAAAGATACATCAGTTCACTTCATATATTTCTAGGAGAAAATTGGCAGGTAAGTTTTTCTAAACTTCTTGGAGAACCTGCTGCAGTTCTTCTGGAGTAGCAATTTTTTTTAATTGCTTAGAAGCAATTGCTTCTAAGGCAAAACGGATTTTTACACAGTAGTGTATGGGCTTCTTACACATTAATATTCTTAATACACACTTCTTAATACATTAATGCTTTATAAAACGACTCATTCGGCCGATACCGTATATGGGGTATTTAAATAAGCCAAGTTTCAGTTAATTTACATTTAAAGAACATTTCATTCCAGTTTCTATATGAGTATAATAAAAACTTCCCCAAAGGTATAATGACAGGTAAATACTACATAAACAATGTCTAAAACTTGTAGTAAAGACAAACTATTTGCAAGATAAGATAATAAAATTATAGAAATTGACAATCAGTTCATTCATCCTTTATGAAGTACTCACCCAAGAGCATTTGTATTCAAATAATTTTGCATTCATGACACTGTTATGTAAAGAATAAAACACTTGTAACGTGCTGTTACAGGAAAATAATCACTGATACCATCTAGAGTTACTGAAGTTGATTATTTTCCTATTACAGCATGTCTTGTAGTGTGTAATTCCTCTTACTGCCTAGCAATTTGTCAATAATTTTTAATGACTCAATGTACTTTATATTCGTTTATAGTTACATTTAGTGTTGTGGAATGTCCACAAAAAAGTTAGTTCCTGTTATCACTTGTGTTTAAGAGCTATAAACAAGGTTTATAGGTTCCTTCACCAGCCTCTATTTTTTCTCTCTTTCACCATGTTACAGCGAAACTGTACAGCTTGCCATGCTACAGAAAAACCATTAAGTGCAAATTCTTCTGTCCTGAAGACTGTCCCATGTCAAAAACCTTAAAGTTACAGCTTTATCTCTGACTGTTACTGTAAGCACTGAGACTTCTGACCTTCCAAAAATGTTAAATAAATGTCTCCTTATAGAAAACTCCACCATATCAACCATTACACATTTTTAATTTATTTGTATAGAGCGTCCACCATGTGCCTGTTGTTACCATAGAACGATGATGCATTAATATCAACTTTGGATTTGAGTTAGAGTCAGGATATTAATCAACACCTTCTGACCAATCAGAATTGAGAATTCAACAGTCCTGTGGTATAGGAAGCATTAATGTATACCTACTGCAATGTTAATTAAGAGCTTCAACTAAATAGGTTAAGGATAATAACATTACAGTAACACTTTTGAACTGTGTACACATGATTATTATTGAGGCCTCTTCGCTGTTTTTTGTAAGAACAATGTCACATACTGTATATAACCTCGGACATCTCACACATTTCACACATGCAGACCTTACAGAAATCCTAACATTGTTTGCAACATGATTTATATAATGCTTATGAAGGTAAATAAAAATGTAATAAAAAAAAAAAAAGTGTTACTGATAATAAGTCTTCCTTCAAATGAAGCCAGTCACATACTCACAGTTTCAAAAATAAGATAAATCCTCCTGCATTGCTTTCTAAAAGATTAATGCTTATTAATCTTTTTTTTTATGCAGACCCAATTTAGTACTTTAAAAAAAAAATAATGCCTTAGTACTTAGATCTTAATGTGAATGAAAACCACAAGACATACATCAGAACTCATGAATAAAGTGTGTTCTCTGTTTCACTGTTGGCTTGTTTTCAGCCTCAGTGTGAGATCTCTGAATCATTCCCCGTGAATCATTCAGGCCGGGGCCTTGCGTCATGGACTCCGGCAACCGTTAGAGAGTCGACTTAATTGCTCCGTTTGCTCACCGCTGCCAAGTCAGAGCCTTGTGGTGTCAAAGAGGCTGCAGGAGAGTGCCAAGCGAGGAGCTTGTTTGACTGTTGAGCTTACTCGCCAGTTTAACTAATCCCATGTTCCTGGCCTGAGGGACCTTTGGAGGAAGAGGGGCGCTGGCACCCAGAAAGAGCTGTCAGTCTGCTGAACTATAGGGGATCTGGGTTTAATTTGTGAGAGAGGACCAGGCAGGACTAGAGAGTGGTACAGGCTTTTGTATCAGTGTGTCAGGTCACCCTTTGTGTGGGTTCGGACTTGACGTGATTGTGCCTGAGGGTGAAAAACAGAGCAGTCTGATAGATCAGGGGGATTCAAGTAAAATTCGTGAAGGTCCAGTTACATAAATTCCTTACAAAGTGAATGGCAGCAACACTTACATTTTTAATGCTTAACCAATAACCATTAGTTTCTAGCTATAAATAAGACAATTTGAAGTGGTTATGTTTTGTTTCATAATGATGCTTCATGTTATCACTTTTGACTATCCGCATGGACGGCTAGATTGGATGACTGCTTTGAACTTGATGCGGAGAGAATAAACACATGAACGAGAAACATTGTCATTGGTTTGCTAATCAGACCAGAAAGGATAAATTAAATGAAGGATTTACAAGTATAAAGTCTCAAACTCTGTAGCTAGTCTCTGATCTGATGAGCTGCCTTCAGCTAAATAATTTACATAAATGCATGTTGCTAAACCAGCATGTAGCTTAGTGGTTAGCACGTTTGCCTTGCACCTCCAGGGTTGGAGGTTTGCCTGTTGTCCCTGTGCTTTGGGGGTTTCGTCCGGGTACTCCTGTTTTCTCCCCCATTCCAACGACATGCGCTGTAGGTCAACTGGCATCTCTAAATTGTATATAGTGTGATTGTGTGAGTGTGTGTGCATGATTGTAGGTTGGCACCCTGTCCAGGGTGTCCCCTGCCTTGTGCCCCAAGTCCCCTGGCTTAGGTTCAGGCTCCAGGCTCCCTGCGACCATATTGTAGGATAAACAGTACAGAAAATGGATGAATGGATGTTGCTAAACCACAACAGAGGATCTGCTACAAAAGCTGAGCTGGTTTATGTTTAGAGTTGCTGAATTAATGCCAGTTTTTTTTTTTCATTTAGTGATCAGCTCTGCTACAGTATTTTTTTTTTCTTGGTTCCGGTCCACCGAAATACTTTGCTCCCCCTGAGATATATGGATCTGATCTGAATTGATCTCTTGTGCTCTCTTGCAGTCCTTCTTGGCTTTGTGAGAGCCTCCATATATAAAAATTGCTCAATAGTACCAGAGCATGTCAAAGCAACACAACAAGAGTAATGTCCTGTGGACCAGAGCGCCGTCCACAAGTAGCTTTGTGCAACAGGACCACAGTATTTCACAACCACAGCTCACATTATGTGCGTGTGTGTGTCCAGTATTGTGTGTGAACATCCAGACTCCCATGTTTCAGGGCTTTTTTTTAACCTCAAAGGCTGATGAGTGATGATTGTGCCAATCGCTGAAGAGTCTGCAGGGACTTGTATGTGTCATGTGCTTGCCTGTGGCATACGGCGTGTATGTTTATGCGAGAGTGACAGCTAACGGTAAAGCCCTGACCAGTTTTTCTGGTTTTCTGTGCCATCAAGCATCAGCTTGCCTTCAGAAAGCCTGGGAATCAGCGTGTCTCTGCTACGTCGCTGACGCATGGGATCCGTTCCCATCCTACTCATCTGTTTATTATTTTCCTGTGAGGACTTGCAACTTTACAAGGTAAAAAAAATGAGCAAGACAGAGGGGTGGAGAGGGAATTCAAGATACAATCCCAAACATTTCCAAACAGTATCCTGAGAAAAACAGAAACTATGCGTTTGTTTAAACAAAGCCATATTTTTCTGTTTCATGCTAAAACGAAGGAGCTTGCACGTGTTACACGCCCTTTCAGCATTATCTCAGGCAAAGAGTGCACGAGTGCCTTTCTGTGGGCCAGAGAGGAAATCCGATACTAATATTACTCACAATGGTCACCTGTCACTGTCCTTTAGGCAAAGCATCATATTTGGGAGAAGGCGTGCTCTCTCGGAAGACAGCGCTGTGTGAAGAACAACAGAAAAACTCGTCTGAGGCACCATGATATATTGTTATATGCCAGGAATCAGAGGCTACCTTACATCACATCCTGGGTGAGGTGTTGTCATTGTCGCTTTGTTTTATCTGTCACATGTCAGGATTTAGGGAGGATTACTAATCAGATGATTTCACTTACTCATCAGTCTTTCAAGTCTTTCACTGTAGCATATTTTCACCACAGAAACCTATTGAGAAACCCAAGAAAGTTAGGTGTGTTTGCACCAAAGTAACCAGGGCTGATTTTAATTTCTGGATCTAAATCAGTAGAGGTTTCTGGTGGATCAGGAAATATTGCAGTACTGAATGGTGTTGATTGGTCAAAAACAAGTTTCACCATATCACTGACCCTGTAACCCTCCATACTAAAAGTCTGCATTCAGTTGTTTTATCAGAAGGTGTGTTTTTCAGGAACCAAGGTAAATTTTAGCTCCAACAACCTTTTTAGTTCCTTCTCCAGGGTTACTTTTATGTGGGCCAGAACCTATTTGGGCAAGCTTTACCACCATTTTAAAAGCTCCTCTTTGGCTACCAAGTGGTGATTTTAAAAGCTGCTTTCTCCAGTGGAAGGAAACCTAAATTTCCTGACTCTCTGAAATCCACCCTGGGTTCCTGAAAAGGTTCCTGCTGTGAACACGCTCCTACAGAAACAAAATCAGACCTGATATCTCCATTGGAAACCAAGTTCTTGTGTCCCTGAAATCCTTCCTGGATTCCTGAAAAGGTTTTGGATGTCAGTACTAAAGTGGTGGGATCCTCAACCAATGATATTTCTGGAATTATAGTTCAGGACCTAAATCAGACCTGGTTCCTCCAGTGGAAAAATACCTAAAGTTACTGAATTCTGAAAGTTCAATAAGTTGCTTGGCTCCTAAGAGATTCCTATGGTGGAAAAGTGGCTGAAACCTTACCCATCACCCGATGAGCAATCCTCCTCAAAGCCTGCCAAAACAAGGCTGAAAAAACAGAGTGACAATGACAACACACCCAGGATGTGATGTAAATTAGTATCTGATACTCGACATATAATAATGTTTCCTGGCGCCCCGGGTGAGGCTTTCTAGTTTTTTATTTATTTATTTATTTATTTATTTTTATCATGCAGCTATGGTCTCTGAGAGAGTGCTGCTTCTGAAATGAAAAACTAAAATATAATGCTTTTCCTAAAGGACAGCGACAGATGACTGCTGTGAGTAATACTGGTTTAGATTACTCTGTCTGTTTTTTTTTTTTTGAGGAGGCGTAGCACTGCTGGAAAAGCAGAAAGTTCCTGTGACACTTTTTTTCTGCAAATAAGTGGAGAGCCTGAAAAGCCGTGTGTATGTACAGCTGAGTTATAATCTACATTAGTGTTAACTTCAGACATCAGGAGGCAAAAATGAAACCAGTGAAGTACAAGTCGAATTGGCTGTGATTTTGCTGCACTCTAAAACATTTTATTCATTGTGCAGTTTGTGTTATTTTTGTTATATTATTTAATAGTAGTAATAACAAAGAAACACATTCTATAGCTGGAAATACACATTATATCACAGCCCTGTTGATTCATTTTCTATAACAGCAACTCTGACAATAATGTGCTTGTTCTTATACGTTATTGTTTCTATAGCAACAACTTATTTTCCTATAACATCAGGCCCTGGTGTGTTTTATTCTTTACTTATCGGTTCTTTACTTCAAATGAAACTTATAGAAGAAGAGATGATAAACATATATTTTTGTTCAAGTGGTTCAAGCCAGGGGAGCTTTGTCACTAAGCATATATAAGGAATAAAGAATGCCAAAAAACTAGCTAGTAACGGAGACTATCCTTTTAGCTAGCTAGGATGTCTGTTATACAGACAATGTCATGGCACATTGACTTTTGACAGAATGACACTAGAAAGGGGATAAATAGTCGGGAATATCAATATTTCCCTGAGACGTGTTGGTAAATTGCTAAGCACGATCTAAATACGCTTAGCATGATCGCAAATTCCATGGGTGCCATTCACAACTCGTGAACTCAGAGGTAGGCTATCAGACATTTTGGTGGACCACAAGAGTGGGCCGTGCATAAGGATTCGTCTCATAAACACGGTGAAGGGTCAGTTTCCCAGCACTGGGGGAAACAGCGAGGCAGAAAGACGCTGTTGTTGAAATGTTAGTGTGGTGGCATGGAGAGAAGGCTGTGTATCTGGGAGATGTAGGTTTTGTACAGTGTACTTCATATCAGCGATTTAGTTTTGTGAACTGGAGAGTGTGGCTGTGGCTGGTCTTGACCCCATGATCCCACTGTTCTTGTCCTGTATCCTCAGGAGCTGAATGTTTCTGCTGAGACAGAGACAAGAACAGTCATGCCAGGACTCCCCTCCCCACGCCTTTCGCAAAGTCACATTCCGTGAGACACTTTTCCCACCGAATCCCGAACACACGGCTCTATTCTTTCCTGGCGCGGGCCCAGAAAAGTGGGTGTTCACATGAGAGGGGTCGTGCGTGCTGCCTGAGGCGACGGTGACCCTCCTGGGCCGAGGGTACAACCCACCACCAGGGAAACACTCTGGCTCCTGTCAAACAATGACGAGTCCACGTTCGGATTCAGGAACACACACACACACACACACACTGTGTCACACAGTCACCCGCTCAGTAATACGCACAGACATGCTTGTGTGTCAGTACGTGTGATCCAGATTTTCCACTCCTTTGTTGGTTAGGCTTTATTTTCCTGATGGCTGAGGTTTCATGTTGTGCTATAATGAGAGCAGGAAGTGACCTCTTGGGACAGCATGGCCCTGTTCCCTAAAGAGCAATCCCACCTCCGGTGTACCCAGTGCTCTCCAGGAAGGTTTAAACTCAGCCTGAGGCACAGAGTAACACCCGACACCACTCATCTCTAACAGGCCCTTTTACATAAGAGACAAGCTCATGGAGTGGGGAAACAAATTTTTATGAAGGTTATCCGAAATGCAGACCTGTTTTACTGTCCGATATCTGTAATTGTTATTCATGCTTTCATTTTTTTCATTAATCACATTATCCTGATGGATCTGGAGACTATCTCTGGAACAATTTAGAGTTGAAAATCCACCTAACAGCATGTTTTGGGACAGTGGGAGGTAGAAACCCATACAAACAGGAACCCCGGAGTGGGGAAGCAGCAACACTACCTTGTCATTTATTACTGATTTAAATTTTAATGATGATTTATTAATTAGAATGAACATCTGTTTTCAGTCCTAACTAAGATTTCCCAATGAATGTTTTTTGTGAGTGTATTTTAGTGCATGGCTCTTGAAGGACAATTTTAAATAAATAAGTTGCCAAACAAGGAATGGAAAAATAGTTTTGGGTGACACACATATACTGCATTCAACTAAAATTAGGAATTTCTGACCTCTGACTAGGGAAAAAACAAAGAAAATGCCCCTCAAACCAGAAAGTTCAGCACGTGACGTAAAATCAACATGGCTGCTCACTGCATCAACAGTAAACACAGTAGCACTTCTTCACTTTTAATGAGTTGTACTGTATATACAAGGATTTGCTTTAGATCAATCAACATATAAGCATATCAGATTGTTAAATCTGTAACACCGACTTTACAGTTCACTGTTTTGCGGAGGCAAATATGCATCACTCATCACAGTCAGCTGGCTAGACACAGTTAGCTGCTAACAAAAGACAAACGTAGAGGCGTCCATGTTTATTTCCCACATTGTAGCTTGAACTTTGTATGTTAAATGATGTAATTCCGAGTTCTGACTTTCCACTTCTGAGTTAATTTGAACATAGCACTATGAGCAATATGGTCTGTCCACATGTATACAAATATTTTTTTAGACATTTTTTTTTCTCTATGTTTTGGCCTATCTGCCACATGAAAACGGTGTTTTGGGTCGTAAATGTGTTCACAGTTTTTGCTTGAATAGGAAAATTATATGTTTTTGGAATTTTGGATAAGACCAGAGTGAACACTTTGTGTAATCTTAAGCAGTAGTTCCTCCTTATCGCCAGTTCCAGACCTCTTAATCCTTGTGTTTGTCATTTTTCACTTTAGAAATTTTGGCGATGTTGATGTTTTTCCGAATTTAGCCTTCTCTCCTGCTCAATATGCATTCTTTTAATGTTTTTCTTTGGCCATTTGACATAATGGATTATAAGATACTATCATTCGGCTGGTCTGTTTTTGCTTTTTCTTGTGGACGAAGATATTTTTGAACACGCTGTTCATGTGGACAAGTTTTTTTTGGAAATAGAAGTGTAAAAACTCTTTTTCAAAAATATCTGTTTGTGTGTGGATGGGGTCATAGATTATTTGTAGCCTCATAGCTTAAATGCAAAACTAAAAAAGCAAAACTTTGACACCAAACATGTCTTGACTATCTTTGGGCTTTCAGCAAAATGGTTTCAATTTTATTTTTGGTCAAACTATTCCATTTAAGGAGGTTGTATATTAAGGCTCTGTAATGAATAATATTCAATTTAGTTAAAACATGTCCAACTATACAACGAGCCAAGTCATTTTGACTCAATAATATAATACTAGATAAAGAAAGGACACAGAAGGACATACGAGGGATATAAGGAGGATAACAGATAAAAAAAAAAGTTAAAAAAAATGGATAAAGTGTGGCAATGAAGCTGAGTGTGTGGGTGTTCTTAGAGGAGTGTGTGTTTGTGTGTGTGTTTGTGTGTGAGAAAATGAGTTGCAGGAGGAGGCAGGCAGCCTCGCCGGGTGGTTTTACGAGAGAAAAGGAAACGTCGTGATGAGAGATGTGTGTGTTATGTTTGAATGTGTGCTCAAGGAAGATCAAGGAAGAAAAAAGTCCAAAAAAAGGTAGTGAATGGAGTGAAAAAGGAAACGTGGGGAAATGTGTGTGTAGGTTTGGGTGTGTATGTGTTTGTTCAAGAGGACAAGGAGCAAAAAAGAGGAGGGGAATAGAAGGTGAAAAACAGTAGAGTATTGAGAAGATTTGATGATGAGATTATGTGCTGTGTGTGTGTCGGCCAAATCACAGAGGCGTGTTTGTGTTCTGATTGGGAAAGGCCAAGTGGAGGCGGCTTTTACTTGGACGCGACTGACAAAGTGCTCAGTGAAGATGAATCTCCCCATACTCTATAAACAATGCTAGTTGCTCATGATGTGTAATTGTGACAGGGAAATAACATTAACATCCCAATTTGGATAGATTTCCATGAAATGATACATGTGTCCTTTTTTAAACATTATTTATATCTGCGTTTGCGCAAAATTTGACGAACTTATTCATCCCCTTGCCAAGAAGCGATGCTCTCAAGCTGAATAAACAATGATGTGAGCGGGATGGCCTTGGAGCAGTCTGCTGGCACAGCGAGAAGAGGTCACGACCTCTGAAACAGCCTGGTAAAGAGAGAGAAATAGACAGAGAGCAAGAGAGAGAACAAGAATCCTGGCTCGCTCACGCTCTCGTAAAAGAGTTGGACTGTTGCCCGTGTCTCTGGAGATGTCACAGGACTTCTGAATGAGCTCTAAGTCATACAAACAGTGTTATGAGCTTCCACAGAGCAGTCTGTAAGGATACACACTCATAAACATGATTGTAGCCACTATTACACGAACGTAAGGAGACTCACGTAAAGATGAGTCATGAAGACTCGACCAATCAACAAACAGAGAGGATCCTAAAAAAAGATTGTGTGATGAATAATTGTCAGAAAGACAACAGCTCATTGTGTATTAGAGATGTAACCAAATACAAATTAAACCGATAACATGTTCTACACAGTTGCAAATACAAATATGAATATCAGGCCACTATTTTTTGTCTATCACCAGTCGTTTGCACCTAAAGAGAGCTCCAAAATCTTCTATACAGACTAGCCCAAAATTCACAATAGAAATATAGCTCCATATAGTCCACGCAGACCACACGCTGTGAACAGGGTAGCATGTCTCTGCTGGGGTCTCCAAAAAACAATATTTTCATTAATTTTAAAAATACAAACTTGTACATTCATTGCACATGTTTGGTTTTTTTTTTTTGGTTATTTTTAAATGGAAAATTTAATCATTATTAAAAGAAAATCTTCCCAGAAAATCATACATGCTTTCTAATAAAATTCTGCTTAAAGGACTCTATTTTGACTGGCAGCAGCACTGTAAGTGTGTGTCCAGCGAGCTTTTCTGATCTTTCTGGAATGTAACAAACGCAAAATTGATTTTGAAAGCTTACTCAGTCACACTAAATAGAAAGCTTTCCAGTATGTTCCACAAGGCATCTGGTTGAGACCAATTATGAACTCAATTGACGTTGAGGAAATGTACAAGTACAGAAGTTGAATAAAGTCACACTATATGGCCAAAAGTTACGTGGACACCTGACCATAACACTCATGTGCTCTTGCTGAACATCCCATTCCAGATTTATTCTTCCTTTGCTGTTATAATAACCTCCACTCTTCTGCGAAGGCTTTCCACTAGATTTTTGAGCGTGGCTGTGATCATTCAGCCACAAGGGCATTAGTGAGGTCAGGCGCTGATGTTGGGATGTCGAGGAGGTCTGGGGTGCAGTCGATGTTCCAGTTCATCCCAAAGGTGTTCAGTGGGGTTGAGGTCAGGGCTTTGTGCAGGACACTCGAGTTCTTCCACTCCAACCTTCACACACCATGTCTTCATGGAGCTCGCTTTGTGCACAGGGGCATCGTCATGCTGGAACAGGTTTGGACCTCTTAGTTCCAGTGAAGGGAAAATGTAATGCTACAGCACATAAAGACATTCTAGACAACTGTGTGCTTCCATCTTTGTGGCAACCATTTGGGGAAGAACCACATATGGATGTGATGGTCAGGTGTCCACAAACTTTTGGCCATATAGAGTATGTTCTGCAAAGTGCCATTGGTTATTATAACCATTTGTTTTGCTTTTGTGTGTGTTTTCCAGTGTTCAGACCTCCTATACCTTCCGGTCTAGACCACACCCACTTCTGGTTCAAATCTGAATACAGATACTGATACAAATATTTGGAGTACTAAACAGATACAGATACAGATAGTGTCCTTATATTACATGCTTCTAACATGAACACTTAAATAATCAGGTAGCTGCTGAAATCAGGTAAGGATCAGATTATTGTTGTGCATGTAAACACATTTCCATGATGTAGATACTCATGATGTAAAAGGTGTATTTTTATGGCATCATGAGAAGGAAGAGAAAAGTGTGTGTGTGTGTGTGTGTGTTGGGGAATAAGAACAATTAAGAGTCGCTATTCAAAAGCAGGGTTAAATCCTGATCCCTGAGTGGGTGTTTAGGACAACAAGACTGGGAAAAGAACATTAATCTGACTAGTATGACAAAGCAATATTGCATGTATACTATTCTAACAATAAGGCTTTTTGCATAAGTGAGAAAAAGAGAGAAATGAAAAGCAGACAGGCAGAGACATAATACAGTAGAAGCTCTTTCGTCCTTTGCTCTGCTCTATTATCCATAGTCACACACTAAGCCCAGGACATTACAGCAGTTTCGGTTTTCCGACACCTTAATCTTCTCTCCTCCCTCGTGTTTTCATGGCGTGATTGAGCAGAATAGCTCTTCTGACGTGCGGGAGCTCCAGGCCTCTCAACCATTCCCTGGCTTTAGTAGAAACAGATCACGTTTCTGTCCAGCCAGGCGAGAAAAGCCTCTCAGGTTCCTCACACACAATCAGCTGCCAGTCTGAACTCTGAGCAGGTTAATTGCAGGATATAAGATTGAATCTTTTAATCAGTTTAACAGTCAGTGGAACAGGTGGAGGACAAGACAGGGATCTAGTTCTCTTTTTCACTATGCAATCTGTGTTTTGCTGTGGAAACAATTCCAGCAGGAAAAAAAAAAAACCTGTGTGTTTCGTCTGTTTAACAGATGCGTCATAGCAAGACTTGCTCCCAATCTGCTGACTTAATTTAGTCATTTGCTTACCTTTTAAAAAAACATTTTGTAACATTTGGGCAATATTTCACTGCTTCAATACAATATCCACTCAGAGGACAAACTCTGGCCTCTGTGGACCACAAACATCCAACCAATCACCTATTTCCTAAAAACATGATAAACGTAATATTATTTTTCATTGATAGAGAGAGTGCTCAATGTGATACTCATTAAAATGATGATATAGTTTTAGAAAACCTTCTCAGCTCATGTGCATGTGTTTGGGGGCGTGGCTTTACAGAGAACACCAAAATGATGGGTCGTGCATGTTTGAATGTTGTGTTGAATTATAGATTTTGTGGGATTTCTCTGGGTTCTCTGGTTTCCTCCCACCTCCCCAAAGCATGCAGGTGGTTTGGCTGCTCTAAATGTGCCCTGTATGTGAATGAGTGTGTGAATGTGTGCATGTAGTGACCTGTGTAGCAAATCTGAATCTAAAAGTTTCCTCTAATAATCTGTTTGTCAGACCATGATAGGGTCAAGCTGTCAAGCCTTTTTCACGATATGATAAACATTTTAAATGAATGTGCGAAGAGATTCTCTATATTTATTATATATAAATCTGGAAAAAATCTATATTTAGTGCTTTAACAAATTTGCCCTTGGATCTGTAATAAGAACAATATCATTCCAAAGGTACAGAAAAATGGCCAGTTGCAATATTGCTATGCAAATCTTTCTGTTTACATTTTTCAGGACCAGAAATTAGCCCCACCCCTTTTTCAAGTCTCATGAGATTGTAACAGAAGGGGTCACATATGATTGTAGTAGGTGAAGGCTTGAATTCAGTAAGTAACAAACTAGCAACAGAATCACTAAACACATCACAACTATTTCAGTATAAACATATTTAACATGTTTCAGGGTGGAGCTGTCCTTTAATAGTGACATGCCTGTGTCCAGCCTGTGTCTGATCCTCTGTCTCTTTACTTTTTCTTCATGTTTCCATTTGTCTTTGCGTCATTCGCTGCTTTCTATTTGTGTCTCATTCTCTTCTTGTCTTTTGCTGTGTCTCTCCTTCTGTTTGTGTCTCCCTAGGCCCTTTCTCTTACTTCCTGGCTCTGTTTCGTTCTTTGTCTTTGTCCCTTTCTCTTTCTCTTGCTCTGTGTCTGTGTGTGAGTGTGTGAATGTGTGTGTGTGTGTGTGTGTGTGTGTGTGTGTGTGTGTGTAATGCAGACTGCAGAGGGGCTGAACCAAAGCTGACCAGACGCTCTAGGAATGTGTCCGAGAAGCAGCATGCCAAAGATAACGCCTCAGGCCTGCACTCTCTCGCTCTCTTTCCACAAGCTTTCTTTTCCCTGTAAGACCTTGTAAGAAAATGCTTCATTCTCTAAGTCTGCCTGTAATTTTTGTGTATTTTTGTTTCCTCCCACTGAATCGAACTGTGTAGGATTTCTCACTGCTAATATGGCCAATGAGACTTTGTCATGTTGGGTGTACTAGAGTATATACTTTGAGACAGTGCTCATCGGATTGGTACCGGGCTATGGGTCTTTCTTGCAGTAGTTAGAGCATTAGGCTCATGGGAGAAAGGGAAAAGACGGCCATTTAACATGATGCTGTGAAATACAACCGTACTGACTCCCTCTCTCTTTCACACACACAAAATAACATACCTGATATGTCCAATCGCTTGTGCGCACATTTAGCTGCACATTGCAGCACATAGACCATCACAAAGGTCGTATGTGTTTGAGCCAAGATCAAGATTTTGTATTTTGAGTTCAGACACACACATACTCATCTTTTCAGCACATAACTGTTGTGGTTGTTTGGAAGGAGAACCCATGTTTAATGCTAACCTGCTGCCCCTGACACCCGCAGTTGGTTAATGAGGGCGGGATTTGATAGAGGGAGCATTTGATTGGACGCAACTTGGAGGAGTCAATGAAAAATTGTTCGCCGTTTTTCACAAAAATGATAAACTGTAATTAAATTTTGTAATTAAAAAATATATAGATACTGACATATTTGTGTCTGCAGTTCCAAGAGACTCTAAAACACCAATCTGGATTTCATAGGGACTTGAAGTCATCAACTCTCTGCTGTTTTGTGATTGGACAATGGAGCTACAGACATAATGGTCTTGTTTAATGAGATTTGTAACTCCTGTCTTTGCTCAATTAGTAAAAGGGGTCCTCTATTCAGCAGCGCTGGTTTTCCCAAAGCAGTCACACTCCCCGTCGTCCCAAATCAGAACGATGGATGCAGGACATACACAGAGCCCCCCATCCTCCCTCCTCTCTCCAAAAACCCCTTCCACACTGCCATCCCTCTTCCTTTTGATTATGATTGACGGACCTTTTGTCCCATTGTACAAAGCTGTCGCCTCTGATGAAGACGCATAGACAGGCTGCAGTTCCACTTGTTGCGCCGGAGATTCCTTTACTGCACATGGGTAATTTTTAATGTACTGTGTACTAAAAGTAAATCCAAGGCCAGTGAGATCTCTGGTGTGTACTCATTGTGTCTTTTTGCTTCTTCTCTGTGTCTGTCCATGACGGCGGAGGATGAGGCAGCTGGCGGTCTGAGTTTGTCTGTGGAACTCGTCATTAACGCAGGGATGAGAACCAGGTCACATTCTCTCACTCGGCACAAAGACAGGGGTGAGAGAGGGACGAGAGGGGGCTGGGCAAAGGGCCTGGATGGGGACTAGGCCGTGACCTCTTTATATCCATCAACATATCATTGGCCGGGTGCGTGCTGTCCGAATGCATGCACTTACACTAACAATTCATTCTCTCTTGCTTTTTCGGTTACTATCTGTCGCTCTGTAATTAAAGAATCCCTAAACATAAGAAACTATAAGTTAAACATAAAACTAAATATAGAGAAACATGAGACAAAATGAAAGATAAAACTAAAGAAAACATAAGAACCTAAATATAAAAACCAAAACGGTCGTAGGAACAGCTATGCAATTTTAATCTTATTAAAAATGGCAGTGTCTATGAATATACATGATTATGCATAATAAAATAAAACCCTTGTCCTTCTGGCATCCAAAATAGCCACTGAGCTAGTTAACTGCTAATAAACTAGCAGCTTTATAATACATGTCTCGATTTCTATCGTTATACTCTGAGTAATTTATTTAACAGCAGCCAAATCTGTCAAAATGTGCTATAATAACCTCTATCTGAGGCTGTATTTATATCATCACATACTCTGAGATTTATTTAACAGGAGACAAATCTGTCAGTGTGCCATAATATCCACAATTTTTCTTTCTAACATTAGCTAAGTTAGCTAACTGTTTTTCCTGCTGGATTTCAGTATCTGGGGCTGAATTTTCATCATCATATTCATCATGCAGAGATTTTGCTAAGCTAACTAACTGGCTAGCTAACAGCTAGCAAACTATTGTTACTGTGGGTTTCTGTATCTGAGTCTCTATTTTCATCATCATATGGTCTCAGATTTATTTAACAGGAGACAACCATGTCAAAATGTACCATAATGACCACAAATTTAATTGCTAATATTCGCTAAGTTAGCTACCTGGCTAGTTAACAGCTAGCAAACTATTTATAGTGTTGAATTTCAGTATTGAAGGCTCTATTTGCAGCCTTATATACACAGATTTATTTAACAGGAGACAAACATGACAAAATGTAGGTCTACTCTGACAACCACAATTTTGTGAATGAGTTGGATGAGCTATATTTCCTAGCTAACTTGGGACAACCAAACTTTTGCTTGTTAACATTAGCTAACTTAGATAGCTGAGTAGTTAACAACTTGCAACCATTTTATTGTCACCATGAGCTTTTTTTTTTTTTTTTTTTTTTTTTTTTTTTT